>CM032001.1:12034516-12688624 GCA_018804465.1 Populus tomentosa
CGTGGAAGTGAAGTCTGGGGCCAGGAGAGATACTATAAGTGCTTCTTCGGGTCGGGGGAGTGCCTGTATATAAATTGGAGGATGTCAAGAATCAAAAAAATGCATCATACAGTTGTTGCATCTGTACCAAGTTAACAAAGCGACATCACAAGGAACATATTGTATCAGTTTCAAACTTAAAGAAATGATCTTTAAAACTCAAACACATAATATCAACTTCTAAATAAAAGCAGCAATTTTTTAAACTCAAATTCAACGAGTCACTCAAATGAGTCCAGTTGAGTTAAAATAAAAGATGGATTGAGAAGAATATTGATGTAACCTCTAACCAATAAAGCTTTGAGCAGAGTTGAAATGATTTATATGCTACAAAATGTTACCTGCCATAGTTCTTCAGTGACAAATGGCATGAATGGATGTAGCAATTTCAATACATTTTGAAAACATACAATAGAACCGCCTGTGCCTCTGAACAAGCTGAATCGGCTCCAGACTGGTAAAGGCGAGCTTTACTGGCTTCGATATACCTGGCCAAAGCACATCAAAAGAAAGCTAAATATGGATTATAATTAAAATAACATGCACCACATATACCTAGAGTTCCACACCTAGCGCACATAATGTGGCAAACAAGATTCCAAGGATTCCCCTGGTATTATCACAAATATAAATGATGCACAAGTATGAATGTTAGCACATGTTTTTGCATCATATGGATATGCGCCAAATAGGAAAAAACTATGAGTTTCACCACCAAAAAGAATGACAAGACAAACAAAGAACTGCTGACATTTGCCCACTTTGTGAATCCAACATTTTAAGGGATCAATTGTCACTTATCTAAAACAGTTGTTCTGAAAACTAGCTGGATAATTAATGAAAATCTTATTCTTCAAACATAAAAATTATAACGCTGACAACCATGTGAACATAGATCATACATGCATGTACTAGATCTCAACCACTATATTTCTCAAAAGTGCAGCCTCTCTCCCTTGTATCAAATGCTTTGTATTGTGATGTTTAAATTGAAGGGCTCATTTTTAAGATTCCAGGATCAGGAAATTTATTCATCATCTACAGTACCTCTATTCAAATAACGATAAATATTTTCCATTGAAAAACTAGATAGATTTAATGTACCAATCAGCAAAATCACTCCAGAAGAAATCATATATTTCCCTCCCAACATCTCCAAAGAAAAACTTATCATAGCTCGCTGTGACCATGTCAATAAGAACATGAAGTTCCGACACCTGAAATTAAATGAGGTCATTAGTTTAACTATAGGTATTTGACAATGGACACAATGCTTCATAGCAATTTTCTTACCACCCAACATTCTGGCAAAGGTAGCCTGAGAACAGACTCCTCTTCGTCAAACTGCAAGAGGAATAAAATTGGTTCAGTTTACTGAACAGGGCAATTCCTACAGTAAGCATAGAAAACATAACCAAAGAAAAAAACCACGTCCTCTCATAGAGAGCAAACAGACCTACAATTCCTTATAGCTTCCCAAGCAGATACATCAGTTTGACTAGGCATATTCTGTAGCACAAACTTGCCCGCATTCCATAGTTTGTTGGTGAAGGCCTTGTTGGCAGTCAACCTCTCAGTAGACAAATTAAGGTCCTGGGTCAAAGTAAGTATTTTAGTAAACAAACAGCATCTGATGTAAGCTTGAAACCATCCACTGAAAAGGGAGGTAGATAGGCTTCATATATACATATATATAAAATGCCACGAAGTCTTGAAGGAGGAGTTTCAAGGACTATAAGCAAAAGAAAGCAACCTGGCCAGCAGTTCCTAGAGAAATAGTGAATCGTAGAGCATCAGTGCCAAACTCTTTGATTGTATCAAGGGGATCTATTACGTTACCAAGTGTTTTGGACATTTTCCGTCCCTGAAAAAAAGACAAGCGGATTTGGAGGTAAAAGTGAGGATAATACATGCAAGCTAAACTATTGGAACAACAACTGAGTAAAATGCTAATAATCACAATAGAAAAGCCAAAGTTGCTCAGTAATCCTTGCAGTAATTATTTTTTCATTGTCTTCAAAAGACATGAGATGCTGTACATATCCATGAAACTGGACAAGGATTTATGAACCAATACATGCATATGAACAAAACTACACACACTCTACTAACCTGTGAGTCCCGGATAAGCCCATGAAGATAAACATATGAGAATGGAACAGTCCCAGTAAACTCAATTCCCATCATGACCATCCTTGCCACCCAAAAGAACAAAATGTCATGCCTGTTCAAACAACAGAAATAAGTGTCAATGGCAGCAATCTAGAAGTAACAGATAAGCCCATGGAGGAGGAAATCTGAAAACAATGAAAAGGCAAACAGTGACAATAAAAGCCATATTATCAAATGAGAAAATAAAGAAAGAAAGGGAATTCAATGGTATTAAAGATGGTTCCCCACAACAGGAAAGACAGTCATCTCGTTGTGAAGCCAGAAGGCAGGTAAATCACCAAAACTCTTAACATCATCACATAGATAAAACTGACTGTGATATGACTCGGGCATGGTTCTACCAAGATGGGTGCCAGAAGGCAGGTTTTGCGAAAGTTCTGCCCTTGAACATTTTCCCATGATGTGGTTAGTCGAAAAGAAAAAATGAGCACTAGTTACTGCAAGCCAAAACTTTTATGGTGTTTTTACCATTGTGTCAAGAAAATAACTGATTATTATTCACTTCTTTAATGCTGCAAATTGTTTCCAGCCTATCTTATACCAACAAAGTCAGCACCCGTAGTCATAATTATGATGCAGAATATATATTCCATCAGAGTTGGCAGAAAATTATCAGCAAAAGCCAAATCATAGCAGCAATGCACTAACAAGAAAACCATGACTAATCCTGTGATGAAAAGATGCAATTTGAACACTCTCTTGCTCACTGTCCATGTTCACTCTATAAACAAAGAGTAAGGGCACAATATACAACCCAAAACACCAGAAGCTATTTTGCTCCATATTCAGCGTGTCATAGATCGAGGCTTGGCTGCCAAGCACTCCGAATACTCTTTTAAAACAGGCCAGGTTAATTCAAAGTTTTGAACTCCCCACTCAGCCAAACTGGTTAAAAAGTATCAATCCAACTTCAATGTTCCAAAAATGATTAAACTACAGCCAAGATAAAAGGACAAAAACAAACCAAAGTAGCGAGAGTCAGCAAGAGAAGAACATACCCAGTTTCAAGCATTGTTGTAGGATAAAACTGCTTAAAATCCTCCGCTGAAACATCTGGCCAACCAAGAGTACTGAATGGCCATAGAGCGCTGAAGATGGAAGTTGAAAAAATGAGGCTAAGGAGAAGGAAATCCACTTCATTTTACAATGATAATTCCATGGGGTTATGTGGAAAAGGTAATTCCAGTTACCCATGGGTTCTTATGAAATTATTAGAAAGTGATGAAAGATCCAAAATTCCCTCAAACAAAAATTAAATGATTGATAAGAGATTGATTAAAGCATGCAGGACATAGGAATAATCATCGAGGCTTCCACAATATACAGAAATGACACAGATTTATTATCCATGCATAATCTGAGGTAACTTTCTTTTTTTGCAATCTTTATCCCTGTATCTAACCAGCTAGATTATATAAAAGAAAAAACTGTTTGGGGGGAGTGGGATTGACTGAAAGAAGAAAAGCCCATGCAGAAGAAAGTTTGCTGCTTATCCTTCACTGTTGGCACTTCTAGACTCCAAGTCAAAACCATTTGCTGCTTTAGACATTTCCAAGAGAGAGTCATTGATCGCTTAAACTCTTCAATCTTTTTGTATAGAATTTAAGTATTAATAACAAGAGATAAAGGATTGTGATTCATTGAAAAACAGACCTTGAAAACCAAGTATCCAGAACATCTGGATCTTGATAAATTTCAACATTTTTCCCATACTTCTCACGAGCTTTCTCAAGAGCTTCATCAGCATTCCTTGCAACTATGTAATCTTCTTCACAGTTTTTTCCTACAATGTACCACACAGGTATGCGGTGCCCCCACCATAGCTGTCTGCTTATACACCAATCCTTGATGTTTGACAGCCAATGATTATAAATCTGTCATCAGCAAAAAGAAAGTTGTAAAAAAAGCACTTGACACCGAGTATAGTAAATAGTAAGGAAACTCATGACACAATGATACCCAGGTTGATGTATATTGCTTCAAGATTAATAACAATTTACATGGTTATGGGGGACAAGATAGGCCACATAGAAAAACTAATATCAAGCAGGATAGCAACTTACACAAATTGGAAACTACTGGGATAGAAGGCTCAGAAAAGAGTCAATTTAAGCAAGCATGAGAGTAAGTCTAGCTGATCAACACACGAATCAAATGCAGACAAACATGACAGAATTTGTCTTAATCTTGCATACCTTCTCAAATCTTTCAGGCATTATGGTTAACTCTCCTTTTTCAACAGCACGAAGAGCCTTCTCAGCCAAGGGCTCCATGGTAACAAACCACTGTTTACTTACCAATGGCTCAATTATCTATAAGAGGGGAAACAAACATCATGACATTAAAACTGCCAGTTAAAGCATTTTTTCACCAAATTTCAATCCTCAATATTTGGAAGGGCATATGTAAAGACAGTATTAACGCACTTCTCCTCCACGTTGGGATCTAGGAACCCTTAAAGTGTGCGGTTCCTTTTTGATAGCTAACCCGGTCTCCTCAAGTTCTGACCACAGTTTTTTCCGTGCCTCAAATCGATCGAGACCACTAACATTCCAAGATTTGTTTCCACATGTTAGGCAAACATAAATTCTCCAGCACATAAATTCTTCAACTTAAGATAATTATTTCATGTCTCACCTGTACAATCCAGCAACCTCATTAAGGGTCCCATCCTTATTCATCACATTAAGAATAGGGAGACCAAGCTTTCTAGCAAGATAGTAATCATTATGATCATGTCCTGGGCTTATCTTCAACACACCAGTCCCAAAGTCTTTATCAACATGCTGCCAAAATAGCAATCGGGTTATTTTCCAGAAACTTTCATCTTGCTTGAAAGAACACAAGTCCAGGTTATAGGTGCATGGTTGGCACAACATTCAATAATTAAAGAACACTAGGGGAATTACCAAGCAAAATATATCATGAAAAGCAGCTAAAACAAAGCAAAATGCACCAAGTATCAGAAAGCATGCTTTTACCCTGTCAGCGATGATAGGTACATGGCGGCCATATGTCATGGGTACAATTGCCATCTTCCCAATAAACTTAGAATAGCGGTCATCCTGCATAACAAATATATATAATAATATATACTGAGTTATCAGAACTTATGTTGCCCCGAGTCTCATAAAACTTTATATAAGAGAGCATATGAAACAACTAACTAAATCACAGGACATTTTATGATATCTAAGCCACCTCCAAATTGTAAATACTACAAGTAGCTTATCTGTGCAAGTGCTTCAGTTTTATCACAAGAAAGAGAATACTGGTACATCTATTTCATCTTTTGTTTCAGATTAAAAAACTAGGATATGTGTGTGACTAAAGAATGCATGGATATGCGTTACCACAAAATTGTTCGGTAAATAATATCCACACTGAAATTATGGAAAACCCGAGGTTTAGTTAGAGGGCTTGCACACTTTATCACAATTAGAATGACTATTATACTGTCTGATCCTCAAAAATCTTGAATAATAATAAGAATTGGTTGATCGTTATTTTTTTTTTCCTTTTTCCTGTGATAATGGCAACGAAGTTATTGTCAATGTTTAACAAGCTTATAATGATGAAGATTGACAAATTTTTGGACAGCTTATCACCATGTCGGTACTTATTAACCTATGCAATGATAAGGTATGTTCCTTAAATTTAGGATCTAAATAATCGATTGCATAACTATGTTACTTTGTGTCCTAGTATGATAGTTTAAATAGTTAATGTAGATTGCATAAATATGCCCCTACCTTGGGATTCACAGCAATGGCTACATCACCAAATAAAGTCTCAGGCCGTGTTGTTGCAACTGTCAAGAAGTCACTCCTACAAAAGGAAGTATAAAAATTCCAATTTGCATACTGTAGCAATCTTCTAGAAGCTGTGGCAACATAGTCAAGTTCACGAAGTGGTAATTCCAGAAGTACAAGAATGCAAGCAGATCGAATCACCGACACAGTACCCAGATAGTAAAAAATATGTTATAAGAGCAAAAACAAAGTGGTACTTACTTCTATTGATGAGCTGTTAGACATCATTTACTTACAGAGGAAATGAAGAAATAGTACAAGTGAAATCTCTGATACTTACTGTCCAGCAACTCGATACTTGATGTGATATAAAGTGCCAGGTTCCTCAGAATATTCTACTTCCTAAGCACAAATAAAAAGAACTTATATCAAACTATATTATTTGTCACAATAACAGCAATCAATTGAAGCTGTAACCCAAAAATAGCATACCAAGTCTGAAACAGCAGTCTGTAGATTAGGAGACCAGTTAACCAAATACGAGCCTGGAAGAAAGTAAAAATTTAGTGAACTATTTATCAAAGTAACCAATCGACTGTTTAATATCCTAAATAGTAGAATACCCTGCACAGTTAAATACACAAACTGAAAACAGGAAGCAGAAAGTAGCCCCCTCCTCTTTAGCACCAATGAGCTGGTTTAATCTTGTAAACAGGATCAGACTGCAAGAATGTGGACCCCCCTGCCCCTTTCCCTTTTAGTGGAAAAAAAAATAGTTCAGCCAATAAAAGTATGATACCTTGATAGATTAGGCCTTTCTCATGAAGCTTGATAAAAGCCTCAACCACAGATTCTGCAAAATTAGAAAAAATGGTGTGAGAATAAGGGAATATCTGATAAATGCAGCTTTAGAAGGCACATAAGAGGTGCTTGTCAGGTACAAAAGCATGAGGAGTCCTTTTTCAAATGAAAGTCAAATAACGAGCAGAGAAGAGAAAAAAAGAGACAGATGGCACCCTAGCACTTTAACACTACCCATAAACTATCCCCGGTCAGATACAATTTTATAGATTGGCCACTGTTCTACTTCTGCCAGTAAGAAAACTGCCTTACGACTTAGCTGCTCATCAAGGGTGAAACGCTCTCTAGTCCAATCACAGGAAGCACCGAGTCTCTTAATCTGATTTGTAATAGTTCCACCATATCTGAAATCATAACAAGCCAAGTAAGGAAAAAAAAACGCATAGGAGGTGGCGTGCCCTGAAAACTGAAACAACAGCAAACTTAGCAGTAGAAGTAATCTGAAGTTGGATAGGCAACCTTCAAATTTCAACTTATTTTTCTTTTGTCACTGGGACAAGGACCTACTGAAGAAATTAAAGACCAAAAGAAGAAAGGAGGCGGTCATAAGAAACAAATTAGCAAACTTTAATTTTAGAATCTATAGAAGGGTGTGGTTTGTTTTTCAGATCTCAAAACAAATGCATTAAAAACATAATAATCAACAAAAGCATTCATACCACAAAAACATGCAGAACACTGCCTAAATTTGATCTCCAACAACACATTCTTTGTCACCTAATAGCTTAATTTCTATTAAATGTCATTACCACTTCAATTTTTATACCCCCACTCCTCAGAAGTTCCCTTTGATTCTTTTGATTACACATGGTATATAAATATTTTTGGAATCAGAAACGCATGGCCAAAAATTGAAAGCTGGAAAAAAGAAAAAAAGGTGTCCAACACAGAAGAAGGTAATGCCATGCTCAATCAGAAAACATAGGTCACATAAAGAATAAAAACAGGAGCAAGTTTGGGATAAATACTTCTCTTTCCACTCCCAAACTCGTTTTGTGAACTCATCTCTGCTCAGATCAGTCCTTTTGATTCCTTCAGATGCAAGCATTTTTTCAACAACCAACTGAGAAAAGAAGTGCATTTATTCAAAACATACAAGCAATTCAAGCAACATTACATCAGAAACTTATAGCCAAAATCACAAGTAACAAGAAAAGTAATGGAAAGACTGAAAATAAATACCCTAAAAGTACGTCAAATCTGATTTAGTAAGATCCCTATAAAAACAGTTTAAGAGGGAGGCCTCATTTCACCAAGAAATACAGCTAAAGAGTTAGGGAAACAAAGTTAAGGAGAAGCTCCAACACTAACAATATTTTTATGGAAGAATAAGTGAAAAATAGAATTTTTTCTGTTAAAAATCCCCACTAGGAGAATCAATCAATACACTAATATCAGTAAAATAGTCAGTTCATAGACAAACCTGAGTTGCAATACCAGCATGATCAGTACCAGGAAGCCACAGTGTTGGTCTTCCCTTCATACGATTGTATCTAACCATGATATCCTAACCAAAAAGGTCACCAGGTTAGGCAAAGGAAGAAAATTCAAAAGGCAGAAAGGGTGATAAATGATACTTGCACGACAGACTGCAGGGAAAATGTAAATGTAATCATGATATACAAAAAGCACACCACTTAATATTTATCAAACTCAGTTCTCCAGATTGATTAAAAAGAATCAAGAGCATAATATCACGCTGAAATGTCTGTAAAATGGTAAGTGTCCTCTGCATATACTGTGTATCGAGAAATTTAAATTGTTGTTGATGACATAGGATGAGATGGCCAAAAAAGCCTATCAAATAATTGATTCAAAATATTAAAGGGAGGTTTAAAGAGAAAAGTTCACAGAAAAGTGAACAAAAGGGTTTGATAAACTTAGTGTTCTTATGCATAAACATACTCCATCCTCGAACCTTAACTTTATTTGTGGGTTTTAACATTTTCCTTCCTTAAGACAAACACCTTTTTCCACTTTCTTCTAGTATCATTCACAATAAACGTCAGCAGTTGAGGTGCCTTTATATCATCTGCTTTTGCTAATAACTTTAGATGATAAAATTCAGACAGAATCATTCCATGTTACATCACTCATATCTTACTATCAAAATCTTGCTTATTCATTTAGCCCTTGAATCCCAATATTAGAACTATAAAGATATGATATTTGCTTCTTTTATTTTTAATTTTTTAACAATGCTTCAAACATGTAGTGTGGTCCTACTATGGTGTACAGGAAAGATAAATGAAAACTCAAGTCATAAATCAATTAGTTTAAATTCAGTTCCACAACCTCAAGAGTCACAAACATGGCATGCCCCATGTGCAACGAACCAGTAACATTTGGAGGTGGCATTGATACCACAAAAGGATCACTCCCCCGGTCAAAAGTTGGCTTAAAAAATCCTTGAGATTCCCACCTAGCATCCAACAATTAGATGACGTTACTGCTGAATGAACATTTGCTAAGACACATTAAGAAGTAGCACAGAACCATTTGCATATGAAAATACCATCAAGTAAAACATTTACAAAATGTAAGATGAAATTAGAGTATGTTCAAAAGAACAGTACCAATTGTATATTCGTTCTTCTGAAGAAAAATCAAACGACTTTGCATTTTCTGGAGAAGTAAATACACCATTTTCTGTTGCAGCAGAAGCAACTGAAAAGCAATAAGAAATGTGATTAACCTCCCAAAACAAATTATATAAACAAAACAAGTACTAGTTTGCTTAAATCCCAATTTTTCTCTTCAACAAATTCACAAACCAAGAGATAAAACATACATTTTTATACATAATTTCCATTTTCAGTTCTTTACACTGTTAGTTATCTGATACTTTCAGTGATCTAAAGTGATAGGAAATGCTATAACAGGCTTCAGTCTGTTTCACTTGATCTTCAACGACCCCCGGTCTTGTATTCTTACCATTTTCGCAACTTCAATTCACCCTTTGATCCTCTCTTCGATACCAATTTGTCAAGAACTTAGGAATTTAACCCTCGACAGTTATGATTATGACGGAAAAAAACTAGAGAGAGAGACAAGTAACTTCTAAATAGTATAGTAACTTCTAAATTGTATTCTACTTTGCAAATTCTGTTACAGCAATCACTCCTTTATACACTACCAGTTTTGGGGGGAAGAAACCAACCAGCTATCTTTCACAACTAATCAACTAACTGTATTGATATGCTAACATACTACAAACCCACATTAACACTCAATGCAGTCAATATTATCAGCAGTTGATCGTATCAGGCTGCTAACAATATCAAAAGGTTCAGGCTTTGCGATTTCAATTTCTCTCGGACAGAAGTAAAACCCATTTAAAATCAAATATTAATTAACAAAAGAAGAAACCCATTTTCTATTACCCACCAATTTGAAGCTCCAAGCTTCACATAATCCAAAGTATCAAACTTTATGATCCCAAATTAGAGGATTAAAAGATTGTGTAATTTAAAGTTTCAAACTTTAAAAAGATTTAATGATGATGGGATTACCTGTAAGGAATCTGGGTTTGGTGAGTAGATGGAAAGGGAAGTGAGAGAACTTGATGGGACAGTGGCATCGTTTAGAGAAGAGAAGAGGGTTGAGTCTGTGAGCAGAGGAACAGGACGAGAGGAGAAATGGAGAAGAGAGCGTCATTTGAAGTGTCATGTTTTAATGGGAATGTGAAAAAAGATGGTGGATTGCGGAGTAGGGAAGGGCAGGAAGGGAAGGGATAAACCCTGTGAAGGGAGGGGGAGGTGTGGATGGCGTGGGGTTTTAGTGGAGGGATAAATCCTGTAATTAAATCATAACTGAAATATAATGTTATTTTTTTTAATATTCCATTTGAAATCTAAATAAAAGAATTAACAAGAAATTAAAAACGAAAAACACCCTCATGGGACAAGGTCCAGCCCGCAGAGCTGGTTCCTTTTTTTAAATGGGTAGACAAGACAACATCCTGATATTTTTTTGAAAAAACTACTTGCTCATATTTGTTGGAGTTTTTTTATCTGAAAAATAATATATTTTTTTACTTATTTTGATCCAAAAATACCTTTCAAATATGTTTAACACCTTAATAAATTAATTTTTCAACTCAAAAACATCCTTAAATTGCTCCAAAACACAAATTCAATCTATATAAAAAAATTATCTCTCAATCCTAATTTAGGTTTCCAGACAAATTAAAAGTCTAAACAATCTATAAAAAAACTTATTTTATTTAATGAAATTCATTAATATTAGAATTAATTTTTTTGTAGTTGAAATATAATTAACCAACAACTTTCTCTCATATTCATTATTATTTGATGAGTTTCTTTCTTGTTTTTTAAATTTAGAAATTGAAAAATAAATAAAATAAACTTTTGAATGAAAACAATAATAACAAAAACTATAGGGATTGTAAAAAAGGGGGGGGCAAAGTTGGTGGACCAAAATGTTCTTTTTTACTTGAATGTGTGAATTGGTTACTAGGTTTCCTTTTGTTTTATATATTTTATTCTATTTTGTTGAATTTTGCTTTTTTGATATAATTTTTAACAAATTAGTTATTAAATTGATTATAAAAGAATACAATTGAGAAGAAAGAAAAAAATAAAGAAAAAATTGAAAAAAAATTGTAGTCACAATGAATTGTTATAGAGAAATGCCTCACCCTCGCAGTATATTTTCTAATGTAATGTTGATAGGCTAGCATGACTCTGTTGATAAATACATAAGAAATTTAAAGAAGTATAAAAATGAGACAAACCGATAATTATGATGATGTGTTCCTTTGTTTAGTGGGACAAAAGCAATTCACCAACCTAACTAGTAGTTTATCTAATAGACAAATAGTATGATTTTATATAGTATAGTTTATTAAATTAAAAGATATAGTGGTTTTTCTGTAACAATACTTACAATGCACCGGGGTTGTAATAGTGCGCCATGAGTTTATTATTTTTTTATCATTTAATTTTTTAGTTACTTTATTTTTTTTATTTTATCATTTTATATCACTCCTGTAACTGATTTGGCAAAGTAAAATTTAATTATGTTGTTTCAAAACAATTTAGACTTTAGGACCATATTAAAACCTAAGCAAATTTACAATCCCTTTATAGCTAAGGATGGATAAATGGATGGTGCATGTAACCCACACGCTAGCATGTGGTGAAGGTCACAAGCTGTTGTGGTGTAGGCACCTTCCTTCGAGCTCCTAAGATAATCTTCTTCAGTTTTGTTGGAATCGTCTTGGCCATGATATATTTATGAGGTGACACATATTAGTATTGGAGGCCTGGTGTAGCTTTGATGATCATTTTTTCGTTTCCTTTTTTTTTAATATATTCTCTTATTGGTCCCTCATTTGACTCTCTCTAAAGTAGAAAAAACGGATTGTTAATGTTATTTTTAATTTTTTTTCAATTTTATTATTTAATATTAAATTAATTAGAAATTATGATTTGTAATTTTTTTAGTTTGTTTTCCACAAGTAATGTTGGTCTCATAATCTGAATTATAAATTAATAGATTGCTCGGGTTTATTTGGGTCATTTGTTTTCCTTTTTGTTAATTAATTTTCTTTTTTATTTCATCATTCTACATTAAAATGGTTGAAAATTGAGTTTTATAATTTATTTATTTGTTTTTTTTAGATTATCTCAATCTCAAAACCCAGGTCATTGGTTTGACTGGTTAACTCGGGTTGACTTGAATCATTTTTTATCCTTTTTTTAAATTAATCTTTGTTTTTAATTTTATTTTTCAATGTTAGATTGAATGAAAATTGAGCATCATATTTTTTTCTACTTGCTTTAAATGGAGACATTCCATTCTCGTTACCTATATTAAGTGTTTGATAGATTAACTCAAGTTAATTTTTTTTTTTTGTGTTCTTTCTATAAAATTGAACTTTTTTCTTGTTTTTTCTTCAATATTTTGCTGGATGGTATATTTTTGTTCTTAGATTTATTAAAAATTTATTTAGATATTATAAATCATCAATCAATAAACTTTTTTTTGTCAAGAAATTATTAGACGAGTCTAATTCATCATTTAAGATCATGGACCAATCAATAAATTTATTATAAATCATTAAGTTTATAAATCACCTAAGTATTTAGCCACAAACTGCTTCTCCATTTTTGACAAATCATTTCTCGTTACTAGCTAATAAAATTTGTCAGTGTAAACATCCACATACCTATCTCCTTGCTTAAGTGTATGGAGTCGCTAAAATAAAGTTTATGCATATACAAAAAGAAGAAAATATTTCTTCTTCTTCCGGTCATTAATTCTCAGTTTTTCTTATGCCTCCAATGTTCTTTTCAATTGCTCCCACCAAACAAAAGCTCGCTCTTTTAATATTATGACAACTAACTTCATTCTTGTCTACTTTGAGACATCATTATATTCGAACACTTTTTTAACCTCATTCATCTAGTTAATGATTTTTTTACCTGTAAAGTTCTTGCAAAGTCAAGAACCTTTACTTGAAATCCAGAATCTCCATGATATTTTTCTCAATATAGAGGTTGTCTCATCTGCTTCAACCTCTAAAATGAGTTTTCATTACTAATCATGGACAAATGACCACTCTCATTTTTATTTTTATTTTTATTTTTTGTGTTGGGTCTACTTTGCCAATTATTGGGTCAATCCATGATCTATCTCGGTATGTTTTCTATCACCATTTTGTACGCATTTATCTTCTAAGAGAAAACCTCTTCGTTCCATCTTGTCTGAACATGCTGCGATATCCATAATTATTCAGCAGTACACAACAAAAAAATAACCAAGAATTATTGGGTTTTAATACCAATTAATATAGAAGAAAACACAAACACAAGAAGAAACTAAGGTAGAAAGGCATAATTGAAGGCAAATAGGGTTGTTAATCAGAACTTGAATTTGTATTTTTATTATTGGATAAATAATTATGATGTAATATGCTAAAATACAAGTTAAATAATTCTATTTATACAAGTTTTAGGTCTACTTTGAAGAGAAAAAAAATCTAAATCAATAATTATAAAGTTATTTTAGGAATTCCTGAACTATATAAAAAAAAGGGTAAAATTACTAATCTTGATATTTAATTTTTTAAACTAAATTAGAAATAATAATAACTAAAAAAAATAAACGAACCGATATAACAAATTCTTCAAAATGAATGTCTTTATAAATATAAAAAATATTTATACTTTATAATATTAACTTCAAAACATATTTCAAGATAAATAGATATCGAAACTTTTCGAACCAATAATTGAAAACCCTGAATAATATTAACAACTTTGAATGATCAAGTACCAGTTCATCCCTAAAAGAATATGAGGAAATTAAAGTAAAATCCGAAAATAAGAATTTAAAATAAGTGGATAATAATCCATGTAAAATAATTAAACAAATCCACCAGCCAACGAAAAGATTTTATGGCTATAACAATAAAGAAGAAAAAAAGAGGCGTAAGGAAAGATAAAATTTTAGTAAATAGAAAAAATAAAATTATATCTAGTTCATTTTAAAAGTGATAAGAATTTTTAAATTTGTCGTTCTCTCCTCATTATATTTTTTTCTCTCCTAATAATTAATGTAATGGAATGAATTGTCTATTTAATATATATATATATATATATATATATATATATATATATATATTAAATAAGAAATGTCAGCCATGACAAAATCCATCCATGCATTTGTTAACAATATGATCCTGGGCATTTATGCAGAGGAACCAACTAACCTATAGCAACTTTAAAAATAAAATAAAATAAAATTGTAAAGCCTATCTTTAGTGATCTAGATCTTATAAATAATTATCAAAGTAGCCTCGTGGAAGCGGATCACGATCTCAACCCTAATATAATAACATATATATTTTTTCAAATTAAGGAAAATAAAATGAATGGAGAGATGTGTTTGCTGTTTTTGGCTTGGGGTTTGGTAACATGCACCATTTTAATAGCTTGCCTAAATAAATATCTAATCTAGCCGGCTCATGTGCAATTAATTTGATTCCATGAGAAAATGATTTATTAATTATTCAATGGTTTTCTTACAATTTAATGTCTCAACTTTGATTTTTATCAATTGATTTGTTTAGTAACAATTTTTTTAAAAATTTTGAACTGAATCAAACTAAATAAAAAAATCAAACTGATTACTTCTGTTCAATTATATAAATGTTAAAATAAAATATTTTTAATTTGATTATTTTTTTTTATAAAAATTAAATTGAACTGAAAATAATTATTTTTAATAGTTGAAAAGTTATTTAGAATATTCTTACATGATGATTTAAAATAAAATGAAATTAACAAAATCTGAGAGTTTGCCCGTTCATAGACCTGATCCTTCTTGCTTTGCTTGGGTTTTATGATGAGCAAATTCTTTACTTGACTCTTCTATATACTCTGAAACTAAATCTTTTTTAGATTTTAATAAATCATGTATATCTAAATTAAATTTATTTATAAGAAAATATTTTTTTTCTTATAAGTTGCCCTTGAAAGCCAATAATCACACAAGGGTCCAAAACCATGTAAAAGGGAATAATAATCATAACTTAAAAATCATACGACTCTCAGGAACAAAATCTGTATATTTTCCTATCATCATCTACCATGCATGTACAATTAGCAAATCTCATCATTAAGAATCCTCTTACAAGATCCCATCTCAGTAGCAGTGCTTCTATACCTTCTCCCAAAAACCCATTTCAGCCATGGCCTTCTCTGTAACAATTTCTTGCTACGACAATTTACTTCTGAAAAAATCCATCAATGGCCTAAACACCCAACCTAGAGCCTGCTCATTAGACCACATCAAATGTTTTCCCATGAAAACTCAAGCAACCTCTGCTGCAAACCCATCTTTCAAGGAATCGTTTAGAGCCCATGAAGAAAACAACAAGACACAAAAGGTCCCTTCACCGCCATTCGGATTTAAGGAGTACATGATCCAGAAGGGAAATCAAGTGAACAAAGCACTAGACGAGGCAGTGCCCTTGCAACATCCCAGAAAAATCCATGAAGCCATGAGATATTCTCTCCTTGCAGGTGGAAAGCGTGTACGTCCAATTTTATGCATTGCTTCGTGTGAATTAGTGGGAGGAGATGAGGAATCAGCAATGGCGACGGCTTGTGCACTGGAGATGATTCACACCATGTCGCTAATCCATGATGATCTTCCTTGTATGGACAATGATGATCTTAGACGAGGTATGCCCACAAGCCATAAAGTTTTTGGTGAAGATACAGCAGTTCTTGCTGGTGATGCACTCCTAGCACTTGCCTTTGAGCACGTAGCTAGAAATACCAAGAATGTCTCATCGGACCGCGTGGTCCAGGCCCTTGCTGAGCTTGGAACCGCTGTTGGATCAAAAGGTCTGGTGGCAGGTCAGGTTGTGGACATTGAAAGTGAAGGTAAAGAAGTGAGTTTGAGCACACTGGAGTACATTCATGTCCATAAAACAGCAAAGCTTTTAGAGGCAGCAGTTGTCTGTGGAGCAATAATGGGAGGGGCAGATGCTACAAGCGTTGAAAGACTTAGAAAATATGCTAGATCTATCGGGTTGTCGTTTCAGGTGGTGGATGATATATTGGACATGACCAAGTCCTCCGAGGAGCTAGGAAAGACCGCCGGCAAGGATTTGACCAGTGACAAGGCTACATACCCTAAGCTGATCGGTATAGATGAGGCCAAGAAATTTGCTGCCCAGCTGACTCATCAAGCTAATCAAGAACTTAGTTTCTATGATCCTGTTAAGGCTGCCCCATTGTACCATCTGGCTAGCTATATTGCTAGTCGACAAAATTAATTGGGTTATTAATTATAAATGTTCATGATTTCACCTTGTTTGTTTAAGGATACAATAAAGATGTGTTTCTTTTCGGTAAATACTTTTAAAATACAAAAACAAAAACAAACTCTAAATATGCTTAAATGGATAATCTTGAACATGTCTGAGGAAGGGTTTCATTTCAAACTAGTTTGAATATTAATTATATCAAATTCAATTGATTTGATTAAACTGTATTTTAATTTTTTTTATCTAAAAATATTATTGTTTTATTTTAAAAAATTAAATTAATATTATTTTAAATTAATTCAAATAACTCTAAAAATTCTTGATCTAGGATAAAAGTAGATAACTATGTATTTGCCTGCCATTACATTAATTGGATCATATTTTGAATGTTGCGTCAATAAATTTCATTGCTGATGAAACTATTTATGGTCATCATTCCCAAAGATTTGAGAACCAAAAATAATTAAAGCAACAAATTATATGTTTAATATTTAGATCATAGCTATAAAATATGCCCAGAGGATGGACTTGAAATAAGGTTCCGATTAGAATTAAAAGAATTAACTCTGATTCATCTATTTTTTAAAAAAATAATTAAAATAATATTATTTTATAAAAAAATTAACAAATTAAAAGTTTTTATTAGATTTTCTCCTAAATCAATAGAATTATGAATTATTCAAGTTTTTTATTTATTTATTAACGTAGATGTCCAGGCCAGTTTATGTTTATCTTTACTAATCCTACGGGCCCTAAAGTCAATAACCATATAAATTTTTAATGATTATTATATTAGTTACCACAAGACTTGAACTTAAAATTATAAAAAAATAAAAATTTTTAATTCAAAATTCTTTTCATTAACCAACTACTAAATAATTCGATAAAATTGAGCCATTTATTTTTTGTTTTTTTAATTAGAATAAGTCTCAATCTCATATCTACATGGATTTTATAAGTATATTTTTTAAAATTTGTTTTAATTTATTTATAAATTATCTTTATAAAAATTAGAGTGGAAAAGTCAAATCAATCAAATGATTTTTAAATCCTAACCTCAATCTCAATGCAATTGCATCCTGTGATTTCCACAAAAGTAATTGAGTCCTTAACATTTTGGATTTCTCCAAAGATAGTCCCTCTTTTCAAATTTGTTAGAGATTTCCTTTAAAATCATAATTATTATCTAAAGAGGGACACACGTCACAACTCTTATCCACTAAATTTGAGTCAAAGTTTGACTATTGATCACTGACCCTTGAACTTTATGGAAGGCTGGTAAAAGAATTTGTTGGGGTATTGCATGGTCCTAAAATTTAAATCCCAGGGACCTAGCTGCTTTTTATCGAACTACAAGGTTGGATATGACTTGATCTTTAAACCGCTGGGGCCAAAACCATCATCAACAGTCTTTTTTTTTTAATTTTTTATTCTTAAAGAAGTCTCCCCCACCGAGATCCCATCTCACAATCAACCATCGCCTTCTCTGCAATATTCTGGAGCTTTAACAGTTCATTTTTTCTCAAACACTCCATCAATCACCTTAAAAATCCACCAAAAACCCCACTAGGCCACCTCTATCTTTCCACCATGAAATTTGCAAGCTCGAATCTGAAGCAAACGAATCAAACCCGAGAAGCCCCTTCACTTGCCTTTCAGTTTAAAGAATACATGTTCACCAAGTTGAAGCAAGTGAACGAAGCACTAGAAGAGGCAGTGCCCTTGCAACACCCCATTAAAATCCATGAAGCAATGAGATATTCTCTCCTTGGTAATGGAAAACGAATGTGTCCGATTTTATGCATTGCTTCATGTGAGCTGGTCGGAGGAGATGAAGAACTAGCGATGCCATTGGCATGTGCTCTAGAGATGGTGCATGCCATGTCACTAATCCACGATGATCTTCCTTGCATGGACAATGATGATCTTAGAAGAGGCAAACCCACAAACCATAAAGTATTTGGTGAATGTATTGCAATTCTTGCAGGTGATGCACTCCTATCACTCGCTTTTGAGCACATAGCTAGCAAGACCAAGAATGTTTCGCCAGACCGCGTGGTTCGAGCCATTGCGGAGCTTGGTTCAGCTATTGGGTCAAGAGGTGTAGCCGCAGGCCAGATTGTGGACATTGATAGTGAAGGAAAAGAAGTAAGCTTGAAGACGCTAGAGTATATTCATGTCCATAAAACAGCAAAGCTTGTAGAGGCATCTGCTGTTTGCGGGGCACTAATGGGAGGGGCGGATGTTGCAAGCATTGAAAGGCTTCGAAAATATGCGAGGTCTATTGGGTTGCTGTATCAGGTGGTGGATGATAAATTAGATGTAACCAAGTCGTCGGAGGAGCTAGGACAGACAGCCGGGAAGGATTTGGCCAGGAACAAGGCTACATATCCCAAGTTGATGGGCATAGATGAGGCCAAGAAGTTTGCTGCTCAGTTGGTTGAGCAAGCCAAAGAAGAACTTGCTAGCTTTGATTCTGCCAAGGCTGTCCCATTGTTCCATTTAGCTGACTACATTGCTAGTCGACAGAGTTAGCAAGGTTACTCTAAAACATCCATGATTTTTGCAGGGTTTTTATAAAGAGATACACAGAAAATGCCCTTTCAATTATTTTTTCATGTCCCATTGCAATTGATAATGTTTTATTATTTTCAACAAACGCTACATTCATTCTCAAGTTGGTTCCAATTTCCTGCCTTTAGAGAGGATGGAGTTTGAATGTTGCTTCACTGCTGTATCAAACAGTAAGAGTTTGTTTCATGGAGAAGGGCTCCTCCGTATCTTCAGCAGGCACCATGGAGATACTTGTTTTTTGTTGCAAACTTTCTTTAATTCCACCAATGCAAGACAGCGTTCAACATACTTCACTCCATCATTGAGAGTGAGTCGCAAACAATTGCCAAGCCTGCAGGAAGAAACAGGAAACAACTAGGATTCCTCCGCGGTCTAGATTTTTGTCATCTATAAAGATCGACGCAACCTCAAAAACTAATTGAAACTCTTCTCAGAGTGGGGTCATACAAACACAACTATTAGAAGGAACTAAACCATCAGAGTCTCCTGTCGAGCATGCCAAGCGACAACATCTTTGTATGGTAAGTTACCCCCAAATATATCAAGAGCACTGCCCACAGTAAGATCCACACATCCGTCTCCTGCCACCTTTATTCTTTCCAAATCAATCATTGTTGTCACACCGCCAGCATAAGTCACAGGAATCTGACCCACCCAAACCGCAATTCATTAGCAATTCATACATTAAAACAGTGCATAAAGACAGCCACATATTAATGCATAAAGACCTGCTGTGCTGTGTTCTATTGAAAAAAGCTAGCATTGCAATTAAAAACTGCTAGTCCTGGATTCAGTTAGAGCTCCGAGGGTCAGTTCCATGTCCATCAGAAACTACTAACCAATGGTTCACAACCACTTGCACACCACAGACTCCTCCACATCAACAGCTAAAGAGGGCATCAATTTAAGGCAATTTTAACTTTAGGCATACATAAAACATTTCTTGGTTAGTTTATAGCAGTCATCCTGATAGGACCTGTCACTAGAGGTAGATGGTTTCTTTTGCTTTCTACCATGTAACACACAGATATTATCATCAAAGATCTCAAAAAAGAAAGAAAAAAGAAGAGGCTATTATTAATAGCAATATAATAGCAGCAGTTTTTGGTGTGATGTGGATAAACTTTATCAATGACATCGGTGCTTAGGCATTTCATAACAGAATATCAATAATGAATAAGAGCATAACAAGATAGCTAAGACAGGCAAGAGAAAACACAAAAGTCATGGTATGCAAAATGATACTCCTAAGTCACTTACTGGAGAGTGCCTGCCAAGCAATGCCACAAGCTCTTCATCTATTCCCAACCTACAATAAACAGTAGTTTGGTGCATGTGATGTAAATATAATGAAAAGGAGTTTTATAGGATCAACTTTTTCTTCCCAGAAAAGGAAATCTTGGATAGAATATCCTATCATGTTAAGTGCCTAAAATTAGAGAGCAGAATGGCATCAAAGTTCTAACATGGTTTCTTCAGTGAAAAAGAAAATGTCCCAGACTGTCGAAGAAATTTCACGAGGTTTTAGATTCTATATTAAAAGCATCACTGTTGTAGGGTATAGTAATGATTAAACACATTCCTGCGTCCTGAATGCATTCAATCTAATCCGGGCTTTACTGATTACTTCAACTCCAAAGTGTTGTATGATATGTAGCTGTGATGTATTGCCATAATCATGAATTCATTACCAACACAAGGCGGTATCCTTTTTGTTTAATAAAACCAGGGTTGTTAAATAAAAGTAGAGGCAGGATATAAACAGCAGACCAGTCAGAGATCAATCCTCCAACAAGAACTCATAGCACAGCATTCAGGGACATCTAATGGAATAACCATATTACTCACAATGGAAATAACAGAAAAGTGAGCAGAAAGCATGCAGTGACAGGTTGTTTTGGGAAAAGAAAAGATAAGGTTGATGAAAGGTCAATTTCTCCTAAATTGAAATACACAATCATTATCCGCCACTATTATATGTCTAATAGAAACTAGATGGTAAAACCTACAGGAAAAAAAAGAACCTAGAAAATTGAAGGCAATGATGCAACACTCAGAATTTACCTTTTCCCTTCAACATCAACACCATGAACTAAAAACTCATCAGCATAGTTAGCGAGAAATTCTAATACTTCCTCGTCAAGATATACATCACTGAACTTCTGCCATCTATCAGTGACAATTGCATATCTACCATCCTGCACATCAGAAACAGCACATCCAAGGTCATCAAAGGTATAAGTTGAGAATACATATCAGCAGGTTATTAAAAATTAAGTTGCAGAAAATGTCAGAAGTTCAGTCATAATCTTTCAAGTTGGATATCACACTAAGTTGTACTCAATGTCTACAAAAACAGTTATGTGTGATTATTGATTTCATACCTTCTTTCTGCAGCTAAGGTCTAAAACAAGCTTCTGCTTTCCAACAACACGAACAAGATCTTTCAGCCTTTCTAGGTCCATTTGAGCATTGTTAAAGACATACTGTGAGAGACACAAACGAACTATTTAAAGAGCATGTAATCACAAAAAGAAAAGAAAAGAAAGGGATAAATGAAAACAAAAGGTCTTCCAGGATACTTTCTTGAGGGTACTCATCATGCCTGTTCCAATCACATTAAACACTGGACTCGAAATATTAACCACTAAGACATGGACTTAGCACTCCTATGAGCATTTATTAACAAACATAGAGCACTATTGATGCAACAGCTCCCTTTAGATTTTATGTGTCACATGATAAGCATCTGAACTTTTAGAGTATTTCCTTGGAGGTTAAGTTGTTTTACATGGTGACTAAGACTAGTGAATACTTTTCGTACAAGGATCTAGGGCTTTAACTAGTATAAATAGGTAACCACCTGGTATATATAGGTCGCAAGGATTATTTTAATGAACTTTCTTCGTTATTTATCAATCCATTCAGATTTTAAAGGTTTCTTGATGAACCCTAAACCTTGTTATCTTGTTCCAGCTTCAATTTTATTCATCTTTTAGCCATTATTCTGCTGCCATTGCTGTTTTATACTGTATTATTCTTCTCACCCTCAGTCAACTATGAATATATGCAACCTTGTAGCAGGAACTACAAAAATGCCCAAGAGACAAATGCATGGCAAAATGTGAGCACAAAGTACATGACATACTGAAGTAACAATAACATGGCTGGCTCCTTCCTCTATGTAGTTCAAAGCGTTGTTTACATTGATACCACCTCCAACTTGCAAGCCGCCTAGATTTTTCAAATCCTCGCAGTAAGTTCAGCAGAGGAAAAATCTGTAAGTTTTAAACATCCCATCAACCATACAGAAGTAAAAGAGCATATTCACTATACAATTGACCCCATTTCAAAATCTCAGTATAAATAATAATACAAACCTTTTTGCGTTAGAGGAAATTAACACCCACAGATGTTGTATTTTAAACAGCATCTCAATAGTAAAATTACCCCAAATATACCAATAGAGTCAGAATATCTCCAGCAAAACAAAGGGTTTTTTTACACTCAACACAAATACAAGTCAATAACAGGATAATCCAAATAAAATCATCTTTTTTCTATATGAGGGTTTATCATTAAACAGAGAAATTCCATGAACCATTCCATACCATCAACCAAAAGTGAATTATTTGTGGGATAGGCAATTTGTATTTGCTGGAATAGTTTTCTTAAAGAACCACAAATATGGAAAAAACTAACATTACAAAAGTAAAGAAAAAATCTAATCCACCAGAAACAAAAAAACATAGACCTACCAGGATAGGCATGCAGAGCTTCAACAGCTGCAGCTTTGCTCAAATCATCAGCTCCGAGCATGATCACATGACCACCCATCAGCCCATCTTCTTTATACAAATTTGCAAACTCCGCTGCCGACTTATCTGATTCAAAATTTGTCACAAGAGCTGAACCATCCTCTTCCTTCGAATCTCGAAGGGTAGACCCAACAATTTGTTTCACCTTCCCCTGAAAAACAAATCATGATTTAAACACGAAACTAAACCCACTCTTTAACCTAACATACATTTAGCACCGATATTTGAAATTTAAAACCCAGTTCCAAAACTCAATTCAATAATAGAATAGGCAATAAAAACTGAATTTTGCTAAAATGTGACTTCTTGACTCTATAAGTGAAAGCATAAGCCACCAAATTACCTACTTGACGATTGATAATTTGATATATAAAATAAAAAAGGGTGCTTAAAATAGCATTCATATCACACTCTCATTCATGAAATTATCTATTACAGTTTACACACTTTTTAAGCAATTCCCTCAAGCATTCAACTTAGTAAATCTTACAGGATTAAACAAAGAAAGAGAGAACGAAAGAAAAGAAAACCCAAAAATTGAAAAGATTATCAGTGAGAACCATGAAGAGAATTACAATACATTGAATCAAATACCTTGTGTATATCAATGCAGGGTCGAAAACGAACTGCACATTTTATAGACAAGCAAGAAGAAGAAGATTCTACAAGAAAAAGATAATAATTTCAAGTCAGAACAGGTTAAAAAGGACTGAATCTCAGAGAAAATAGAACTTTTGCAAAAGAGTGAGATAAAAAAGAGAGTGAAAGCAACGAAGCAGGAGCATACGAGAGGAGGCATGCAAAGAAGGGAAGGATGTAATGAATCTGTTTCCGTGGTGTCTTTGAAAACCATGAAAGAATGAAGAGGAGCTGAAGACCTTTCTTGATGCAAGAAACTTGGAAGAGGATGAAGCGGAAGCGCGTAGGCTGCTGCTGCTAGTTGCCATTCTTGGTTTTGCTGAAGAAACTGCAAAGACAGAACTGAGTGAGTGTGTTTGGTAGCTTCATTTCAAATATTTTTTTTATTTTCAAAAATTATTTTTAATATTAATAAATCAAAATAATTTAAAAATACTAAAAAAATATTAATTAAAAATTAAAAAATTAATTTTTTTAAAAAATATTTTTAAAATACAGAAATAAACAAACCCAAATACTAATGTTTAAAAAGATTTGTTTTTCTGAGTTTTACTTGAAAATAAATTTTTTTTATTTTTTTAAAAAATATTGTTATTGAAAAGAATTTTTGATGATAATCTTGTCCTTTTTTTTACACCAAATGATCATTAAAGGATAGCCAATGGTTGCTTTTATCTTTTTTTTTAAAAAAAATAGTATAGTTATTTATTTGCCTCAAGCTCAAAAATAAAATTGAATTGCTATCTAAAGGTATTTATATCTTTATATTTTTTGCAAGATTATGAAAGGCCCTTTATGCTTTTACAATAATAATAATAAAAAAAAAACAGAGAGTATGGGGTGATTTTATTTTTTCACGTATTTTTATTTTTATGAATGCTAGAATGATGAGGAATGTTTTGAACTTTTTTACTTTGAGTAATTAATTTTTAAATAAAAAAGCAACGTGTGTAACCCTTAAAAGTTGGCATGTGGGATGCGCTTGCTTTCTTTAGAAAATACATGTGGCGCATCTCTATGGTTAAATCTATTGTTCCGCTATGTCATTGAAGGCGCCACCTTGCCCTTTCTCTTCGATTTTGGGATTTGTGAATCTCATTTTATTCGAATACTTCGAGCAACAGAGTCCTTGAAACATCTCCTTGGTCAATCTAAACCTAAAACCCAAATGACATCAAATGAACCATAAAGGGGAAGTTGGCTTTCAACTTCCGCTCATAAACTGTTACATGCCCAAAATATTTAAGTAAAATAAGGCCACGTAAGCTAAAGAGTTACTTAATTATTAAAGGGTATTTGTCTGTTATGCTTATTTTCAATTCAGCTGTTACGTAATTTATTATTTGAAACAATGAGTCAGTTATTTTCTATTAAATGCTAATTAAGAGAGTCAGTTATTTACTATTTATTACAAGTCTGTAAAATGCCTATAAAAGGCAAGAGTATTAGAAATAAAAGTTATCCTTTGAACTTTTAATTGTGCCGTGTGCATCTGTGGAGGTTTTCCTGGCTCCTCAAATTGCCAGAATTCATTTATAATTCTTGGGGCCTAACAAGTTGGTATCAGAGCCGGCGTTCCTGCGACATGGCTGAGGGAACAAGACTATCCCAGTTATCTGAAGCAGTACACAATTTACAAGGGGCAACTACTGCCCTGAAAGAAGAGCAATCCAAGCATGGAATGCTAATTGAAGGAGTGCTACAGCAACTCAATAATTTGGCATCAAGCTATGATAGCTTGGTACAAATTACAACTAAAACCAATTCAGGAGAAGGGACTTCTAACAGTGTCAAAGTAAATGCTAATCCTTTGTTTGATGGACATGGGGGAATTCAAGCTCGATCTCTTCGATTGGATTTTCCTCGTTTCGATGGGGGAGATCCTAGTGAATGGATCTTGAAGGCGCAACAGTTCTTTAATTACTTTGAGACTCCAGAGAACCACAAGCTGGAAATTGCTTCTTTTCACATGGAAGGAAAGGCGCTGACTTGGTATTATTGGTTGCAAGAATCTAGCTCAGTGACCAGATGGAGTGACTTCTTGGAGGCTCTCCGCACCAGATTCGGACCTTCAGCATATGAGGATCCAGTAGGAGCATTCACCAAATTGAGGCAGACAGGGAGCGTAGAGGATTACCAAACAAATTTTGAGATCTTGTCCAATAAAATAAGTGGGGTAAGTGAAGAGTTTCGTATAAGCACCTTTCTAAGTGGTTTAAAAGATGAATTGTGAATTATCGTTACCATGTTCAAACCAAATACTCTTGCTGCTGCTTTTGGTTTGGCTCGGCTACAAGAAGAGGAAGTGACCAGAAAACATTTCCCTCACCGAAACACTCCCAGCCAAAACAACCTATATACACCCTCATTCAAAGCAACCACTCTCAGACTACCTGGACAAAATCTTATACCCAAATTACTAGCCCCAAACCCAGCACTTAAACTTCCACCCCCCCAACAACCAAGATATAACCCACCATTCCAGAGAAGAAACCCATATCCTGTAAGGCGTATAAGTCCTGACCAAATGCAAGAAAGAAGGGAAAAAGGTCTGTGTTATTTTTGTGATGAAAAGTACCATCCAGGACACAAATGCAGCAGACCCAAATTATACTTACTTGAGGGAATGGAATTCAAAGAGGAGGGAGAAGAAGAATGGGAAGATGAAGAGGCATTTATTCAACCTGATATAGAGAATATACCTGCAGTCCAACAAGCTGATCTACTGGGCATATCCTTGCATGCCATTGCAGGGGCACCTTCTCCCAAAACTATGAGATTAGTTGGAAAAATTGGGACATGTTCAGTTATTGTTCTCATTGATACTGGTAGTACACATAGTTTTATTGACGTGAATGTGGCAAAGAGGGCAAAACTACAAATGGAGGAAGGTCAACTGGCAGTCCAAGTAGCTAATGGGGACACCCTTCCTTGCCAGGGTTGCTGTAAGGCGGTTCTTTTACAGATGCAAAGCTGTAAAGTTTTAGCCAATCTGTTCTTATTGACCCTAGGTGGGTGTGATGTTGTGTTAGGGGTAGATTGGTTAAGAAGTTTGGGAACTATTCAGTGGAACTTTGCTGATTTGAGTATGAGTTTCTTTATGGATGGAGAGAAATTATTTCTGCAAGGCTTAAGGTTACCCAAGGAGGCCATTAAGGAAGAACATAGTCTAAGCAAGGTTACCCTTGTAGAAGGGAGAGGAATATGGCTGCAATTTATGGAGATCAATGATAGTCCAAGAGGAGCACCAATAGAGCCTACCCTACAAACTGTTTTGAATGAATTCAAAATAGTGTTTGCTGAACCCACTGGACTCCCACCTCCAAGGAGTCACGACCATCAGATCCAACTCCAAGAAGCAGCTAAGCCAACATGTGTTAGGCCTTATCGATACCCCTACTATCAGAAAGAAGAAATTGAGAAGCTGGTCAGGGAAATGCTAAAGGCTGGGATCGTAAAACCAAGTCAAAGTCAATACTCTTCACCAGTCCTCTTAGTGAGGAAGGCAGATGGAAGTTGGCGAATGTGCGTTGATTATCGAGCTCTCAACAAAGATACCATCAAAGATAAGTTTCCCATTCCTAATATAGATGAATTATTAGATGAGCTTAATGGTGCTGAGATGTTTTCTAAACTTGACTTGCGGTCGGGCTACCATCAAATCAGAATGAAGACTGAAGATGTGCCCAAAACTGCCTTTCGTACCCATGAGGGGCATTATGAATTTTTAGTAATGCCCTTTGGGCTCACCAATGCCCCATCAACCTTTCAAGGATTGATGAATGAGATATTCAGACCATATCTCAGGAAATTTGTGCTAGTTTTTTTTGATGACATACTTGTGTACAGTAAATCTATTGAAGAACATGTGGGGCATCTAAGAGCTGTCTTAGAAGTCTTGAGACGACATCAACTATATGCTAAGGCCTCAAAGTGTATCTTTGGCTGTCGAGAAGTGGAGTACTTGGGCTATGTTATTTCCAAAGAAGGAGTCAAAGCAGATCCATTAAAGATTTCAGCTATGATGGAGTGGCCTGAACCTAAAAATCCTAAGGCTCTAAGAGGATTTTTAGGGTTAACGGGTTATTACAGGAAGTTTGTAAAAGGCTATGGAAGTATTGCAGCTCCTTTAACTGCCTTACTCAAGAAAAATTCCTTTAAGTGGGGTGAGCAGGCCAGCCAAGCTTTTGCAGCCTTAAAGGCAGCCATGGTGACTCCTCCTGTTCTTGCTTTACCAGATTTTTCCAAAATGTTCGTGGTAGAATGTGATGCTTCTGAAATTGGATTGGGAGCAGTCTTAATGCAGGAAGGGAGGCCTCTAGCTTATTTAAGCCAAGCATTAAGAGGTAAAAATTTGTTCTTATCCACTTATGAAAAAGAATTTTTGGCTCTTGTGTTGGCAATTCAGAAATGGAGACATTATCTGCTGGGACACATGTTTAAAGTGAGGACTGACCAGCAAGCTCTAAAGCACCTTTTGGAACAAAAGATTGGAACTCCTTTTCAACAAAAGTGGATAACAAAGCTATTAGGCTTTGATTTTAGTGTGGAATATCGTAGTGGGAAAGGAAATAAAGCAGCGGATGCTCTATCCAGGTTACCAGACCAGGTGAATAGTACAGAACCAGAAGGGGTGATTATTAATTGTGGAGAAGCCAAAGCCATTAGTATGGTTACTGTTAATTGGTGGGAAGGGCTCCATCAAGTATACAACCAAGATCCCCAGTTGCAACAGTTACTCAACCAACACCATCAAGGTGATCTTGATCCCCTCAAGTATCAGGTCAGAGGGGGGTTTTTATTCTACAAAGGGAGGCTACATTTGGGAAGCTTAAAGATACAGCAGGAGCAAATCATGCAGCAATTCCATAGTAGCCCTATGGGAGGGCATACTGGTTCACAGAAGACTCACTCCAGACTTAAAAGGGAATTCTTTTGGCATGGCTTGAGAAAGGACATCAGAAAATTCATTAGAGAATGTGAGGTATGTCAAAGAAACAAAACAGAGAACCTCAAACCAGCTGGGACTTTGCAGCCTCTGCCAATACCAAGTAAAGTATGGGTGGATATTAGTATGGACTTCATAGAGGGGTTACCATTGTCTAAAGGATACAGTGTAATCATGGTGATAGTAGACAGGTTCAGCAAGTACAGTCATTTCATACCAATGGCACATCCATATACAGCAGCAACAGTAGCAAAGGCATTTATGGAAAACATATTCAAATTACATGGTATACCACAAAGCATAGTCAGTGATCGAGATGCAATATTCACAAGTAATTTTTGGAAAGAAATCTTCCATTTAAGTGGAACCAAGCTGCTAATGAGTTCGGCATATCATCCTCAAACTGACGGGCAGACAGAGGTAATGAACAAGTGGTTAGAAGGGTACCTCAGGTGCTTTACCAGCGATAGACCCAAAGATTGGGCCAGTTGGCTATCCCTAGCCGAGTGGACATACAATACTTCAGAGCACTCTTCCACGGGGTTTACTCCTTTTGAGATTGTTTACGGACAAGAACCACCACGACTCCTTCCATATGAGCCTGGGACCACAGCAGTACAAGCAGTTGAAGATGAAATGAAAAGTCGAGATTTTATCCTTACCCTGGCACGAGAAAACCTGCAAGAAGCTCAAACAAGAATGAAGTTATACGCAGATAAAAAGAGAACAGAGAGGGAATATAGTGTGGGGGATTGGGTCTATTTGAGGTTAAGACCTTACAGACAGATGACTGTGGCAGTGAGAAGGAACTTGAAGCTTTCTCCAAGGTATTTCGGGCCTTTCCAAGTCATTCAAAAAATTGGGAAAGTTGCATACAAGCTCGATCTACCCAAAGACTCCAAGATTTATCCAGTATTCCATATCTCTTATCTCAAGAAGAAGATTGGATCTCAATTAAGCCCTAACCCTAAGCTGCCGACAGTAATGGAAGAAGGTATACTGACCCCGAACCAGAAAAAATATTGGATAGAAGGCTCAAGAAAAAGGGAAATCGAGCAGGAGTTGATTTTTTAGTTCAATGGAAGGGAGCTAACGAGGAAGATGCCACCTGGATGGATGGAGACAAGCTGAGTAAGACATATCCTGAACTCGTGGGCGAGTTCTTCTGAAGGAGAAGGTTATGTTACATGCCCAAAATATTTAAGTAAAATAAGGCCACGTAAGCTAAAGAGTTACTTAATTATTAAAGGGTATTTGTCTGTTATGCTTATTTTCACTTCAGCTGTTACGTAATTTATTATTTGAAACAATGAGTCAGTTATTTTCTATTAAATGCTAATTAAGAGAGTCAGTTATTTACTATTTATTACAAGTCTGTAAAATACCTATAAAAGGCAAGAGTATTAGAAATAAAAGTTATCTTTTGAACTTTTAATTGTGCCGTGTGCATCTGTGGAGGTTTTCCTGGCTCCTCAAATTGCCAGAATTCATTTATAATTCTTGGGGCCTAACATAAACCAACTTGCTTATGAGAAGAGCTTCATTAAAAGAATGTTTGTCTATGTTATTGCATCTTGTTTTACTTAAAACGTAGATGCAATAATATTTAGTAACAAAAAAAATATAAATTATTATTCATGATTCCATCAAATTTCATATTTAAAATGCTGAAAAACAAAAACAAAAACAGGTCCTACCTGCTAGACCTGCTTCTTGCAACTGCACCAAGTAGCATCCCTCCACACTATTCACTTTAGTCAATAGTGTTTTTTAAAAAAAAATTAAAAAAAATCAGTTAACATTTTTTTAAAAAATAATAATAAATTTTTTTAAAAAAATAAAATTAGTTTAAGATAAATTAAATTTATTCATACTATAATCTTAATTTTATTCCTAATAATATTTTACCTAATTTTATTGCACATTTAAAAATTCATAAAAACTGTAATTCTATAATTCTTGTCAGATAAATTTTATATGTAATCAAATTATAGATAGTTTAATGAAACAATAATTTTTTATATATAAAAAATATGATTTATTTCACGATATAATAGCAATAGTTAAATCTACAATATTTAAATTAAAAACCATAAATATTAATATATATTTTTAAAATTATTTTATAACCTCAATTTTAAAAACATTCTTAACCAAACACATTAAACTAATTTTTGTTCAAGCTCAATTTCACCTACAGTTTCAACCAAACACCTATTTTTTAAAACCAACCTCAACTAAAAATATTTTTTATAAAACAATTTTTTTCAAAATACAACCACAACAACTACCGCAATACCAAACACAAGCGAGATGTTGCCTACCATAATGTCCTTGTTATATAATGAACTTGCTTGTGATCATATCTTACTAGCATTATTGAAAATTTCTAGCTCTTTACTATTAGTTAACTAATTCAAGCTTGTCACCACAATCTTTTCTTTATAGTGATCAAATTATACAAGTTACTGGGCAATCAGCACAGGCTGTACGGTGACTGATTTGGAATACAGATTGCCTTTCTTCGTATGGTTCATGTCCTAGTTGTACACTCCTTATAAATAGAAGAAGTAATCTATTTTCATTATATTATGTTATGCTATATCAAACAACATTTGAAATCATACATTAACCATGGAAAATATATGGGAAAAAAAAAACTATTCTGCTTTTGTCTGAGAATGGCCAAATCATTAATAGTCAGTGGCGTGTCAAGTTCCAATATGAACTCAAAGAATATGTATGTAGAGGTCCTAGAGGCTAACATGGATCATTCGGCCAATAAAGGGGGTGAACGAGTGAAGATATGACCAGCATCTTTTGCCACTCAAAAGAATATATACATACTCAATAAAGCCTTGGCTTACTGACGTAACTATACAAATAAAATTCTAATCTTTTGCCACTCACCAATGTCACTATGCTATCATGCAATGCTAATAAAAAGCCATCTCAAACAGCCAACATAAAAAAAATAAAAAAACCTGGATTCTGTTGGCCGAATCCACAGTTACACTTTCAAAATGCATTACCAGTGGAGACCAATAGTCATGAAATGACCAGCAAATTCATCTTTTCATCATTCATTAGCAGCTACACATTTCCTGTCAGCGAGGCAGTAGTTGCGACCAACAAACTTTCGGTCGGAACACTTAGCTGTTTGCAGATTTTAGCAGCAGCTTACCATCTTCAAGCAATTCTGGACACCAATAAACCTGTACCAAGCACACAGTTCCATGTAATTTAATTTCATGTTGTTGCTGATTGTCTATCTCCCAGATGTCAGTGTAGAACAGTTATAGTAAATATCTAGAGTAATGCGCTACAATAGAAACAAAGAGAATGTTTCAACATAGAGATCTCTAATTACTGCAAGTCCCACCTTTCAAGGTAGAAAATCTCAGGTGCTAAGAAACTTAAAGCAACTCATGCTAGGGAAGGATAGCGGGGCAAGCACTGTAGCTTTATTTTGTATCTACTGAAAATTGATTGTTAAACATGGACATTGTTCCATCATCTTTGCAGAACATAGCATCTAATGGGACATCATATCCTCACATGGCATTTTATTGCATAAGTACAAGTAGAACCCTCATGACTCTTAGTTATAAATAATGAATCCAAATTTCTGCTTGCTCAGTTTCTCTTAAAAAAACTGCTAGTTAAAGCATCCCTGTTTTGAAAATGCAATTCAAAATTCCGATTCAAGAAGATCTTAAAAGTAAAAAACGTTCTACCACCTCTCAATAATACCTAACATCTATAAGTAAACAGGGAATATATATCATTATGTGGCCTTCTATTGGATTCACCCAAACTCACTCTAATTTTGGTTTTACATAATGATATCAAATTTTAAGGGACCAAAGGTTTCATGCATTACCTTACTCTAGTTTGATGTGGTAAATAATTGCAAGTTGAAATCAAGAAGAGAGAAAAAAGGTAATGAAAATTCATAACGCAAAGTTGACTTACCCAAAAATATGAGGGTAAGAATTGTTGTCAATATCATTTTCATTGAATGCCGATTAAATTCGAAATGAAAGGGGAATCTTTGATATCTTGCCCCAAGGCTGCTGCCCAGGTGCATTACTTCTGATTGCAATCTAAAACATATTCCTTGGAGGCTTCTGTATCCAGATCCTAGCATTTGTCCTAGACAATGGCCCTGTAATAGAGAAGCAAGCTGATAAGCATCTACTGCTTTTACATGATTGATAGGGAAGAACCATTTTCACTAGCATCCCAAGTCATCCTATCATGCTTAAATATGTTTTTGTAAATATGGGATATCAGACTTTCTTATAGCATCTGGTGCATCTTCCAGACATGCATGTAATTTCCAACTCTTAAAGCACCAAGAAACAACAAAAAGTTGCATGATCCGTGAATATGAAAAAACAACAAAGAATCCTTGATTGGGCAGAACTTTTCATATAGCTGTCATGCTTCAATACCTGAGAAGTGGATTTTTCCTTTACCAGAAAAAAGGCTATAAACAGACTTTCTGGTAACAAAATTTTAGTTAAGAGTAGCCTTAACATGGATCATCAAATTACCTGTGCAGAATGAGGCGATTCAGTGTAAGTAGGCGAATGCCTATATTCTTCTCCATCTTTCAATCTCTTTGTATAGTTCCTACCAACTCTGTTCCTATGAGCAGTCCATAGGTTGCTCAAGAAACCAAAGAAGATCATGATGCTGTAGATACCTCTTGACTTGATCTCATGGAAGAAGCTCCTAGATTTGGCTTCATTAGCTTCCAGGTCCCAGTGATCATCACCAACATGCCTATCATGATGGATCTCTTGCTGAGAGTTCATCATATCTGAGCCTAATCCGGTGGAGTTATGTGAAGCAACATTTCTCTTATCCTCATTTGCAGAGTCAAGATAATGATCAGCATGCCCAACTCCAGTCATTTTTACCCTCTCAAATTCTCTGCTGTCATGCTCAACAATTTCATTATCCTTTAAACTAACACCTGAGTTTGGATCAAGGAATCTTCTCAAAATGCTACTTTCTTCCATTTCATAAGGATGCATATTTTCAGTGGGATTTCCTCCTGTAAGAAATGATGCTAATACATCTCTGTCTTGGTCATTTAAATTAACCCATTCAGAGTTTCTCATGGAATCATCCATTGAACGGCCCTTCACACTTTTCTCCACTTCATTTATATGTTCCCTAATGGCTATAATAAACTGCCTGTGCCTGGAAATCACATCTTCTCTGGCTTGAGATTTGTTCGCTATGCTTGATGAATTAACAGCTCTTTCAAAATCTTCCAGCTGTTAGGGAAAATAAACAGAATCAGACAACTAAAACCACAAATGGAAAGTAAGCTTCTCATCAGCAAATACCTGCCATTTCGCAGTTCCAAGTATGGTAGCAAGATCACGCTTATGATATTCGATTGATGAAAGCAATCTTGGGTCGGGATGTTCACTCCGAACAAGACTCTGCTCATGCAATAGAAGGCGAAAAAGCGACTCCATCCTAAACATTAACAGCAACAGCAATCTTAAGTTCAAAGCAACATTAAAATCTACCCTACATATGCATCTTCCCACGTTAACACGTTAGAACAAAATAATTCAACCCCGAACGAGAGCCTAACACAGGCAGTACCACAATTAAGTTTAATAGTCAACGAAATGCTAGCAAAATGGTTATTTCAAATTTTTCTAGACATCAGATATTACCACAATGTGCTATGTGCTTTGAACTAGCAATAAAAGGAAAGGCCACACCTAATCTTACAAAACATGATGTACTAACAATAGAAGTAAAGCTAAAAAAACACAACTAAAAGAAAACCAATCCATCAAAGATAAAGTTTACAAAGAACCCAGAAACTAAATCTTCAAAAACAGCTTAATAATCAGTAAAAATGAAATCTTTTCGTTAGCCCTCTAATCAAGCACATTCAAAAATCAAGCCAAAGTTCCCAACTTTAAATAGAAACCAAAGGAAAATGGCAATAAATGATGGAATCTAACCTGTCAGCAGAGTCTTGAACCACCTCAGCAGCTGAGAATAAGGGGTCAGATTCCCATTCATGAAAACTTGATGCCATTTATTGAGCCTAAGAAAAAAACCCAACAAAAGTTCACATAAAAAAGCTTAAAGGCTGCACCTTTAAAGAATGATGATCTTTAACAAATGAAGAAAGTGAAAGACATGATACAAATGGAGAATAGAAATGGGTTTTTGCAAACTTACTCTCTCGCTCTCTCTCTCTCTCTCTTTGAAGTTAAAATGGAAATGGGTTTCTCTTTCTTTGGAGAGAGAGAGAGATATCTATGAGTTTGTATGGTAAGATTTAGGTTTCACAGAGGATGAAGATGGTGGTGCAAAAAGGGAGAGCAAAAAGAAGGAAAGGTAAGGAAAAGCATGGATTTGAGGTCTTTTGGTCATTTTAATTTACAGATGGATTGTCTATCTGTGAGTTTCTTTTTATTGGATTAACCATTTTTACCGTTTTTTTTTTATTTGTTGCTTTTATGATGATATTTTATTAGAATCAAAGTACAGCAGACTATTTTCAAAATCAAAAGCACGGATGAAATTATAAATTTCTGATAGGAAGGGTCAGGTACAATGTTGTTAAAAAAATATTTTAAAAAAATATATTTTAAACACAGCAAGAAAAATATATAATAAATTTAAATTATAAAAATAAATCATAAAATCATAAATTGTTATTTTTTTATTTTAAAAATATTTTAAAAAATGATAAATTATTTTTTAAAAAATTATTTTTTTATGATTTTATATTATTTTAATATGTTGATATCAAAAATAAATTTAAAAAATAATAAAAAATTAATATTTATATATATAATTGATCACGTAAATATCATTTAAATTGATTAATAAAAAAACTTAATTAATTAATTCTTATAATATAAGAATAAATATCATTCAAATTGATTGATAAAAAAACTTGATTAATTAATTTTTATAATATAAGAATAATATGAATCAGTAAAATTATAATGAATAATTTTTTAAAAAATAATTTTTTATTTAAAAATATATTAAAATATTTGTATATTAATATATTAAAATTATATAAAAATATTCTTCAATATTAAAAATAATTGTTTAAAAAAAATTTAAGAAACACAAACAAAAAATATGCCGAGGAGTGATTTTGTAAACTTTACTTGGCCACATCATGCTATAAATATAGTCTTTACTACTTTACTTGGCCACATCATGCTATAAGTACAATATTTAGACTCTTTACAACTTTAAAGATAGTCTCAACAGCTTTACTTTGCCATGTCATGCTATAAATATAGTCTTTAAGGTACAGCCAAGGTCATGCTGATGTGAGCTGGAGGGCTGGAGCTTTAAAGTATATAATTCTTGATGAAATCGTAAAAACGGTTCTAAAATCACGATATTATGTGATTTATCTGATTTTACCACTTTTACCTAATTTTAACTTAATTTTAATTATTTTCAAGTTTTTAATTTTAAAATGATTTCACATATTAAACATATATTAACTAGTCAACTCGTGTTGATCAGATACAAGAAGACAAAAATAACTTTTAAAATTGTTAATTTTTTTCCAACTTTTTTTCCTCATTAATTTTTACGTGTTCAATTTTTTTTAGAATTATAAACGGAGATACTTGACAGGGATAAGACATGTTTTTATATATTTTATATTTTAAAATTATAAAAAAAAATCAGAATTATTTAAAAAAATTAATTTAAACAAAAAAATTAAAAATTTAATAATAAAAAAAATAAGTTAAAACTTACTTTAAAAAACCACAAAAGTCTCCATTGAAGAGGTTCCAATCCAATCTTTGACAATTAAGGAGCAAGACAGTTCCACTAATCCTTATAAAGGCCCAAGTTTCCGGCACTAGCTTCAAGATCAATTTTATTATTATTATTATTAAGTTAAAATTACTTTCTTTAGGTTGATGGTGATCTAATTTCTTTTAGTTTTTTTCTCAGTGATCTAAGCAAAAACAAATTTATTTTATGTCCCTCTTTATATTCCAGTCTCTCCAACTCTCTTTTATATCTATATTTTCTATCCTAAAACAGTAATCAAAGATTATTATTATTATATGATCATGGAGGTTCACTACTAGTTCTATTAAAATCGTACTAGGTTGTTTATATGATGACTACTAGAGGTTTACATGGTCATTAACTTCAGGGTCCATGAGATTAGTTGAGGTACGCGCAAGCTGATCCGGACACCCACATTAATCTTAAAAAAAAATTCATACCAATTAACTCTTGTCCTCAATTGCTAACAAAAACTGTTTTTAGTGTGTGACGTGGGGTTTCTATATTCCATGCAGCTGAAAAAAGTTTGAAATGGTCATTCTGCCTTTTCTTTGTTCCCGTTTCTGAATCAACTCAGGTGATTTTTGTTAGCATATAACCTTCCAATTTATAGGACAAGCTCAGCCACACACACACACACACACACACACACACACACACACACATATATATATATATATATATATTCAGAAGAGGAGAACACTTGATGAATTTAGGTATCAAACATCAAGAGCTTTAACGATAGTAGAACAATTATTCATTATACGAGGACAAGAACGAGATGGGAAAAGAGAAGGTTAAAAGTTATCGTGTGCTGTGCTATCCATAATTCTAAGCATCAGCATTCATGAATTCTGGCATGGGATTTGATGTAGAATCTATTAATACTTTTGACTTCTGTAAGTAAATCCTTGTTTTGATGAACAAGGACAACCATGTCACAGTAGATGTCATGTTTGCTTTTGTGCCCTAGGACATGTTGAATTCATGGAGGAAAGCTTGATACACATCCATGGTTCTTCAAGAGATCGATGGATGAAGAGGCTTCCATCCTCCTTGGCATAAAGAAGTTGAATCACCTCCAAGAATAAAAGGCCCTGTGCCCTCAGAATTTCAAAGATTTTGTAAGAGCTCTGCCTGCCTCTAGGAATGTATGTGGCAGTGGGCGTATAGGGTTGACACTAGAGTACCGAGGCAGTTATGCGTCTAGTTTAGGTATGAAAGGAACTCACTACAACAACCTCCATGAACTCCAAGTGCATGGTAGTTCAGTGCTTCTGTGTAACGTTCTTTCATGTGAGCACTAGGCAAAAAACATACTTACCAAGCAAACAAATCATAAAAAAAGAGTGCAACTTGGAACAATGGGAAGTATAAGTACGCAAATGATGCATTTTGCAAGACATTTATACCATTACACTGACATACTCATGACGTATACATATGAAGATTTTTCTCGTCCCCACAATGTGGTGATAGAATTGCATCGGTTAACTGAAAGAAAAATTATATTTAGTTTCAAGGCCAAATACACACGGAGGAGGTAAATCTGATGGACCTTGCAACTTCGCATTAACTATAGAAGATAAGAACGGATGTCTAAAGAATTATTCAAAGGAATGTTTAACCCACGACTTTTGGGCGCCAACCGGCAATGACATCCTCTGGCAGAGCACGTGTGTTAACAAATGAATCCCTGGAGAAGATTACCTGAATAACAGAAAATTTAGCATTGTCAAAAACCAGACATCATTATACAGAATACAAGATGGCTATGATTATACTAAACCAGTAATCCGCAGAACTATACTTCTATGGATAGTTTAAACACAGAATTAACGTCATAAACAATGCATCAAAATAACCAATTGCTAAAGCATATTGAGTCCAATGTCTATGCCAGTTGCTCATTCGGAGAATAGGGTTTTGCATGTACTTGGTAATGTGACATTCATGTTTACTCGTCAAGTCTCTGGCAGGTAGCAAGAGGAAAAGTACCTAAACTACATGACATTGTTTATATATGTTCCCAAGGAAACAGTACAACTCTTAACCAAATAGGGGTAAGAACTTATGAAGTCATGAAGACAACACTGCATGATTACAGTGAGTTCTGAGGCAAGCTTATTGATTCATTACAAGCAGAATTTGCAAGGCCAATTGTGGACTTTGACATGAAACCTATACTTGTCTTCAAAATACATATTCTATGGTCTTTTCCCAAGTAATATACTTATTTATTCTTTGTAATGAATGAACAATGTAGTGATAGGACAGCAGCTCCATGAAAAGCACTCCCAAATGGACCTAATCTATGAAACAAAGCCCAAAAAGAAAAAAAAAATGGAGCTTAATGGAAGTCATAAAAGCAAAACAAGCAACTTCAACCGAGGAAGAGGAGTGAGGGAGGGGAGGATGCCTATTCTCGCCACTGTGCCATTATGGTAACAGCGGTGCAATAGAATATGTTACAGGAAAAAGACCATGGACAAAGTCTGCATTCATTGCCTTCACAAAACATGTTCACATATGTAACACACCATATCAGAGGATTAGCTTATAGGAGATACCTTCATGTAGGATTTGACGTAGGGAAGTGACTCTGGAACTGACCAGTTCTTATAATGCCCAAGAGCAATCTCTAGATGGTACAGCTTCGGTCCAAGGGCCAAATCAGCTGCAGAAACTCTTTCCCCGTTGATAAAAGGGCCCTTCAAAGGAGAGAAGACAAACAATCATATAAATCAGTAAAAAGAACCATCAGATTCCAAATTGGACAGTGCATAAAGAAATTTTTGAAAAACAAAGTATTAGATCGAAGCAACAGAGGCCTACAGATAAAATGTCATTACTCAACCAATTGTTTCAAACAAATACATTTTAAAGTCCTGAAAGCAGCACCAACACTGGCATTGACGACTTCAGAACTCAAGAAGAATTTCTATGTTTAGGAAATATGAGAATCCAAAGCAATTTACATTGCTATAAAAAAATGAATAGGCATCTCCGTTGCAGTAATATTAATCCTTCACATGCTTAAGCTGATTATAACATTAAAAGGATGACATCATTGCAGTTCATTTTTTTCTTTTCTTTTTTTCCTTTTTTTCTTCAGTACCACAAGGTTAGCTGACCACCAGAACTTCAAGGTAGATAAGGACATACATTCTCTTTGTTATGATCGTTCAAAGCACTAAGCTCATTGAGCAATGCCTGCTCTGTTCCATCACCAGGGTCTTTGCTTTTAAGAAATCCAATAAATGTGGAGAAGATCTTTGAGCCACTGCATTGAAATGGATAAATAAAATCAATAACATAAAACCTCAACTAAGATATAAAATGCATTCTAGTATGGAAGTTCAAGCTAGAAAACTCTAGCAAACTATAATACTCTCCAAAAACCTCAAAGGTGGCAATTCAACAAACATTGACTCTAAACAAACCATTCACTATAGTTGCATCTGACTTGATCAGAAGTTCAAACATGATGACAGTCCCAGATTTTCTTTATCAGAAGAAAATATTTTTTAAATGATTTTGATTTTTGTAAGTGGAATTTTATGTTTCCACCACCATCAATCCCCCGCAATCCCCTCCACCTCCTCCTCCTCACAAATAAATCAGTAAATTTAAAGTTATCTCAAATGAAAATATTTAAGTGCAATATGAATGCACTGTAAATATGAAAGAATTTGTAACTCGTGCTTTACAAGATGGTTACCAAACACCTCCCAGAAAATGGAAGCACCAAAAACATTATTAGGTCAGAAAGTAAAAGTGACAACGGTAATTTCTGTAACACTGAATGTAAAACATACACTGAAGCCTTTTCAGGTGGGATTGCCAACGGGGGATCTGGAAACTTTTCTTCCAATGCTTGTGTGATAACATCTGAATCTGAAACCCAGTTCTCCTCAAACTTTATCACAGGAACTTTACCATCTGGGTTTAGTTTCAAGAACCTACACAAAGAAGAAACATAACTGATAAAGCAAATGGTCAAATACAAACCAAGTAGACAAAACATAGTAATATAACTATCCACCATCACTTGCTTTTCTTCTTCTTCAATGCCTTTGGTTAAAACCAAGGAACTGCCTTTATTTTGACCAATGTGGGTTGAATTCAAAATTTCATCAACAGGCAGCACGGCGGTTCTTTCTTGATGGTTAGTATAGTCGACACTATTATGATTAGACAAATATGTTGATCAAATCATGCTCAGTGCATTCGTTTTTCACCCAAAGTCATTATAGAATTTGACTATTTGCTACAGCAGTAAGAAGTTTTTTTTTTTTTCCATCAGGATATCTATTCAAAGTCAAATACAATCAACTTATATTCTGAAATAAGTGTAAATAACACCAAGCACGTAAAGGGTTGGCCAAAATTGCTACTCGCTATTCAATTCTCACATGGGAGCTCCGCCAACATTCAGTTAAAAATTGGAAACTTCTACGAGTTTTCTGTATAAACAAAAACTTTCGGATAGCACCCACAATTTCGCCAGTGCCCTCCACAATGCCTTGTTTACAATATGGACAAAGTTTTTTACATAACATTTTGAGATTTTGCTCCAGCCTTCCCTAACATTACAGTAGAAATCCACGAAATTATCAACCATAAAACATACTAGTAAATTTATGGAACTATAGTACGATCTTTTGTTTACAGAATTCTAACGAAGGAGCTGGATTCATGTCAACTGAGTCAAGAAGTCGAAACGCCGTGAAACATTTTATGAAAAACGCATTAATATTGTAATTTCTTCAAGGCATTGTAGAAAAGAACACGGGCAAATGGCTTAAAGGAACTTACCATTCAGGTTTGTTCCCCAAATCAACAAACTTCATGTCATAAGGCAGATTCTTTTCCTCCAAAGTAAGCAATACCCTTTGACAAAAAGGACCTAAAAAAGCATTAAAAAAATACCCATCAATTGCCATTTCCAAATGACCCAACAAAGAAAAGAAAGAAAACACGATTCACTCACAGTCACCAAGTTTATCAGGGACAGTAAGAGAAGCTTTGACACAGATTTCAAGAGAGTCAGAAACCGAAGTAGCGGACATTGAAACAGTGAGGTTTCTTTTGATTCTTTGGCGTCTAAAAGCAGCAGAGTGGTTCGTAGGGAGTCGGAGAGAGGTTAAACCGAAGTGGTGTTTGATTGTGGAAGACAGAACACAAGCTGCTGTTACTGTTGGTTGGATTCTCGCAGTCGACATTTTTTTTTTAATGTTTTTGTGCTTTGCTTGATTGCGTGGCTGTCTGTCGAAAAATTGAGAGCGTGAAAGAGATGAGGCTCTGTAGTCTATACAGGTGGGAACTATCCCTATGGAAGCGACTAGATTCTGGCCGTACTGTTCTATGAGGTGTTTGTTTGACATTCCAGTTAAAAATACTTTTTAATATTTTTAAATTATTTTAATATATTTACTTAAAATATAAAAAAATATTATTTTAATATATTTTTAAATAAAATATATTTTTAAACAACAATTTCCGGAACTCTCGGAATGGTTGAACCAGGTTTTTATTCATTTTTTAATTATTTTTAGATAATATGATAATGTAAAATAAAATTTTAAAAATAAAAAAGTATATATTATTTTAATATAAATTTAATAAAAAAATATTATAAAAATTAATTTCTAACCTATTTTTCCATTTTTAAACCAGCTCCGAGAAAACCTTCTAGGCGGGTAGAGCGACTAATTATCGAGAGTGTATCATGTCAAGTTAGCTCGAAGAATTGACCTTGAATGGGCTTGTTCATGGACCGGGCCATGGCCTATGTGTTTAATAAATTTGGCCAGATTGTGAGCTCGTCAAAGTCTGTGAACTGTTCTTTCCATGAGTGAATGATGAATCATTCAAGTGATTCCATGCTTCTTCCTCGCCTAAATTTACAAAGAAACTTGACGGGAGGTCAAATGTGGGTTTGGAAGAGTTAAAAGGATTTTTGGAAAATACGTAAAAATTATGTATAATGATTATCATAATTGTTAAAAATGCGTAGTCTAGTGGGTTGATGCAAGTCAGGTTTCTATTTGAAGCAAACAACACATTGAACAAAATATATAGTGAGGAAGCTTTTCATTGTAGTGACAGATATAGTTTACTGGAGATTATTAAATGAAATTATTATTTAAAAAACAGTTGCTTTGGTTATGGCTGTAATTTGAACTATTTTAGTAATGTATTGGTCATTAAAAGATTGTTCGGGAATATACAAGTTTTTTCCAGAATTTTTGCACATTAAAATTATACTTTTACCCTGAAGTCAATACAATCTAGAAATTTTGACAAAGGTTCTTTTCATCTTTGCACAAACATTAAAACAGTAAAAATATTTTTTTTGTTCTCAAGATAAAAAAAAAAAATTATAGTTGTTGACCAAGAGTTTTTTTATTTATTTTTCCTTCTGAAGTCACAATAAAAATAGATCTTTGTAATTAAAAAATGAAAAAAAAATGTATGTGTTTAGGTGTGTTTTTGTACTTTCACACAAGTTAATTTGTAATTTTTAGGGTGATGAAATGTATTTTGGTATTTTTATATTGAATTATTTATTTTTTTATTTTAAAAAGTTGCTAGCGAGTGTTTAATACACTCCAATGCATGTGTGGTGTTCTCCATTTTGATAGCACGTGCGATGCCATCTAATGCTCAAACCTGACCTTTCATCATCTCCTTGAAAGCATTATGGTGTCTTTTTTCTCCTAGTGTAGCGCATGACAATGGATGATGGATGGTTAATTGTCAATGGTTGTTTCTTTTTTCTTCATTCTTTTATCTCTCTTTTAGATAAAGTGCACACCTATCCTCTTTTCTTTTCATTTTTCAATTTCAATCCTTATGTTTTTTATTGCTTATTTATCTTTAGCCCATTTAGAAAAGTTTTTTTTGTTTTCAATTTAGTTCTTAAATTAATATTTGTCGTATATTATTTTTTCTAATTTGATCCTTATTCATTTGATTTTTAATTTTTTTCATTGGCTCTTTGTTAAAGTTTTATTGGTTTTTAATTTCATCTTTGAATCAAAGTTTATGTTTTTTTTTTCTAATTTAGCCCTTATTGTTTTGGTTTTTTTTTTTACTTTGTTAAATTTTTTTCTTTTCAATTTAACCCTTCAATTTAATTTTTTTATACACTATAATTTATTTTTTATTTCAATTTTCACCCTCATTCTTTTAATTATAATTTTTATGTGATTAATGTTTTCTTGATTTCATCATTTGTCATTTGATTTGTTCAAAATTGGGCTTCATAGTTTTTTAATTTGGCGTGCTTCTAATTTAATGACACATATCATGAGTTTTAAGAGTTAATATGGTTAGAAATCTTATTTTTCCTTATTTTTCTTTTACAATTTTATCATTCTCTTCAAAAAATGGTTTTATTGTTATCGTCAAACTTTTTTTATATCACTTTATCATGATCTCATGACATTGGTTACGGGTTTTGCAAGCCTTTTTTGGATATGTTTTTTTTTAAAAAAATTTGTATTTAATTTTTTTAGATTTTTTTTTTAATTTTATACGGACAAGCTTTATTTTATAAAAAATAGTTATTTTAATATTTCTAACATGTTAAACCTTGCATAATATTTTTTTCCTTTTATTTTATTCACTCAATTTCATATGTATTTCTATTTCTATTATCTTTAATAAATAAAATCTATTAATATGAATGGATAAATGTTTCATTTTACAATATCAGATATCTTAATTTATATTTATCTCTTATTTTCTCCAGTTTTTCTTTTAGTTATTATTAATAATTTTTTTTATATATTTACATAGATGATTATTGATTTATTTGATTAGATATATGCATAAATTTTTTGATGCACACTTGAAATTTTTTTATGTAAAAAAACATATTGAAATAGTATGTAAACTTAATTTTTTTTTAAAAAAATAACATTATAACCCGTAGCAAAGCAAATGTCAAATACTAGTTGTTATAAAAACTAGTTGGACAGCACTGAAAATTGATTACAGCAACAGCAGTCACAAGATTAAATAAATATTAAATTTTTTTAAATCAATCTCATTCTATTTAGATTATTAGTTGTAATTTATTTTTAAAGGACTTATTTTAATTTATGATCTGTGTTATAAATTTGATGAGTTAACATGGCTGATTTAAATATTTTTTTAATTTTAATTTTTAATATTTATTTTATTTCAATTTATTTTTACGTGTGGTTTTTATATGGACAGTCTCTTGACGCTTGGATCTAGTTTTTGCTGATGGTAGGTTCCAAGATCAGGACTGATCTTGGAACTATTAAGAACTGGGCTTGTACCAAAAGTTCAGAACAGAGAATTTTTGTGCTGGACGAGAGCCTGTGTCTCGCCAGCTTTTCTTGTCACCAAAACCTGTCTTAAGCATCTAAAGTTGTGAATCAGAACACTCATTTTCTTGTTGTGTTTATTATGTGACAAAACATTTATATTATCCGAAAATCAGACAAAATACAAACTTCTGATGCTGTGCTTCTGCACTAAACCTTGTAGATTGATAAATACTTCAGCTGTTACTTGCATATTTCTCAACAACAACTGTATTGAGTTACTTTGAAGTTCAGAAATTAGAATCAAGGATTTAAAAGTTTTTTTTTTTTTTTGGAAACCCCAGCGTTTCTAATAATTTTTTTTGTGAAAAGTTATTTTTTTATATATATTTTGAATCATTTTAATGCGCTGATCTTAAAAATAATTTTTATAAAATAAAAAAAATATTAATTTGATATATTTTAACATAAAAAACATTATAATAAATAATCATAACCACACTTTCAAACATATATTAGTCACCTTGAAATTTAAACCATCGATCGTATTTTTTTATTTTATATTTTTTTATCAGACTTTCACTGGATTTAGCTTGATGAGTAATATTTTATTTCTGGTCATATTTTAAATATATTATCATAAAAAAAAAAGAATTTCATTATTGTTTTAAATCCAAAATGATAATGTGAATGACAATCCCACTCGCCCAAGTAGCCAAGCCTCATATTTACATGTGATATGCGTTAATTGACAGATGCATCTAATTGGGTTGACAGATCTTCAGATTTGAAGATTTTACTTAGTATTTTGTCCATTTTTTTTATTTTTTGATGTCCTTCAGCACTATACAATGACATGAAGTCATTTGTTTTGTTCATTTGTACTTGAAAGCTTACAACAAACTCCTGACAGTCCTTTGACCACCTAGCATATGAAATAAAATTAAGGTATGGTTTCTTTATAGTATTCAAAATATTATGAAATTTAATTGTGAGGGGAAAAACTTGCATCTAGCTGTGTTTATATATATAAATATATAAAAAAAGATAAAAGATGTAGGGGAAAACATTGTTTTTCATACCTTGATCAATTTGGTTAGGTCCCATGTATTTGGGCTCTTATTTTTTATTTTATTTTATTATAATGATGCCATGGGCAACAATTGTTTTGAAAAAAAAAATCAAATATCCATCATTTGATATGTTTTCCTATCAACGACCTCAAAAAACCATCTCAAAACTTGAAATCAACCTGAAACCAAAAAATTTCCCGAGCTTAGATATGTTTTCCTAGGTACTTTAAGGTAAAAAAAAAAATACATAATTTGAACTCATCTCATCAAATGAAACCATTTAACACAAAAATCGATTATTTTCGTGCTTGAAATCGATGTTAATGACATCTTCTTTCTTTGCCACCGGAATCCGGCGATCTCTCACTCTAGACTAAACAATAATTAAAATGAACTTTTTATACCAGAATTAAATTGAAAAAATATTGAGGGATTAAATATATATAATTTTTAAATTGTGAGAACTAAATTAAACTTTTTATATAAACTTTGAAACCATCACCTATTTGTAGCACATTTTCTACTTTGGTCCATGTCTTTTAATTTTGTTTTTAGTCAATAAATTTGATTTAAATGCTCTTGAATTTGTCACAAAAAGGATGCAACCAGGTTAAAAAAAAAAATTGAGGATCTAATTTTTATATATATATATATATATATATAATTTTTTGAATAGTAGACCCATAATAAAATATAAGAGGATAAACAATGATGTGTGCATGGTAAAAAAACCCACACCCTTTACTATTTTACAAGCTCAAATCTGTTTTTTTTTTTTTTTTTTATGAACTTTAAAGGTAAAAAAAAATCTAATATGAACTTCCCTCATCAAATGACATAGATATAGTTTGTTTTGGTAGCCTAAATTTGTGTCAATAAGACTTTTTTTTTTTTTTATTGTCAAAATCTAACGATTTTTTTTTCCTTTTAACCATAGACTAAAAAATAATAAAAATAAATTTTTATACTAAAATTAAATTGAAAAAAATATTAAATTACTAAAATTATATAATTTAAGTGATTTTTAAAATTAATTACATATTTTTTATTTTGATCCCTCAAATTGGAACCCCACATTTTCATAAGCCTCATATTTGCAAGTGCTATGCGTTAACTGACAGATGAATGTAATTGCGTCGACAGTTCTTCAGATTTGAATACCTTTACTGAGTATTTTGTCGAAAATGTTAAAAAAAAACAAGTCCTTCAGCACTATACATTGACATGAAATCCCTTTGTTTTGTTCATTTGTACATGAAAGCTCACAATACTCTCCTGACCGTCCTCTGACCCCATCTTCGATCACGACATTGTACGGAATCACCACCCACAAAAGTAAGTTTAGGTTAACTAAAAAAATACAGGCATAGAAAAAACGAAGATAAAAAAATAATAAAAATAGATAAAATACACACACACATATATATAGTTGTTATTTTATATCTGAATTTATTTTTTTCAATAATTGATCTGCTCAAAACGTATCGAAACAGAATAAGAATGTTCAACGAACCATGAATATAAAAACACGATCTCAATGCTTTTCAATGTTACAAACCCGCAAAGATGGAGGATTTGGATAAGATTCGACTCAACAGGGATCCAAGTCTTCTCTTTCAACTGACAATCATTCAAGCTATATCCAATGTATACTCAGAGCTTGTTCAAACCAAGTTCCTCAGGGCATAAAAAATATTCTTACAAACCTACTGCACGTTTTAGAAGTCAAAAACAGTCATGGTGGGGTGGTCAACTGGTCATGAACCAGGGTTGAATGTTTTCAGACCCATCAATACGTCTAGTCCTCTCTCATGTGGGCGCTCAACAGGTGACCTTGCCCTCAGGCCTTCAAAGCCATGTGTGGGTTTTCAGTGGACAGCACTGGTTGAAATCACATGAAACCCCATGTGGAGGGGTGCTCGGGAGGAGCAACAATTTACCTAAAAAAAGTGTCCGCCATTGATTTCTCTTCCCATTTGCCAGGTCAAGTTGCCTCAGCCAACTGGAGCACAGAGGCGACGGCCTCTCATTTAGGACCCCAGAATTATTGGGATCAGAAAGGGAAAAAAACTGGGTTTCAGATTTCATTTGATGCTTGTTCGTACTAAGAGAATGTAATGGAGGAACATGACGCACATGGGCTAGATTGTGTTCGTTGTCCTCTGGTCCTACCAAAAGCATGTTCATATGGTTTTGAGAGGCTTGGCAGATGGGTGACAAGCTAGTCCATGTTCGGTGCGGGTGCCTGAATCCCATCTCTGGGCAATCTTGAGGGGGAATTATTATATGCTTTCTCAATCGTCCTTCCACTTTCTTTCCTTTTCTTGTGAAAAATCAACCTGTAAAAGAGAGAAAGCAATTGCTCTTGCGTGTGTTCTTAAGCAACAAAATGTTGATTTTGCTCATGTAATATTGCTCTTGTTTGAAATTAATGGAGTTTTCCATCCCAAATATTATTGCAGATTAATAAAGAAGCATTATTAATTAGTGATGACACCAAAAAAGTAATTCCTGTGAACATAAATGTGAATAATTTGTATTAAAAGTATATTAATTTAATATATTTTCAAATAAAAAATATTTTTAAAAAATAATATACAGTAATTAACCACACATGAATTAATGACTTAACTAGTTATCTTGTTTAAGAGATTTTTATGAATTTGTACTAACATCTTCTAAAAAGTTTTTATTTTTATATTTTTAGATTGACATCTTTTTTACTATATTGTTAAACTAGGATAAATACCCGACATTAGGAGCTAGGATCCTAAAAGAATTGAATAGGAAATCGGCTTAAAATCCAAATCTCAGGTTTTTTCTTGGTAGCACAAACGAAACATGAACTTGTACAGATTAAAGGCATCGGATGCCCTGCATTGGCTTGCTTAGAGGATCCCACGTGGATATTTGGAAGTCAGGTCCATCCGTCCCAAAAACTGTACACCTTCAAGCACTGGTTCATGAGCCACTTTGCACCCAAATCATGACGCACAATCACAAACAAAACCATCAAGGTAGTGCAGAAAACACACAGCTCACATCACATGATGGGGGGTCCCAGATGTACGGATGGATGGTGGCAGTGATTTTAGAGGCATGGGAGCCACATGATGGAGGAAGGGCCCTGCATTGTCTTTCAAGTTCCATGGCAGTAACGGTACTCCATCATCATAAACAACAAACATGATAGGTTGAACGTGAGAACAACCAAACCAGCCACTAAACCAGTCCAGTTTTCAGAAAAGACTGTTCATGTAGCAGATTGAAGTCATAGAGCCGGAAAGAACCACTGGCTAGCTTTTCCCAGAATTGGTTTCGCCACTGCCAGTGGCTCCAAGTCACTCTTATTCCCTTATTCAAGATTCAATGAAACTTCTGATGAATCAAAACTCTCATGTACAGGAAAAATTTTGTATGCGGTAAAAAAAAGAAAGGCAATGCTTGTTTCAACCAGATAATAAGGCGAAGTGATTTGACACCATATTTTGGCATCTGCCCACGATTCGTCGCCGGGCCAAGTCCTTCAAAGAGGCTGACGAGACTAATGTACAATATTGCTTTGCTGTACCCAAAGAGTGAAGGAAGTGGATGAACATTACAACTTTTTTTCTTGTTCCATGGATGGAAATGTGCAACAGGTAAGAATCCATTCAATAGCTAACCAGTACCATGATATTATTGATAGCACTAGCACTGCCACTAGCATGTAACTATGCTATGAATTCCAAAATTGGTTTACTTTTATTGTATCCTTTTCCTCGAGAAGATAAAAAAAAAATCATCCCCTGTATGTTAAAATACGTGTTTGAATAATGTGGAGGGGAGTTCAGATTTTTTTCATTTAAATTTGATAATTTTATGTTTTGGTTCACGCATTAACATTTTATATATATATATATATATATATATATATATATATATATATATATGTTATTTTTGTGTGGATCCAAGTTTAAAATGAGTAAAGATAGAGTGATAACCCAATATTTTAAGGCTCAATTACGCGCTGAACTCCAATATATGTGAATTTGACAAGTTACTAGACCTAATATTTTGGAGCTCAACTACATGCTGAGTCTCACATCCTTGGACTCAACTACGCATTAAGTTCAAACACATGTGGGTCTAGTGACCTGCCGAATCCAATATCTTTAAGATGTGAAGCTCAAATAAATATAGAACTAACAACTTTTTCATGCCTTATATTGAACTGTTTGTTTATTTTTATGACCCTTAATGTAAAATGTTAAGATCAAATATAATCATCTCTTAACACTTCTAGATATATAAAAGTCTTTTAAGGACTTATAACTTGTCCTGCAAGGTTCTTTTCATAGCTCATGTGGGTCTGTTGGCGAAGGTAAAGAACCAACATATGTCATTATCATCATCGGTGCCAACAACCAAATAATAACAAGTTCTAAAGATGTTGATTGTAGGCTCGATTTTAATGATCCTAAGAAACTTATCAAAGACGAATAAAATCATCCTTAGAGATGAAATGGATACCCTAACACATGCATGTAAAAAGAGCTGTAATTTTAAATTGACCCTAGATAGAGTTCAAGGTCAATAGATTTATATGCATAATTCTATCAGGCATTAGAGATATGTACTATTCTAACTACCAACTGTTACCAAACAACAAGTCCTTTATATCTAGTGTACTAGGAGCATCATCCTCATGGGTTTAAGGTAGCTTTTCTCTCCATTAAGGTTCCCTAGTAATAACAAGAGAAGAACTTTTCTGATAGGGAGAACTACTTTCCTCTCTGTCAAAGGTGTCCACACTGGGGTTCCATCCTTCTAGTTCTGGGTCCAATTTGATAAACACATATCCCTTATTACCTTATCTAGTTTCAGGTTGGAACTTAAACTCCTCACCGGAGGCAACAATATTTCTATTTCTAGGATAAGATCCGACTCTTTTTGGATCCATTTTGAATCTTTTGGTGGTAAATACCTAGAAACATGATTTCTTCTCTGATTAGGGAAAAACTATCTTAAGGATTCTTTAACAAAACTACTTTTTAGAATTTACAGAGAATAAAAAATGAAAGCAAGATGACTAGGGTATATAAAAAAAACAACTTTCCATCATTATCGTTGTATGAATGACATTTTATGTCATCTCATATCTCCATAAATCTACTCAAATACTGCATTGAATGTACATTGTTGTTTTGTTTCCCAAGGGACATCTCTTTTAACGAGGATAAGTCACTTAGCCATGATGAATCCTAACAATTTTACATGGACAAATAAATCTTACGAGGAAGGTAAAAAATCTTTCATTAATGGAATATAGAACTCTTAGGTAAAAAGATTTTCATTAAAGCTGATAACCTATCAAATCTTTTCATATTTAATATACAAAGACTTAGGAGGTTACTGATGGATCAATGTGTTTTATATATATTATCTTTCCATATATCCAAGTTTAAAAGGGAAAAGGTGAGGTGATAACCCAATGTTCTCGGGCTTAGTTGCGCACATATCTAAAATACATGGGGGTTTAGTGAGCTACTAGACCCAACATCTTTGGACTTAATGAGCTATCAAACCTAACATCCTTGGGCTTAGCTACACACTGAGCCTAAATATATGTGGGTTTGGCAAGCTGTCGGATCCAATATCTCTAGACTCAACATCATGCCAAGTCGAAATAAATATAGAACTAACGACCTTTCTAGACCTCATATTGGGCCACAATATTATTTTTTATTTTTATTTTTGTGACCCTTAACATATAATGTTAAGATGAAAGATACTCATCTCTCAACACTCTATGTGTATAGAAGTATTCTAAGAATCCACTACTTTTTCATCAATACTAATGATATGTAAGAGATATTAATGATATGTCATTGATACTATCAAAAGAAAATTACTTTCCAGTACTTTCTTTTTATAAAATCACAAGACTTTTGGGTTATCTATAGCTTATGAATGCTTCAAATGCAGGGGACACGATTCTAATTCTGTATTACATAAATACTCTAAGAGTATTTTTTTTTTTTAAATATCATTTTATTCTCTCTGAATAAATATTTACATAAGCATTCAAGGGTCTCCAAATCCACCAAAGATTATCCAAATTTCTATAGCCGATTTTAGTTTTAGAGAATGGTTAATTACGTTGACACCTTGTTGCCTTGGCTTTCATTAATTCTATTATTTATCAGCTCTAAATCTTGTATGAGAAATTGTATAATTTATGGATGGATGACAAATATTTTGTTGGCAGAATAAGAGGAATGGGTTTGTAATCGGTTTTCTAAACAAAATTGGTGTGTATATATATATAAATTAAACACTAATCCATGTGGTTTCTAAAAATTATTTCATGGGTAAACTCGGATCTTGATTTCAATATTTTTTTCATTATACTCCACAATAGGAAGGGTGAGAGGCATTTTGAAACAAAGATTATAGTAAATGGTGATAGCAAAAACAACCTAGGGATGATACAACGACGGCAGGAATAATTAATTATAAATGAATACAAAACTACGTAACAAAGAGTGACATTTTTTAAGAAAACAAAAGAGACTGTCTATTATTATGCTGAAATCTTAGGGTTCAAATTATAATTTTTCTTGATTGAAATAATTATATGGCTATATATGTGTGTACAATACCTATAATTAATATAATGTCTGTTAAAAGGTATAATATCAATGAAAAAAATATAATACTGCTTTTAAAAATTTAATAAAAGATTCTACTCGTTCACCATTAATTAATAATTGCTTTTAGAATAAGTCTCCTGTCACATTACACCATCAACTTTGCAATTAAATGCATACTTTACTGGCTCATATTCATTGAAACTAATAATACTCTAATCACCTGTTAGAGAACAAGAGGTAATAATTAATTGGTTTTTGGATTGAGATGCAACGTTACTTAATTTTTAATCAATTGGTTGTATGTGCTTTGTTTGTATCCCTAATTAGTACCGCCGGCGTGAGTGCTCAGGGAACAATAATCTGAGAAAGTGGAATTAACAAAGATTAACATCTCAAATTAACATAAAATAATAATACTAATCTCATGCACCGAGATCGATCAACGAAAGAAATCCTAATGCATATCATTATCAAATAATTTGTGGGGTTTAACGTAATGTGACAGCATGGTATCTAGCCATTGATCAGATCTTAATTCAGAGAGAAGGAATCTTATTGACTTCTATTTGAACGAGGAATTGTTCTGCTATTTTCTACTTGGATCAACGATGCAGTGACAAATGGGAAAATCTGGACATGGGAACACATGATATGGACAGCCATGTGATCATGGTTTGGATTGAGGTGGACAAGTGCTGGAGTTTTTGATCCTGACCACCTAGCGAGTTTGAATAATTCTCTTCGATTACCCTTTTTTAATCTTTGTTTTGAACAAGTTTTCGAGATTAGTTGTGTTTATTCTGTCATTCTACAGCCATAATTAAGAATAAATTAGCTCTAACCGAGGATTAAGACACAGACATCAAAGACTCTTGCACAGTGTCTTGCATATGGCCGGGGAATATGAACAGAAAAATACCCTCGAGAATTCACGGCCAGAGAAAATAATAAAATCTATGCTACAAATATCCTAAGAATCTTCAAGAGAATTTTGTGGGCGTAGGAGAGCAAAAAAAGTGGAAAAAATATTAAAAAAAACCTCTTAATTATCACAAGAAAAAAAGAAAAAGGTGCGGTGCGTGGTCAAAACTAGTTTTATGCAAAATTATACGCATAAAATGTCAATAACAAGTTCTTGCTATGCATGTCTATATGCACGATTGAGATTGATATGATCCACATAACTATTCTGGATAATTTTTTTTTTCTTAGGCCTGTGGTGAAACAGGGGATGCAACATCTTGAAGTAATCATAACTCCACGGACCATAACTCTCCGTTGATAAGTTAAGGAGTACGAGATAAGATCGGAAAAGGATTACAAGCAGGAGAGCATGGTTGTTAAATATCGTCTAACTAGCTAGCCCACCACACGCAGCTCCGGGAGGATTATTTTGCGGTAGGTCGAGGCTCAAAACTACAGGAGAAGGCCTGCAAAGTACTGAATGGCGATGGATGATAATTGATATAGGTAGGTTAGTGTAGGCTGTGGTTGATTTGAGCAAAGAGCTGAACCCTAACCCTAGTAGTAGAATGCTCATAAAAGGAAAAGGTTGGAAAGTGTACGATGGAGAAATTAAAAACAATCAGCTCAGGATAATAATGTAATGGGTGAAAAGATTATGAAGAACTACATTGAATTATTGACACCAAGAGTAGACAATTTGCCTAATTACATTGATGCGGCCAGTTCAGAGATTTGAAAGCTAACACTGTACAATACATTTGTTTCATTTCATTAATGTCCTTGTACTCCACGATTTAATTTTATGTACCTTATGAACCTAGCTATAAAGCCTTGGTGAGGTTTCATATGACTTTATTATTATTATTATTATTATTATTATTATTTTGGACTGTGGTGATTGTCAATTAGTATTTCTTTTTAAATCTCAATGCCAGAAATTCAGAATTCAATTAATTGGGAATTAATTTTTTGTCTCTTAGCATTTTAGTTCCTCTTACCTACTTTGTACCTCAGTAATTGTATACATATAAGATTGAAATCCGCGAGAGAGTTCTTAAATTATTTTCCGCTTGGGTTTCTCTAATTATTTTTAAATTAATTTATGGAATTGCTTACTAAAAAAATATCAATTTGCTTCTGGGTTTGTACAACAACAATAGATAAAATTATTTTTTAAAAGTACGTAGTTTATGGAATTGCTTACTAAAAAGATTCGATTGCAAGACTTGGGAGATATATAAATGAGATCCTTTTATTTTTGCATGAGATACCCATAAAAATCTTAATTTCTTTCAGTTATATATATATACCTTACTTCTCTCTGTTATTCTACGATTCATTGATATATATAAAAGCTATATAATTTTGCTTTTATATACAAAACAGTAAATCAAAGAAAATTAGCTACTAAGAAAACATATCCAATCTTTATCAGCATCAGAAAAGGTCGAATTTAAGGAAGATTCCCATAGCAAAAGGGTATAATCCACTTTCGAAAATTGCTTAAAGTCGTTTTCTTAATTCATGTGGGGAAAAAGGCTGTCCACTTCTCAAAGATAAGTATGACATATATATATATATATATATATATATATATATATATATATGAAATTGAACTAAAATTGAAGTATTTTGAATATTGTAATTAAATTTAGTACAACTCGGTGAATTTGTTAATTTAAACTTTAATTATATCAGATTTTAAATTAAAATAGATTAGGAATTAATTTGGGTAACTCAAATAAGATCAACTATAATCACATATTCAACTTGGTTAAAACCTGATTTAACTTAAAAATATATATCATAATAATGTTATTAATTTTAATTGTTTTTTTAATATTAAAATAATATAATTTTGAATTAATTTAAATTAACTCGATATCTAACTTGCGACTTAAATACTGAGTAAGGTTATAAATTTAACGAGGCTTAGTAACTTTTGATTTCAATTATATTTCAAAATTAAAAAATAAATAAATTAGGTTTCAAATGTATTTTCTAATAAAAGTAGTAGTGAAAAAGTGTAATTTGGAAGTAACAGACTCTGAGGTGAGGGATAGGTGGGGACCATCATGAGATGAGAATCTAGGTAACGTGGCAGAATCACATGGTAATGGACCAACATGAGAGTTGAAGGTGTCAGTAATCAGTACTGCTCCCCTTGTTTCAATGTTTTTTCTTTTCTTTTTCTCTGCTTTACACTGATTTTTTTTTTTAAATTTTGGAAAATTAAAAAAGAAAGAAGGAAAGAAATAAAAAGCCGAAATTGCCATAACGTCATCCTACCTCCACGTTTCCACTCCGTTACATAAACGGCACTCTCCAACAAAGAAACGGCCAAACAAGAACTACGTTTAATTTTTTTTCCAAAATTTATCTCCGCACAACGATAAATTCGGCCCTCATCAATCCAGATTTTAATTTAGATTATGTTTTTTTTAAAAAAAATATATAGGATTTGGTTTAGTCCAAATCCGACTAATTTGATTAATATTTAATTTAATTTTTTTAAAAAATATTATTTTAAATTAACTCGAGTCAATCCATCAAATTTATAATAAAAATTTAATTATGATTGAGTTGTATTTAATAATTTTAATAATTATTATTTTTAGTTAGCTAAAAAATTCAAAAATGGAATGAAAAATCCTTTTATTTATCATTGTGCCATTACCTTTTTTATGCATAATTAAAATACAATAAAAATAATTGATTATAGTCTTTGCATGAGTGTTTCACTTAAATTGATGATATAATTAAAATTCAAATCCAAGAAACATTTATATATAACTTCACATGTTTCTAATATTTTCTTTATAGTTAGTGCACAATTAAGTTTTATTATAGATGGAATTGATATATAGATATAAGTATAAACTGATTTATGATATCATGAATAACTTTGCATAAATATTTATGCAATATGATTTATGATTACTCCATATTAGAATTATGCATTTTAACATTTAATTTCAAAAAAAAATAATTATAATTATTTTTAATTAATTTTTTTATGTTAGAAATGCATATTAGTTTCCCAAGAAAAGAATGAATATCTTCTTAATTTAAATATATTATTTATATATAAATCATCATTAAACTTGGTTTGGCTTGGCTAGTTGACCTGGAGCTAATTAGCATGCCCTTAGACTAAGTTAGGTGTAACAACTAACCTGGCACATTAATTATGATTTGGTCGACACGTATTTAACTTGACTTTTTTTATAGATTTTTAATGAGAATGATGTTATTTTGATTTATTTGAATCAACTTGCCTAACCTATTGAAGAATCAGTGCATTCCATAATGAAATATATTTCCTTTTAAAGCTCGTGGCTAAAGGGACAAAGAGAAAGAAGAGCCAATATAAAGGCTCAACATAAATTAAAACTTGTGAAAAGAAGGTCTGAAAAGAGATCAAATCCAACTTTTTTGGGCTCGGCTACGCACCAAGACCAAGCGTCTGTGTATTCAATAAGATGCCAGACTCAATTCTCTTGAGCTTGGTTACACACCAGACCCAACCTCTTGTGGGTTTTGCAAGATGTTAGATCCAATATCTTTAGACCTGCAATTACTTCAGATTCAAACACCCAATATGAAAATTTAAGATCATCATCTCCCTACATCATAGCTGTGTAAAAAAGTTCTATAACATTTGTCCATACACCAATCAATATTAATGTTGATTATGAGGGTTGATTTCATCAACATTAATATCATGTGCAAAATGACGTATGATCATCTTCTATAGTCACGTGGTACTCCTATCAACATTAATATCGTGTAAGGAGATATTTATATCAACATTAATATTGATGTAAGGATTTCCCTCCCCACCTGGATGTGAAGAAGGAAGAAACTTATGAGTCCTCGAATAGGAGGAATAAAGTTTAAAGTATAAAGATTATAAAAATTCTCTGAATAACCTAGGTAAAATGTTCATAATCTTCACTCTCTTATAACACATCCTCTTATCATACATAAATACATAAACTAAGAACATATATTTTTTTTTAATAATTTAATGTCAATTTACTACAACTCTTTATTTAAAAGTTATTAACTTAATCATTAAAGGGTTTCTAAATCCCATAAAAAAACTGTTTTACAAGGACCCAAACATTTATCACCAACTTTCAGGACCCTCAGTCATAGAGAATAGAAGATTAATATGAACAAATAATGATTCATTATCTAAACACTTAAATATTCAAGTTCTCTATATCTTAGAGCATCATCATTCATAATCTAAGCGTTTGTCTTGTTGGGTTTATTACTATGACATAAAACATTGCGGATATTAGATTATCTGTTAATTTTAGCAATTATGTTTGATAATCATGAATTAGGGTTTTAAAGGGTGATTAAATTGGAACATTGACATTCTATTTCCCATGAGGAACAAACAAACATTGCTTGAAAGAGAAAGATCAAAAGACGGCACGTTACGTAAACGCCGTGAGCTTTGTTACCTCAATTTCCGTAACTTTGAGAAATGGGTCCCACAAGAGGAGGAGCAGGGGAGGGGACGAGGGAGAGGATGGTGGTGTGTGGTGGTCCAAAATTCGATGTCGACGTCTGAATCCTTCACCCTTCGATCTAATCTTTGCACTTATCTTGTGGGTCCCTTCACCAAAACTAAAAAAAATTATAGTATGCATCAAGTAGCCTTCCTAGTCATCATGTCTTTGACGTGAAGTACACTTGCCTTAACAGAGAGCCACTTGGCAACTGAACGACGCTAAGCTTTCAGTGATTGGTCTCTGACGACCACTTGCTGTGTTGCTGTGTTCGGTCCAAAAGTTGACCATTGATAATCTTCATGTGGCCATGTAGTAAGAGATGGGTCTTCCCCCACTTGATTCAGGTGGTGCGTGGGTGATTCTCTTTTTTTGGGAATATGACGCCATATTTCATTGTTTCTGCTAATTTTTACTTTTCTCTATTATTTTTTTAAAAGTTTTTATACTCATCTAAATAATAATAAATATTTTAATTCATCCATTCAAAATAAAAGAACTGAATTGTGTTTTTCATAATTGTGATAGACTAAAATAATGAATCACACCGGCAATTCTTATTATATAAAACTCGATAAATATTAAAATTATCAAAATATTGATTTTATTTTTATTTGTTCTATTTTGTGTTATTTAAAATTCAAGTTTTTAGACGTATTCCCTTCTAGTTATTTTACTGCTACTTTAAACATTTTGATAATAACGTGAAGTTGTTTTTCCAGAATTAAAAATGATTTTTTATTGCATTTTATAAGTATCTTGTATTTAAAAATAAGCTAGCCTGAATCCATGTATTAAGAGATCTATTTTTTTCCCCTATTGGCTTCTAATTGTTTTGTTTTATTATTTTGTATTAATGTATTAACTTCATAGAAAATTATCCAAACAAATCCATATCTATTGATTTTGATAAAATAAATCTTTATCAAAATCCATCCTTTAAATTAATCAAGTGTTCTCGTAATTGTAAATTAATCAAAAGGGAGGGAATCGAAGAAAGAAGATATATTTTTTCCCAATAAAAGTAAAATAATAATAATAATAAAGAAAAGCAAGTAACCACGCAAAGTTGAAAAGGGTGATGAAGGAGGAGTTCCCATTCGTGGGTTTGTAAGCAAGCAAGAAGCAGAAAGATAGTAATATTTTTAAACCGTACGGCCACCTGAGTTGTGTAAGCGTATGTATATAATCATCGCACGGGTGCGCGCGCACAGTGACCCATCACCACCTCCATCTTTTTGAGCTTGCGGTGCTCCCACGGCTCTTTCTTTCTCACACTTTGATAATTATAGAAAAATATACTCCACTGACCACCTATATAATTCAAAGGAAGGGTTTTACCATCTTTTTCGAATTTTTTCTAATTGAATTTTGGATTTTTTGGTGTTTGAGCTTTTGATTAATTTGAAGGGGTCAGTGGAGTGGAATAATTGCTTTGTGGATAGGAATTCTGAGTTCACACACAACAATGCTCTAATTAAAATCAGGGGATAATCTTGAGTTAATTCTTCACAATTTTTCCATTTCTGATGTGAGTGGTTTCAGCAATAGTAGATAATTTAAAAATGATTTTCTATTTTTTTTAAATCAAAACAAAAAAATAAACAAACATGTCATTTCTGTTATAATTATTTTTATTATGTTAAAAAAATAAAAAAGTTCTATCATTTGTGTGCCTATTGAAGCACCAGACAAAAGTATATTTGAATAAATAGAGATATAAAATAATTTTTTTTCATGTATAAATTTGGAGTAATTTTTTATCTTTAAAAAAAGAGGCATACGTGGGTTGAATACCCAGGGTTAATGATCATGCCATGTTTCAATAATTAATATTTGATGCAAAATCTAAACTTTTACTAAAACAAGAAATTAATTTAATTAATTACTAGAGATAGAAAGGAAAGAGAAGAATAGATTTACCATCACTTTCACAAACCCAAAAATAAATAAATAAATAAATAAAATAAAGGACAGGGAAAAATAATGGCCATTTCCAATGTTCCTCATCCCTTCCATCTCAATTGTTGGACCTCTCATCCATCACACCAGCTGCCTATCATTTCTCCACAAACTTTTCTTTTTTTTAGAGAAAAGAAAAAAGAAAAAACAAAGCAAATAAACTAATAATTCATCTCCCATGTCACCACCATAACACCAAGCTATGAAATGAACCAATAAAGAAACCCTCCCTCTCTTTCTTGAGCCCTTTTCTTTTGCAATCAAGAAAAAACACCAAAAATGAAGAGAGATCACCAAGAAACCATTGGTGGTGCTGGGAATTCTATTGGCAACAAAGCTGAATCTTCTTCTTCGTCAATGACAACCGGGAAAGGAAAATTATGGGTTGAAGATGATCAAGATGCAGGTGGCATGGATGAATTACTTGCTGTTTTGGGTTACAAAATTAAGTCTTCGGAAATGGCTGATGTAGCTCAAAAGCTTGAACAACTAGAGATGGTTTTGGGTTCAGAGGATGGAATCTCTCATCTTGCTTCTGATACTGTCCATTACAACCCTTCAGATCTCTCTGGTTGGGTTCAAAGCATGCTTTCTGAGTTCGACAATCTACCTTCTACTGATCTTGATTCATCTACTCTTCTTTCCAATAATCAAGATTCAAATCCTTCCACAATGACCTCTTTAGATTTCTCCAATAATTCTCAATCTAAAGCATTTGTTGACGACTCTGAATATGATCTCAGAGCAATTCCCGGCGTAGCTGCCTATCCTCAAAAAGAATTCGATAAGAGCAACGATAGGAAGCGAATGAAGCTCACCCTAGTTGGGTCCAATACGGCGCCAATGCTAGCTGTGAATTCCTTACAATCTTCCAGCTCGTCTTGTACTCCTTCTTCTTCTCCACAAGCAATAATGGCAGTTTCAGGTACTTTATCGGAGCCCACGAGACCTGTAGTCCTGATTGACTCACAGGAAACCGGGGTCCGTCTTGTTCATACCCTTTTGGCTTGTGCAGAGGCAATACAGCAAGAAAATCTTAAACTTGCTGATGCCCTTGTTAAGCATATTGGAGTACTTGCAGCATCTCAAGCCGGTGCTATGAGAAAGGTTGCCACGTACTTTGCTGAAGCTTTAGCTCGTCGAATTTACAAGATTTTCCCTCAAAATCACTGTCTTGATTCTTCATATTCAGATACGTTAGAGATGCATTTCTACGAGACTTGCCCTTATCTCAAATTCGCACATTTTACTGCCAATCAAGCCATTCTTGAAGCTTTCGCTAATGCAAGTCGAGTCCACGTTATCGATTTTGGCTTAAAACAAGGAATGCAATGGCCGGCTTTAATGCAAGCGCTTGCATTAAGGCCTGGTGGTCCGCCAGCATTTCGGCTGACGGGAATTGGACCGCCGCAGCCTGATAATACTGATGCTTTGCAGCAAGTGGGGTGGAAGCTAGCACAGTTGGCTCGAACAATTGGGGTAGAATTCGAGTTTCGTGGGTTCGTAGCAAGTTCTTTGGCAGATCTTGAGGCGGAGATGCTTGACCTCCGTCCTCCGGAGGTGGAGGCAGTGGCTGTTAACTCAGTTTTTGAGTTGCATCGCTTGTTGGACTGGCCGGGTGGCATCGATAAGGTTCTTGGGTCTATTAAGGCCATGAGGCCTAAAATCGTGACGATTGTTGAACAAGAAGCAAACCACAACGGTCCGGTTTTTCTAGACCGGTTCACCGAGGCCTTGCATTACTATTCAAGCTTGTTTGACTCACTCGAAGGGTCCGGGGTGACTCCAACGAGTCAGGACCTGGTTATGTCTGAGCTGTACTTGGGGAGGCAGATATGTAATGTGGTGGCCTGCGAAGGGGCTGACCGAGTTGAGCGACATGAAACGTTGGCTCAGTGGAGAACTCGGTTCGATTCAGCTGGGTTTGACCCGGTTCATCTCGGGTCGAATGCGTTTAAACAAGCTAGCATGTTGTTGGCCCTCTTTGCTGGGGGTGATGGGTATAGGGTAGAGGAGAACAACGGGTGTCTCATGCTTGGGTGGCATACCAGGCCACTAATTGCCACCTCCGCATGGCGGCTTGCCGCAGGAGATTCACGATTACGAGTAAACTCAGCTGAGTTCGAGCTACCGAGTCAATGAAAACTCAGGAACCCTTGTGAATTTAGTGGAGTGAAATGGTTGTGAGTTGATGAGGTGCGAGTGAGACTTTAGACTTGGAGGTTAAAAGGTAAAAGTGAGAATCCAACACCTCTCGGTCAATTTTTAAATTTTTTTTTTATTTCATTTGCTTTGAAGACCTTTTCCATGTAGTTTCTTAGATTTTTTTTTTTTTTTTTAAGAATCGAGATGTGTATCTATTTGTTAACCTTTGAATAAAATGGGTACTTCTTTTTATATAATTGCAAAGATTCTCAAATGGATCAAGAGTCCTTTTTCTATCTTCTTTTGTCTGGATGCCCTCGATTCCTCTGGACTAGCTTTTGATATTTCTAGTTTGGAAACGTTGGCATCCTTCTCCTTTGTCACCACCTCTGCATAAAGAAAATCCTCCACGCACTAGCTTGTCATGACTTTTATTAGTTTCGTGCGGCTGTGCGACGGAGATAAATTACAGTGATCTTGAACCGTTCAATTTATTCGATTGAATCTTTTTTATTTTTCTTTTTGGAATCGAATGAATTGATTGGTTTAGTTTTGTATTTTTTAAAGATCAAATCAGCTTTAATATATTTGTTAAAAAACCATGACAACTCAATAACTTAAACTGTTAAGAGCTGTTGGATGAGATTTTAAAATATAATTTATATTATTCTCTATTACACCCTCTTAAGTGAAAGTTTTTTACGCTTAAAACTTGCACATGTCTACATTATGTTGTGCTTGATTTTTTAATTAAATAAATTAGAATGATAAAATTTGAACTCGTGATCGTTTGATCATCAAGGTTCTGATATTATTTTAAAAAACCAGCTTAAACTTTTAATTAAATTTTTAAGGTATAATTTATTATTTCTTAACAATATTATCAGTAAATTGAGAAAACCATCCCATTCACTGTATTTTTGATGCAAAGGTTTCTCGCAGCTAGATTAATTATGCCGTGGATAACTTATTATTTTTATTTTGTTGACATGGACACCTTATCTAATTCACTGTATATTGATTCTATCTACTTCTAATTATAATTGTAATAGTGATATTTCTTTGCAATAAATGTAAATAAATCATTGAAATTGCTTGATAAATATACCAACCATGCCTTTGAAAGAATAAAAAATATATTTTAAACATTAATGATTAGTCGTTAGTGGAAGAAGGGAGTCGCATGACCATGACATTCTGAGTTTGCCGCTAATGATAGATAAAGAAATACTCTTCCATTTTTTATTTTTTTTAAGGTCGAAGCCTATTGATATAATATATTTTTATTAAAAGTAACTCAAAGAAGTGGCTTAATGATTAAGGAGATTTATTCTCTTCTTTGATTTTTGAAATTCAAACCTTGAAACCAATGTAAAGAATAATAATTATTCATCTAAGTAAATTCGAGAGAGAGAGAGAGATGCATTTTAAAATTTACTAAAACAATTTAGTATTGTTTCTATATAATTTTTTTTTATGTTTAATGTTGCGAAGGTCTTTTATTTTTATTTTTTAACTATAATGAAATCGATTCCAATCAAGTTGGTGTTATGTGAAGAGATATTTTTTTTTTATTAACATGGATGTCCAGAACAGTTTGTGCGCATTTCAAAAATTAACGACTATATAAACCTCCTATTACTATTATATTAGTAACTACATATTTTAAACTGAAACCATAAAAAAAATAAATTTTTTAGTTCTAAACTTTTAAGCCACCTATTAAATGATTTTCTTTTCCCTTCTTGAGTATTATTTTGAATGCGACATGAAGAAGGGAATTATGAATTTTCGAAATGGATCTTCCATATTCATAGCCACGGTCTATAGACCGCACGCCAACGCCATGTGCATAAATATTGACTGTAGATGTCTAGAATTTTTATAGGATGGAAATTGAGTAGAGATTGAAGATTTTCTATTTGGATAATGGGGCTGGTAAGTATCCTTCCAGTTTTTTTTCAGCCTTCTAATTTAAAACTAAAAATTAGTCTTTATTATATGACTATTTGTACTAAAAAAAACTAAAAATTAACATAAAAAAATCATAAAATTGTAATTTTCCTTCTACATAATATTGTTATTTATTTTAATATATAGTTTGGGCTAATATTTTCCCACAGATTCCCTGTTTGTGGATTGAATTGGCGGGATAGGTACATGACTTCTTGGGTGGATATTAATTACTACGTCCTTTTAACCTTTTGAAGTGAATATGTCTTATTCTTTGTTATCGTTCTCTCTCTCTCTCTCTCCAGCTCTCTATTTCTTTTTATTCATACAAAAGCCTGTTTACAGGAGTATAATTAGATGGAGACACTTCAAGAATATAATAAACTACATATGGACCACCTTCGGTGACCAACATAAGGTCAAATAACAAATTTCAAAATTTTTTGAGGGTGCCTAGACACCAAGACAATGGCTAGTTTTCCCTGCCTACTATAGGTCTTTAATTACTCATACAAGAGAATTATTCCCAAGCTTTTGCTATTGTATGATGAACTAAATGAGCATTGTAGTGCTTGGAATGATACGTTCATTTGGTAAATGAGTTTCTTTTAAAATAACATTGTTTTAAAACTTGAAATGGCTCGATAAATCAACCGATTTGTGATCTGAACGGGTATAAATCGAAGAAAAATTAGAAAAAATAAATTGTGTTAGAACCATCAACATTCTGAATCTGGACAGACGTTTCTCAACATGAATTTATTAAAAATTGTGCTCACATGGAATCTAGCTACCCATATATATATATATAGACACACACACACACATCACGAAGACCCTAAAATCCAAGCAGGTATGACTCCACTTGGTCAAGAAACTTCATCATCCCTAGCTAGATATGAAAAACATGTTCCAGTCGTGCTAGGAAACTAGGGTTAGATCTGAAACCAAAAGGTTAAAGATGCCATTTGGTCTTCTGCTAGCATCAAATGGGAGCGTGAGGATATGTTGAGGTAATCTCTAGCTCGCTTCATTATGAAGATGGGAAAAAGTAAATGTAGTTGGTGTTAAGGTTATCCGATAACCAATTATTATGGACAGCAGCAGGGGAAAAGCTATCGTTAAAATGAGTAAGCAGCAGGGAAAATAACAGATCATAGGGTTTTGGGTTAGGTTTACCATCTTATGAGGATGTGTAGGGACGAGCTTAAGTCGATCCTAAGATAGTAAAAAAGTGCACTAATTAAGATTTTATGATACTAATACTTCGATTTTGTATAACCTCGATATAATTAACTATGGTTTTACTCGTGGCCTTTTGTACAGTTTTTATTGTTGATTATAGCTGATTAAATATATATATAGTTTAACTTAAATCATGGCATTAACAAGCGTACAGAAAAAAATTATTTAATATTAATTTTTTCTGAACAATTCATTTACCATGAGAATGCAATTAAAGCTAGCGTAAGTAACAAATATGCTCATTAAACTCTCAAATTTAAATTAAACATAATAAAAAATTAACTCGATAAAACTTGAATGAATTTTCAGCGATATAATTACCCGATTGAACTTAACTAGATAAACATCAAGTTTTATTTATATCTATTTATATAAAATAACCCAATGATATTTTACTAAAAATGGCTGACCCTATGATTGAATTATAGCTGACAATAACTACAGAATTAGCAGATAAATCTATGATTTAGCCAATATTGTAACTTGGAATAGTTATAATTAGTTGAGATAACGATTTGATCTAATCGAATTGCTCTCAGATAAAAAAAGTATTAAACACCAAATATTTGATAAAAAAAAAGGAATTAATTACAAGAGCCCACATTCTTTAAATATGGCAGACCATTTTCGTGGTAGCTACAGGGCAGTTCGCATAGATTCTTTGTGTTGTTGATGCAGGTATACATGATTTTACTATAGCCAATCACACACCAAAAAATCCAATATATATTCCCTTGCTGGACTGTACCTGCATATTATATGATTTGACTTCATACCAACATTTCTCCTCTTAATCTTTGATTTGGTATTTATATCTATGTAAAGCTAATTAATGTTATAAGAATTCCTGGTGCCTCTTTTTTTTTTTTAAAGGCCGAAATTAGCGTGGACCTTGACCTGGCAAGCATTAACTCAGGGCAATGTGTTGTACAGACAAGATGATACACGTGATGTCTTTAAATTTTGCTCTCGTTAAAGGTGCTTAGCTAGTTCAATGATCAAGCCCAGGTAACCTTTATCAAAGCTTCGATCTCTTAAATGAGAGGTTAATTAGCGAAAACATCTTAGGAAAAACTTAGTTATAAAAACCATGCCTTACCCGGTTGATATTGGATTTTAAAAAAATAAAATAAAATATCATTATTTTGATATTTTAAAGAACCGAAACCATGTCGTTACTGGTGTTTTAAAACAATTTAAAAAACGAGTTTTAAGACAAAACAAAAAACCTACGAATTAATCGAACCATTTGACTTGCCCATGAAATGTATTTGACATAAAAGTTACCAGCCCTATTCCCATCGGGGCAAAGCAAATGGCTAAAGACCAGTTGCCTAACTTTCAAACATGGGTGATTTCTTGCATTATTAAAAGCGTAGTTGTTTTTTATTAAGAAAAATATATTAATAATTTTTTTTATTTTTTAAAAATTATTTTTGAGATCATACATTAAAATAATTTAAATATATCAAAAATATATTAATTTTAAAAATAAAAAATTAATTTTAAAATTATATTTTTAAAATACAATATCAAATACCACAAAACCAAGTCAACATAAGATGGTGGCTTTGATAACCTTTTTGGCATTGAAGCCTTTGACACCATGATTAGTTAATGGGAAATCGTACCAGCACTAGCCATTTTCAACTTTTATCTGAATCTAATTCTACAGAACTCGTAATTAAGCGGGCATGGGGTCCCTATCTCTTTCTAGCAAGATCAGCAAACAAATTTATGGTGGTGGGCGTTTGATGTTGACTAGAGGTTCCATGTGTGATCTTGACAGCCTCCACCAACGAGCACTACTCCACCTCCTAAGGCCGGCACAAGGGCCCCCTCCGTGCATGAAACCACCTTTACACCTCCACACATCAAGTGCCATGGCTTTTCAACAACTTACATGTAATATCTTCCTTTTTTTCCCTTTAGTGTTTAGAACACTTTTCACCAATCTTTGCAGGGAATGCCCACCTTGATCAGAAGATGGGATTAGCTTTAATATAAATACGGATCATCCTCCTCTACTATTGGAAAGCTAGTAATCATTATATTATGCATGAGCCTCTAAACATGCCATGCCATGGAGGAATCCATGATTAATTTAGAGAAAAGGGAATGGTGACGGTGGTTGATTCCGACTATTGGCAGCTCCTTGGTGGCGCAAGAGCCTGGATTAGACAATTAACAGCTACTAGTCAAATACAACTTAAGTGGTATCAATAAAGTTTCAAGCTTCTATGGTAACAATGAAAAGATACAATTGTGTGGAATGTGACTCTTTCCGGCATCAATTGTTTAAAAATTAAGAGTTTACTTGTTCAAATTTCATAAAATCTAAAAATTTATAAAATTAATCGAGATATATATAAATAAAAATTTATTAATTTTAAATAATTAAAGCTAATTGAACTAAATTTAAACCACAAATAATATTAAGCTCCATTTTTTTATAAACATAATAGACTGATTTGCAAAGAGAAAAAATTGATTTTTTTTTAATTTTATTATTTTATATTAATTTTATTTAAAATTAATTTAATTTTTTTTGTTGTTGTTGTTTAGGTACGAGGATCCTGTTCAAAAAAAAAATTTAACATGTTATTAATGTTTGATTTTAAAAAATAAAATAAAATTTTATTGAAGTAAAATAATTAAAGTTTAAAGATTAAAAAATATCTTAACTTTCCATGTCATGTAATTTATTTCTTTTGGAATTCAAAACTAGATATTTACAGATAAATACGAAGAGAAAGAAAATAGAGAGAGAAAACTTTAAAAATAGCTTTCTAGAAAATTCTTATGATTTCTAGTTGGGGCCGGACATGATTTCACTCCTTTTTTTTATTTTTATGTATCATCTTTCTCTTACATTGTAAATACCCTGTAATAATAATTTCTTGATTTAATCTCTAAATATTATCATTATTATTTGGTTCATAAAATGGAAAAAAATAGATAGATTATTTCATGTTTTCTGATGTAGAACATCGTGTCTATATTACACTTTTTCTTCTCTCGATATTATCTCTTTATTTGACACCATAATTACTTGTACCAAGAATGAATCCTATAAATCGGTTCTTCGCCAAATTTGTTCCGAATGAACCCTTTGTTTTTTTTTTTTTTTTTTGTCTACCGGCTTTGGATTTGAAGCACGGAGGGAAGGATGTGTGGATAACAGGCTCCCGGAATTTGAACACCTCCTACATGCTTTCAATGTCACTATTCTTTTTAATGGGCCTCCATGGGCTTTCGGGATAGATGTTTTAAATGTTATTAGCCCAATTACGATTTGGTGTTCGTATTTTTAAATCTTATTTTCAAGTAATTTAAAACTCATCTTCTAAAATAAGGTATTTTTTTTTCCATATAAATAAAAAAAATTATATCTTCTATATGATGTGGATTTTAATACAATAACTACAAAAATATTATTACGGTTTAATAATCATAAACCTCTTCGATATTATTTAACTCCTCCAAAACATAAATATAATTTACTGTTAGAGTTTATTTTTGTTAGATACATTTGAACTTCTCAATTGTTTTCTCGTTAAGTTTTATCAATTTTTTTTTTCATTTTAGCTAAATAACATCACGCCTTCTTTCCCCTATCCCCTCAACAATTTTTTTTTCAAATAAAAATAAAATTATATGTTGACATGAATAAGGAAGAAAGCCTACATGGTAAAATAACATAACCAAACTCATTTAAAAATCATTTTCTACACAACATTATGCATTTTCTCTCTCAACTAAATTTTATGCATGCTTAATTGTTCTCTCTTGGTTGACCCTAATGCCTTTAGAGATATCATGATTTTCCTTAATTTTTTCTTTATAATTTAACACCCATCATAAGCTAATTTAATCAAATTGGTTCAATTCACCCTCCATTTGTATTTTCCTCAATTTCAAATTTCAAACCATGACACAAAATTTATGATTTAAACATCAATTCTTTCAATTGGATTGATACCATCTATTTTTCATGTTAACAAACATAAATTAATAATAAAAACAACAATTTAAAAAGCCAAAGTCCAAAGCTCAAGATTCATACCATATTAACATACCTGATATTTCACATAACACAAAATCGATCAAATTGATCACTTGAGATAAGTTTGTTGCCTTAGTTAGATGATAATTCAAGTGTAAAATAAAAGAATAACCCTAGCTCCCTTCACCCTTTTTCTTTTTTTTGTTTCAATTCTTTCCAAAACCCTTACTTTGATCTTTCTTAATTCTTAGTGTGAATATCCTTTTCTTTCTCAAAATCCTCTTTTTTCACTTCTAAACATCACTTCTCTAATTTGTTAAGGTGACAGGAGAGAAGAAGAAGAAAAGAGAAAGAAAAAAACACTATTTTTCTCTGTTGATTGCACTATCAAGATATATTTTTATCATGTTCACTGACATATGTCACAGTAAGACATGTTATGCTTTTATATATAGAAAAAAAAAAAAACAATCAACTTATGCGCGGGGACCCAAAAGTAAGCAAGGCTTGTAAGTTCTATGACTTATCTATTGTTTTTTTTTTTTTTTAAAAAAATAATAATTTGAACCCTTCTTTTTTTATGTATTTTTTTAGTTTGTATTTTTTTTTATTTAATTTTGATTAAAACCCCTTCTATTTTTTTAGATTGTTAATTGTTAATTTTGATATAAAAGGACAAGGTTATTAAACACATAAGGGATATGACTTAGATCATGAGTTAAACAAGCTAACCTAATTTGACTTACATCTATTTAAAATATCATTGTTTTAGTTTTTTTAATAAAAAAATCAGATTAATTTCATTTTTTTTTGTTTAAAGTATCTAGGGTTTTGGCCGAATTGACCAAGTCAATTGAGATATACCTAAAAACTTGTGTCCACCTAGAGTATTGTTGTGTTAATACTTGTAAAATATAGTATACTAGCAAATTATTTTGTTTCATTAAAATTTAAATTATTAATCTTCTTACATATAAAAAATATTACAATATAAATAAATAAATAAAACTTCAATAGCTCCTTATATAGAAGATGATCATGCATGTCTTGTCTTATCTATTTCTTAGATTATCGACTTGGTATTTGATTTAAAAAATAGCATTATGCTAATGTTGTTATTTATTGGCACATGTAAGCTTTATTTAATTTTAAATCAATATTTTTCTTCTTGCTAGAAACTGCTTTAACAACAACTGTATTTTTTTTTTATATAAAAAAAATCTTGATACAGATAACTAGTATTTTTAGAACCATCCCTTTATAAAGGACCGATTAAGACCAGCAAACAAAATTAAAGAATCAAGAATATTAGAATATAAAAACTAACAAATGCCAAAGATGCCATTGGTTGTAAACTATTAAGATAGACATTACTTGAATTGAATAAAGAGAACAAAAGCTTTCAATATTGTGGCAGAATTGTCTATAGTATATGACCTAGAGAAGCATCAAAATATAAATTAATCAGGGTATGGCAGGGGAGCTCACACCTGGCCACAAATCATAAAGACTACAGGCATTTATTATAAGCTTACAAGATGCTTGGTCGTACTTTTTATTAATTGCAATATTGAAAATGAATTAATTGAGTTTAGGAGACAATATTTTAGAATTTAAGGACTTGTTGAGCCATCCATGCCTTCCAGCCAGATGGTTTTATGGCTATGATCTCGGTCCTCACCTCTGTTGTTTCTTGCTGCATCTGTTTCTTGCACAGCACAAAATTCCTTCCCTCGTGAGAACCTATTGGTTCCCATGGATTCAACGCTAAATGAAACGAACACCAGTGAATTATATATCATAATGATATATATAAATAATTAGATCCCACCCATTAGTTTGTTAACCTGATTAAATTTTTTTTAAAAAAACCTGGCATATAAATGAAATTAAATCCACGAAACACCAAATTATAAGAATGATGAATATATTTAACGGTTGAAGCCATCCATATCAGATTATGGTCAAGTTTCAAGTCACAAAAACAACATTATTTTTAATTTTTTAAAATAAAAAATAATAATTATTGGAGTAAATCTAACCGGGTCTAACGACCATTTTGCTTGATTTGATTGTGTTAATCTTCAAATTGATTTGAAATGAAATTCAACCTGATTTATGCTCTGCAACAATGGATTTAGGTTGATTTTTAAATTGATTTGAAATGAAACTAAAACTAACTCGTGTTCCGAGTTGACGAGTTTTCAAATTAGTTGGGTTTAATAATTATTTTTAGAGTAGATTTTGCCGTAGAAAAAAGAGAGCAAAACTGTCTAAAAAAGGAGCACTATTGATTTAGTAACACTCATGATGATCGAACCAATATTCGAATTCATACAAATTAATTAGTTCCTCTTTCTTATGCATGAGAAGATATCCAAGTAATATCAAATAATAATTAAAAAGATAATAAGACTGGATTCAAGGCAGAAAAAAGAAAGAACAAATTTATAAAAGAACAACGAAAGAACACCCTCCCTCTAAACAAAACGATCTACTTCTAATGAACGTGAGATGATATATTTTTTTTTCTAGCGATAAGATTTTAAAGAAAGGGTAAGTGAAAATACCATCTGAAGCTGCATTTACACAGTACAGAAGGAAGTTACTGACATCAAAGCCAAGAACTGGTAGCCGGCCTTCACGAGCATAAATCTTTAGAGCAGTGCTAATGACCCCAGAAACAAGATCATCGCCATTAACCACAGCCCTTATAGGCCCTGCACTTCCAAGAAAACCGATACTTATCAAGAACCTGTTCTTTTTATCATCACCTTTCTTATTCTTGTTCTGCTTTTGTAACATCATTTTCTCGCTCACATTTCTCTTCGATTTTTCCATTTTTCAGCCTTTCTTTAATAATAATAAAAAAAACAAGATGGTTCAAGGTAGGATAAAAGAAGCTAAGGGTATTAAATTAAAAGAAAAAAAATAAAGTAATTTAATCTTGTGTGGATTTCTTCGGGGAGATCGAGGCCGAGGCAATGATGGTACCAGGCTAGTTTGCTGGAGCCAAAGTGGCAAATAAGCGCGTGAAAAGAGCATGCAAAAGCTCTTAGAGAAGAAAGAGTAGAGAGAAAGAGCATCAAAACAGCTATAGAATTTATTTCAACCATTCAAGACGGAATTGATAAAAGATGAAGAAGACAAGAGTGGTGTACATTGAGGTTTCCTTTAGAAGAGAATATAAGCAGAGGAATAAGGAGGAGTAGGGTTTATTAATAGAGAGACAAGAGAGTTTTCTTTGTTTTTTGTCAAATTTTTTATAAGCATCGGTAGTGTGCTTCGCTATGGTTGCTGCTTTACGTGAATCTGTTTTTGTGGCCTTTTGCAGGCTGTTAGGGTTGCATTTTCCTCTCTTTCCTATGAAAGAAATCGAAGAAGTTACACGATGAGTACTCTTGTTTAGTAAACTGTATCGGTGCGGTGTTATATATATATATATATATATATATATATATATATATATATATATATTAACAATGTAGTTGATTCTTGTTTTTGATAATGTTGTTCTTGCTTCCAATTACAATGCAGAGAGACATTTTGGAATTTTCCTATTAAAACATATTGAGTTTATTTCTTGTTGTTTTCTTCATTTGCGTTTTCCATGCCTCATTTTTTGTGTTTTCCATGCCTCATTTTTGCCTGTTGATTTTTTTTTTTTTAGTATGGATGTTTAAAATAACTTACACGTATCTCGACTAATCCTATGAGTCATGAAGTTAATAATCATATAAACCTTCAATAACTCTAAGATTTGTGAGATTCGAACTGGTGATCTCCAAGAATTAAATCTAGAGTTTGATCAGTTGAGTTATACCTCTCAGGTTTAATGAATTTTAATTTTATGATGATAATAAAATAATGAGAGAAAGATAAAGAATTTAGGGAGTAAAAAAAAAAGAAGAGAGAATTAGAAACTAAGAGAATAGGTAAATAAGAAGAAATAATTAGGACATGTTTAATTTTTTTATTTATTTATCATGTTTTAATATTTTAACTTTATCCTTATTTTTTAGATTTTAGATTTTTTTGTCTAATTTTTCTATAAAAAATTTATTTTTTTAATTTCATTCTTCAATCCAAGTTTACAGTATGTTTTTTTTTATTATTACTTTTTGTTAATCTAGGGATTCAGATTAACGATTTTTTCATATATAGTGTTTCCGGTCTTATAAACTGGATCACGGGTTTGAAAAATTAATAAAAGTTTATATTTTTTTTATCTTATTATCTTTTCTGTTGCTTTGTCCAAGGCAATTTTCTTTTAATTTTTTTTTGTTACTGCCTCATGTTTTTTTTTTTTTTTTATCATGCTATTAAATTAATTAATATTTAATCTAATTATTGAATTTCTCTAACTATTGTCTTCTGAATTCTTTTTTCAAGTGAAAAAATATTAGTATAGTCCATGACATCACGTAGTAGACCACCAATCTAGTTATCAGCTAAAATGGATGCTTTACTTATAAATATGTAACCAAATGAACCTGTGTTTTGTATATTTGGCAGTGAATATCGACGGTTTCAAATAATAATATAACCATAACCATATCCATTTGAAAATTGCAATAACGATAGCTTATCCATTATTTATTATATTTGAATTTTTTATTATCATATTTCAACCATCAGATATACTCATTTGGATAACCGTTACCCATCCATATGTTTTTCAAAGAAAAAACGTAATCATAACTAGTTTTTAATTTTTTTAAATCAATAATTTAATAAATTTTACTAACCATATGCATATAAAATTATTATTAACATATAACCATATCATTAACATCAATAAATAAGTTAAAGAACAGCAAGATATACATATAGTTGTATTAAGTAGATTTTAATTAAAATTGTACTTGCCTTCAAAAATATTATATTAAATTTTTTTTTTGTGTTTTTTTTTATAATATTATGTGCTGGTATTAAAAATAAAAAAAATAAAAAAATATTTTAATATATTTTTAAATAAAAAAATATTTTAAAAAACATCTCATTTAATTTGTGTGGCCAAATGGATGTTGCACTTAGGCATCTTCTGATTAATATCCTAGAACATACCATAATGGACAGATGGAAAAAATATAAATTTGTATAGATGAAAAAATAATGATAAAGATATAAAAATAAATATATTTATAAAATAATTTTAAACTAAATTTATAAAATAAATTTTTATACTTTTAAAATAAAAAATACATGAAAATATATCATCTCCATCTTTTACATATATATATATATATATACCGAAACAATAATCAAACACCCCCAGATTTGAGTATGGCATTGTCGTTGGGGGATTTCAAGTAAAAACTGCGGGGAAAGTTTTCAGCAAGCAAATACTGAAAGTTCATAACTTGTATATTTGTAATAATGGTATCATATTCCATTGGTGAATGTTGTCCAAACTTGTAGCTAAGCATCCATAAATTGAAATAATAAAGCAGAGACTGGTTCAAGCGTTCCTTCACGTTTGTTCTTGTATACTTCAACTACTTTTTCCAGAAATCCCTTTTCAGATACCTTTCCAGTTGAGCTACTAGCTCGAGTTAAAGAAGCTCATGCTAGGATTTTTAGAAAACCAAACTGGACGGTGTACCTCAGGCTACTCAACAATTAGCAAGTTATTCTCTGTTAGTCCCTCGCCAATGGTGGGATATTCAGGAGACAGCTGCCAATCTCCATCCACCAAGAACTTGATTTCATACCTTCAACATTGAAAAACAATGGGGGTCAGGACACACGAAGAAAACAGAAGAAGACTTGATAACAAAGTAGAATTCGGCTTGCTCAATAGAATCGCACCTTCCAGGTCTGAGCATTAATGTTGCCGAGAACTTAGTAAAAGAACCATCATACTCTGGTGATAAGTGCTCCCCTTGACTCCAGCCATCAAAGGAGCCCATTACTTGTACACTCTGAAAATAGATGAATCTTTATGAGAGGAGGTTATCCCTCCACCAAATTCCTTTACATTACTCAAAATATTTTGAAATCCAGATTTGTCGGTACAATTTCTTAGGAATATGAAGGTGGTTTCTTGCATTCTCACCTCTGCCATGCCACACCAGAACAAGGATACCTCCTTGGATTTTGCAGCATCCACATCCTTTATTTGCTCCTTCAATTTTTCTTGGAGAACTTTACAGCAACATAAACGCCAATTGAACTTTTGTGAGGAAAATGACGGAAAAGCCTCAGTAAAGCAAAAGCATCAAAAGAACCATGTAGAGCTACATTCATTGTGTTAAAAAAAAACTAGGATGGTTGTCTTGAGACGTAATTACATGCTGGTTCACAATGCTAAGCAACACAACAAAGTTGACCTTAAAACATGCATGATGCACCTAGCACCATGTGCTCAAGCCACAAGAAACTGAGGAAATTATAAAAGGAAAACCTTAAATTTTTAAGATTTGCAATTTGACCTTGCTTGCAAGGCTGCTGCATTGCACTTGCCATGCATTTGGAGAAGCCACAAAATTTTCTTGTTCAAAGGACCAAAATTACAATCATAAAACATGTAAGCAAAAAGCTATGTACCTCTTAAGCGTGAAAGCAGGTGAGATTGTACGTATTTCCCATTTATCTTTCTTGACCCTTCTGGAATTTCATATTGAGCTATTTCTTCTGACAGCGTGACCAAAGCCTGCCCATCAAAAGAAAAAATTATACTTCTATATTTGGTTGACATCACCAAGATATGGAAAAGGTACATGGAGCCTTTTATGATTCACAATATCTGATTTATAGAGGGAGCACGTGCAGCTAATTCTGCCTAAATCCATTCAACAAAGCCTTTAGATCAACCAATTAGATGCTTTGATCTGTATTCAGCAAAATGCAAACAATTATGGTTCTGCAAATATAAATAACAAACTACTAAAATAAGCCCTTCGCTTGTTCCAAAGTAAAAGAAGATCCTAAAGAACTTCTGCTTGGATTACTAACAAAATACATGTATAATAGAACTTTCGAGCAATGACGCCCATAGAGGCTTAGACTACTCGCACACAAAACATAATGCTAACCCAAGACTGGGTCATATCCCTAACCACTGATTGTTGAATTGCCTGGATCAGAGCCATCCATACAAGAGTGGTTTGAGGGACGGGTATGTCACACATCCACAGTTCGAGGAGTGCGACACTTTTTTATTGCTGGGGACACTGACTCATGCTATACATGGTAATAAAACATCAGCAGTTCTTCAATAAGCTTCAGGTGAAGAAAAAGGAGATATTTCTTATATGAAAAATGGGAGACTCAGAAAACGAGAAAATTGTTCAAATAGTCCACTGTTAACCTGAGTTTCAAGTTCCATCACAGCAAGTTCACTTTTGAAGTTTACCAGTGCATCCTCCATTACATGCAGCTGCAAATTTATTATTAAAAAAAAAAAAAACAGAGGATGTTAGACCAAAGGCTTCATACAACGACATCCCACTAAAAACACAGCTTTTGGAAGCTTTCATATAGCATCAGAGTTCGATGAGTGGGCTCTTTCAAAATTGAGACACTGCATCTGCATGTAAACTTTATGTGTATCTTTTCAATGCGAACATCTGCCATGTAAAAAATCCAAACCAGATATATGCATCTGATGGTTACATTGTTTCAACGAGCAAGTCATGTAATATGAAGTTCACCAATAAAAAACTATTTTCCTTTCTTTCAGTTTTCTAGTTTTCTTTTTTCAAAGAAAATTTGGAGAAAGTGTTCATTTTTTAAAGAAAGAAAACAAAATTTTCACCAAAAAATATAAGAAATATATCACAATTAAAACTGTTTTTCATAAAACTCAAAATCATAATTTGTTATAGCTATCTTTATATTTTAAATTCATGATAATCTAATTTTTAATATTTTGTATTCATGATAATCTAATTATAGAAGTTTTATTTTTTTAAAAAATAAAAAATTATCATAAAAAATTGTATTGTTAACTAAAAAACATCTTTATTTTATTTATAAGAGAAATTAAATTTATGACATTAACTAAATATGAAAATATTAAAAACAAATCTTTTACTTTGCTAAAAAGTGCTTGTATACAAAAGAAAAAATTGTATTGCTCATGTCTTTTCTTTATTGAAAATAGTGAAAAGCAATGAATAAATTCTACTCTCTACAAAATTAAAAAATAAAAAAAATTATGAGCTATTCAGAAACAATGCACATTCTGATTTTCTGAAAAACTGGAACTTTCCATTCAAATACAACATTTCTCTATCCAGAAAAATAGAAAACTATTTTCAAATTTATACCGAGTTTGGAAAACACATTTTAAAGGTTCTTAATATTTTTCTTTTACAAGTTTTCACTATTTTTCAAATGAAAAAAAAGAAGAAGATGTGAATAATACAATTATTTTCTTTTATATACATGTTTTTTTTAGCAAAGTAAAAGATTAAAATTATTTTTTAAATATTTTCAAGAAAATTTTTAATTTGAATTAAATAAAATTAATATTCTATAATTAGAATATCATGAATACAAAATAGTAACATTACTATTATAAATTATAACTTTGATTTTTATGAAAAATATTTGTAATCTTGATGTATTTGTTTATGAAAAATTTGTCTTCGTTTTCAATAAATGAACATGTTTTTCAATTTTTTAATGGAAAAGAAATATTGGAAAAAGAAAACAGATTTTTGTTACTAAACACACCCGTAGTTATAATGTTGTATTTAAACAAGTTTTCCACATGCAAAAAAATATTGTATTTAAATAAGTTTCAGTTTTTTTAAAAATTAGAGTATTATTATATTCTAAACAACTTCTATAATTTGCAGAGACCATATTTCCTCTAATAGCACGGATGACTTTACCATGTATGTCACGATGATATTCCAAATTGCACTCTCTTTGTTGATGTAATTCTGACAAAGGAACCAAAGGTTGTATATACCGAAAGTTTTCAGGTAGGTATTCTGGAGTCCAGAGTACTTGGGATATGCAGAAATCTAGCATATGCATTGCAACTTTAGAGATACACAACATATTGAAGGGATTGTTTGTCTGTATGGATCAGGGGTGTCAAAGTTAACATTTTTCAGTACCTAGTGTCATCATGCAAAGGGCGGGGCTGGGGGGCAAGTGAGTTGAGAATAACAACTTTTTATGATAGTTAAATGGAGAAAAACGATCCATCCAAATGACCCAAAACTTTTGGGACAGGGATTTACTTGTGTCGAGTTTTGGGGCATGATAAAAAAAAAAAAAGTACATGATAACTGCAACAAGATGGCAAATCATCCATCAAAGTCAGACCATGAATGTGTTATAGTCCTGATATCAGATATAAATCATATGCAGCTAGAATGCAAGCAAAACCACCAACAAAATGCATAAGGAATTTTTATATATAACATCAGGTTTTCCTCCAAAACATACCCAAGTTTCCACATATACAAACCTGTCGTTTGAGAAACCGGTTTTGCTGATTGGCTTCACTTAGTTTTTTTGTAAGGTTTGTTCTCTGAGAATCAAGCAGCAGTGCCTTCAACTGTCAAAAACTATAGAATATCAGTCCACGTTTCTTTCTCAAAGGATAGACCACAACCCAGACATTGTTTTTCTTCTTGTAGTGCATGTCAATTGGCCTAACAGAGTCCACACTTGGCAATTTCGTTGTTATACTGTACTAAAGATTACAGCTACGACCTTAGCAGGCACATTCAATTTTGGCAGCACCAGAATTTCAGGAATGGGGTTAATGTCCAGCACATCCTGATGAAAACTAACGTCCAATTTCAAATGAAGCAGAGCTATAGCAAGAAATAGAACTTCACATGTAAATTGAAGAATATGGCAAATGAGACAGAACAAACAAAATAATAATATCAATGCTCATGTCAAATATACCAATATAATTTTACCCAGCCAAAGAAAGAAACATCAAAATGGAAGCTACTAATCCATTTGAGGTCAACACACAATCACATGCTGAACATAATTAAAAGCAGTTTACTCCACTCGATGTTTATGAGGATGCCAGCAAGTGTAAACTATTGGCTTATATGCTTCTCATGTTTTCATTTAATTGTTGCATTGCTAGGAAGTATGCAATTAAAAGTCTGAACAGATGCCAGTCCAACCTTGAAAGATATTTGCTCTCTATTTATTTATTAATTTATTTATCTATGGTTCAATGTATTTGTCATTGACTTCTAGGGGTATAGAAAGAGAAGGTCTCGATTGGAAGAGAATGCTAGTTGCTCCATGCCTGTTTGCTGTTTCAGCAATGACAAAACTCTGTAACTGATATTATCATACTTCACCAAACAGAAGTGAAAATGTGAGCTCACCTCATCACTGCTCAATGGTTGATCAAGAGGCTCTTCTGGTAAATCCTCGGATGAATTCCCTTCATCATCTGAATAGTCTTCTGGCTGTTCTGACGATGATTCCTCCATACTAACAGGCATGGTATATGTTCTCCACAATACATTGCTCATCCAATTTTTCCTAGCAGAGCCCCAATAAGAATGAACAAACCTTAGGTTGCTTGGTTTAATGGTGCAGCCAAACACATGATAAGGAAGCTTATGGATGCTTTCCACATCTAACATTCGTGAATTCCGTGAAAACCATGGTACTTGTTTGCCGATACAACACCTATCACCAATCATAACAAAGCTAAGCATGGTCAGGAAGAGGTAAACAACTCTGAAATGCATTGAACAATAGGGAAATGAGGTGACAGCTAAAGAAAAAATCAAACAAAAGGGGGTGCGAACAAAAACATTGGTAACTGGCAGAAAAAACTTGAGTCCTTTTCTGAAGTTTAAAAGCAAAGAGAAGAGGTTGCCGATGAAAAACATTCTCGGCATAGCAAATCTGAAATATCCTTTTTGGCAATTGCCAACAGTTCCAACTTTTTGAATTGGAAGATCCTATCCACACATAACAGTTGGCTTTGTCTCCCCTCTTTGCCGTTTCAACTTAAAGATGCTATTGTAATCTTGGTAAGGGCATCGCAGAAGCATCTTATCGAGAAACTATAAGCCCATCATACCATGATCATAATCTCAGCTTAACTTATGACATCAGTTTTTCTGAAAAGGAAAAGGTAAAATAACTGTAAAAGGTCAATCAGGAATGCTTACCTTGTAGTGCCTATCTCCATGTTGAAGGGTCCTGTGGTAAGGAAAGGGAACAGAAAGTCCAACATTAGGAGGAACTTCATTCTTCTTGAAAGATTAATAAATCATAGCACAAGCAATAAAATAAATTATGCTTCCCCATTATTTAATCATACAATAAATGGTTACCTATAAAAAACTTAAGATGCACGGCCACACAATCATTTCTACATCCACTCGATATGCACCTATCCTATTTGATGAAAATCCTCAAAAAACTCTATTGAACTCATCAAGACAAAAACCATTTTCATATCATGAACCCCCATGCTTTGGTACATTCTTTGGATTCGATCATAACATTTGAATCCTCACGGCGCGCTTCAAAACATTTCTCACCTCATACATTAAATATAACTAATGGCCGACACAAAGAGAAGCAAAAGGGAGTTTAAGACTACAATTATCCATCTTCCAAAACAGAAGAGGAGCAGAAAAACCCACTTTCCAAAATCCAAGAAGTGCTACGTATTGCTAAACCACAAAAATACCAGAATTAACTAGCAAGTCTATTTACACAGAGTTGCAAATTTCAACACAAAACAAATAGAGTGGAAACATCAAGCGAACACAACAATAGAATCATAGTAACATTTTGCATAAAGATTCAACCTTTCAACAGAAAAAATCATGGGTTTAAATGCATTGAAGTGTACTACGTAGAAAAAAAAAAAAAAAAAACAATGTTGGCTTCTCACTAAGCAAAGCAAAGCGGTCTTGAAGATAGAAAGTGTGGATTTTTGGGTGGCAGATAGAGGGGGGAAACCGTGCATCTTGACACGTGTTATGAAAGTATTAGTCCACGTTTCAAGTCGAAGGGGTTAGAGGTTTTGATTCACCAATTACTTGATGAAAATCTGGATTCTTTTTATGCGCTTTTGGTCTAGTTTTTGACAAATGGATGATTTGGCTACTTGGTTGAATTTTATAATAACAGATATTTATACGGTTGAGTTAAATGTATCTTTTATTAAAATAAATTTTTTATTTAATTAAATAATAAAAAAAAATATACATATTAAATTTATTAAATAAAATTAAATTAAAAAATCTTATGTAAGATTATATTTATTAAAAATTAAAATTTGACTCGGATTAAATTTTATTTCTAATTATTTTTTACATGCTGATCATATTAAAATGATTTAATTAAATTTTGTTCAATCTTAACCCAATTAAAATTAAAGAACAAAATTATTTTGAACAAAAATAATAATTTTAAGTTAATCTGATAATCCAAATTTTAAACTATATGAAACCTTAAATTGTTTAGAAAATTATAATCTTAGATCATATTTGAAATTGATTTGAACGAAAAAGAGAAATTTCATTAAATATAGTCATGATTCATGATGTAGAGTTCCATAAAAGGTACTAGGATTTATCAAAGTAAGCTCTAATTTTCAACCTCTTCATTTATTTATATGGTCTCTCTTTTTTATATAACTTAAAAAAACTAGAAAATAAGCAAACCAAATAAGAAATAATTCAAACCATAAAAAAAAAAATCAAATTCATCACCAAATACAATGTCTATTCAAATTATTAAATCAAAACATCAAGACTCAATGTCCTTAATGCTAAATCCATGTCTCCCACTAGAAAAGAAAGGCATTGATTAGTTCCACTCAAAGGAAAGCATACACTTGATAATTGATATATACGTCCGACAATCATGCTCTCGATTCAAAGTAATTAGGCCCATTTAAGAAATGTTGTGGTCGTTTTACGAGATATCCATATCAAAACGACTGTCATTTCTAGAAAAGTATAGACCGAACACAACATTTCAGAGGAGAATTCACATGACCCATTTCTAAAAGTCATTGTGATTATAATTTGGTCTCTGGATTCCATTTGATGTACACATGTGAACAACTTTAGGACCTTGTGGATTTGATGGATTTACACACCAAGAGAGAGTCACACCATGCAGGATTCTCGTGCCCGGATGAGCAGGAGGACTCATCCCTCCTCAAAAGCGGCCCCAAGGAGACCCAGCCACGGGCCGAACCTGTGCAAATCTTCGTGGTTGACCTCTGCCTCGTTTACCAATAAAATAAATACTACATATATTAAATACATGTACACTCCAGAGGCACGTGACTTTCTCACTAGTGGGTGTTTCATTACCGGTTAAATATATTAAAATAATATTACAGTAATGAACAGTTTTTTTTTTAAAAATCAATTAAAAATGGAGCCAGACACTATCTTAACTCACTGAATTCCGTTTCCACTGGAATTTTCAGGGAAAGATCTTCATAAAAGAAAGAGTAAAAGAAACGGAGTTCATCAATTCTTGGTCTCCATTCTTGCCGGTTACCAGATGCTCCCATCAACACGAGCTGCATGCCTACGTCAATCAAAGGAGACCCAAATGTAATGACTGGGTATACATATTTCTTCATATTTCTTCCCGGAAGAAACCCTTTCTGAGTATAGTTGTTAAACTCAGCTCGAGTTGATTTCTGAGTTATACCGCTTTATATATATATAAAATAAAATTTAAAAGAATTTTTTTATTTTAAATTAGAAAAATAATATTTTTTTTTAAATTAAAGTATTTAAATAAAAAAATAAAACTTTATTCTAGTATTTATACAATAAATTTTTATATAGATCAGTAACCAATAAAAAAAAAAGTGATATGCTTGCATATATGAGATTGAAATAAGTAAGAAAAAAATCAATGATTACCCACGCATGCAAAGCACTGCCCATCTTTTGTCCTCAATAATCATTTGTTTTTTACCCTGAAAATAAAACTAATATTTTAGATGCTTTGTTTTGGGGAGCATCCATCAGATATTTTTTTTTTTCAGACTTGGCTAGCCCCAGGTCCCTGGATCCTGCATCAACCTTACCATGGCATTTGATTAACATATTTGTTGGTGATACTGTCGTACCATATATCATGCTCTATTGTGACAAACAAATTGCCTGCATGATTTAAAATGTAATTTGGGGAAGCATAAACAGATAGATGGAGAACGGAAAAATTAATCCAAGATGATGAATAAATAGAATTGATACAGAATGAGTTTCGAGAGTAGAGGTATTTAATCAGTTCTCTTGTACAATAACAATCTTATTTATTTCTCTATAACAAGGAGTATTGTGTTGAATAGTTTGCATATTATTAGTAATTCACTCCCTGTTCGAGCTTAGTACAAGTCACCGGAGACTGGAGAGGACAATGTTGGTGAGTGAAAAATAAAATAAAGAGATAACGTATGATGTACAATGTCAAAGACTTGTGCTCAAATCCAACAGCTACATTAAATTGTTTTCACAAGATGTTTTTGTTCCTTTCACCACAATTTTTTAAGGTGTTGTTATCTTCGAGATACCCTTTTCATTGGGCATTAATCGTGGTATTTTTTTTTCTTTTATTTTTTTTATTTTTAATTAATACAGGTGTTCAGACCAGTTTATACATATCTTGATTAATTTTACGAGTCTAGAAATTAACAACCATGTAAGCCTCTAATAATTATCATATTAATAATCATATGACTTAAACCTAAAATTATAGAAAAAATAAATCATTTAATCTTAAATTTTTATCATTAAATCATATATTGTTGTAACATGATCTTTCTTTGTTGTATCATGACATGTTCCGTCTTGACCAAGCATGAAAACGTAGGATTTAGTTGACTTTCTAGAGGATCAGACTAGGTTCCTGTCCATCTTAAAACACCCTTACATCCGGTGAAATTCTTACTAGAGAAGGATTTATCCATTGTCAAGAGGTGCGTATACGTTTATGGCCTCAATATTTCTCTCCAAAAATAAAATCAAAACATAGAAGAAAATACCGGGAAAAACTTGAGAGAAGTTTTCCTCCTTCGAGGATAGTATTGATTGGGTTCTCAACCTATTTTTATCTCAATTAGATCCCTAATATATCAATGAATTCCTAATGAGATCATCCATCCATCTGATTTTTGTCAGTAGACATGAAAACCGATGAAATGGCATTTTCTTTAGTGAATGGCCATCCAACTTCGATCTAGGTCTACCTACTTCCCTACCGAGAAAAGTCTTCCTAGTCTCTATATATTTACCATGCAACATTTCGAAAGACTCGTATTAAAATAAATCTCTCTTCTCTTGCTTTATTTTATGGAAGTGTATCACTAGTGAGTTGAACATAAATTAACTTGACCTGAGATATAGTTTTCTCTACACTTCTCTTTCTTAATTATGAAAGCCTTACATTATTTTTTTTAAATAATTTTTTTATGGTGTTAGATCGTTTTAATATGCCGATGTCAAAAATAATTTTTAAAAAATATAAAAAAATCATTTTCATGCATTTCTAAACAAAAAACATTTTAAACCGTAACTATTAACATAATTCCAAATACACTTTACAAGTCAGATACCTGTTTGTTTTTATGTTTTAAAAGCGTTTTTAAAAAAATTTAATTTTTTTTATTAACTTTAAATTAATATATTTTTAGTGTTTTTAAATTATTTTAATGTGTTAATATAAAAAATAATTTTTAAAAATTAAAAAAATATTTTTAACATGTATTTTAATATAAAAAATTATTTAAAAAATAACCACAAAACAACCAAATTATCAAACAAGCTCATAAACTCGATAAGTTCAAGCTAGCAGAGTTCCGATCCTAGCCGACCATATCCGAAGATCTCTTCAAAATGCTCTCAATTCCTTTCTTCACCGAGACAATCTCTCAAATACACATTACAATGTTGACTCGTTTGTCTTTTCTTTTCTTTTCCGATTCCTCTCAATGAGATTTAGCCATATTGCTCTAAATCAACAATGTGGACTTTGGTTTATCTTCTAAAAAAAAAGAAGAAAAACAATCTGGACTTTGGTATTTTCAGCATGTTCCAATGATCGTCCGGCCATTAACACCGCATTGGCAGATAGTGAAAATTCATTATTCGAATCCCGCTGTCACAAAAAAATTATTTTCTCCTTTCTTTTTGTCGAAAACAATATGGTTATATACATAGGGCTACAAAATACAACCCACTTTTAGAAAAATATAACGTTTCCAAACGAAATTCACATTGTAATTGCACGTAGAAGGAAACATAGTTATTAAATTCATGGGTGGGTTGAGCTCGGAATCTATTTTTTGAATCTTGGATCGAGTTTTAATTTGCAATAAAGAAGATAGTGTCCGGTCAAATTCAATTAACATTATAGATTAACGCCAAACCAAATATAAATTAGACTTGATCAACACCAATTTTGTTTTTTTTAAAAAAGAAATTACTTGTTTTTATAAAAACAACTAATTTGAATTGATCCACTTATAACCTGAATCATATCTGACATTTATGATTCAAATTTAAAATATTTTCACATGAGAAACTAATTAAATAAATATATTGTGTTTCAATAAAACGTTAATTATAAAAATTAAATATAAAATCTCGTAGTGAATGAGGTTTTTTTTTCCTTTTCATCAAAGTAAACCCTATTTTTATCAAGAAATGAGTGTCCTTATAAAAGTTCAATAACTTGAACAACATGGGGATGGGAAGGTCCAATCCCCAAAACTCCTTATTGGCCAAGTCAACCTCTCCATGAAGATCATTTAAGAGTTTGACACGATAAAGGGGAAAATTTGAATGAATGAGTCTAAAATACCGAGTCACATTTAACGATCTTTTGAATAGCATATTAAACAAAGAAATATAATCTAACATAGCACTGCAGCTTCCGAGAATAAAACCTTCATGTTTTGGACACGATAAATGTCAGAATCTTATCACACAGGAACTGGGATGAGATTTGAAGTTATAATTACTTGGTCAATACTTTGATATTACTATATTAAAAATCTAATTTAATTTAATAATTTAAACTATTAGATAAAATCACGTTAAATTATTTATATTATTCTAAATCAATAAATACAAGACCAATTGTCATTTCAGACGACCATCCACTTCACTTCCCCCCTCTTGCAAAAACAAGAAATCACAAGAACTTAGACGTAACAACTCTTGTCTTCTCCTCAGTTCTGTTGCTGAAACCAATCAGTTTTCTTGGTTTCTTTTGTTTCATCTTTTTCTAGTCATGGAGAACTTGTTAGGTTTGCTTAGAATTCATGTGACCAGAGGGATCGACCTTGCTATCAGAGATATCCGCAGCAGTGACCCTTATGTTGTGGTCAAGATGGGCAAACAGGTATTAATTACATATGTTCTCTTGTACTGGTTCTTGTGTATCTTTGTTTCATTTCTTGCATCATTTTGACTTTTTGCTTCTGTTCAGTTTTGTTTCTTGTGTATCCAACTGCGGTAGATTTTGGATTGGTTTGGAGTTTGGTTACTGTGATTTTTAATGTTATGAGTTACTTAGGTGTTGCTGTGCAAATTGTTTTACCCCTGTGTGCGGTGGTGGTGTCATGACATTAATTATTGGTTTATCGATTGTTATATATTAGGATTAATCAGTATTTAAAACTCATGAACTGGTCCTGTAGTTGTTACCCTTGGATGGCTGGTATTGATCTTGTTGTTATCATCTCTAATTCAAATTCAAGGGGATGCAGAAAAAGAGAATTTCTTCTGCTGAATCCGAAAACTCAACCATCAAGGAACTTAGTCTTGGAACAGTTAAAACCAAAAATGAAAAAAAGTCTTCTTGACGTTGACTCTGTTCACCTTAGTCTTTAAGTCCTGTTTTCACACCTTCAAAATTAAACCTGATTTGTAATCCTATCTTCCGGTATAAATTCTCTCCAAGCAGATATGGTTCTTGCTCTTAGACTCACCCTAATCAATTTCTTTTACGGCTGCCATCAATTTGAAATTAAGATATTTGAGAATATAGGAGTGATTGTTTTTAAAAGGTTTTTTTTAAAATATATTAATTTTTTAAAAATAATTTTTGATATCAATATATCAAAATAATTTTTAAAAAAAAAAATTAATTTTTTAAAAAGCACAGTTTGAACCATAACTTTAAAATGAGAAGTTCTTGCATTCTACAGTCTAATATTTCAACAAGTTCAAGGTTCTCCACACCCACAAAGTCTAACCCAAGAAGGAATTAAAAAGACTGGAAATGGAAAGAAAATGGTTATGCTGGTCTCTTGTATTTTGATGCGGCTAAAATTTTCTCTTGTGCTTGCGAAGCCTTGCCATAACGTCAAGAATTTGAATATTCTGTGATTTTGTTTTCTTGAATTGATTTTTATCAATGTGTTCTCTTACAGAAAGTGAAGACTCGTGTTATAAAGCAAAATATCAATCCTGAGTGGAACGATGATTTAACTCTTTCCGTTGTGGATCCAAATCTTCCAGTCTTGATAGTGAGTATAATAGTATTTTTTTCATCCGAAGAACTGAATGTTTGAAGTTGCTTAATTTTCAATGTGTCTAGCAGGCATCTACTAGGCTTCTTTGCTTTTGCATTTAGATTTAAATTAAAAGTTATGATATATATTTTTGAGCAATTATTTAAGTTTAACATGACTAGACCTTCTTTTTTCTTGAATCTAAATTTGTCTCACTAATTCATAAATATATATGCTACATTATCCATATAATTTGTCTAAAATAGATTCTTATCTAATTATAACAGACTCACACCTGACTGCTTAGAATTACTCGTTATCGCAGGCAAGACTACATAGAGAGCCCGGTTGAAGTTCCCCTGCCAGGAAACCTTTTTAAGCAAAATCTTGTTGCAATATTAATGCAAAGTTTCACTCTTTCCTCGTGCTGAATTATTCTGTGCTCTGGCACAATATTTTTTAGGTAGCTATAGGAGGATGTACTTAACAAGACAAAAGAAATTCATTTATGGTGCATTTTAGGGTACAAGATAACGTAGTTTGTCATCAACATGCACCCGATTAGCAGTGTCGCACCCCAAAAAATCCACATATCGCGGGTCCGACTGGCGAAAATTTTTTATTTGTTTTTTATTCTTTGGAGTCGCCACCTAGTATTTTGGTCACTAGGAACCTAACTGGTCTCAGGGATCGGGTACGGAGACTGGTTGCGTAAAGGGAAGGTATTAGCACCCCAAATACGCCTTACCTAAGGTAAGCTGCATTGTTTTACTGTCTAAAAAAAAACTAAAGTGTTATTGTGTTTTCCTAGTTGTTGGTCTGTCTATGGTTCAAGAAAAATCCTCCTCAGTAAGGAGGTCTTTATCTTATCGGGTAAAAAAAAAAACTAACCGTTCTAACGTCCACACCAAAATTTTATTAATAATATTTAGGAATACGTTTTACGTATAAATTTGTAATCCCAAATATTAAAAGAAAACAAAAAGATTTTTTTAGAATTTTTGAAATATTGGCCTAGTTCTCATGGCTTGAATAAACTGGTTATTAAAGCCAAAATGCATGTTAATACATATATTGTTTTGAAAATTTTCTTTGTTGTGTGAAAATATGATGTTATAATATTTATGTATATATATTGGAGAGACTAGGCCGTATTTTAAAACAAAAACAATTTTTGGAAAATATTATTATTTTTTATGCTTTGACGAAAATCGGGTATTTTAATACTGAGCTTGTATCCTTACGGTATAAAAATACAACCCAATATTAATCCGCTTTTTAAAAAAAATATGCAGAAAAATCAATAACATTTTTTAGGGAATTTTTAGAAATTTTTTTTTTGAAAGCAAAAACATTTTTTATTCTGAAAATCTTTGATATTTTGACGAAAACCGGATATTTATAACACTGGTTTTGTATCTTTACAGTATAAAAATACAAACCAGAATTAAAACATTTTTGACAAAAATATGCAGAAAAATCAACAACATTTTTAGGGACTTTTTTAAAAAAAATTTTTGAAAGCAAAAACATTTTTTATTCTGAAAATATTTGATATTTCGACGAAAACCGGGTATTTATAACACTGGTTTTGTATCTTTACAGTATAAAAATACAAACCAGAATTAAAACATTTTTTGACAAAAAAAAAATATGCAGAAAAAATCACAATATTTTTAAAGATTTTTTTTATATTTTTTTTTATATAAATATATTTTATATATATATAACCTATATACACACATATATATATATATTATAATAATATATAATATATTATAGGGCTGGGCCGGCCCAAATAAATGGGCCAGGCTCAGCCCAAAAAAAAATAATAATAAAAGGGGGCGGGCCGGTCTCGGCCCGCAATGATATTGGGCCGGTCTCGGCCCGTAACTAATGTGGGCCGGTCTCGGCCCGTAACTTCTACAGTCTGGGCCAAGACCGGCCCAGACTTACAAGGCTGGGCCAGCATCGGGCTGGCCCAGTGCCTTAAAACCCAGCGGGGGGGGAGAATTATTTTTCTCCCCCCCCCCGCCTCCTGCATGCAACATGCAGGAGGCCAGGCGAAAACAAAAGAAAAAAAATGCAAAGGGGGAGGGGATGTGCACCTGGCGTGGAGGCGACCGTAGGTGGAGCTGCGGTGTCGTGGCCTCGAGGACGGCGGCGCTGTGGTGTTGCTGCGGCGGAGAGAACAGATTTCCTTCCTCTTCCCCTCTTCCTTTCCTTCCTTTCTCTTTGTTTTCTGTTTTCTTTTCTTTTTGTTTTTTCGTTTTATTCTTTTCTCTTCCCCTCTATCTCACTGGTTCTATCTCTCTCTTCGGTCTCGTCCCTCTCTCTTTTTTTCTCTTCTCTCTCTTCGGTTCTCTCTCTCTCCTCTCGGCCTCTCTCTATTTATAAGCAAAAAGGAAACGGTTAGTGCGCCTTCAATCACGCAACGGCTGGTCGGCCACTCTTGCTTTCGGTGGTGGTGGTGGGGACGAGGAGAGAGAGGCGGGAAGTTTTGAAACTTTTCCTTTTTTTTTTTTTCGTTTCTGTTCTGTTACAAACGGGGGGAAAGAGACGATGAACAGTGTCGTTCAAAACGACACCGTTCTGCTTTCCCTTTTTTTTTTTTTTTTTTTTTTTTGTATATGAAACGGCGTCGTTTTGAATAAAACGCGCCGTTTCATTTAAATGGCCAAACTTCAAATCAGTCCTCCAAATCGGTCCCTGCCCCTCTTGTTGGCCGCCGTTTTCATTTTGGTCCTTGGCATCTGATTTATGCAATTTAGCCCTCAATTGATTAATAAACTTTCAATTTCTTCAATTAGGCCCCTGAATCGAAAAAATAGCAGCCCCTCCATTTACGCGCCTCTTCCAATTTGGTCCCTGGCTTCGGATTTTCTTAATTAAATCCCTAATTGGCCCATAAACTTCAATTTTTATGCAATTGAGCCCCTGATTTGACCCAATAAATTCCTAAAAAATATATTTTGGCCCCAGAACTTAAATTTCTCCAAATTAAAGCCCAAATTGACTTAAAAATTAATTTTTCTTGCAATCAAATCTTCTATAAATTCAAATAAAAATCCAATTAAGTCCATAAAAATCCAATTAAGTCCATAAAAATCCAAATTTGGGCTTTTCTCCTCAAAATTCAAATTTTCCTTCTCAATAGGGCTTTCATCCTTCAAGAATATACTGTCAAAAATTTAATCCTTGTATTTTTGAATTCCTTGACCAATTTTTTTGACTATTTTCCGGGCGCTTCTGCCTCCGGTTATTTTCTAACCTCTTTTGGCTATTTATTTTATTTTTCAAGGGGACCCAAAAATGGGTTACAACAGATGCCCCCTCTTTATAATACTTACGGAGCATGGGTTTTGCGCAGTAAGTGTTATAAAGATAAACCCAAAACGGAACTCCCGAAACTGATCTGGTCGAAGCTTGATTGATCTGAAACTTTGTCCTTTATAACAATCCTCCTTAGCCCCAAAAAACCATGATCGAAACTTAGTCATCTCGAGATCCTTATCCAGCGATCCTCTGAATTCTTATTTTAGTTTGATCAACATGGAAATCCATCCGAGATCCTATCTAGTGATCTTCTTTAACCCGGAATCCCATCCGGCGATTCCTTTACTCATAACCAATACAAAAAATGTGTGTGTGGTCTCATTATGATGGGTGACCTGCCCAAGTGAAAAAGAGAAAGAGTGGTCTCATTCTTTGGGTGACCTACCCAGGGGAAAGGATGGCCTCATTATTATGGGTGACCTACCCAGGTAAAAAAAATAAAAAATGGAGAATGGTCTCATTCTTATGGGTGACCTACCCAGAAAATATGGTCTCATTGTGATGGGTGACCTACCCAGAAAATATGGTCTCATTGTGATGGGTGACCTACCCAGAAAAAGGAAGAGTGGTTCATTCTTTGGGTGACCTACCCAGAAAAATAATGGTCTCATTGTATGGGTGACCTACCCCAGAAAAATGATGGTCTCATTGTATGGGTGACCTACCCAAGGAAAAAAAAAAGGAATGGTCTCATTCTTACGGGTGACCTACCCAGGTAAACAAAAAGATGAAGAATGGTCTCATTGTATGGGTGACCTACCCAGGAAAAATGATGGTCTCATTGTATGGGTGACCTACCCAGAAAAAATGATGGTCTCATTGTATGGGTGACTAACCCAAGGGGAATAATTCTTAGTAAACTCCATGCTTTTCTAAGAAATAGTTTCAATATAAGGTCCCTTCTGGCGACCTTCCTTGATGAATGTCGAAGTACGAGATCCCTTCTGGCGATCTCAAATAACTTGAAATCTCATCTGGCGATTCCTTTTATTCAAAGCTGAAATATTAGGTCCCTTCTGGCGACCCTTATCGAAATATGAGATCCCTTCTGGCGATCTCCTTTAGCCAAACAACTTGGAATCCCTTCTGGCGATCTCCTTTAGCCAAACAACTTGGAATCCCATCTGGCGATTCCTTTTATACCAAAGCTGAAATTTGAGGTCCCTTCTGGCGACCTTCATTGGTGAATATTTAAAAACGAGACCCCTTCTAGCGATCTCAAACTACTTGGAATCCCATCTTGTGATTCCTTTTATTCAAAACTGAAATATGAGGTCCCTTCTGGCGACCTCCATCGAAATACGAGATCCCTTCTGGCGATCTCAACAACTTGGAATCACATCTGGCGATTCCTTTTTACCGAATGCTATCAATGTCGTTCTTCCTGCTGGCAGGGTTTGAAAACCATTATCTTCTCTTCTTGTTGTTCTAGAATCAACTCAATGATTTTCTTCGTCCATAATCTTGTTGGAATGCGCTAAGATCTCCTCCTGTAACGATCCAAAAAAAAACATATATGCAATGATTTATGATTAGATGCAATGCATGCATTCGTACCTGGTTTTGAAACATAGGCCCCATCCTCTTCTTCTAGTTCATGGGACTCCCTCTTAACATGAACTTGCTTTTGAAGTCGTATGCTGGATTCATCTCTCGTGTTGCCTATCATATTCTTGGAGAAAAGGTCTTTGACTTTCTTCAAGTAGTCCTTTTCTCAAAATGTATGACTTGTATTTGCCTCTTTGTCATGCTTTTGTCAAATGCTTTAGTTTGGTTTTCAAATCGTAAAACTTTTCATAAAACATCCCGTCTTGCCCCCTAGTATAGGGGTGCGATATTAGTCTGGGTTTTTATATAGAGAAGCAATTCATTCAGCCGGTGATAAACTTTTTTTAGTGAGTGAATAGATAATGATTTTTTTTTATTATTTCAAAATGCCATTGTTATGGTTGATAAACTCTGTTCTTTAAAAGACAATTACAAAGTGACCACTTAAACATTTATCCATGCTATCAGAGATAGGGTTGTACTTTATGGTTAGCTTTTCTTAAATTTCATATTAAACCATTTTATTGATACTTTATTTGTAAACACTCAAACTTGTTAAAAAAATGCATAAACTCATCATTTATTTAAAGAAAAGGTAAGCTCAAAGACAAACACAAAAATCTGGCTGACAATATGAGCTCTGAATGCTCACTAGAGAAAATAAAAGCAAAGACAAAAGCAAATGACAAAAACATGCTAAGGCAAATAAAGTTGTTTTACATTTTGAAAACTACGAGAAGTTCTTGGGTCAACCCGTTCTGAAACTTCTTTTAGTGTGTGGAAAGTCAACCAAGGCAATGCTTCATCTTCCTTCCCCACTTGCGTTTCCTTGTCTTCTCCTTCGATCTCGCCTTCTTCATTATTGACGATTCTTGACCAAGGTTTTCCAACCCTTTATCCCCTATCACTTTTGTCATGACCAGGCAATGGATTTAAACTGATATTGGGTGCATCTTCAAATGACACCCATCCTATCTTGATGAGCTTCAACAATTTATTCTTGAAACCGTAACACGTTTCAAGACAATGCCCGGGAATACCAGCATGGTACTCGCAAGTCAACTCGGGCTTATACCAGATGGGGAATGGTGGCTGTAGTGGTAATGTAGGGATAGGAGCTATTTGTCCAATGCTCAATAGTTTTGCATATATGTCCTTCAGAGGCATGGGCAATGGCGGTAGTTGTTCTGAAATGTATCTTGTGTTTGGTCTTTGGTGGTTGTTTTGGGTGTTTGATTGGGCATTTGCTCGATTAGGGGAAAAAGGTTTGTTAAAGTTTATGTGGGCCACATGAGAGGTAGGTATTTGTGGGTTATATGAATCTGTTATCTTGTCATTGGACCCACCTTCGAAGTTGTTAACGGGACCTTTCATTTTTCTTCCGAAAAAACCCTTTGTCTCCAATGGCTCAATTATGCGTCCAGCTTTAATCCCTTGCTCGATTCTTTCTGCTATGCGTACAGCATCATAGAAATGTTGAGCTGAGCTACCCATTAAATGCTCATAGTAGGGTGCCTTGAATGTATTGGCGAACAAATTCACCATCTCCGTTTCTATCAAAGGGGGTTGCACATGCATGGCCTCGTCCCTCCACCTTTGCGCATAAGCCCTTACTGATTCTTGGCTTCTCTTTTCCATTGACATAAGGCTCGTTCGATCTGGAGCAATTTCTAAATTGAACTTGTATTGCTTAAGGAAAGCCTCAACTAAATCCTTCCATTTCTTGATCTTGGCATTATCCAACCTCATGTACCAACTTAGCGCCGACCCCGATAGACTATCTTGGAAAAAGTAGATCAGTAACTTATCGTCATGAATCACCTCAGCCATCTTATTGCAATAAGATCGAAGGTGAGTGTTTGGGCATTCCAACCCAGTGTACTTTATAAACTCCGGTATCCTAAATTTTTTTGGTATCGTGATGTTTGGTACCAAACATATTTCAGACGCTCGCATGGGGTCAAACCAGTCATTTCCCTCGACTGCTCTTAACCTTTCTTCCAAAGCTGATATCTTGTCATCGTTCATAAAACCAGTGGACCTATTATCGGGAGGCCCTTCCACAGAGATGTGAGCTTGAGGGGGCTGAATGGGAATGGTAGGTGCAAAGTGCTGCCCCGTCACTGAATCTGCCCCCAAGTTCTGAGATGCCCCCGGAACATGAACTGATGGTACTCCTATATGGGGTTGGGTAGATGTTCCCTCCCCATTCTTGGCTCTTAAAAGTTGCTCAAGCAGACTGGTCAGTCGAGAAACTTCATTTTTCACAGATTCCAACTCGGTCTGGTAGTGCGACTCTAATTGAGCTCTTTCTTCGTTTTCCATTCTTGATCTGGACCGGGTTTGGTGGACTCTGGATGTAGGACCTATGTTTCACGATCTGTAATGCATATGATAACAAAATGCGTGATGAAAATGTGATGCACAAGTGATGTGCGATGAGTATAACATTATTAATCTTGATGCAAATAAGATACATAACCTAAGGACAAGCTCTATTTATTAAGTGATAGTGGGTAAGTTTTCTATTTGGTCTCGAAGGGTCTCATATCTGCCCAGTGACGTTCTTCGTAAAGACAGTATGGGGGCGTTGCAAGGAACAGTTAAGACACGTATGTCCACCATTACCAAGCAGGCACTCAGATATGAGTTGGGTGTTTCACGCATTTAAACCCTGACCAATAGTCTTAGGGTAGATCGCTAATCCCCCACTTAACTTAAGGCTTGTGTGTGCTTTTCAAAATTAAGGCAAGTGATGCATGAGACAATTGTATATAATGCATGAATAAATGCGCGTAAAAATAAAAACAAATACGCGATTAAATAAAAGGAAAGGCATATAAAAAATAAGCACAGGCAAACACAAATAAATCAGACAAAAACAAAGCTTAGTCTACAAGGTCCCCAGTGGAGTCGCCATTCTGTCGCACCCCAAAAAATCCACATATCGCGGGTCCGAATGGCGAAAATTTTTTATTTGTTTTTTATTCTTTGGAGTCGCCACCTAGTATTTTGGTCACTAGGAACCTAACTGGTCTCAGGGATCGGGTACGGAGACTGGTTGCGTAAAGGGAAGGTATTAGCACCCCAAATACGCCTTACCTAAGGTAAGCTGCATTGTTTTACTGTCTAAAAAAAAACTAAAGTGTTATTGTGTTTTCCTAGTTGTTGGTCTGTCTATGGTTCAAGAAAAATCCTCCTCAGTAAGGAGGTCTTTATCTTATCGGGTAAAAAAAAAAACTAACCGTTCTAACGTCCACACCAAAATTTTATTAATAATATTTAGGAATACGTTTTACGTATAAATTCGTAATCCCAAATATTAAAAGAAAACAAAAAGATTTTTTTAGAATTTTTGAAATATTGGCCTAGTTCTCATGGCTTGAATAAACTGGTTATTAAAGCCAAAATGCATGTTAATACATATATTGTTTTGAAAATTTTCTTTGTTGTGTGAAAATATGATGTTATAATATTTATGTATATATATTGGAGAGACTAGGCCGTATTTTAAAACAAAAACAATTTTTGGAAAATATTATTATTTTTTATGCTTTGACGAAAATCGGGTATTTTAATACTGAGCTTGTATCCTTACGGTATAAAAATACAACCCAATATTAATCCGCTTTTTAAAAAAAATATGCAGAAAAATCAATAACATTTTTTAGGGAATTTTTAGAATTTTTTTTTTTGAAAGCAAAAACATTTTTTATTCTGAAAATCTTTGATATTTTGACGAAAACCGGATATTTATAACACTGGTTTTGTATCTTTACAGTATAAAAATACAAACCAGAATTAAAACATTTTTGACAAAAATATGCAGAAAAATCAACAACATTTTTAGGGACTTTTTTAAAAAAAATTTTTGAAAGCAAAAACATTTTTTATTCTGAAAATATTTGATATTTCGACGAAAACCGGGTATTTATAACACTGGTTTTGTATCTTTACAGTATAAAAATACAAACCAGAATTAAAACATTTTTTGACAAAAAAAAAATATGCAGAAAAAATCACAATATTTTTAAAGATTTTTTTTATATTTTTTTTTATATAAATATATTTTATATATATATAACCTATATACACACATATATATATATATTATAATAATATATAATATATTATAGGGCTGGGCCGGCCCAAATAAATGGGCCAGGCTCAGCCCAAAAAAAAATAATAATAAAAGGGGGCGGGCCGGTCTCGGCCCGCAATGATATTGGGCCGGTCTCGGCCCGTAACTAATGTGGGCCGGTCTCGGCCCGTAACTTCTACAGTCTGGGCCAAGACCGGCCCAGACTTACAAGGCTGGGCCAGCATCGGGCTGGCCCAGTGCCTTAAAACCCAGCGGGGGGGGAGAATTATTTTTCTCCCCCCCCCCCGCCTCCTGCATGCAACATGCAGGAGGCCAGGCGAAAACAAAAGAAAAAAAATGCAAAGGGGGAGGGGATGTGCACCTGGCGTGGAGGCGACCGTAGGTGGAGCTGCGGTGTCGTGGCCTCGAGGACGGCGGCGCTGTGGTGTTGCTGCGGCGGAGAGAACAGATTTCCTTCCTCTTCCCCTCTTCCTTTCCTTCCTTTCTCTTTGTTTTCTGTTTTCTTTTCTTTTTGTTTTTTCGTTTTATTCTTTTCTCTTCCCCTCTATCTCACTGGTTCTATCTCTCTCTTCGGTCTCGTCCCTCTCTCTTTTTTTCTCTTCTCTCTCTTCGGTTCTCTCTCTCTCCTCTCGGCCTCTCTCTATTTATAAGCAAAAAGGAAACGGTTAGTGCGCCTTCAATCACGCAACGGCTGGTCGGCCACTCTTGCTTTCGGTGGTGGTGGTGGGGACGAGGAGAGAGAGGCGGGAAGTTTTGAAACTTTTCCTTTTTTTTTTTTTCGTTTCTGTTCTGTTACAAACGGGGGGAAAGAGACGATGAACAGTGTCGTTCAAAACGACACCGTTCTGCTTTCCCTTTTTTTTTTTTTTTTTTTTTTTTTTGTATATGAAACGGCGTCGTTTTGAATAAAACGCGCCGTTTCATTTAAATGGCCAAACTTCAAATCAGTCCTCCAAATCGGTCCCTGCCCCTCTTGTTGGCCGCCGTTTTCATTTTGGTCCTTGGCATCTGATTTATGCAATTTAGCCCTCAATTGATTAATAAACTTTCAATTTCTTCAATTAGGCCCCTGAATCGAAAAAATAGCAGCCCCTCCATTTACGCGCCTCTTCCAATTTGGTCCCTGGCTTCGGATTTTCTTAATTAAATCCCTAATTGGCCCATAAACTTCAATTTTTATGCAATTGAGCCCCTGATTTGACCCAATAAATTCCTAAAAAATATATTTTGGCCCCAGAACTTAAATTTCTCCAAATTAAAGCCCAAATTGACTTAAAAATTAATTTTTCTTGCAATCAAATCTTCTATAAATTCAAATAAAAATCCAATTAAGTCCATAAAAATCCAATTAAGTCCATAAAAATCCAAATTTGGGCTTTTCTCCTCAAAATTCAAATTTTCCTTCTCAATAGGGCTTTCATCCTTCAAGAATATACTGTCAAAAATTTAATCCTTGTATTTTTGAATTCCTTGACCAATTTTTTTGACTATTTTCCGGGCGCTTCTGCCTCCGGTTATTTTCTAACCTCTTTTGGCTATTTATTTTATTTTTCAAGGGGACCCAAAAATGGGTTACAACAAGCAGAATGAAAAGCATTTCATTGTTGTAATGAGGACAAGATTTACGTACATTTAACTATGTTACATGCTGCTGCTGGCTGAATTCTCTGTGACAAAATGCTTCGTTTATTGTAACTGCAGAAAGTGTATGACAAAGACACATTCAGCTTAGATGATAAGATGGGAGATGCAGAATTCGACATCAGACAATTCATAGAAGTCGTAAGGATGCAATTGGATAACCTCCCTAATGGAACTATTATAAGCAAAATTCAACCAAGCAGGGAAAACTGCCTAGCTGAAGAGAGCTGCATTGTCTGGGCTAATGGCAAAGTGATTCAAAACATGTTTCTTAGACTCCGACATGTTGAGAGTGGCGAAGTTGAACTCCGGCTAGAGTGGATTGATATTCCTGGTTCAAGGGGCATGTAGATCGCCTCTCTGTATGCTTTATATAGTGTACAGATGAAGCTCAGAACACTACAGTTCAGCCGTAAACAAGTTTCTATGATCATGTTCATTTTCTATTCATGGTGATTGAATGTCAAATCTTGCTATTTACATCTTTTGTATTTGCTAGTCTGACTCTGCTTGATGTTGGTGGGAGAAACCACTAGTGGTGGTTTTGAAACACTCAAAGGGGATAAAATACAAAGTTTTATTTCAAAAACAAGAAGCTTACAATAAAAGGATAACACAAAAACTTAATACACGCCCTCTCTCTTTTTTTCTAGTGTTTCTCTATAAATTCTCCACACATAATAACATAAACTTAGCTGTTTATTTATATACAAATTGAGAATAAAAAAAATTAAACTTTATGTGTGAAGGCGGCTGGGCGATAACAACTGGTGGCCGATGGCTAGCCGCTGGTCGGTTACAACTAGTGACCGGTGACAGTGATTGCCTTCTTTAACTTTCTAGATTAAGTTTAAGTTTAATACAACACTCGATATGTCGGCTGGTGCGATTCTGAAATTTTCTAGCAACACATGGGAAAATGACGAATTTCCTAAGCATGTAGTCAATGTTCTTCAGTGGTTTCTTTTGTAGCATAATGTACTAGCTCATATGGTTCATGAATAAATCTATTCGAGACGTGCTATGTGCATATAGTGCTAAATTAGACCAGATTTGATCTAATCCTTTTCCTCTGGGCTAATGCAGGGAGGGAATTCTGAAGTATAACAGCTTGCTAGATTTACATAATTTAACAAGGAGTAAAAAACATTACAAAAAATAAAGAACAGTTTTTATTGTCCTGAAAAAAGGCCTAAGGTTTCTACAAGAAAATTTTAGAGTCATTAACAAAGCAAAAACAAACTAAAACTGCTCAGAGTTTTACCATTTACACAGACTTGTTGTCACTATGAACTTACACAGTGCAATGAATTTTTTTTTCGCATACTTCATTCTGGGAGACGTGGAAGCATGCCTGCTAAGGTTTTTTCTTTTTTCTTTTCGACTTTTTGCACTGAGATCATAACTTTCAATCCATTACTGATGAGTTCCAAGTTACTGATGAGTTCTCGAGTTACTGACGAGTTCCGAGTTCAAGCAATCCTGTCAAGGGCCTAGCTCAATTGAACCAGTGATCAAGGATAAGCCAGGCTTGGACTCTTTAAGATCACAAGTTTATTTTCAAGAGCAACTCAATAACTCAGCTGGACCAATGAGATCTCTATGGCCCTATGCAATCTCCAACTGGACCACTGTTGTTGGAATCATTGATTTAATGATCCGTTCTTTAGTTGGATTTCTTCGAAACCTCATCATCAACCATCAACCAAGTAGCGATGTTGCAGAAGGATGGTTCTTGTCCTTTAATCTATATGTAATGCAGGAAACATAACTTGTTATTCTAAATAGAAAAAATCAGCTGACAATTTGTTTTTATATCTACTCTTTGTGTTTTGAAAAATTACAGTTTTATATTCTTGATGAGTTTTGATATAAATTGTAATTTTTCAAATCAAAATAACTAAATTATAGAATAATCAGAGTAATATTTTTTAAAATAATTTATTTTTTTTAATTATCCATAAATCTTAGTGCATGTAGAAGAGTGATATATTTTAATATCAATTACTGATTGAAAAATTGTATTGGGTGATTTTGTTGTTCTTGCTTGCTCGATTGTTAATTTTTTTTTTTATCAAATTATTAAAAAAATTGATTTTTTTAGCAGCAATGTTTAACTATTTATTAGAGGTAAAATAGTCTTTTTTCATGAGATCTATTAATCATTATTAAATTGATTAGGAATAATTTAATCTTTTTAAATTTTTTTCATGGTAAAATGACTAAATTACTCTTAAATTAAAACAAAACTTTTTTAACAGGAACCTAGGGTTTTTTTTCTTCAAATACAGTAAAATCATTAAATTACCTTTACCAGCAAAAGTTCTTTAGCTAGCATATAAGAGCTTTTTTATATTTTCTTCATGGTTTTTTAGTAATAATCAAATTAACTTAATGACAATTTGATCTTTTAACAAATATAAAATATAATTAAAAAATAAAAAGTTAATGCACGCGTCAGCATGAGAAATGTCCTTGTGCCATTTGAGCAGTGTATGTGGACACATTCAACTTTCAAACGGTGGCTTTCGCAGTCGCATTTGAATTTTCTTAGTGGCACCTCCATTACAGGACAAAGTGTTTGGGGACGAATCTTCAACTTGGCACCAACAACCTTTTTTTTTTTTTTTTTTCTTCTCTCTCTCTCTCCTCCTTGATTTTCAAGCATGAACTTTTAAATTTTCAAAGCAACCCTTCAATTTGTTATTCTTTCAAATATTGTCCTTTTTCTTTTGATTAATATTGTTTTATCTGAAATAATTTATGAAATTGAATTTTTTTTTAATTTCACCCTCCTTCGATTTTCTCATCTGTTAGATTTAGTTCTTATTTTTTTGACAACCATTTGTTTTGTTTTGAATCTTTTTTTCTATTGATTTTTTTTTAATTTCATCCCTCAACATTGATTTCATTTTGTTTGTATATCAAATTTGATCTTTATTTTTTTATTGCTACTTATTTTGTTGATCAAGAATTTTACTTCATGATTTTTTTTGTTTACCTTTTTTTATGAGGTAATCACGATCCAGAACCGCGATCACGAGTTTGAAAGGTTAGCCTGAGTTGAATTAGGTCTTTTCTTTAGGTCATTTCTTACAATTATTTCTTTAGGAATTAAAAAATAATCAAACCAGTTTTTGCTCTAAAATAACTAAACTGAAATTGATATGTTTGAGCCGGTTTTGATTTAAAAAAAAATATATAATTTAATTATTTTTTCTTGATAAAAACCAAACAAAAAAAAAATATCACTCCTATTACCGACTACAATCCTCTTGTTTTTCAAGGAAAATTTACTTTCACTAGTTTTTCTATTGCGGCATGAGGATGCCCCCATTGTTTGTCGTTTATCTCTTTCTGCAAGCCCCCCTCTTTATAAAGCAAGAAGAAAGAGACTAATTATCATTGAAGCACAGAACGATAAAAAACCATATTTATGCAATAATTGTTCGGTACAAGTATCTATATGCAACCAAAAGTACAGAACTTGTGCATTGCGCGAACCGAAGAGAAATCACATTGACTAGGAAAAAATCAAAGAGGCAGGACGCTCTTTGTGGATCTTGCCCTTAGCTGGTCGTTTGCAAAATATTTATCGGATATTTTCTTGAAAGTGTACAAGTATCAAAGCTTTCTTATATTACATTGTTTGTTTTCACGGTGATGCTATATCTTTTTTAAAAAATATTTTGTTTTTTAAATTATTTTTTATAATTTTTAATCCTTTTAGTACATGGATGTCATTAAAAATAAATTATTTTAATATATTTTTAAATAAAAAAAACAATTATATATTTAACATGATTATTGAATAATTGGTTGTTATATTGAGTTTAGTTGTCTATTGAGGGGGAGACATATTGATGTAGACAAATTATCATATTAGCGTGACTTGTTGTGCTGACTGGTAGGCTTTAAAAAGTGTGAGGTCGTAATTCAATAAAAAAAAGGAAACACGTGAGGTTTCAATGATCTATGATTTATTATTAGCTCGAATGATTTAAACAAATTAAAAATAATTTAAATAAATTAAAAAAAATAGAGAATAATTTCAAATCATGCTATGGTTTTACTAATTATAATTAATGATCTATAAGTGTTTGTTTAACCAAATTTTATGTCAAATAATCATTTCAATTTAGTAATTTAAACGGATAAATAAGATTCAAATTATAATTTATATTATTTTTTAATATTCTCTTTCAAATGAAAGCCTTTTAAATTTAAAATTTAAACTGGTTTATATTATCTTGTGTTTAATTTTTTTATCAAATAAATGAGAATGGTGAGATTCAAACTTGTGACTACTTGGTTATCAAGACTCTGATACCATATTGAAGAACCATCTCAATCGAATAACTTAAACTATTAAATAAAATTAAAAATATAATTTATATTATTCTTTAACATTTCATTATATATAAATTTATTTTGTCATTAAAAAGAGTAGAAAACACATGATCAAGAGCCTGCTGTAGTGTGATCAACAAAATAACTTCTTTATTCAATATATAACAAGGGATCGCAAGATGTTTTATTGCTATGTTGATCCAACTTTTGACGATATAATTAATGTAAAATGAGGCCCTCGTTTTTCCATGCATATGGTCACACGGCATTATCTAAAACCACACAAAAAGACTTGGTGTGCGTGCAATATAGTAGGCAAATGGACACGACCATCTCTATCGATTGTTGATGAGTACATGTCACATAATTTCTGACGTCCCAATTAGGCAACAAAAAGGTCAGACAAAAAGATGTTAGAATTAATGTATAATCATTGAAGTATTGGATGTATACCTGTATGTATCTGCTAGATTCCCATGCATGACAGGTTGGCCACCGTTGGGAGTCTTGGCTAGTTTGTGTGGTAGCTTTAAGAAATAAAATCATTTCACGAAACTAACCACAATCAAATGGCTCAAATGAATGCAAACTTTCAATAGTCTGCTATTGTGGTGTGTTTTTAAAATTTAAAAATTATTTTTATTTAAAATTATTTTTTTAATATTTAATTTTAGATTGTTTTGATTGTGTTGATATTAAAATTAACTTTTTAAAAATAAAAAATATTATTTTAATGTATTTCTAAATGAAAATTAATTTAAACTGCAATTGCTATCATCTTCTCAAATACATCTTTTTTTAAAATATTTTTAGATTATTTTAATATGTTGATGCTAAATATAATTTTTTAAAAATAAATAAATAAATATTATTTTAATGCATTTCTAAATAAAAATTACTTTGAACTGCAACCATTATTATTTTTTAAAATACATCTAGAATCATTTTATAAAAACTAACACAATCACATGGCTAAAATAATTAGAAAAAAATCAATTTAAAATATGCAGTGGTTACATCTCTATAATTCAACTTTCAATAGCTCCTATCTCAATTATTTTTATAGGGAGCTCGAACAAAAAAAATCAAGTATGACCATGTTGGCCCTCACCAGCCAACTAAAAAGATTTAAAGAATCTTATATATGTATGCTGTCTTTTATATATAGAGCATATTTACGATAAAAGAAAAAAGAATCTTAAATGTATGTTGTCTTTTAAGTACATCTATTTTGGATTGCTACCTCTTACGTACATGTTGTCTACGTGGAACATTTATACCCAAACATGAGTGTTTCTTCAGACTGACATTTAAGAAAGTTTTTTAAAAATAGCATCGGTTAAAAAAAATGTTGAAAGAAATAGTACCAACTAAAAACCGTTTAAAGAATACATTCAAAATGATTGGTATTGTTGTAGTTTTTATTATTAAAATATTTTTTTATGAAAAAAATAATTTAATAATTTAATATATTTTTAATGATTTTAATTTATTAATATTGAAAATTACAAAAATATTTTTTTTAAATACTTTACCTCGTAGTATCAAAAGACAGTTCATATGAAGAGGTTTCAAAAGTGACATGGCAGTATGTGACTATGTGTCACTGCTTGCCATGACCGTATTCGATGGAAAGGATACAAAAGTGACATGGCAACATGTGTTTCAGCAGTCAGCACTCCACGCCAGAGATTTGAAGAAAGCATGTAGAAATTTAACAAACCAGTTTTGTTTGTGAAAGTTATGTTTAACCACGTCCTTTTATTAATCTGGGATTCAATTTTTTCTTTTATAATAATCGATTGATTTATTAATACATCAATTATTCAAATAATAGCTAAAATAGCATAATAAATTAAAAAAAACAATGCACATATTAATCCCCAGTTAAGTTGGATGGAAAGACCTGAAGTTTCTAAAAAGTAAGATTGAAATCCAATAAATTACAAAGGGGTTACCATATACCGAGTTCGAGCTATGCTTCTCATAACTTTGCGCTGATAGTATGTCTTTTCTTTACTCTTGGGATGACTAGGAGGGTCACCAATTAACTTGTAGCAGGTTGCTTTTATGTGATACATATCACCACAATAAAAGCATTGATAAAGTTCTTTTGTTACATGAATTATTGGATTGATTCACATGAATTTGATTATTTTACCATGGCTACTGTATATTGACGGCATGGTGATAGCAGATCCTAAATCTCGTTGTTTTTCTTCTTGCACAACAAAGGCATAGGCTTGATGAACCGATGGTAAAGGGTTTATTAGTAAAATCTGACCTTTTGTACATGAATATGACTCGTTGAGTCCTATAAGAAATTGTATAAGTTTGGTGCAATCATTCTGCGCACCACAAATACATGTTTTTGAATTTTATGTAATACGCTGTAACAAATATCTGACTTTGCTCAATCCTGTAGATATCCCGTTGAACCCAAAAAATACAAGGAGTTTTCCCTAAAAAAAACCTTTAACAAAGATCTTCTCAAATGGCATAAGGGGTGTCACATGAAAGGACAAAATCAACCAACTCTGGCTCAAGAGAATTTAGGATCCATGAATCTCCGATTGTATTTTGCAAGTCACAAAAAACTATGTATTTCAGTGACTGAAGTCGGTCTTTTTCATTTCAAAACTATTTCGATTTTCTAGGGGTTTATAAAAATACATTTGATTAAAATAACATATCCCAAAAATATCTTTTTTTTTTCTTCTGTCAAAATTTACATTTACTTAGTTTTGCATATAACTAATGAGATTTAAATAATATATTTATATGAATAAGTGAATTGTGCACTTATAGATATATTGCTTAGTACTACTAATGCCATATTGTGCAGCACTTTTCAGATATGTTTAAAGCTCTTGAAACAAGCATGATAGATTATTTCAAGTACAATGAAGCAATCAAATCAAGTTTTTTATAAAAATAAAATATATAATTTCTAACACAAGATTCTAAGTTCCTATAAAATCATTTATGAGGATTTATTTAATAATTTAAAATAAAGAATTAAAATAATTACTTAATTATAAAAAAAATTCATATAAAATCAGACTAAAAAACCAGTACACATCCTTTCATCTTATTAAATTAGTTCAGATCAGTGGACAATCTATACAGTAAATGTTTGGTAATACAGTAACTTATGTATTTTAACATGTTTTAAAAGTATATATATTTTACTTGAAAAGAATATTAAATTTATTATTTTTGATTTTTTTATATAGTTTTAACATGTTTATGCTAAAAAAATAAAAAAATTATTTTAACATATATTCAAGCAAACAACACTTTATACCAAAATATTAAAGACACAGTAAGTGCTTGGTTCAATCTTAATTTATTTTCTTAAATATTCACCGCTAAAGGTTCTATAAAATCATTCTAAAAAGTTAAACTATATATATATATATATATATATATATATATATATATATATAAACGATTGACAATATTATAGAATGTGATCACAAAAAAACAACCTATAACATAAAGACCAAAATGCAAATGTATCAATAAATCCTTTTCTTTTTTGTTTAACCATGTTTTCTTTCTAAACTCTTATTCCAAGAAATGATCATCTCCCGTCTTGCTTTTTTGATGGTTTCATAATCCTATCAATTGATTTTGTGAAAATTTGTTTAATTTTGTATTTTAAAAATATTTTTTTAAAAAATTAAAATTATTTTAGTTTTTTCTTTTCTTTAAATTAATAATTTTTTATATTTTCAAATTATATTTTAATGTACTAAATATTATTTTAATATATTTTTAAATAAAAAATATTTTTAAAAATAACTATAATCACACTTCTAAATATCTTTAAAGTTGTGCTGAAAATTATATTTTTTAATTTTTTTTTTGTTTGTTATGCTATATTAATATTAAAATAATTTTTTAAAAATAATAAATATTATTTTAATATATTTTTAAATAAAAGAAACTTCAAATTCAAATGAGAACGCAATTCCTTTCACATCTACGTTAGACAATTTGCACCGTAGGTTGAATGAGTGTGTTTTTTTGTGTCAGCAGGGGCTGGTCCCCTCGGGAGATGAAACATTATTGCTCTGATACAGTTGTTTGTTGTCCTTTTCTTTTCTTTTTCAGCTGATAGTTACCGATAGAGGGTCAAAGTCAGTGCAAAATTATGCCTATAATAGGCCAAGGCAATAGAAGAAAATTACACAAAAGGGAACAAAGGGTATTAAAAAGCACATAAAGAAACTATTTTCGCTTTGCAATTGTGAATAAAAGCTAACAAAACACGAAGTACACAAGCTTGATGAGTGATGATACCTTGAAATCAAACTCAAGTTCTCGACCATACAAATTATTAGCTAGTAAGATTTCGATTGTTTTTTTTTATATACTGATTTTTATGATTTTGAAAATTCTATAAGCTATATATATATATATATATATATATATATAAAATGTCGGTAAATCACGGTGAAATTAAATTTTTTTTCCTAGTTCATTCGCATATATGGTGAGATTTTAAAAAAAAATCATCAAATTTGCAATGTTTTACGATGATATTCCAAAATTTTTATGGGTAGTTGCCATTTTTTTTGATATTTATTTGCAATGAATAATTTTATATTTAGATTTAAAACTTGTATATACTCATCATTGATTGTTAAAGAATATAATATAAATTATATTTTGAGACATTACCTAACAGTTTAAGTTTTTGGATTGAATTGATTCTTTTACATGGTATCAGAGTCTTAATAATCAAGCGGTCACGAGTTCAAATTTTAAAATTCTTATTTATTTGATAAAAATTAAATATAAAGTAATATGAGCTTAAACAAGTTTGTAATCTAAAGAGTTTTTACTTAAGAATGTATGTTAAAGAATAATATAAATTATATTTTATAATTTTATTTAATAGTTTAAATTTTGAATTGATTTTATCCTTTAAAATTATTATTTTAAGCTTGATTTAATAAGAGAGAATTGATTGGAAGTGGGGTTCTCCCAAATGATCTTGTAATTTTGTGACCTAGTCTTTATTGAGCACTGATAACCCGATGGAAGACTCCACTAGTCGAGGAGTGAAAACGTTATTTAACGGTTTGGAATGGATGGACTGGTAGCTGATGAATGAGAAACTACCGGCTCCTATTCTGAATAAATCTACCAGTTTCTTTCAAAAATAAAACCTTTTTTGAAAGATTATAACATAAAAAGTAAATCACAAAACCATGTATATATAGAATATGAACTAAAAAATCCACAGATAAAATCATAACATTAAATCAAATATGCAAATTTACACATAAAAGGATCAAGTAATTTTCTCTCCTAGTATTTGACTATTTGTCGAGCACTCATCACCTAATGGAAGACTCCAATCAATTTACGGAATTGTACCTTTTCCATCTTTTGAACCATACACCTTTTCTAGTAGAACCTCGTGGTTACAAACCATGCACGTCGATGTAGCTAGAAACTACAAAACTGAGCTGACAAAAGCAGTATGTGTGTGTATATATATATATATATATATATATATATATGATATTTTGGAGTCAGTGGTCAACATGCAAATGTACGCTTGATTGCATTTATATATCATCTTGCAGACTTGCTAGATCTAATTTGGTGGGCTTAGACTACGCAAGAGGCACTATGGTAGGCTCATTAGGAGTAAGGAAAGGCGCATGGACGGAGGAGGAAGATATACTTCTAAGGAAGTGCGTTGAGAAATATGGTGAAGCAAGATGGTATGAAGTTCCTTCCAGAGCAGGTAACTAAACGACTTCGTTCATGCTTCCAAATCAATGTGGGTGTCTAGGGACGGGAGAGGGTGGGTTTCTAGGGACGGGAGAGGGCTATCCTCATCCTCTGGTCCAAGGTCTGTAAGCATCTCCCTCGTCTTTTGGACAAACATATGGGGAGATCATTCTGATCATGAGAGATTTTCTCGTGTTTATAATCTCTCGTGTTTGAGAATAGTCAACTAGCTAGCTGGACGCTTCGAAAAAGTATTCATGGATTCTTAATTTTCATTTGCAGGCTTGAATCGATGCAGGAAGAGCTGCAGAATGAGGTGGTTGAATTATCTTAAGCCAAATATCAAGAGAGGACAGTTTTCCGAGGACGAAGTGGACTTGATTATCAGACTACACAAGTTGCTTGGCAATAGGCAAGTGAAAATGTCTCTCTCTCAGAACTATTGGTGTTGGCTGAGGTCATTTGCACTATACACGTCGTGCGCATATATATCACAACATGATGAGCAGATAACATATTACAAAATAAAATAAAAAATATACTTCTAACATCAATAATTTATATTAGGAAAAAAGATATTTTATCAAGAGTTTTACAAATTAATTAACAATTTTTCAATATTACTTGCACCAGCCTATATAAATATATTAGAGTATTAACGTTATTAAAAAATAAAGTAAAAGAGATTGGTGAATTTGTGCTATAACAATATTATTAACAAATTAACATATTTCACCATTCATAGCACTATTTGTTGGGTAAATTTCCTTCCTAGGGCCCTCAAATTTTTTTTTATGTATTTTAACTTGGTCATTAAACTTTTTTTTTTTTTAATTTAGTCGCTCTTGAACTTCTTATTCTCATTAAGTTGCATGTTATCATGTTTCAGGATATCATTATGGAGTTAAATCAAAGGTCAATTTCCCACTATTTAATTTCTCATCCTCTTAGAAAATAAGAACAGGGATTAAAATTGACATTGACAAAAAATAAAAGCCTTTCCCCGTGTATACTATTCAAGATGCATATAAAATTACACTTTAGTCCTAATAGTTTTTTTATTCTATATTTGGTCCCATACATTTGGGATTTTTTTTTTATTCAATACCAAACTTTTTTTTTTCATTTCAGTTCCTAAATTAAAGGGGATCTAGATTTTAGGAGAAAGAAAGCTCTCAGGTGATAGATTTCAAGCTCTCGTGTGGGTAGATTTCAATCACAAATAACTTCAATTTAGATGTATAGATTCGTCTTGAAAGAAAAAAACTTAATAAAAGTGATGCTGAAAAAATAGATTAGGGTTAAACATTTTTTTTAATTGATTTGAATTTGATGATTAGAATGTGTTTCGCTCTAATACACATGGCTTGGATGTTGATATGATGTTTTTTTTTGGGTGAAAATGGTTGAAATCTGGATTTTGATGACTAAAAAGTTAAATCCTAATTTTTTGACAATTATAAAAGTTATAAACAGACAACATGTCATCTTTTATTGATTAAAGATATATTTTTTATGCTAATTTAAAATCATTAACTATTTTTTGAATATTGATTTTAATTAGTTTTTTGTTGCTCAGGTGGTCATTGATAGCTGGTAGACTTTCAGGAAGAACAGCGAATGATGTAAAGAATTATTGGAACTCAAACCAGCGTAAGAAGGTGATTTCTAGCACTGATGAAGTTCGATCAAAACCAGAAGCAAAATCAATCACAAGAGACAACATAATAAAGCCTCGACCTTGGAAGTTCAGAAATTTATTCTGGTTAGGAGGAAAAAGCACTCCACTTATTAACGTTGGTTCTCAACATGGGAACGATCTTTGTAAGCCATGTTATTCAACAGTATCGCCACCTTCCGACATTAATGAAGTTTTAAGTTTATGGTGGGAAAGCTCGTTAGATGACAAAGAAATTAATCAAACGATCAACAGCAGTTGTCTGGGTTCTGCAGGTTCAGCAGCAGCAGCTTACCTAGAGTCCAACGAAAGTCATCTTGTAGAGAACAACGAACCAGGAGGGATCAAAACTGGGGATGTGTTCTATGAACAAGCTGGACAAAATTGTTGGAGTGACATTTCTCTGGATGCAGACCTCTGGAATCTAATCAATGCAGAACTAGATCAACAACAACCTGAGAAGGACTTTATTCTATAATTAATGTTGTAATATTTGGTGCCATATTAATATATTATTCTTCCTTCTCCTTGTATTTTAAGTAGATAAAGTAACTAATAGGATATATTAGTCACTCTCTGTACACTAAATGTTTTTTTTTTTTTTTATGAATTCCAAATGCAAGTAGAGGAGAAAAAGAAACGCGTTAAGGAAAATAACTAATGAGTTCTTTAAGTATAAAAAATAATTAAATAGTTTTTTAAATGACGTTGATCATGGATAATTCAATAATTCTAGTTAAATTCTCCTTTCAGTTTACTTAGTTTTTTACATTTCCTATCTTTTAAAATACAATGAAAGAGAACATTAAATATTTGAAAAGAATTAAGTTAATAAATACACTGTGGGCCCAGAGAGGATACGCCATGGATTTTGTCATTGTCGATCGATTTCTTCTCGTGCTCTTTTCATTTTGGGGTTCGTTGTTTGGGTGGGTTTTTTGGTTCTTGCGTGGTGGGCCGAGCTACTTGGGTGGCTCCTCCGCGCCTGGGACCTTCTGAGGTCATTGATAAGCCTGTGGCATGGGCATTGTGTGATCGAGCAGACAATGGGGAGAGTGGTTGCGGTGGGGCTGCTTCTTTGGTGGTTGTGGCATGTGCTAAAGAAGGTATTTGAGAGTATAATGATTATTATTTAAAATATTTTTTTATTTTTAAAATTTATTTTTAAGATAAAGTAATTAAAAAATATTAAAAATAATAATTTTTAAATTTAGATGAAAAGTGGTTGAAACTCACTCCAATCAACTTGTAAATGCACCAACCTTTTGGTATGGAATTTAGTTCTTTGCATATCTTTTTAATGGATTTGACACGTTGTTCGTTTGTTAAGAGCTGGTGCAGTTTTAGTAAAACTTAAATACCCATCAATAAAATAATAAAAAAAAAAAGTATAGAGAAAGGTCTACATCATATTACTACATATACACTGCTAAAAGAGACGGGTTTCACTTTACCCCCTCACATTACACTATGGATTTATTGTTCAATTGGAATAATTTTTTTTTTTTGGTTTCCATAGTTAACCATAAAAAAATTAAAAAATATTAACAAAATATTTGGTTGATATTTTAAAAAAACTTTTTTGACAATTCAAATACCAATAGCATTACTAAAGATAACATGTTATCAACGAGTTGTTCATCGAGAATTTGTGTTTTGTTAGTGGTTTTGATAGCAACTTTCTTTGTTGGTGAAATGGTCGACAAAATATTCATGTCAAAAAATTAGATTTTATTGTCATTTTTCATCGAGAAGTCCATCAAAAACTTTAACTTTTGATGGATTATTTTGTCACCAATTCCATTAAGAATTCCTAAAACTTAAGTAATTATCCCACAAAATAGGAGTGAACATTGTTGATGAAATTGCCAACAAAAATGCACCTTAATTTCCAATGTAATATTTCATTGTGATTTCATCGAAAATCCCTGAATCTTCAATAACTTTTTGACAAATTAGGAGAAAACATTGCCGATGAAATTTCATTTCCATCGATATTTCACACTTTATTTTTTTGTTGTTTAGTTGTTGTAATCCCAAATGCATTTTTTTTTTAACCTAAACTCACAACAATAACAACAACAAAAAAATTTGAAGTATTAAAACTTTTAAGAAGGTGGAGGGGAGGAAAAGATCCTGAACTAGAAGCTTCATAACGGGAAGGAAAATGTAAAGCCAAATATGCACGTATTTGCTCCCATTTTCTATTACTTTCTTGTTCAAATTCTGCTCTAATTTCAACCCTTATTTATGCTCTTATATTGGCCAACTCAATAGCTAAAAATTGAAATTTGTAAGTGAAATTAGTCGGCCAACTGCTGCTAATTCATCAAATAATGCTTTTGCTCATTACAGATATATGGTGACCGAATCATCACCTTGATAAAAATCTTGAAAGGAGCCATGAAGTTACATGATGCGAGAATTGAATGGAGAAGCAAGTGTTTGATCAAGAGTACACCAAACATAGTGTGGGGTTTGGCAATTGACAACAAGATGGAGTATATCTATTGAAAGAGAAAGAGTGTATTTAGAATAAGTTAATCTTGTTATTTCCAACAAAGAAAATATGGATTAACCTAAAAAAAAAGCCATCTGTAGTAGCCATGTGAGGAGGAGGATATAACTAAATGCCATCAACAAATTAAAAAACACCTTGTCCAAAATAAAGATAATTGATGTTTGTAAACTTCAAAGACATAATTTGCTGAGTGTTAGAAAGAGAAACAATTGTCGCAATATAAGCTTTTATGGTAGTAATAGTCATAACAGTAGCAGTAGGCATAATAGTAGCAGTAGCTGAGTCCAAAATATAGGGAAAAAAAAGGGTCTCCTTTGATGGTGAAGAAGAAGAAGGTTGCATGTGATTGATGGCAGTGGGAGTAACAAGAGTGTAGTCCATTTGAGAGAGAAAAAAAATAAAAGAATTTTAATGTGTTTAAGGCTCTGATATCAAGTTGAGAATGATAGGAGGCTTAACCAATTAGTTAGTCAACCTTTCATGTTTATATAGGTAGGGCAGTGTACAATACTTAATATAGATATTACAACACAAGAGTAAGCCTATCAACCTTTTTAAATTATATACATCTTATATTGTGCAATTTTCTATAATAGCATGGAAGTTGACAATGAGTGAGGTTCTACTAATTGTTTGTTTTGTGACTTGTTGCGACTGTTATGTTTGTGTCTGTACATTAAAGATGCAACAATTGTTGTTTGATCAACTGCTACATTTAATTTGTTATTGTTGTTACGTCTGTGTTGAGCTATTATTGCATGTAAGTTTTCATGTTGATGTGTCCAAGTTTTTCTTAATGTCGTGCTCTTCTTTTCAACCTTGCTTTGACACCTATTGTTAAAAACTTAAATTACATAGAATTCTAAATCTCTTTTCTTTTAATTATATATAAAATACTATATGCATAACACTTACACATTGAGGGAAGATTGTAAGATAAAAAGAAGATGAACCTATTGTTATTGATATTGATATTCAATCATGAAATGATATATGAATGGTTATTATATATTTCTTAGCGAAGCTCTTAATTCTTGGAAACCAATAAACAAACAATTGTGTTCATAATAGAATTGGATTATCGAGCTATGGACGAGATTACCTAACTCAAGTATTTGTTGGATGCTTAAGAGTAAAGCATCCACAATGAGAACACTATCATATAATAGTCAAGCAACACTTCAAAATACTTACCATGAATATTGTTGTAACTCATTTTTGGGTCCCCATAAAAAAATAATAATAAATACAAAAAAAAAAAAACAAAGAAAGCTCAAAACGGTGCCGTTTTGAACGGCACCATCATCTTCTTCCCCTGGACACGCAGCGAAGCAGGGGAAGAAGAATTATTTTTCTTCTTCTGTAAGACGCCGCCTCCCTTCAAAAAGACGCCGAAAAGGGACACCCACTTGCCCCGCTTTCCATGTATTAAGGCATGTATTAAGGGATAGTGGAGGGGCGGCCAACAGTGGTTGCCCCACCACGTCGCCCCCCCTGTTTTTGCCTATAAAAACAGGGGAGGGGGAGTAGAAGTGAGGGGACGAAAGACGGGGGGGAAGAGAAGAGAAGGGAGAGACAGAGAGAAGAAAGCAGAAGAGAAGGGAGAGAGAGCAAAATAAAAGAAGAAGAAGAAGAAGCAGAGGAGAGAGAGAGAGGAAAACAGCACCGCCGGCCACCGCGAACAGCCAGTTCCGCCGCCGCCACCCCTGCCACATCAGTTGCTGCCAACATCACCACCGCTTCAGGTAGCCTTTCTCGTCGTTTTTTTTTTGTTCAGCTTCATCTGCATGCAGAACGTTTACGTTCTGCAGCAGATGAAGATTAATTAGTGAGTTACTGTGCTGTGCACAGTAACTCGCTAATTAATTCACGGTTACTGTGCATGTGCACAGTAACCCCAGATTAATTCTCTGGTTACTGTACACACAGTAACCCGGTTACTATGTGCACAGTAACCAGCCCATTCTTTGGGCTAGGTTCGGCCCAGCCCATATATTTGGGCCTGATCCGGCCCATTTCAAAGAAAAAAATCAAAAATATTTGTTTCAGCATTTTATAATTTTTCCGCGTAATTTTTATGTCATTTTGATTAATATTTGGTGGTATTTTTTTATGTTGTTAAAAATACAAAAATCTGATTTTCAAATACCCGGTTTTCGTCAAAAACTTCCACAAAATACAAAAAAATTAAAAAAAAAAGAAAAAAATGTTTTTGTGCATACGGCCAAGTGTCTCAAAGCTAAAAATTCATATTGTATTTTTTCATACACCAAAAAAAAAAATGTTTTAGCATGCATTTTGGCTTTAATAACCAGTTTATTAAAGTCAAGAGAATATTGGCCAATATTTCAAAAACAACAAAAATTTTATTTTGTTTGTCTCTTAGTATCCGGGGTATGACTTTACACGTAATGCATATTCCGGATATTTAATTCTTTTTTTTTTTTTGGACAATAGAACCTGGGGTATGACATTACATGTAATGCGTATTCCGAACAATAAAAAAACCACAACACGACCTTAGATTTTATCAGACATTAAAACAATGCAGCTTACCTTAGGTAGGGCGTAGTTGGGGTGCTAATACCTTCCCTTTACGCAACAGTCTCCGTACCCGATCTCTAAAGACCAGTTAAGGTTCCTAGTAACCAGAACACTAGGTGGCGACTCCCTGTCCATTTTTTAGCTTAGAGACAAAGAACTCCTTGTCTCACCATATTTTCCATGCCAAATAGACAACATACCACACCCTCATGAAGGGTTGAGGGTGGACGATCGCCGCGCCGCCGCACACGTGCGACAGAATGGCGACTCCGCTGGGGACTTTGTGGACTAAGCTTTGTTTTTGTCTGATGATTGTGTTTGATTGTTGTGGTTTGCGTGTTTATTTTCTAAATATGCATTTTCTTTATATATTTGTTCATATTTAGTTGTGCGCTTTAATTTTTGTACATATTTATCTCATGCATCACATAGTTAATTTTTTTTTAAAAAAAAGCACACACAAGCTTCAAGTTAGGGGGGAACTAGCAGCTTACCTTATGACTTTTAGTCAAGGTTTAAGTTTGTGTAAACCCCAACTCTTCGTTGAGTGCTTAGACTGGTAATAGTTGGACACGTGCCATCTCACTGCCTACAAGCCCCCATATTGCCTCCACGAGGGCGATCACTGGGACAACGAGAGTCCTTTTTTAGAGACCAAATAGTAAACCTACCTTTTGTCTCACTTAAAAAGATTAGAACCTGCCTTTAGGATGTATGCTCCGTATACATTGTTTTGCATCCGAGCAAGCCTTTCTTGAAGCATCTTGAACTCCAGACTTATGGGTGACACAATGACCGTCGCTCAGAAAATTTTCATTGTAGAGTTTGTGCAAGAATCAAGATTCTTGTTTCATCATACAAGAGTTGCGACCATATTGTCACCCCTCGAAGGGCGAGTGCATCACATAAATTACATGTTCATACATTTAACATGCATACATGTCAGATTGAAATATAGGTCCCCAAAAAGTCTACAACACCCGACTTCGAGCAAGAAATATGGAAGATGAAGAGCGTGCTCAACGCGAGGCCTATTTGCACGACGAGTTGGAGTCTCTGAAAATAAGTGTAGCTCACCTCACTAGCTTACTCAAGCAAACACTAAGAAATACCTCTGATGAAGGTCCTTCTAATCAACCGATCACCTTTGATCCGGCTCCTACTACAGTTCAGCCTGAGAAAAGAATGAGCGAACATGGTCAAGAACCTCAGCAAAATCCAACATTTGTGCAGTCAACGACACCTGCACCATCCCCAACAGTCGTGAAGGCATCTGCTAATGAGTCCCACAAGGCTAAGTCATCTGATAGCATTGATCAAGCTAAGATAGAGGCGCTGGAAGCCAGACTTAAAGCCATTGAAGGGATAGACTTATATGACCCGGTCCGGGCAGCAGAGATGTGTTTGGTCCCAAATGTGGTTATCCCAAAGAAATTTCGTGTTCCTGAATTCATCAAATACAGTGGAACACAATGCCCCATGACCCATCTCAGGTCCTACTGCAATAAAATGGCTGAGGTAGTACATGATGAAAAACTACTAATGCACTTTTTCCAAGACAGTTTAAGTGGGGCAACTTTGAGTTGGTACATGAGATTGGATAACATAAAAATTCGCAACTGGAAAGATCTTGTGGATGCTTTCGTCAAGCAATACAAATACAACATGGACATTGTGCCCGACAGAACCAGTTTGTACAATATAGAGAAAAAGGATAAAGAAAGCATAAGGGAATATGCTCAAAGATGGCGAGAATTAGCTGCTCAAGTACATCCCCCACTTCTGGACAAAGAGATGGTCTCTTTATTTGCCAACACACTCAAAGCACCATATTACGAACATATGATGGGTAGTTCAGCCCAACAATTCACTGATGCCGTGATAGTGTGTGAACGCATAGAGCAAGGTGTCAAGAGTGGTAGAATTTCTGCACCAACCGAGAAAAGAGGCTTCGAAAGAAAAGAGGTTCACCATGTTGAAGATGGCTACATGAGTAAAAATAATACATCCCAAAATTACCATACTCCATCCCAAATTGCCAACATCCAAAAACCTAAACCCCAAAACTTTCAAGCCAAAAGCCAAATTGGAAATTTCCAAAGGGTTCAAGAACAACTGCCTCCACTACCGTTACCCCTGAATGAGATGTATCAAAAGCTATTAAGCATTGGGCAAATAGCTCCAGAACCTCTAACACCTCTGCAGCCACCTTATCCTAATTGGTACAAGCCAGAACTCAAATGTGAATACCATGCCGGTATTACTGGGCATAGCATCTATACCTGCAACGCCTTCAAGAGAAAGCTTCTGCAATTAATCAAGGCTGGTTGGATAGAGTTGGAAGACACCCCCAATGTGAATACGAACCCGCTGCCTAATCATGCTTGAAGCATATTAGGATGGAATGTTTGGGGAATTGGAAAGCATCAATGGTCCAGCATGATAGCTTGAATTTTTTACCGTGGTGTTGTTCCGCATTGTCTTTGAGTCCTCTACGCAGAGCTTTTGAGAGGAGTTTAGCCTATGAACAGATTCGCCAAAATAGAGGAATGAAGCCTGCCTTGTTATTTCCTTTTGTTAATGCTTTTGAATGAGACTTTCTCTGTTAATGAGCTTCTCTTGTGAAATAAGATCATGTGTTTTCTTGTGTTCACATCACACTCTTCTTTGTTGTTATTACATGTAAATAACATTTTGAGCGCAACTTTGCTCACAACACTACAACATGAAGAATCCTTTGGTGTTCCTTTCTTCCAAACCCATACATTAATCTCATATGTTTTCAAGGATATTTTTTTGGGACCTCCAAAGTGAGTACAAAAACAAAAATCGTGTTGATATTTGTCCAAAACAAATGCATTTTGAAAATTCAAGTGATTCCTTAAATAGGTACACATATACCTAGAAAACTTGAAAGAAAAAAAGACAATAAAGACAAACAACACTATGAGGTGACTCAAAAGCTGAGTTTTATTTGACTGAATAAATCACTTTGCATACGCGCATGAAAGCAAGACCTATCGATCCTCACTGCAGTGCATTTGAGATGAGGAAAGGCCATCTTTGATAATCCTTTCACAAGACTGAAATATATCCTTTGCAGTCCCATGTAGGAGCCTAGTAGCGTTTTTTGGAAATAACCTTGACTAGGATCACACCCCACATTGGGGGCAAAATAAGAGAGTTTGTTGTTTTTACCATCCAGACAAAGCAGTGAAGATGGGTGCTGGAATTGATCATGTAATGTTTCTTCTTTCATTATCATCCAAATGAAACAGTGAAGATAAATATTGCGATTGGTTAAAAGATTTGAGCTTCTCATAAAAACAACTGATATGATTGTTCTCAACGAAACAAAAACGAAGAAAACAAAGAGAAAAGCCCAAACCCGACACTGGGGGGCAGGACAAATCATTTTAAAAAAATAATCCAAAAGACAAAGGTCAGGAAACAAACACAAGTGATTCCTAGTTTTTGAAATCCCTTAAACACTTTTTGAGCCTGCAACATGTCCATTTTCTTCGTAACCAATAGCCAAAGCCTACATTATATACCTGATAAAGCCCTTTCTGATCAAAGGCAAGCAATCTGGATAGGTAGGCAGTGCTTTCTCGTGCGGGTCAAATCATTATTCATGCAAATAAAATAAATGCTTTGAATCAATTCGGTTCTCAATAACCCTCAAATTGAAATTTAAACCTTTTGTGACCAACCAGATGTCACTTCATCTTTAAACCAAAAGCAAAAAGCTTTCATCACTTCAAGAAACCTGTCCATAGGAATCACTTGAATTTTTTAGAACAAGTTTATTTTGAACCAATGTCAAAATCATTTTTGTGATTGGAGTAACTTGGACGTTCCAAAAATTTTGCATGAAAACATTTCATTGTACCAAAAAAACCCACTTTCACATATCCTCACCCCAAACTAAACCCAAGTTGAACACTTGGGGGGCATGATCAAGCTGGGGGGCAATCAAAAACACATGGTAGGGCTGGCTCCATGATTCCTGTTCTAAGGAAAATGTTGGGCAAAATTGGTAACTCTTGAGATAATGGGTGAAGGACAAAGATGTATGATGACATCAAACCCTTCCCAGAGGTCAAGATCACAAGATGTAACCCAAGTAAACAAAAGTGGAAAAGCCATCGAAGTTTACTACCAATACTACAACTTTTGAGAGAAAAGAAAGACACCATGAAGAAATGGGGGCCTATATTTCTCAGGTAAGTATACATGCATATCAATCATAATGCATTTGCTTTTCAACATTGACAATCATTGTTTCAACATCATCTTTTAGGTAGTGCGTTTTATAACCCTACCTCCGTTTGAGTGCGCCTTTGAGCCCTCACCTCCATTTTGAGTGCGCCTTTGAGCCTTCATCCCTTGGGTAGTGCGTTTTCTAACCCTACCTCCTTTTGAGTGCGCCTTTGAGCCCTCACCTCCATTTTGAGTGCGCCTTTGAGCCCTCATCCCTTTGGTAGTGCGTTTTCTAACCCTACCTCCTTTTGAGTGCGCCTTTGAGCCCTCAACTCCTTTTGAGTGCGCCTTTGAGCCCTCACCTCTATTTTGAGTGCGCCTTTGACCCCTCATCCCTTGGGTAGTGCGTTTTCTAACCCTACCTCCTTTTGAGTGCGCCTTTGAGCCCTCATTCCTTTGGTAGTGCGTTTTCTAACCCTACCTCCTTTTGAGTGCGCCTTTGAGCCCTCACCTCCATTTTGAGTGCGCCTTTGAGCCCTCATCCCTTTGGTAGTGCGTTTTCACCTCCTTTTGAGTGCGCCTTTGAGCCCTCACCTCCATTTTGAGTGCGCCTTTGAGCCCTCATCCCTTGGGTAGTGCGTTTTCTAACCCTACCTTCTTTTGAGTGCGCCTTTGAGCCCTCACCTCCATTTTGAGTGCGTCTTTGAGCCCTCATCCCTTTGGTAGTGTGTTTTCTAACCCTACCTCCTTTTGAGTGCGCCTTTGAGCCCTCATCCCTTTGGTAGTGCATTTTCTAACCCTACCTCCTTTTAAGTGTGCCTTTGAGCCCTCAACTCATTCCAAGTGTGCCTTTGAGCCACCACCATTCAGGTAGAGCATTTTGTAACTCTACCTCCTTTTGAGTGCGCCTTTGAGCCCTCACCAATATTTTTCTGGGTAGGTCACCCATTACAATGCGACCAATTCTCCATGTTTTATATCTGGGTAGGTCACTCATTACAATGAGACCACACTTCACATTCTTTCCTTTTTTTTCGGGTTAAAGGGGATTGGCGAAAGGAATCTCAGTTTAGCCCAACCATACACAGGACTTTGGGTCCGGTTGAAGTTTTAGGTCAATCAAATTTTGAGACGACCAGTTTCGGAAGACCAATGTTATTTTTTCTTTACAACACTTACTATGCACAAATCTTTGCTCCGTAAGCATTGTAAAGAGGGGGGCAACTGTTGTAACCCATTTTTGGGTCCCCATAAAAAAATAATAATAAATACAAAAAAAAAAAAACAAAGAAAGCTCAAAACGGTGCCGTTTTGAACGACACCATCATCTTCTTCCCCTGGACACGCAGCGAAGCAGGGGAAGAAGAATTATTTTTCTTCTTCTGTAAGACGCCGCCTCCCTTCAAAAAGACACCGAAAAGGGACACCCACTTGCCCCGCTTTCCATGTATTAAGGCATGTATTAAGGGATAGTGGAGGGGTGGCCAACAGTGATTGCCCCACCACGTCGCCCCCACTGTTTTTGCCTATAAAAACAGGGGAGGGGGAGTAGAAGTGAGGGGACGAAAGACGGGGGGGAAGAGAAGAGAAGGGAGAGACAGAGAGAAGAAAGCAGAAGAGAAGGGAGAGAGAGCAAAATAAAAGAAGAAGAAGAAGAAGAAGCAGAGGAGAGAGAGAGAGGAAAACAGCACCGCCGGCCACCGCGAACAGCCAGTTCCGCCGCCGCCACCCCTGCCACATCAGTTGCTGCCAACATCACCACCGCTCCAAGTAGCCTTTCCCGTCGTTTTTTTTTTGTTCAGCTTCATCTGCATGCAGAACGTTTACGTTCTGCAGCAGATGAAGCTGAACAAAAAAAAAACGACGGGAAAGGCTACTTGGAGCGGTGGTGATGTTGGCAGCAACTGATAATTCACGGTTACTGTGCATGTGCACAGTAACCCTAGATTAATTCTCTGGTTACTGTACACACAGTAACCCGGTTACTATGTGCACAGTAACCAGCCCATTCTTTGGGCCAGGTTCGGCCCAGCCCATATATTTGGGCCTGATCCGGCCCATTTCAAAGAAAAAAATCAAAAATATTTGTTTCAGCATTTTATAATTTTTCCGCGTAATTTTTATGTCATTTTGATTAATATTTGGTGGTATTTTTTTTATGTTGTTAAAAATACAAAAATCTGATTTTCAAATACCCGGTTTTCGTCAAAAACTTCCACAAAATACAAAAAAATTTAAAAAAAAGAAAAAAAATATTTTTGTGCATACGGCCAAGTGTCTCAAAGCTAAAAATTCATATTGTATTTTTTCATACACCAAAAAAAAAAATGTTTTAGCATGCATTTTGGCTTTAATAACCAGTTTATTAAAGTCAAGAGAATATTGGCCAATATTTCAAAAACAACAAAAATTTTATTTTGTTTGTCTCTTAGTATCCGGGGTATGACTTTACACGTAATGCATATTCCGGATATTTAATTCTTTTTTTTTTGGACAATAGAACCTGGGGTATGACATTACATGTAATGCGTATTCCGAACAATAAAAAAACCACAACACGACCTTAGATTTTATCAGACATTAAAACAATGCAGCTTACCTTAGGTAGGGCGTAGTTGGGGTGCTAATACCTTCCTTTACGCAACCAGTCTCCGTACCCGATCTCTAAAGACCAGTTAAGGTTCCTAGTAACCAGAACACTAGGTGGCGACTCCCTGTCCATTTTTTAGCTTAGAGACAAAGAACTCCTTGTCTCACCATATTTTCCATGCCAAATAGACAACATACCACACCCTCATGAAGGGTTGAGGATGGACGATCGCCGCGCCGCCGCACACGGGCGACAAATATACTAAGCATATAGAGATCAATTGATTAACATGTTGTTCGAGAATGAATTGAAGTGATTATTATAGTAACTTATTATATTTTATCAGCTTGTTAACTTGTCGATTTATTAACCGAGCCAATTAATTCATCAAATTTTCATTTTATTCTTAGCAAGTTTGATGACATACATCTAAATATTATGGAATATTAAAGATCTGCATAATTATATTAAAACAATGTGTAGGATAATAAAGATATGCATAATGATATTAGAATTGTTATCTATTTAATTGGTTGCAATTGTCCATCATCATTTAGCATTAGCTATTTTATTATTGTTTTTTGTTAGAGAATAATATAAATTATATTTTGATACATCACTTAATTACTTAAATTATTGGATTGAGATGATTATTTGACAAGGTATCAGAGCATTATTAACCAAGTGGTCACAAGTTCAAATCTTAGAATCACCACTTTCATTCTAATTAATATAAATTAAGCACAAAATAATATGGGTCTGTGCAAGTTTCAAGAAAGAGCTTTTACTTGAAAGAGTATATTAAAAAATAATATAAATTATATCATGTGATCTTAATTAATAAATTAAAATTTTAGATTGAATTGATTTTTTTTTATCATTTTAATAATATATAATAAACTAATTTCACAAAAAGAAAAAAAAAAAGTTAACGGTTTTTTTCTTACTAGTGGTTTTAAATTAGAAGAGGGTTTCCCATAAGTATTGTACGGCGTCGAAACTCCCCTTTCACAAGACCATTCCACAGAATCAGCACCTGATCTGCAGTTTTCGGAATGGTCCCCATCGTTGGCCAAGCCATTTTGTTTCTTGCTAAGTGCATCATATAGTCAGAAATGATCATTTTCCGTCAAGCTTTTTGGATGGATTTCATAAAGCTACAAATTGATTGTTAGTTGAGGCACAAGTTCAGTAGACAACTTGCACCACCGTGCAGGCTTTTCCGTCCACATCAATGCAGTGTTGTACTGTACGGACACAGTTCATTTTTTTTATATATAAAACTAGAGTAACCAGCGTGGTGTTTAGTTGAGCAGTGATTTTTAATTTGAAAGATCATGTAATTCTGTCTCCTGGTATTTATCGAGCACTCATAACCAAATGGATCAAGACTCCAGTCAGGGTGGGAAAACGTTAATTTAACGTTTTGGAATTGTTGGATTGGTAGCTGCTGAATGCAAGAAACCGTTTCCATCCTTTGAACCATACAAACCATGTATTATTGAATGGCCAGTGCCATTAAGAGTATGGCAAATTATCAAGTGAAACCTTGTGGCTACAAACCATGCACGTCGCTGTAGTTAGAAACTACAAAATTTCTAGATTATTACCAAAAACAGAAACTACAACATTGAGCTGAGAAAAGTACTATATATATGATAGCTTGGAGTCAGTGATCAACATGCAAATGTACTTCACGTGTTTGTATATATCTTGCAGACTTGCTAGCCTTAATTAGGTGGGCATAGACAGACTACGTAAGAGGCACTATGGTAAGCTTATTAGGAGTAAGAAAAGGTGCATGGACCGAAGAGGAAGATATACTTCTAAGGAAGTGCGTTGAGAAATATGGTGAAGGAAGATGGCATCAATTTCCTTCCAGAGCAGGTAACTAAAGGACTTTGTTCATGCTTCCAAATCAATTTGGGTGTCTAGGGACGGGAGAGGGCTATCCTCATCCTCTAGTCCAAGGTCTGTAAGTATCTCCCTCGTCTTTTGGACAAACATATGGGGAGATCATTCTGATCACGAGAGATTTTCTCGTGTTTATATGCTGTGTCGAGTATGTATAATCTCTCGTGATTGAGAATAGTCAACTAGCTAGCTGGAAGCTTCGAAAAAGGATTCATTGATTCTTAATTTTCATTTGCAGGCTTGAATAGATGCAGGAAGAGCTGTAGATTGAGGTGGTTGAATTATCTTAAGCCGGATATCAAGAGAGGACAGTTTTCCGTGGACGAAGTAGACTTGATTATCAGGCTACACAAGTTGCTTGGCAACAGGCAAGTGAAAATGTCTTTATATCATATAGTATATCTAATATATACACTATTGTGGCCGCTATTTAAGTTATTATATTTACTAGCATCAATGTTAACGTTTAGGTTTTGAATCTACAAAATGGCTATGAAAAAGAAATAAAATATCGTTCGTCCATCCCAAGAGTCGACATAAAAGTATTCTATGCGTGGCTTTGAAACCAATCTAGATTTTTTAATTTTTTATTTATTTTTTGGACAAGCCAGAGTATTCACTAAAAGTATCTAATGAGAAAAATAACTCAGAATGAGGAAACAGAAATACAAAGATACAAAATAAAGATTGCGAACAACACAAAAGAAATCATAGGATGGAGATGATGGTGAAGTCTATTAAGAAACCAGCCTTGCAAACCATGCAATTGAAATATAAATACTCAATCTGAGATTATTGAGGAAAAGAGGTAAAAAAAAAACAAGGGATGAAGAAGTGGCACTGTTGCCAGTTTTTTTTATGAAAAATCACTGATGCCAGCCAATATCAAAACCAAAGAAAAGTGAAAAAAGAGAGGGGGAGAGGCGAAAAAGTTAAGAGGAAACTTTATCTATCTATCTATCTATATATATATATATATATATATGAAAGCTCTCTGTGCAGACCTAGATTTACCAGTCCATCTGCTATATTGTAACGATTTGGTATATTCAGTTATAATTAACTCAATTAATTTCACATATGGTGCATATTATATGTATATAAAACATATTATTTTTTGTTACACAGGTGGTCATTGATTGCCGGTAGACTTCCAGGAAGAACAGCGAATGATGTAAAGAATTATTGGAACAAAAACCTGCGTAAGAAGGTGGTTTCTAGCACTGAAGATGCTCAAACAAAACCAGAAGCAAAATCAATAACGAAAGACAACATAATAAAGCCTCACCTCGGAACTTAAAAAAATTTTGTTGGTTAAGAGCTGGAAAAGGTACTCCATATATTAATGTTGCTTCTCAATATGGGGATGATCTTTGTCAGCCATATTCTACCACGGCATCACCACCTTCCGATACTGATGAAGTTGAAAGGATGTGGTGGGAAAGCCTGTTAGATGACAAAGAAATTAATCTAACGAACAGCAACAGCAGTTGTCTGGGTTCTGGTTTCGCAGCTAACCAAGAGCCCATCGAAAGTCTTTTTGTAGAGGACAACGCAGCAGGAGGGATAATGATTGGGGATGTGTTCTTTGAACAAGAACAAAATTGTTGGGCTGGCATTTCTTTTTGATGCAAACCTTCGGAATCAAATCGTTACAGAAATATACCAACAAGGACCCGAAGGACTTTAGCCTAAATTAGAAAAATGGCCCGCGCTTTAACGTGGATTAGAAATGTACCACCTTCCGATGTGGATTAGAGTGTGTGTGGTTTTTTTTTTTAAAAAAAAAAAATTAAAAATAATGTTCAAGCATGGTTTAAAAAATAAAATAAGTTCCGTGACTCAAGCCATATACTATTTTGGATGTAATAAGATGATTTAATGTAATTATATGATAAAAAAACAATTGTAGTAAATGTATTGAATTAAAATTAAAGAGAAAAATTCATAACGATGAGCTGCAGTAAAAGAAAACAATTATGAGATTGAATTTCAAGATAATATAATATTAAAAGATAAAATAAAAAAATAAATTTAAAAAATGACAAAAAATTATCTAGTCAATTCAAATTAGCATAGCAAACTCGCGGTTTAGATTATAATTTTGGGTTATCCTTATAGAAAGCAAATAAAAATTAAAAATTAATTTTCAACAAACTTAATATTAAATGATGAAATTAAAAAATAAAATCAATGTAAAAAATATTAAAAAAAACCAAATTGATGTTAATCCAAGTTAACATTGCATACCTTCGTCCACATTATCATAAGACCAAAATGATTGCTTCGAAAAATATTATGAAACTCAACTCTCAATGATCAAGTTAAAGGATCAAAACAAAAACAAAAATATCAATTAGAAGAAAGATAACCAAATATGACACAAAATAAAATGAAATAAATTGATTTAAAAGGCCCGAGCTATTCTGAGTTAGTATATGAAATTCATGAGCAATTCATGAGGCTGGAATATTCTCATATAAAACAAATTAAGCTCAATACCTAATAAACTCAATATTAAAGAATGAAATTGAAAAATAAAATTAATGAAAGAGAAAAAAAGACCAAAGTCATCCTTAGTTAATATTTAATACCCGTGACCCGGGTCATGAGATCGGGATCACTGCACTAAAAAAAATTATGATGTGAAATTATTAACCAATCCAATGTTGAAGGATAAAACCAATAAAAGAAAATCAATCTAAAGAAGGATCCAAATTGTCGCACCCTCACGAGAGCACGACGTCGTAGCGACCCTCCTAAAAAACAGGGATTCATGTTCGGGTCTTTGTTTTGTGAAAAAGGGAGTCGCTACTTAGTATTATGGTCACTAGGAAACCTAACTGGTCTTTCAGAGATTTTAAGGGAAGGGGCTAGTTACGTGAAGGGAAGGTTTCAGCACTCCTAATATGCCCTACCTAAGTAAGTTGCTTGGTGTTTGGTTTGCCTTATAATTGCTATGGTGTTGGTGTTTTCAAAACCCATCAGCTTTCCTAAGATAAGTTTGCTATGATGAACAAACTTGGGCTCAAAGTCTAAAAATAAATATCCCTTGGTCAATGTGGATCACATATTTAGATGTACCTACAAAGTACCAAGAAGAACCAATGCAGATCTCTTGAAATTTGTGTTTGATTTAAATTAAATTTATAACCAATAATTTAAGAAATAGTTAAAGTAGAAATCCAAGGAGATTCAATGTGCTTTAAAAGCTTATTTTTTCCTTAGTATTTCAAATGTTCGCGACTCGTAAATCGCAAGGAAAGAGGATAGAAATCTAAGGAAATTCAGAGCGTTTTAAAAGTCTATTTTTACCTTAATGTTTCATACTTTCATGACTCATAAACCATGAAGTTAAAAATTAAAATGTCTTTAATTATAATCGAGACTTCTTTCAAGGATATGTGATGATTTATTATTCCTAGAAAAATATTTTGGATATTAATCAGTTGAGTTTTTTTTTTATTCAAACGTTAACAATGAATAATAACAAGTCATTCCCAATAATATTTTGGATATTAATTCCTTTTGGGATTTCTTTATCCAAATATAAATGGTGAATAAAGTAGAATTCCCTAAAAACAAGATTTTGTATTTTTTGAAATATTGACCAATACCCTTTAGAGCTTTATAAACATGTTGTAAAATCCAAAATGCAAGAAAATAATGTTTGTGTTTAAGAAATTCTTACTAAAACACATTTTTTTTAAAACTTGAAATATTTGTTTCTTTAAAAAAAAAACATTCAAAACATGTTAAGGTATTAACTGTATGCAACATACAAGAAAACATTTCTATATCTTTCAGAAAAACCAAGCATCACAGTTAATCACAATTAATGCACTTCAATAGTAAAGCAGAAATGTTGTCATTCAAAAGCAAAAAGGAAAACATGTCTCCTCCTTGAACCTACCAGAAAGATTACTTCAAATGCAAAGGGGTTTCCTCGCAGGGAAAACACCTAGACAGAAAAGTGAGCTGACAATGAAGACTTAACAGCCCACCACGATTCCTTATGAACCAGAGTAAAAGAAAAAGAACAATAGGAACCCTCAAACTTTAACAAAAATAATTGTCTAAACTCAAAGCCACGAAAGGAAACAGAAGACAAGCATTCATTGTACTGTCAAAAAAATATAGAAAACAAAACTACCAAGCCAAAAGACAAAATAAGTTTTCTTTTTAAAAACATCAAAACAATCAGATTTATATGCTGAAAAGGAGGAGAAAACCGAGACTTATACCAACAGGTCTTACTAGTTTTGGCTGCAAAAGATGAAATACAAACCCAAACAATTGTTGCTGTTAAGGTTTAGCAGCAAAGTTCCTCCTCTATATGTTGCAGATCTCCCTCGTTTCTACAAATTCACTAGTTTTAACATACGAAAGTTTTTGTCAATGTTTTTGGGGTGAAACTTTGTTGAAAATTAATTTTTATAGTGTTTTCATATTATTTTGATGGGTTAATGTTAAAAGTATTTTTAAAAAATAAAAAAAATATTATTTTTATACATTTCTAAAAAAAAACCTTAGAAAATTAATAGTTTGTACTTTTAAATATCCTCTAAATTAATTTCAAGTGCTTCCATCCATATGGTCTTGTGGCATTGTCTACAACCACACATTAAAAAAAACAAAACAAAAAAAAAAATTTAATAGGTTAAAAATAAGCACTAACAGGTTTAAAAAAGCTATGTTGGGTTTTGTTCATCTATCTATAGAGAAAATACTAATATCTTGTTTTTAATTTAAATTAATTTTTTATTTATAAATCATATGCTAATATTAAAAAAATTATTTTAATATATTTTTATATAAAAAATACATATAAAAAAAAATTAAAATATTGAATTGAAATATTGAAGTGTTTAGCAGGTCAGATTTAAGTCACCTCTCTAGATTTAGACACACAATCACTTCATATTAATTAATAAAATTCCTATTAGAGTTGAAATTTATCTGTTTATGATGTATTCATGGCATAAAACTATATGAAAATAATTACCAAAATTTCATAGTTAAAATTTACCATGACAGATTTACAGCGATAATATTATTTTAAAATAAAAAATATGTTAAAAAAATAATTATTAATACACCCCCAAATATTCTTTTAAAATATCCTTTTAAAGTGATAATACAAGCACTCAATAACGTCACCCAAATAAGGGCCAAAATGGTCCCACGTATACAACTTGCACTTGAGAAGTAAGAGATCGACGGTTGCTATATTTGGAAAATATAGAGTTTTCATGACATACTGTCTCTGTCAGCCATCATGTCCATATTCGATGGAGAAGCTACTAAAGGAACGTTGTAGTATGCGTTTCGGCACGTTTAAAAGTCAACATATACGAATCAACACATTCAAAAGCAAAGTAATTAAACCAACTATCTTTTGTTCACATCTGCACAAAAAATAAAAGAAAATATTGTGTTCAAATCTTGACCATCCTCTTGTTTCCTAATCAGTTTTTTTTTCTTCAATAAAAGTGTGTCAAGTAACACGTGATATATAAAGTTTTCTTTAAAATATATAAACTAAAAACATATTTTTTTTCATAGTGTTTTGTTGATTTTTAACATACACACGTCAAAACCATTAAAAAATATTAAAATGTATTATCTCATTAACTCTTCTAGATAAATCAAAACAAACTCCAAATTGCTCTGAATTCCCTGCCCTTTCTAGATTAAATCTCATGCTTTTTTTAGTCTTTTCTATAAGTGCTTTTCCACTTATTGCGTCAATTATATTACGGTCTATAGGCAACACAATCTCTCATAAAAATTTGCTGCAATAATTGATCAAAATTTTGATGATGATGGCAGCTAGCGCACAATTGATCAAAATGCTCTTAATATTCATATAACGTTTTGCTGTTATTCTAAAAAATTCTTCTGATTTCTTTTTAAATGACACCTACCCTTGAAGTCAGAAAGAACTTGTTTGAAAACTTTCTTTTTAGATTATTCCATGTGGTAATAAATCTAGATGAAAGGTAATAAAACAAATTCTTTGCCATGTATGTCAAAGAGAATAGGAAAGCCCTTAGTTTAATTTGTTCCTTTGTTACTACTTATAGGCTTATGGTTGAGCAAACCATATAGAATTCCTTAAAGTGCTTGGCATAACCTAATTCTAGGTTATTTCTCAAAAATCATTTTTTTTAAAAAAAATAAAAATAAAATAAATAAAATAAAGGTTAGCAACATGGAGAAAGCAAGCCGAGAAATTAAGCAGCAATTTTGAAGGAAATTTTAAGCCCTAATTGTATCCTATTATACCCAAAATTGGAGAAAAATGCAAATTCAAAGTCAAATTAAATGATTATTGGATGAATTTGCATAAAAATTAAGTCCAAGAACATAATTAAATTTTTAATAGGCCAATTTGATTTAATCATAGGCCATATTTTTTTTTTTATCAATTTTTCTTAATATTGGTTATGTATTTTTATATCATAAAGATACAAATCCGATGTTAAAATATCCGGTTTTCATCAAAACATTGCAAAACAATTTATAAAACAACAAACAAAAAATATATTTTATTTTCATACATACGGCGCCCAAGTCTCTCAAAGATTAAAAAAAAAAATCATCACATTATATTTTCATAAAACAAAAAAATATATATGTTTTAGCATGTATTTTGGCTTTAATAAACAATTTATTAAAGCCATAAGAATTAGGCCAATATTTTAAAAATACCTAAAAAATTTGTTGTTTCTTTTAGTATCTGGATTATGAATTTATACATAAAATGTATTCCCGATATAAAAAAAAAAGTTTTTTTTTATTGATGTTAGAACGATTATGTTTTTACCCGATAAGATAAAGATCTCTTTACTAAGGAGGACTTTTTTAAAACCTTAGATAGACCAAGAATTAGAAATACAATAAAACCTTAGCTTTTAACAAACAATCAAACAATGCAGCTTACCTTAGATAAGATATATTTAGGGTATTAATACCTTCCCTTTACGCAACCAGTCCTTATAGCCGATCTATGTGACCAATTATGGTTCTTAATGACCAAAATACTAGGAGACAACTTCTTTTTTCATTTTTCACTGATTAAAGACAAGGAATCCTTGTCTTCTTATATTTCATATTTGATAGATACTTAGATGAAATGGAATATTCGATGCAACATTGCACACATGCAACAATAAAGATGTTGCAGATACTATCTACAATATTAAGTTGCAATTAGTATATGTGACTCGCGTGTTACGATTAGTATATGTAATAATAAAATTGTAAATGATATCTGTAATATTTTAACTATATTAAATTACTAATTGGTTTTTTACATATATGTTATTTTACAAAATAATTTTTTTTAATATACGTACTTACCACATTTATGTAGGAGCAAGCATAAGAGAGGCTGGACGCAATTTGTGGATTTTGCTTCCTTATCCGCCATTATTGTCTTGAACACGTGAAAGGAAAAATAGAAGTAACGTGGTGTCGGATAATTATTGTGTTTCTCGTTGTTAGGAGATTTGAAATGTGATTTAAGTGATATGATTGAAATATTACCGTAGCTTGTTGGAGGGAACACGCTCCACGTGCTGCATTTCCTATTATTTTCATGCTTAATGAAAAGATCTTTTATTTTTTATGAGGTATTTTCTTGCTTCATGAAAATTATTTTTTATTATATATTTTTTTAAAATTATTTTTTTATTTTTTTAAAATTATTTTTAAAAAAAACTCAAAAAATCTTATTTTATTCATAAAAACTGAAACTTTTAATGTAATTATCACATTTTATTTTAAACAATTCTTATAAAGGTGTTTCAGAGGTTTATATAATGATATTCCATAATGTTAGGTTTTGGTTCATTATATATCCCTATGTATATTTCATGTATTTTATTTTATTGTGGTGTGCAAATATATGTTAAGTTTAGATTTGGTTTGATTCTCTTGAGTTATCTTATTAGTTATACATAAAAAAATAAAATTTTAAAGTAAAAAATTTCATAATACTATAAGATCATATATTTTACAAAATAATTTTTTTAAACTTACTAACTGACTGCATTTAGGTAGAAGCAAGTGTAATAAGAGACGCTGGACGCAATTTGTGGATCTTGCTTCCATATCCAACGTTAGTGTCTTGAACACGTGAACGGAAAAATAGAAGCAGCATGGTTTCGGATAATTAGAGCTTGTCTGACAGTATGGTTGCTGTTGCTTTTCAAATAGTTTGTTTGATATTTTTTAATTTTTTAAAAATTATTTTTGATATCAGCACATTAAAATGATTTAAAAATACTAAAAATATATTAATTTAAAATTAATAAAAAAATAAAAAAAAATTTAAATTTTTTTTAAATATATTTTTAAAATATAAAAACAAATAGTCCGTTATTATTACCTTTCTTGTTGTTTGGAGATTTGAAATGTGATTTGAGTGATGCGATTGAAATATTGAAGGGTGCGCAAATCGATGTAGGCAAAAAAAAAAAAACATATTACCGTAGCTAACTGGTACGGCTTAAAAAAGGTGAGGTTGTGAATAAAAAGAAAAAAGAAGAGCATGTGAGGTTGTTAATATTTTGAAACTTTACGAATCATAATGATTAGCAATTCATGACATTAAAATTTATTGGGTCATTAAAAATATATATGAAAAAAAAAACTTGAACCTTTTGAGGTGTTAAGATGAATAAAATATATTTTTCTTTAATAATAAAAAATATTATTAAATTGATTTACGTGTTAACCAGAATTATATTTTTTCTCTAATATTTTAAAGATATATTTTTATATCAATTAAGTGTATTCATAATCTTTTTTGACTAGGGATAAGAAGCCTAGGCTCTAATAATCCAGTTTAATTTAAGCTTTTCATATTGACTTCTATCCAATCTATTGTTTTCATTAGAAGCCATTTTTATTTATTTTATTAAAAATTATAATAAACTTTTTTGACCTTTTTTTAGTTCTAATTAGTTTATTGACCACACTCTCACTATGGTTTGGTTTAAATTTTTTAATATAAAAATAATATTTAAATTATGAAAATCTTTTTGGTTTGTCATGAAACTCGACACAACTATTCAAACTTGAAAATTTACGATCAAATTATTTATATAGCCAAAATTTTAAATTAAATCATGTGGAGTGTGTCTTGATTTGATCTTTTTCATTGGATATGTCCAAAGAAAAAATTCAACTCAATACAAAAGGATAAAATATTAAAAGCTCATGTCAGATGATGAAATTAAAAAAAAATAAAAAAGAGATCAATTTTATTTATTTTTAATATAATTAAATAATTTAATTTACAAAAAAGAAGCAAAAGATAAATAAATAAAAAAAAACTCAAAAAAATAAAAATCTCATGTGATAAAATTAAAAAAATAAAAAGAACATGGGAGGGAGCCAAAAACCAAATTAGCTCAAAGAAAAAATCCATTGGGTTGTTGAAAAAGCCCAGTCACATGGGCTTAATGAAGGCCTGTGTGCCGGGGTCTTTATTAACGTCTGCTAAAAGGATTTATTTGCTTCTACTAGAAATCGAACCCACAACATCAAAGTCAAGCCATGCAATAACCACCAAATTACTAGATGTAGCTTGTGACCGAATAATTAAAATAATTTATTAATCTTATTTACTCTTGATATAATCAATTAAATCGAATATATGTATTTTAGGCTCAATAAATTGTTGTTATTGAATATATTTTAATATGAAAATAAGAATCTCCTCTTAAAAGAAAACGAAAAAAAAAAAAAAAACAGAGATTAAAAATCACATCACTTGAATAGATTTACTCATGTCTCTCTCTCTTTTTTTTAAATAAATGTTTTCTAAAACCCTCTAATTATCATTGCAAAATAGTAGGAGGAGATATTTTTAGCAAACAAACAATTCTGGTAGGGACGACTATATTACTCCCACCGGACACAGCCATCTCCGTCTCTGATAAAAAGCTCACATAATTTCGGACGTTTGTGCTGTTTGTGTTTCCACCTTCCACAAAAAGGACATACAAGAGGATCTTCGAATTGATTTATGATTGACAACACGAAGGACAAAAAAGAAGAAGAAGAAGAAGAAGAAGAAGAAGAAGAAGGGCTGTTGGGTTTTGTTTAACATCAATTGGATAGATTGTTGATTCTACACCACACACCAAACCACTTTGTTTTTAACATAAAACAAATTGTGAAGTATGCAACTATATATTTGTTCTTATATTTTAAAAATATTGTTAAAAAAATTAAAATTTTATAATATTTTTAGATTATTTTGATATACTAATATTAAAAATATTTTTATAAAATAAATAAAAAAATATTTTAATATATTAAAAAAAAACATCTTAAAAAAAGCGTTATTATACTCTTAAAACCCTATAAATTAATTCCAAGTGCTTCCATTCATATGGTCCCGTGGCATCATCTACAGCCACATACAAAACTGAAAAAAAAAAAAAAAGAATTGTTGGAGTAGTTCCAATTAGGCAACTAGACACATAACCATCTGCATCTCTGATGAATTGTCCTGTTCTGTTCGTGTTTCCACCTTCAACAAAAAGGCCATACAAGAGGATCTTCGAACTGATTTATAATTGCCGGCACGTTAAAAAAAAAATCTGTTGGGTTTTTGTTCGGTATCTACAGAGAAAATACTAATTTAATAATTTCAGATTTAAGTCACCTCTCTCGATTTAGACACACAATTACTTCATATTAACTAATAAAATTCTCATTAGAGTTGAAATTTATCTGTCTATGATGGATTCATGGCATAAAACTATAAGAAAACAATTATCAAAATTCCAAAGTTAAAATTTACCATGACAGATTTAGTTAGTGTTAGGCATTATAGCCGGAAAATATTTTTTTAAAATTCTAAAATTTTTTATTTATTTTAAATTATTATATTTTTGATATTTTTATATCATTTTAATTTTAATATATTGATGTTAAAAATAATTTTTTAAAAATAAAAAATATTATTTTAATATATTTTAAAATAAAAAATCTTTAAAAATTATACAATTTCCCAAATAAAGGCCTAAATGTTCCCACGTATACAACTTGAGATTGACAGTAGCTATATTTGGAAAACGTAGAGTTTTGATGACATTACTGTCTTTGTCAGCCATCACGTCCCCTACTCGATGGAGAAGTTATCAAAAGAAAGTTGTGGCATGTGTTTCGGCACGCTTACAAGTCCACATATACGAAGTCAACACATTTAAAGCAAAGTAATTAAACCAACCAACTTTTCTTCACATCTGGACAAAAAATAAAAGAAAATGCTGTGTTCAAATCTTGACCATCCTCTTGTTTACTATTCAGGTTTTTTTTTCTTTTTTTCAAAAAAAGTGTGTCTAGTAACACGTTATGTATACAGTTTTTTCTTAAAAAATTTAATCAAAAATATATTAAAATATTTTTTTATATACTGTTTTGTTGATTTTTACAATAAACACATCAAATCCATTTAAAATTATTAGAATGTATTACCTCATTAATTTTTCTAGATGAATCAAAATGAACTTCAAATTGCTCTGAATTCCGTGTCATTTTTTAGATTAAATCTCATGTTTTTCAAGAGTCTTCTCTACGAGTGCTTCTCCAGCTACTGTGTCAATCATGCTATGATCCATAGATAACAATCTCTCATAAAAATTTGCAGTAATAATTGATTAAAATTTTCATGATGAGGGTAGCTTGCGCATAATTGTTTAGTTAGTTTAAAATTATGAATAAATGTTTAGTTAGTTTAATTTTTAATAAAATGTTATTTTGTATTAATTGTCAATCTACAATTATTATTTATGATTGAATATGTTATGTGTTACTTATGTAAATTATATTTTGATGGAAAAATAGACAGTTTCAAAAAGCATGTGTTAAAGGTGTTGTCGATATCATTGCGATATTGAGTTGCAATTAGCACTTGTGACTCGCGTGTTGCGAATGGTATCTGTGCAGATACCATTTGTAATATCGAGTTGCAATTAGTATTGTGATTCGTGTGTGGTGTAATAACAAAGTTGTAGAAGATATCTATAACCTTTTCAACTTTGTTAGATTCTTAATGTTTTTTTTATGTATGTTATTTTTTATTAAATTTTTTAAAAAAATATGTTTGAAACACAAAAATTAAAATATAAGAAATGATGCTTATTTCATTTAAAAACCAAAATGAACATTACAAAAATCTTAATAGAAAAATACCAATAGACAACTATAGATCTCAATTGAATTATATAAGTGTATATTTATTAAAAACCTATGTAATGTATTAATTCTAGTTTTTCTTTTACCTGTATTATTAAAAAATCATGTATCTTTTTTTTCTTATAATAATCGAAAGGTTTTATTAGACATGTTAGTGCCATTGAAATAATGAAAAAAACTAGGGGATATATATAAAAAAAGATTTATTAGTACAAAATCCCAAATAAGATCTATGCAACCAGAAACTGAACTATTATATTCGTAACTGATAAAAATAGTTTGTCCAACATAAAATTCTTGCCGGATCACAACCACAACGCCAGGCGACGTAGAATTAATTTGAAAGTCATGTCCCAATCTGGCACCAAAACTCAAACCTGTTTCTTGTAAGCCAAACTCCCCAAAAACACCATAAGCTAACAAAGGGAAAGATGTCTGATGAAATTTTCCTTTTGTTAAATAAATCCACTGGGTCAATACTTCTATGATAGCGTGTGGGATAATTTGAACCATACACCTTCAGAAGTAAAACCGGATGTGGTTACAAACCATGCACGTCGCTGTAGTTAGAAACTACTAAATTGGGCGGGGAAAAGTACTTTATATATATGGTATTTTAGAACCAGTGATCAGCTTGCAAATGTTCTTCACTTGTATTAATAAAAGTGCTTTTTTAAAAAAAGAAAGCTGACGGCGAGGAGAAAGTGGCTCCACGAAATTACAGATTTACGAAGCTCAAAGCCAAGCAGAAATGGCGTGCTGTCTGTGCACACCTTGCTCTGTCAGTCCATCTTCTATATAGTTCCTTTCCCTTTTGGCATGCTGAGAAGTGCAGATGAAATTACGAAGCAAAATTTTAATACTATGAAGAGCTGGTAAAGGAACACAAACCTGCGTAAGAAGGTGGTTTCTAGCACTAGAGAAGCTCGAACAGAACCAGAACCAGAACCAGAACCAAAAACAATAACAAAAGACAACATAATAAAGCCTCGACCTCGGAACTTCAAAAATTTATGTTGGTTAAGAGAGCTGGAAAAGGAACTCCATTTATTAATGTTGGTTCTCAATATGGGGACGATCTTTGCAAGCCATACTCTACCATAGCATTTCCACTTTCCGATAGTGATGAAGAGTCCGTTTGGTTGCGTGGTTGCTTATGCGCGTTTGAAGCAACCACAGCAATCCAATTATTTAGTTATACTTTCACAGCAGATTTATAATAGTGGAGCCTATCATTTTTTGTGGCACAGCCACAGGTTTCCAAGAAGCAGCAAAGAGCTGCTTCTTGGACTGGAAAACTCATGAACAGTGTTGTTCATGAGTTTTCTTTCCCGAACACTGTTCATGGATTTTTTTCCGACCAGACCGGTCCATATTCAAAGCTAAAAATGCATTGAACCGGGTCCGATCTAATAAAATAAAAAATATATTTTTTATTTTTAATTATTTTTTATTCAAAAAACTAATGTTAAAAAAATATTTTTTATAAAGTATTATTTATTTCATGATATAATAGTAATTCTATAATATTTAAATTAAAAACCATCAATATTAATATATATTTTTTAAAATTATTTTATAACCTCAATTTTAAAAGCAGTCTTAACCAAACACATTAAACTACTTTTGTTCAACCTCAATTTCAACCACAGTTTTAATCAAACATATATTTTTTCAAACCAACCACAACTAAAAATACTTTTATAAAATAATTTTTTTTAAACTATAACCACAACAGCTATCACAATACCAAACATACTCGAAGTTGAAAGGATGCGGTGGGAAAGCCTGTTAGATGACAAAGAAGTTAATCTAACGAACAGCAACAGTTGTGAAAACAGCTGTCGTCTGGGTTCTGGTCCAGCAGCTAACCAAGGGCCCATCAACAGTACTCTTTTTGTAGAGGACAACCCACCAGGAGGGATAATGATTGGGGATGTGTTCTCAGATCAAGGACAAAATCGTTGGGGTGACATATCTTTCGATGCAGATCTTTGGAATCTAATCGATTCAGAAATAGATCAACAATGACTTGAAGGACTTAATTTAGCTCGTATTGTTGTAACACATTATTATTATTATTATTTTTAGAATTTCCACAAAAATTTCTTGTGTGTTTTTAAATGTGAGATTGAAGATTTTTTTAAGCTTGTAAATATTCGTAAAATAAAGAATTTTTTTATATTAATTGTTCATTCAACCCTGAATGGATTTAAATGTATTAATACTCTATGTCAACATAAAAACAATTCTTTACCCCAACTAAATTCTGAGTGGATTTCATATTTATTCATTAACCATATTTGAAATTTTTTTCCAAGAAAACATCCATCATAACTTTAACAACCTCAACGTAAAAAAAAAAATTCAAAGCTGAATATGTAAAACATGTTTTTTCCTAATATTACTTTCATTGTTCGGTATTTTGATTGAAAAATATTTTTAAAATATTTTTAATTTTTTTTATTTTAAATTAATATATTTTTTATTTTTTTAAATTATTTTAATATTTTAATATTAAAAATAATTTTTTAAAAATAAAAATAATTTTTTTAAAATTAAAAACCTTTTAAAAATTAATTATTATTACAATCTCAAATGAAACAAACACCAAGCCAGCAGCGAAAGATGTGGCATCCTCGAACACCACAAACTAAGGGTACTAGAAAGTTTGTCTGGGCTAACACTGGAATAATCATTTGTACTTTTTAAAGTGAGCTAACGCTTAAGATGAAAACAAAACTTTAGACAAGAGGTTTTGTCCTTTTCCTTTGGAAATTAAACACCACCTACTGCCCCCAAATAATTGGAGCTTATTTGCCCGAGCTAGTCAGGCTGGCACGAGATGATAAAATACTTATGACTCATCATGACATCATTGCCGATTCCAATTTATAGTAAAATTTATATTAACCGCCCGATTATCCACACCTTACATGGAGCATTACTAGTTATTTGACCTGTTTTTTTCAGGGGTCTGATTATATTTTTCAAAAAAAAAAAAATGCTGGAGGTGAAAGGTCTTTTCAACTCATTTTTTAACTTAAAAAAAATTCTTGATTATAAATAAAAAAATTTGCTTTTATTTAATTAAATAAATCAAGAATTATCGATGAAAATAAATATTAAAAAATTATTAATGATAATTAAAGATTAAACTGAAAAGATTAAAAGATAGATATCAATCAGGATGTTTGATCACGCAACACAAATTATGTATTCAATTGTATTTAATAATTTTATTTAATCAAAATATTATCTATGCTAAAAAAACATAAAAAAGTTGTTAAGATGACTACACTAGAAAAATAAAGAGCTATAAATAAAATAAGGTATTTGATCTCATAACACAAGCCATGTATGCAATTATGTTTTATAACTTTGGTTTTTAAAACAAATTTTTATTTAAATGATAATAGAAACAGACACACGTAAAAGAAATTAAATAAAATTAAAGTTAAAAATTATTATGCAATGTTGCATATATTTGAAAAAAATATTATAATTTTATATGAAAACAAAGTAAAAAATAAAAGATTTTTAACCCAAAATTAAATTAGAAAGTTGAGAAATAAATATGATTGTAATCATAAAATTAATTGTATTTAGTAATATTATTTTTTGAAACCAATGTTTTATTTAATAAAATAATAAAAAAGCATATATTAAAAAAAAAACAATGACATCTTATCCATAAACTAAGCAAAACTTGAATCATATTCTACGCAGAAAAAAAAAGAGAAGAAACATCCAATAAAATATAAAATTGCAAGAAACAAAAAGCATTAAACGCGTGGGCCAATATTGCGTACAAAATCAAGACGTACACTTATTGCTTGCCCTTAATTTTTATTTAAAAAAAAAAAAAGAAATATGAAAGAAGCACGTCACCTGTTTCTCTCGGAATTCCAGTATACGATGGCATGAATGCGACGTGTTTAACTCATAATAATGAAATAATTGGTAGACCGTTCAGATTACAACCCTGTGAAATTTTATAAAAATCTAAATAATAATAATATAAAAATAAACATTTAAATCATATAGAAGTTCTAAAACGACCTAATTAAAGTGTTCAAAACTAAATAAATAAAATTAATTAAAATTCAAAATTAAATAAATAAATAAATAAACAAAAAAAAACTGTTAAAGAATAATATAAATAATATCTTGGGACCTCATCTAAAAGTTTGAAATATTGGGTTGAGATGATTTTTTGATAAGGTATCAGAGCTTTAATGATCAAGTGGTCACGAGTTCGAATCTCACCATCCTCATCTACCTGATAAAAATCAAGCACAAGGTAATATGGGTTTGTGCAACTTTCAAGTCCAGATGGCTTTTACTTGAGAGGGTGTGCTAGAGAATAATATAAATCATATCTTGAGACCTTATCTAATAGTTTAAGCTTTTGGGTTGGGATGATTATTTGACAAAAACATCATCTTATAAGTTTATTTTTAAATATCCAACTATCCAGTAATATTGATAAAAAAAAAAACCTGTAAAATATCCTTAAAAAATACAATTTCTATTTTGTTAAAGTTTGTTTTCTCCATTTTCATATAATCAAACACCTTCAGGCTACTTCATGGATTGTGTTTTCACCTACATCTATAAATACAATTGTTATTGTTAATTCATCGATAAAATTATATAGAAGATATTTTATCGGTGATATGTTATATTTACTGATAGATATATTGATAGAATAAAAACACTGTTGTATTATCTATGATTTTTCTGTTAATAATATATTAAATTTATCGATAGAGATATTGATGAAATGAAGTTTTTTTTTTTATATATATGCTTTGTCCATCAATAAATCCATCAATACATTTATTACCAATAAATTCACCGACATTCTATAAATTACTAACGAAAATGTTTTTCTAACTAGCTATTTTTATCCACAAGTCAATCAATAATATACATACCAACACAACTGTAAGTGTAAATACTAACATAATCTATTTATAAAACTTTTAAATAGTAGTCTTAACCCAAGCAGGAGTTGTTACAAACATTAACTGAAGAGGATCCTTCTTTAACATGGTCGTGTATAACTCTATTACACATAAAACGATCTTCTACGTGCTTGAAAGGCATTAAACTCTGGTCAAATCTTATCAATGTTGAAAAGCCATCTAGTTGAAAAGCGCCACAAACGGGATCCTTAAAACACAGATGGTTTATCTTGGGAAAGCCGGGTATTGTAGGAATTGGGTAATCTTGAGGGGTAAAAAAGGGAAAAATTCTTTGCACATTTTCTATACCTACAAGAAAAGCTTAGGAAATCATTCTTCATCTCCATTCGCAATGGAAGTTGACTAGATTTTCTCCCAAAGGATCATGAAATTTTGTCACCGAGTGTTTATGGAGAACTGATAGCCAAACTCCAATCGAGGGGCGAAAACGTTATTTAACGATTTGGAATTGTTGGACTGGTAGCTGATGAATGCATAACAGTTTCCATCTTTTGAACCATACACCTTCAGAAGTAAAACCGCATGTGGTTACAAACCATGCACGTCGCTGTAGTTAGAAACTACTAAATTGAGCTGAGAAAAGTACTTTATATATGATATTTTAGAGCCAGTGATCAACATGTAAATGTTCTTCACGTGATTCTATATATATTAATGGAGTCTTGGTAGATCTAATAAGGTGGGCATAGACTACGTAAGAGGCACTATGGTAAGCTCATTCGGAGTAAGGAAAGGTGCATGGACCGAAGAGGAGGATATACTTCTAAGGAAGTGCGTCGAGAAATATGGTGAAGGAAGATGGTGTCAAATTCCTCTCAAAGCAGGTATCTAAATGTATTCGTTCATGCTTGTAAACAGTGTTACTTTCTAGGGACCGAAGAGGGGCGCTATCCTCATCCTGTGGTCCAAGGTCTATATATCTTTTCGACAAACAATACGGTCTCTTTTTTCTACATATGGTGTGATCACGAGCAATTCTGATCACAAGAGATTTTCTCATGTTTATGTGTCTATATCGAGTATATAAATACTGTCTGTCGTGTTTGAGAACAGCTACACAAGAGGCAAAGAATAATATTCAACTAGCTGGACGCTCGAAAAAAGTATACACTGACTCTTAATTTTAATTTGCAGGTTTGAATAGATGCAGGAAAAGCTGTAGAATGAGGTGGTTGAATTATCTTAAGCCAAATGTCAAGAGAGGGCAGTTTTCAGTTGGCGAAGTAGATTTGATTATAAGGTTACACAAGCTGCTTGGCAACAGGCAAGTGAAAATGTCTTAACCAATCTAGAATTATTATTTTTTTTGACAAGACATATTCACTACAATGAGAAAAAAGAAATACCAAAGATAGAAAAGAAAGCTTGAGAACAATACAAAAGGATCAAAAGGATAGAGATGATGATAAAGTCTACTAAGAACCCCCGCCTTGCAAGCCATTATGCATGTAAGCATGAATACCAGATCTGAGATTGTTGAAGACAAAGAGGTAAAAACCAAGGAATGAAGAAGTGGTACTGTTTCTAGTGGTTTAAGAAAAATCACCAATGGCAGCTAATAGCAAAGCCAAAGAAGTCTCAGAAAGAGAGGGAGGGACTTCAACTGATTGAAGAGGATTATTTTTTCTATAAATAAAATGTCTCATATATTTAGTGAGAAATTTAAGAGGAAAACTTGAACTGATATGGAAGCCTTACTCCCTTTTTTTCTATAAATAAAACTGACCTTGCTTTGTCAGTCCATCTTCTAAAAAGTTCCTTTCCCTATTGACATGCTGAGAAGTACAGATTAAATTAGTAAGCAAAATCTTAATATTATTTTTTTTGTTTGGAGAATTTTAATGCTATTAAACAAGCCTTGAAGTACTCTCCGTAGCAGGTCCTGACGAGTGTCTTCCATCTATTTAACAACGTTGCCCGAATCACACTCTATTACCCATGCCTCTTCAGTTTTGTTTTGAAAGGAAGAAGTAGATCGAAGCCTTAACTAACTCTACGGAAAATTATTATTTTTTGTTACACAGGTGGTCATTGATTGCCGGTAGACTTCCAGGAAGAACAGCGAATGATGTAAAGAATTATTGGAACACAAACCTGCGTAAGAAGGTGGTTTCTAGCACTAGAGAAGCTCAAACAAAACCAGAACCAGAACCAGAACCAGAACCAAAATCAATAACAAAAGACAACATAATAAAGCCTCGACCTCGGAACTTCAAAAATTTATGTTGGTTAAGAGCTGGAAAAGGAACTCCATTTATTAATGTTGGTTCTCAATATGGGGACGATCTTTGCAAGCCATACTCTACCATAGCATTGCCACCTTCCGATGCGGATGAAGCTGAAAGGATGTGGTGGGAAAGCCTGTTAGATGACAGAGAAATTAATCTAACGAACAGCAACAGTTGTGAAAACAGCTGTCGTCTGGGTTCTGGTTCAGCAGCTAACCAAGAGCCCATCAACAGTACTCTTTTTGTAGAGGACAACCCACCAGGAGGGATAATGATTGGGGATGTGTTCTCTGACCAAGGACAAATTCGTTGGGGTGACATTTCTTTTGATGCAGACCTTTGGAGTCTAATGGATTCAGAAATAGATCAACAATGAATTGAAGGACTTAATTTAGCTCGTGTTGTTGTAATACAGAAATACATTATTATTATTATTATTATTATTATTATTATTAAGTGTTCTTTTCCTATTAAAGAATTTCCACAGAAATTTCTTGTGTATTTTTAAATGTCAGATTGAAGTTTTTTTTAAGCTTGTAAATATTCGTAAAATAAAGAGTTTTTTTATATTAATTGTTCATTCAACACTGAATGGATTTAAATGTATTAATACTCTATATTAACATAAAAACAATTCTTAACCCCAACCAATTTCTAGGGGTGAGCAAAACCAGTTCGGTTCGGTTTTTATCTAAAAAACTAACCAAAATCAAATTTTGAAAAACTTAAAAATTCAAACCGAAACTGGTTCAAACCGACCGTTTTCGGTTCAGTTCGGTTTTTTTAACAGAAAAATCAGAAAACCTGTTTTATTGTTTTTTTGGGCTTTCTGATGGGCTTTCTAATAGGCTTATAATTAATGTAAATATTATCTAATTTTGTTACAAAATTCTATAATATATTTAATATTTTTTTGTCACTAAATATTAATTTATATTAAATTATTAGTGGTAATACTGTGTTTAATATGTTTCAAGTCTTTCTAATATTTGTGTTTTGGAGTTTGGACTCCTCATGCATCAAAGTTTAAATAACACACACACACCAAATTAAAATTAAAATTACAAAACATTGCCTTCAAAAGGGCTTAAGAAAACAAACAACAAATAACATTGCCATAAAAAATAAAACACTTCATGCAAAAAATATAAATCTTCATTGTGCACATCATCACAATCAAAAAGCACATCAAGATGATAAGAACATTGCACTTTGATTTCGTGACACCATTGACATCAAAACCTGAAAATCAAGATCTAAAATTATAACATGATAAAATAAATTAGAATATGTAAAAATAAAAAGTAGTTTTTTACCATCAAACTTTTGGACTAATTATCATCTGTTACTAAATGTAACTTTCCATCAAATTCTACAAAATAAAAAAATAGACATGTTAGATGATTGCAAACAATTTAATTAATAAATTACAAAATAAAAGGTGCAAGTTTATAAAAAATAAATAAATTACCTGACTCAAGGTTTTCATATGTTTCAAAATCATTTATCAAGCTTCTAATATCAGTTGAAATTGATCCATGATGCAACCAATTTTGACAACAAATGAGTACTTGAATAGTTGCTGGAGATAGAGAACTTCAAAATTGATCAAGTACACGACCACCTGTGCTAAATGCTGATTCAGAAGCCACTGTGGATATAGAAATAGCCAGAACATGTTGTGCAACCTTTGAAAGTGTCTTATATTTCAAAGCATTACTTTTCCACCAACCCAAAATATCTAACTTATCATCATTAGGATCCTCACAACCCTCAATCAAATACCTATCAACCTCATTTTTATTTTCTACACTATCCTCCTCCTGCAAATGTCTTTTGAATCGAGCTAAAGTATTAACATCTACCTTCACATCATCAATAGCATTAACATCTTGTTTATGCCTATTATTATCCACCACTTCATCAATTTTCAAATAAAACTCATACAAGCGCACCAAAGTATCTTTCACCTTATTTGTTAGCAATTGTGCTTTGTCATGATCATACAAATCACCAAAATAAAATTTCACATATTTCAACTTCAAACGTGGATCTAAAGCATTAGCCACATATAACAAAAAATTCTGATTTACTTCACAACCTCAATACTTCTCAAACTTTAACATCATATTCATCGCCATTCCACTTAAAATATTATCTTTACTTTTACACAATTGCAACAAGTTTGTATGCATGTAAATCAATTCATTGAAAAAAGAATTTGATGTGACATGCAATGAGCCAGAAAATCTCAATGTAACCATATAAAAGATCTTTAAGAACTTGATCAAAGTTCTTGCATTTTCCCAATCCTCCAAACTAGGTGGCCCTATGTTTTTTTTATTTCCCTTTGAATCAACCTCCAAAAAGTAACTCATATACCTAGGTTCTTTTTCACCTAACCTCATAAACACCTTTTCAAACTTTTCAGCAGCTTCTAGCATCAGATAAGTTAAATTCCATCGAGTTGCAACATCTAAACACAATGATTTCTTACACTCTATATGCAATTTTTCAGCCCACTTCTTAAATGCAAGATGCCTTGATGGTAAAGATCTCACAAACATAATGGCATTTCGATTTTAACAACTGAAACATTAATCTCTCTCAAGCCATCACACACAATGAGGTTTACAATATGTGCACAACATCTAACATGCAAGTGCTCATTTGACAATATATTAGTTGGCCAATCTTTCATCATATTCTTTAAATAGGAAATGGTCACATTATTAGAGCTTGCATTGTCTAATGTAATAGTCAACAGTTTATCAATCTCCCACTCCAACAAACAATTCTCAATAACTTGGCCAATTATCTCACCCATATGATTGGAAACTTGATAAAAATTAAGAATTCTTTAATGCAAATTCCAGTCATTATCAATCCAATGAGTTGTTAAACACATATAAGTAATATTCTGGATTGATGTCCATGTATCTGTTGTTAAGCATAATCGTTGACCCCTAAGAGTTGTCCTCAATCTATCCTTCTCTTCAACATAAAGTTTCAAACAATCTCTCATAATTGTAAAACGAGAAGGAATGTCAAATCTAGGTTGCATAATCCTAGCAAACAATTTAAATCCCCGACCCTCCACAAAATTAAAAGACAACTCATCAATTATAACCATCTTTGCTAGTGCTTGTCTACATTCATCATAATTATAACCTATTGCCTTAAGACTTCCCACATTTTGTTCTCCCAATTCACCCTTAGGTTCTAACACCAAAACCTTTTGCTTCTTATCAACCACATAAGGAAACTTCTTGCATACTTTTAAATGACTCCACATATTACTTGTGCCATTAATAATAGTGTGACATGCATAATGTTTTCCACAATAATTACATTCAGCTCTAGGGGTTTTAGGATCAACATCAAGTTTTGTAAAGTGATCCCAAATTTGTGACTTTTTTCTATCTTCAACATTTCTTTTCCTAGATGCAAGGACTTGAGGTTGTTTACCTTTTGTATCTGTGGTGGATCCTTCATTGGTTGATTCTGTGTTAGCTTTTGAAGTTGGAGAAGTGGTTGATGTTGGTGTAGTGCCCGTGGATGAAGCATTTTGAATTTGAGTAGTTTCCATCAGTTATTACATAATGAAAACATGTTAAAAACCCATAATTTATAATAGATTTAAATATACTAAAATTCAAAGAAATTATCAAACTAATAGAAACTTAAATGTCAGGCAAAAAAAAAAATGGAAAGTAATATCAGCCTAAACATCTGCCAAGCTTAAGTTCACTGCCAATCTAAGTTCACTGCCAACCAACCCTAAGTTGACTGCTAACCAATCCTAAGTTCACTGTCTAAGTTCATTGCCATCGGCCAACCATCAAATTGTCCTTAAAATTTTGATTGACAGTCTATTTCGAGATGCAATAAGAACAGATTTACATCCTATATTATAAAAGCAACAGATTCTTAGTCATAGAAAATTAGAAACTAGTTTTGAAGACAATCCTAACAATGTCTGTGAACAATGAAATATGCTGTCAAACATAACCAATTTCACAACATCTATATCTTTTCCTTCAAACCAACATCAAAACAAAAGAGGAAATCACACAATGTTTTTCCATAACTTGAACTGTAAACAACAGCATGAAGAAAATAACATCTACCTTAAAAAATAACAAAGATGGCAACCAGAAAAATTCAATGATAGTTGCATTGTTTCAATGCGGTGAAGAGACATATGATGATAAATCATAACACAATCAGGAAACAACAACAAAAGAAAAATGTTATGCAACTCCCAGATCTAATACACCCTAATTTCGAAACAAAGTAAATACACATAAAACAAAGTAACACTGCAGCAACAAACTACCCAAAATGATTGACATAGAATAGGGAAACAAAATTCAAAAACAAACTAAAAGAACCAAGAAATTAAAAAAAAGGAAAAAAAAAAACAGAGATTGACAGGAAAAAAAAATTCATACCTGGTGTGAGTTGGGATGCAATTCAGGTTCGGGTGTGGAAGAGGGAGGGACTGGTTTGCTAGATTTGGAATCTGGAGGTTCAGTGTGTTGTGTGTCGCGCGACTCGTGGCCGTGTGGGAGAGGGATGTGGCTGACTGGCTAGGTTGTTTGTTTTGAAGATGAAGAAGGTATGGGAGAGCCAGAGAGGGATATGGATGAAGAATCGAAGATGGATTAACTTGATTTTGTTACAGAGTGAGTGAGAGTGTGGATTGTGAGGATTAAGGGAGCGGCTGCAAGGTGAAGGAGTCGCTGGAGAGGAAGAGAAGAGCATCTAGGGTTAATTAGGTTTTAGAAATTAGGAAGTGTTTTTTTTTTTCATATTTATAGTACCCCTTGAACCGAACCGGTTTGGTTGGGGTTTTTCCTGTTTTGTAAACTAAAACCAAACCGAACCGAAAATTTTAACAAAAAAAATAATCGGTTTAATCGGTTTTTTTTTCAATTCGGTTTTTTTGGTTTTTTTTTTCTCTGTTTACTCGGTTTTTTTGCTCATCCCTACCAATTTATGAGTGGATTTCATATTTATTCATTAACCATATTTGAAAACTATTTTTTCCAAGAAAACATCCATCATAACTTCAACGTTAGAATAAATTCCATGGCTGAATATGTGAACGTGCTTTTCCCAAACGATACCGGACAACTTATGGGCTAAACAAACACTAATCCAGCAGCGAAAGATGTGGCATCCTCGATCACCACAAACGAATGGTTTTAGAAGGCTTGTCTGGGCTAACATTGGAATCATGAATTATACTTTTTAAAGTCAGCTAACGCTTAAAGATGAAAACAAAACTTTAGACCAGAGGTATTGTCCTCTTCCTTTGGAAATTAAACACCACACATACTGCCCCCAAATAATTGGAGCTTATTTGCCCGAGCTGATCAGGCTGGCACGAGATGATAAAATACTTATGATTCATGACATCATTGCAGATTCCAATTTATAGTAAAACTTATATTAACCACACCTTACATGGAATATTAGTAGTTAATTAAAAAAAGCTATGACATCTTGTCAGAAGCAAAACTTAAATCATATTCTAAAATAATAAAATATGAAATTGCAAGAAACAAAAAGCTTTAAAAAAATAAAAAGGTAAAACAAACTTAAACTTGTGAACGTGATTTGAATGACTCAACATATCTAAATTTTAAAAGGTTAGATAATTTGTTTATTACGAAACATTAAGCTTATTGCTTGCCTTAAAATTTATTTTTTTAAAATGTAAAATCAACACGTAATTTATTTCTTTGTTTTATACTATTACATATCTTTTTATATCAAGCTATACGTAAACAAGCTTCTCACCTCAATACTAACAAATTTTCTTAAATGTTTAACGGTATTAACAAAATTTTAACTGTTTAACAGAATTTTAACTACTTGATTCTCTAATCTCATGATATGTGGCACGATCAGGTCCTTTAATATCTTTACACAATCAACACGTCACATGTTTCTCTCTAAATTCTGCTGACTATGAAAAGCTTTGTAAATATAACAAATTGAAAACATTTTTGACATATCAAGTTAGATGAATCTGCCTTTTGATTTGGAATGATTAGCAGAATTCCAGTATGTGATGGCATGAATGCGACGTGTTTAACTCATGGTAATGAAATAATTGGTGGACCGTTCAGCATCCATATTGATTTAAAAATATTATGAGAATGACATTATGTTTGGGTGAAGAAATAATCAATGAAGTGCTTTATATAAGAGCCAGATTAGAGAAAGGAGAAAAAAATGCTACAAAAATACAATAGAAAAACAAAACATGGAATATAGGGGAGATGTTACTCTGTATATTTTACTGCTGGTGCTGAATTTGGGGAACACCTTTGTGGAAATCTAAAAGACAAAACAGCTGGTTGGGTGGGTTTGGAGGTTGAGCAAGAGCACATCAACAGTCTTTTTGTAGACCACATCGAACAGTCTTTTTGTAGAGCACATCAACTTAGAGAGACAGAAGCTTGCGCTGTCTATGAATTAGGACAGAGTTGTTGGAGTGACATCTCTTTTGATTTGAACCTTTGAATTCTGATCAGTATAGTACAAGATCAACAACAACTTGAAGGATTTTAAATTCGTCTTTATTTTTGTGATATTTGTGCACAGGCAAATATAGCAATTACTACGAGCTCTTTCGTATCCAAATAAATTTTCATATCAATTATTTTAAACAAATCTAGTTTCTTAAGTCTTTTCTTAATGATTTTAACATTTGGTGACACTCGATTGATGTGATCATAATCAATTTGTCAAATTCATGAAAATTTGATCAATATTTTAATAACAGATAAAATTCTAATTTATAAAAATTAATAATCAATATTCTAGTATAAATATCGAACTTTTAGTGAGATTGATATTTAAATATTAAGAGTTGATCAGAAAATCTCAGAACAATTCTAAATATTCATCAATTTTAATTAAGAGTATTTTTCACGATAATAAACAAATTATGAAAAACTTTCTTCATAATAATTTATTTGGGTATACTAGCCTATAATAAATTCTTAACACCAAATTAAATAAATGTCAATCATAAGCCACATATAGATCATTGATCAGAAAATCATCAAAACCTCTAAATCACATAAAGCAGCTTATCTCAGTTAGGGTGCGCTGGTAGTGCTAATATATACTTGTTCTAACCATAACCAATCTCTTACCCTTGAATATTTGATAAACTTGGTATACTTAAGTTTCCTACCAATACTGAACCAAACAATTAGATGATGATTTCCATGAATCTTCGATACCACGCTTCCACGTGCGACTCCAAGTATACTCTATGACCTACAAAGTAGCCCTTCGAAGGGATCAAGCAAGTATGGTTTGTACATGATTTTGTTCATTTTGAAAAGATTTTTTGTAATTACTATTTTCATACAAGGGCCATCTAATTTTTAAAAACTCTTATAAATACCCTTTAATTTTTTTAAAAATTTTAACATCAATAAAGTGCAAGAGAGAGTAAAGGAAATGTAGAAAAACAGTTGCATATCATGTACATCCTTCTAGAGAGTTTTATTGATCATATACCTGTATATTGTGCTATTACGGTATAAGTTTTGTTTGATTAGCTGTTGCGATGAGCATAATCCATTGAATTACTAAAGAAATCGTTGTGGTGGTGTTAGTAGCGCCAAATCAATACTTAAGTTATCTCTTAAACTTATAAAAAGAGTAGTTGTCAATTTGATTTATGCAATCACTTCTTTTATATATATAGAAGCCTATTCACCCCTCGATGATTTGACTCTTGGTCCCATAGCTAAGACTTTAACATCTTATTATTGTCATGGTTAAGAAATTCGGCCGGTAGGTTAATCCCATATTCGAATGATTTGATATCACCTAGAAGAGTAATTTATTAACATGGTTAAAAAATTGAGAAAAAACCATCAAAAAATTATCTTATATAAACAGTAAATCACCTAGACGAGGGCTTCCCATAAGCATTGCACGGCGTTGAAACTTCCCTTTCACAGGACCATTCCACCGAATCAGCACCTGATCTGCAATTTTCGGAACGGTCCCCATCGTTGGCGAAGCCAATTTGTTTCTTGCTAAGTGCAACATATAGTCAGAAATGATCATTTCCCGTCTTGCTATTTCGATGGATTTCATAAAGCTACCAATTGATTGTTAGTTGAGGCACAAGCACTAGGAGACAATTTGCAGCACCGTGCAGGCTTTTCCGTCTATCATCAATGCATGGTTTTATGTCAAAACAGGAGCTGGTCCACTTGAGTGTTTAAACAGTGTTGCTCTGTGCGGACACAGTTCCTTTTTTTTTTTTTTTTAATAAAACTATAGCAACCGAACGAGGTTTTTAGTTGAGCAGTGATTTTTAATTTGAAAGATCATGTAATTTTGTCTCCTGGTATTTATTGAGCACTTATAACCACATGGAAGACTCCAATCGGGGTGGGAAAACGTTAATTTAACGTTTTGGAATTGTTGGATTGGTAGCTGATGAATGCAAGAAACGTTTCCATCCTTTGAACCATACACCTTTCGAAATAAACCTCTTTCTGTTTTCAGACCATGCATTTCGCTGTTGTCACTATTATAGAATATACTTATATAGTAAATATTGTATATAAGAAATATTCTATTCATATTTGGTAACCTTCTTCTTCTTCTTCTTCTTCATCATCATCATTATCATCATATATATATATATATATATATATATATATATAAAGGATTGACTAATCAATAGGTTAAACCTCCTAATTATTCTCAACTTGGTATCAACCCTGTTATATTGTCACTATTTGCTTGTTTTTCAAATGATCATTATACAGAAACAATTTCCCCATTACCAGATGCTCTTGCCTCCAGGTCTGACACTGCAGAACAACCCAGTTCTACAACAGCTTCGTCAGTGTTTGCCGCCTAGTTTAATCCCTCCACCGCTTCTCCAGCCGGCATGCAGCTCCATGTCGACCTTTCCTCATATCCTCTTCACCTACTTTAAGGTATTGGCTCTTCTTCTCCACGCCCAACTGTTCACCAACATCTCATGGTTCTCCATCCTCGACAGCCTAAGACAACACTGTCCATAACAACTACCACCGTCTCTGTTGCTTCTTTTAGTTGGGTAGTTTCTCTTCCTACTCATGAGGCACTAATTTTCAATTATGCTAATAGGTATGAGGTGTGGTATAGTGCTATGTGAGAGAAAATTCAAGCTTTACTCGTTAACAGAACTTGGACCTTAGTGTCGTTTCACCCTTCAATAAATGTTGTTGGTAGTCAATAAGTGTACAAGATTAAATGCATATTTGATCGCTGCATTGAAAGGTATAAGGCGTGTCTAGTTGCTAAAGGTTTCACTTAGCAAAAAGGTATGGCCACAAGAAAAAACAAAAAATTGGCCAAGTCTTTCAAAAAAAATTAAAAACTTATTTTTGGCAATAAAATATTATTCACTTTTAATATAAGGATAAACAAAATGTAAAAGGGAAAAATATAAAAGGGGTTAAAATCCAAAATATTATTAGGAATAATAATTTTTTTTATAATTATTGATCACCTTTAATATAAGGATAAAACAAAAACATGTATAAGGTTAACATCTAAAATATTATTGGAAATAATACAACTCATTCACTTCTAATATAAAAATAAAATCTACAAAGAATTTTATTCTAAATATTATTTAGAATGACGTGATAGCAAAAATTTCAATATCACCCAAAAAAATACCTTAATGATAATTAATGATATTTTATCGTTTTAGACCAAGTTTTTGACTTAGAAAACCAGAACTTGTTCATCATAGCAAATCCTTCATAGTAGGTTGATAGGAATATAAATATTATTAGGCCATAGCAAACAAAAAGAAAAAAATAATATAGTTTATCTCAGATAAGGTGTACTAATGATGTTGATATCTTTTATTTACATAATTAGTTCCTTACCTACAATCTTTAAAAGACCAATTAGAATTTTTAATAATCATCCTTTATTCAACCAAAGTATTCCAAGACACCATTTGAAAAATGTTGTCACGCCCTATGCCCCTGCAAAGAGGGTATGGCACTAATCTGCCAGTTCTCCACATTTGCAGAACCCAAAAACAACAAATCAGTTATTCAAGACCCAAAAATCTAGATGTCTAATCAGTTCGATTTAATTCAATTAACATCCTAAAACATCAATTAAATCCCTTAAATTATTCAATCATCAAATCAATATAAAAACCCTAAACACTTTTAAAATCCTTCCATTATCAAATCCTAATAAAAAAAAAATAACAATAAGGGTTGAGTTTGGGTGTCAAGCCAAAACATGAGTGTTAGAGTCCTCGCCATGTTAACCTTTTAATTGGTACACGGCTTAATAGATTCATTACGGAGTACATTACTTTGCAATTAAATGGGAAAGATTATAAGATTAAACTGCAGGAATTGGATCCTCTGCATTATCCAGTATTCGAAGCTATCGAGTGCAATGTGGCAGCATTTGACCTGATGAAGTAGAAAGATGATACTGAAACAGAGACTAGCACTGCTGATACCTCTGATACTGCCATTGCTGACGACATTACAATTGTAATATGTGCACATTTGGCAACAGACATGGATGCGATTGGTAGTTGGCATAATAGGCTGGGATTTGGAAATCAGTAAAGCATCTGTTTCTGATGAAATTCTGTTTCCGAAAATATTGGATAGTAGATCACGACCACAAGATCTTAATTCAAATGCAGAAATTGATTCTGGGTTTTAGGAATGTTGAAGATCTAGATAGGGAGATCGATGATTGAGCTGCAAATCAATAGTTGCAGGTCTGTATTTGTCTTGGTAAGGAATTAATTGCCTTATCTATGCAGATTTTCTTTTGGAATAGTTGTGGATTGGGCATGTCTGCTAATAAGAGAGCTGTTGAAACAATGATTTTGCAAAACACTATTGACATTCGCATCCTTTTAGAAACTAAGAGGAGAATTTGCACACCTAGTGTAGTTTATGCAATATGGAATGATCCTAATGTCAAGTGGTTCTCAGTGGACTCTGTTAATAACACTGGTGGCATCTTGGTAATGAAGGTAATTTTAAGGCTAAAGCTATTGCATACAGTGGGAAATGGATAACAGTTCTTCGTCTCCATGTTAAAACGAACTTTATATGTGCAGTTATAGGTGTTTATGCAGGGAGTTTGGTTACAGAGAGGTGTATACTGTGGGAGGAGATTATTACTTTACAGGTAGCTTTTGAGGTTCCTCTGTTCATCGTAGGGGATTTTAATGAAACATTGAAACATAGTGATAAAAGTAATTTGCTAGAGCATCCTTTAAATGGCCCTGGATACACTAGATTTCGAGGACAATCGATGAGTCGTATTGATAGAGCCTTTGCGATTCCAGAATGTCATTTGCAATTCCTAGACTTAGCTTTATTCTGTTAACCTAGGAGCTTGTCGAACCACCGTCAGATGCTCTTAGAGTTGCTCGACAAATCTTTATGGAGAAACTTAAAGACTTATGGGCTGAATATTGCAGCAAGCACCCGGAAAGATTTTGATTGGTCAAGAAGATTGTTGTTTAGCTTCCAAATTTAGAATGTGGAAAATGGCTGAATTTGGCAACCAGGATAGGAAACTGATACGGATACAAAATGATATTCAAAAAACGGGAAAAAGAGAGGAGTATTGTCAACTTATACAACAAGAACTTACAGATTTGAATAGACTCAACTCTGAACATTGGAAAGTTAGTAAATGTGATGAGGCAATTTGGAGTCAAAAGTCAAGAAAAAATAAGTGCAAGCTAGATGATTAGAACACCTAGTTCTTTCATTTGGCAACAAGTATGAGAAGAAGCAGAAATAATACTACACAGATGAGTCGTGGAGGAGTCATTTGCACTTCTCCAATAGACATTAAGGTTGCTGTTGTTTCATACCTATTCAGAAAAATGAACTGTGAGCCCAAATCAAATGGTGTTCATAGTGGGAAGACAAATATTAAAGGGATTCATGATAGCTAATCGGTGGTCCACAGTGTCAAAAAAAAAAAAAAAAAGTGGTAAGCATGGATTTATCTTAAAAATACATTTTCACAAGGCTTTCGAGTTTATTATATGAGAGTACTTAGAAGAAGTAATGACCTAAATGGGATTTGGAAGAAAATGTTTATAGAGTATATTTCAGGTTCAAACTTGGCAATTCTTATTAATGGTTCCTGGAAGCTTTGGCAGTGTTTTGTGAATTGGCTTGGGATTAGTTGTTGTATGCCTAGAACAGTGCAATGGTTAATGGCAGGTTTCAAAAGAGAGCTTTAACAATGCTATCTCTTTGGTTGAAGTCGATGGGTAGGGACTTTATGTGCAGCTACTCATGGACCAGTGCCACCCGGCTTGCTATGGACCATTCGCTCACACCTTGCTAGCTAGCTATGGACCATGTCATGTGTATTGATCACATGTGCCAGTGGTTAGCACTGTGAGAACTGAACTGAGATGACCTAAACTTGTATTTAAGGTGCGTAGTCAGCCTTATGGAACATCTAAACTCTTATGAAAGTTAGTTCTTGTCCGAAGAAAATCACAGTCAAACTAATGCTATAGCCACTTTCAAGTTGCGAGAGACTAATTAATTGCACAAATACTCAGACCGTACGTATATCAATAATCTCCCTAAGGTGTGTTTGTGTGTCTATCTTAATACATTTTTAATTAAAAAACATTTTCTTAAAAAATATTATACGTCGCATTAAAAACTGACGTAGCTAGCAGGTAGATTTTCTAACGTGCTTGGAACTGATTTTTATTGAACAGATTTTATAGGTGAACATTAAAACGCTTCCTGTCGCCATGAAGGCGCATTATATATATTAACTCGTGCTTTGCCACGTATCATCAAATAGTTGTGTTTTTTTAACAAAAAAAATGAATATTAGGTTTCTAAGTCTATATATGTTTACATGTCTATATCGAGTATAGCCTCTCGTGTTTGGTTACAGCAACAAAGAATATTCAACTAGCTGGACACTTCGAAAAGTGTGCACTGATTCTTAATTTTCATTTGCAGGCTTGAATAGATGCAGGAAAAGCTGCAGGTTGAGGTGGTTGAATTATCTCAAGCCTAGTATCAAGAGAGGACAGTATTCTGAGGACGAAGAAGACTTGATTATCAAGCTACACAGGTTGCTTGGCAATAGGCAAGTGAAAATGTGTAAATATATTATATATTACATGCATTGCAAACCTTGCATGGAAGTATGAATACTCGATCTCAGATTGTTGAAGAAAAAGATTGTAAAAAACAAGGGATGAAGAAGTGGTAGACTATTGCTAGTGATCTAATAAAAATCACCAATGGCAGCTAATAGCAAAACTAAAAGAAATTCTTGTAAGAGAGAGAGGGAGAAACGAGAAATTTTCCAGCCCTTCTGCAATAGAGTTCCTTTCTCTATTGACATGCTGAAAACCAGAGTCTAAATTACTAATCAAAATTGTAATCCTGCTAAACAAGCCTTGAAATCTCCATGGTCGGTCCTGACCAGAGTCTTCCATCTATTAAACAGCGTTGACCGAATCACTCTCAAGTAGATCGAGTCCATATAGCTTAGGGGAGGGTTCAAAATCACTTCACTTGGAAGCTCAAGTATTTTGGAATATAAAGAGGAATATTTTTTTTTAATGATAAGAAAACAAATTGTATTAAAATGAAGCCAATTAGGTTATAAAGGGAAATTTTTTATTCAATTATAATTATCTCAATTAATTTCGCATATGGTGCGCGATATATGTACATATATATATAAAATACATTATGTTTTGTTACACAGGTGGTCATTGATTGCTGGTAGACTTCCAGGAAGAACAGAAAATGATGTGTAGAATTATTGGAACACAAACCTGCGTAAGAAGGTGGTTTCTCCCTAAAGATCATGAAATTTTGTCACCTAGTGTTTATCGAGAACTGATAGCCAAACTCCAATCGAGGGGCAAAAACGATATTTAACGATTTGGAATTGTTGGACTGGTAGCTGATGAATGCAAAACAGTGTCCATGCATCTTTTGAACCATACACCTTCAGAAGTAAAACCGCATGTGGTTACAAACCATGCACGTCGCTGTAGTTAGAAACTACTAAATTGAGCTGAGAAAAGTACTTTATATATGATATTTTAGAGGCAGTGATCAACATGCAAATGTTCTTCACGTGATTCTATATATATTAATGGAGTCTTGGTAGATCTAATAAGGTGGGCATAGACTACGTAAGAGGCACTATGGTAAGCTCATTCGGAGTAAGGAAAGGTGCATGGACCGAAGAGGAGGATATACTTCTAAGGAAGTGCGTCGAGAAATATGGTGAAGGAAGATGGTGTCAAATTCCTCTCAAAGCAGGTATCTAAATGTCTTCGTTCATGCTTGTAAATAGTGTTGCTTTCTAGGGACCGAAGAGGGCTATCCTCATCCTGTAGTCTAAGGTCTGTATATAAGTATCTCCCAATCTTTTCGAAAAACATTATGGTCTGTCTTTTCTACATATGGTGTGATCATGAGCAATTCTGATCACAAGAGATTTTCTCATGTTTATATGTCTATATCGAGTATATAAATACTGTCTCTCGTGTTTGAGAACAGCTACATAGAGGCAAAGAATAATATTCAACTAGCTGGACGCTCTAAAAAGTATGCTCTGACTCTTAATTTTAATTTGCAGGTTTGAATAGATGCAGGAAAAGCTGTAGAATGAGGTGGTTGAACTATCTTAAGCCAAATGTCAAGAGAGGACAGTTTTCAGTGGGCGAAGTAGACCTGATTATCAGACTACACAAGCTGCTTGGCAACAGGCAAGTGAAAATGTCTTAACCAATCTAGATTTTTTTTTTTTTTTTTTGTGACAAGACAGAGTATTCACTAAAAGCACCTAGCAAGGAAAAGAACTAACAATGAGAAGAAAGAAATACGAAAGATAGAAAAGAAAGCTTGGGAACAATACAAAAGGATAGAGATGATGACATAGTCTACTAAGAACCCCAGCCTTGCAAGCCATTATGCATGTAAGCATGAATACCCGATCTGAGATTGTTGAAGACAAAGAGGTAAAAACCAAGGAATGAAGAAGTGGTGCTGTTTCTAGTGGTTTAAGAAAAATCACCAATTGCAGCTAATAGCAAGGCCAAAGAAGTCTCAGAAAGAGAGGGATCAGGGACTTCAACCGACTGAAGAGGATTATTTTTTCTATAAATAAAATGCTATCTCATATTTAGTGAGAAATTTAAGAGGAAAACTTGAACTGATGGAAGCCCTTACTCCTTTTTCTTTTTTTTAATGAAAGCTGACGGCGACAAGAAATGGCATGCTGTCTGTGTAGACCTTGCTTTGTCAGTCCATCTTCTAAATAGTTCCTTTCCCTATTGGCATGCTGAGAAGTACAGATTAAATTACTAAGCATATATAATCTTAATACTAATTTTTTTGTTTGGAGAATTTTAATGCTATTACAAGCCTTGAAGTCTCCATAGTAGGTCCTGACGAGTGTCTTCCATCTATTTAACAACGTTGCCCGAATCACACTCTATTACCCATGCCTCTTCAGTTTTGTTTTGAAAGGAAGAAGTAGATCGAAGCCCTAACTAACTCTACGGAAAATTTATTATTTTTTGTTACACAGGTGGTCATTGATTGCCGGTAGACTTCCAGGAAGAACAGCAAATGATGTAAAGAATTATTGGAACACAAACCTGCGTAAGAAGGTGGTTTCTGGCACCAGAGAAGCTCAAACAGAACCAGAACCAAAATCAATAACAAAAGCCAACATAATAAAGCCTCGACCTCATAAATTCAAAAGTTTATGCTGGTTAGGAGGAGAAGGTATTCCATTTTTCAATGGTGGTTTTCAATATGGCTACGATCTTTGTAAGCCATGTTCTACATCAGCATTGTCCCCTTCCGGTATTATTGAAGTTGAAAGTATGTGGTGGGAGAGCTTGTTAGAAGACAAAGAAATTAATGTATCGAACAACGAAGGATGCCTAGGTTCTGGGTCAGAAGATGACCGAGAGCCCATCAACAGTTCTTTTGTAGAGGACAACGCTCCAGAAGGGATATTAATTGCGGACGTGTTCTGTTGTGAACAAGGACAACATTGTTGGAGTGATCTTTCTTTTGATGCCGACCCCTGGAATTTAATAAATACTTGAAATACTTAAGCCTGGGTTGTTGTAATATTTTGTGCGAAACTAATTAAGTTAAACTATAAAAGGCTTGTCGTCCTTTCTTTGAAAAATTAAAAAAAAAAAAAAAAAACATGATTGTTTCTAGGAGGATTCATTATTTTTGATTTATTTTGGTTTTTATTAAAAAAATAACAAAATCAGTTTTTTTAAAAAAACAAAAACCATATTGGAACCGATTCAAATCGATCGGTTTCAGTTAGGTTCGGTTATTTTAGAACAAAAATCAGCTCAAACCGGTTCGGCTTAGTTTTTTCTGGTTTGGATCAGTTTTTTCCGGTTTGGCTTGGATTTGTTTTTAATTTTTTTTATTTGGGTTCGGTTCAGTTTTTTTAGTTTTGAGCTTATAAAACCAAACCTGTCAAGGTTTTTTTTAAAATTATAATTGATTTTTTTTTACAATTTGATTTTTTTTTCTAGTTTTCTTGATTTTTTTATTTTTTTACTCACCCCTAATTTCTAGCTTCTTTGTTTTGGTAGCTTAGACATGTCAGGTTATAGGATCCGAGTTTAAGCTTTTTTTAGCTCATTGTTTTTAGGTTGAATATAAATTTCAAAATATATATATATATATATATATATATATATGTAAAACTTAATTGAGTTTATGATTAAGATCATGATTTTGATGAATCAAACCATAATAATTGAATTTTTTTTTTGTTATTGCTTTTTTTACCAATATAATTTTTTAAAAAATAATTTTTGAATTTATATTTCAACTAATATCCCTTATATGTTATTTTTATTATTATTATTTAACTTCTTTTTGGATATAGATTTTTTTTTGGTGTTTAGTGTATTTATTTTTTTAAAAAGATCATTTTGATTCATCTATAAATTTTTTATTTTTTGTTAATAAAACTTTATTTTTAAAAATAAAATTTAATTTTTTATATAATATTTTTGATGTGTACAGTCTTGTCTAATTAATATGTTTTTACTTTTAATCAATTTCATATATGTTTATATTTTTAATATCATTTAATTGAATAAAAAATAATTTTAATAAGTAAATTCAGTAAATGCAACATATTAAATGTTAAATCTTGCAATACTAGTTATCTTGGTATATACATATCTTTTCATTTTTTCAGTTTTATTTTTTTATATTGTTAATACTTTTTTTTCATTTATTAACACACATAGTTCTAGATTTATTTGATTACATATATACATGAGCTTTTCAATTTATACTTAAGATTTTTTATAAACAAAAATGCATTGAAAAAACATGTATGTACAATATTTTTGCTAGAGAAAAAACATTTAGCCCAGAACGGAGCGCGAGTTATATGGCTAGTACATTATTATTATTATTATTATTAAATTTTTGAAATTTTTTTAAAAAATTAAAAATAAATAAATAAATAACAACAAAAAATAAATAAAAAAATAATTTAAGATTTGTGTTAAGACAACACAAATTGAAAGTTTGAAGACTAATAAGGATGGAATTATAAATTTAGGAGTCTATTTGGTCAAAAATTAGAAGAATTGATAAGTTTAAAGATTTAATTGAACTTTGATTTAATTAATTAATGAAATTATGAGCTTAATTGAAAAAATACTAAAATTTGGGGCTGATTCGAGGTAAAATTGCAAGAAATTAAAGTTCATGGACCAAAGTGAAATGACGTAGGTACTTTAGGGAGTTTAATTGATTTTTTCAGAGGTAATTTTGAAAAAATTAAAAGTTGAAGAGTCAATTAAGGATCCAATTGAATAATCCAGAACCCAAGGATTGTTTTGTAAATATCACTAGAATTCAGGGGTTCAATTACAATTTTATCAAGGGGTAAAATTAAAAATAAAAAAAGAATTTCCTTGATTAGGGACCCCATTATTAAATCTCAGAAGTTCAGGATCAAATTGGAAATAATCATTTCAGTTGAAAACGGCGCCGTTTTCATCGCCTTCTTCATCCCACCGATTCAACAGGAAATCCACCATCAATCATGGTCACGTCTGTGCCCCATGATTGTGCCACCTACAGTAATCGATGCCATCCTGACTCCATTATTCACGTTATCTGGCTTTATAGAAGCCAGAGAAAGAACACCGGGAGGGGGAGAACGAAGGAGCAGACAAAAAAAAAGAGAGACGCAGAACAGGGGGTTTTCCGGAGATAAAACAAGAACACAAGGGACAGACACTACGGGAGGAACAGAGGAAAGGCACCGGGGACGGACGAAAACAGAGATAACAGAAGGAAAAAAACAGAAACGAAAAACCAGAGACGGGGGGAGAAGAACGAAAACACAGGACGCAAACCCAGAGATAACGACAGAATTAGAGACGCAGAGGGAACGAAGACGAAGGAGCAAAACACAGAACCAAAAAGAAACAGAAGGAACAGAGGAGAGGAGGTCAGCCATCACACCATCATTGGCCTCTTCACCAGCAGCGCAGGTAAGCTTCCTTTAGCTCCATTATTAACGTTCTCTTCCTTTAGCTTTGAATAATTCACGCATGCGAGCCTTTGCACAACCGTGTTACTGGATTGGGCTAGTAATTGGGCCGGACTCACTGTGTTAAGCTCAGTCATATACAGGTTATGTCAAATCCAGCTAAAAAAAGAAGACAAAAGCTGAGGCCAGGCTGGGATTGAGTCTCAAACCCATCTGACCAAATCAAGGATGTATTTTGCAAAACATATCTTTATACCTGAACTCTTTATTTTTACTCAGTTTTATTTTGATATCTAGATAAAGAGGCTTTGTGAATATCAGAAAATTTCAAAAAAAAATTATTGATCTTTTTGAATTTATTTATATATATGTCCCTCGTGTTTTTTTAGGTATTTTATTATATAATTAATATGTGGATTTTAGCTATAAAGTGCAAATTTGGTATATAATACTTTAAAAAAAAAAAACAAATATGTATGCATTGATTTAAATTTATTTTACTAGTTTATTTAGTGACGCTACAATAAGAATATCATTATTTTTTTTTGCTACGTTTTAAGTATTTTTCCATGATTGGTTTTGAAAAATTTAACTTATAAATAACCACATTATCCTTTATTTTTTACCATGTTGGGTAGGCATAAGAACGGTAACCTATGGCCTATAAGAAGCAGAGGGTTAAGCTGAATTGTTTTATAAGGAAATTGTTTTCCGAAAACTGGCAATGTCGACAAATATAATTTTTTAAAAGTTTTTTTTTTTTTTTTAAAAAAAAAAAGCATTTATAACTATGATTTGGGTTGCTTCAGATGGTGTTTGCCCGTCTTGCCTCTTGGATGGATTTCATAATCCTTCCAATTGATTGTTAGTTGAGCACTAGCACTAGTAGACAATTTGCACCGTTTCCACTAAAAACGTTATTTAACCGTTTGAAATTGTTGGACTGGTAGCTGATGATTGCAAGAACCGGTTCCATGCATATCGCTGTTGTTTGAAACTACAAAATTGTCGTGGTAATAACAGCACTAGTTAGTGGCAGAGCTATGGAACAGCACTATATATATGATAGTTTGGAGTGAGTGTGATGTAAATGTACTTCGCTTGTTTGTATATAGACTTGCTAGCTTTAATTAGGTGGAAAATAGACTACATGAGAGGCACTATGGTGAGTTCATCAGGAATAAGGAGAGGTGCATGGACCAGAGAGGAAGATATACTTCTAAGGGATTGCGTTGAGAAATATGGCGAAGGAAGATGGCATCAAGTTTCTCCCAGAGCAGGTATCTAAATGACTTCGTTCGTGCTTGTAAATCAATAGATTTTCTCATGTTTATATGTCTATATCGAGTATAGTCTCTCGTGTTCAACTAGCTGGGCACTTCGAAAAACTGTACACTGATTCTTAATTTTCTTTTGCAGGCTTGAATAGATGCAGGAAAAGCTGCAGGTTGAGGTGGTTGAATTATCTCAAGCCAGGTATCAAGAGAGGAGAGTATTCTGAGGACGAAGAAGACTTGATTATCAAGCTGCACAGGTTGCTTGGCAATAGGCAAGTGAAAATGTGTAAATATATTATATATTACATGCATTGCAAACCTTGCATGGAAGTATGAATACTCGATCTCAGATTGTTGAAGAAAAAGATTGTAAAAATCAAGGGATGAAGAAGTGGTAGACTATTGCTAGTGATCTAATAAAAGGAACTCTACTGCAGTCTAAATGTTCCATCCCATCTGCAGTAGAGTTCCTTTCTCTATTGACATGCTGAAAACCAGAGTCTAAATTACTAATCAAAATTGTAATCCTGCTAAACAAGCCTTGAAATCTCCATGGTCGGTCCTGACCAGAGTCTTCCATCTATTAAACAGCGTTGACCGAATCACTCTCAAGTAGATCGAAGCCATGTAGCTTAGAGGAGAGTTCAAAATCTCTTCACTTGGAAGCTGAAGTATTTTGGATTATAAAGAGGAATTTTTTTTAATGATAAGAAAACCAATTGTATCGAATTGAAGCCAATTAGATTATAAACTACATTATGTTTTGTTCCACAGGTGGTCATTGATTGCTGGTAGACTTCCAGGAAGAACAGCAAATGATTTAAAGAATTATTGGAACACAAACCTGCGTAAGAAGGTGGTTTCTGGCACCAGAGAAGCTCAAACAAAACCAGAACCCAAAGCAATAACGAAAGCCAACATAATAAAGCCTCGACCTCATAAATTCAAAAGTTTATGGTGGTTAGGAGGAGAAGGTGTTCCATTTTTCAATGGTGGTTTTCAATATGGGTACGATCTTTGTAAGCCATGTTCTACATCAGCATTGTCCCCTTCCGATATTTTTGAAGTTGATAGTGTGTGGTGGGAAAGCTTGTTAGATGACAAAGAAATTAATGCATCGAGCAGCACCGGACGTCCACGTTCGGGGTCAGAATCTGACCAAGAGCCGATCAAAAGTCTTTTTGCAGAGGACAGCGCACCAGAAGGGATGAGAATTGGAGACGTGTTATGTGAACAAGGACAACATTGTTGGAGTGACCTTTCTTTTGATGCAGCAGATCTTTGGAATTTAGTCGATACTTGAAATGCTTTAGTTTGTATTGTTGTAATATCTGTTGCCAAACCAACGAAGTGCAAATCTAAAAAGGTGGGGTGTTTACTGTTTAGCCAACAATATTCACACATTCACTAAAAAATAAAAAAAAATAAAAAAAATAAAAAAAACCACCAAGGATATATTGTTTATTTTTTTTATAATTCATTTTAGTACTCAAAGTTTTATATATTGGCTTAATCCTAATTGAAGACCACTTGCATTTAAATTTTTAGTTTAAGGTGAAATTAAAAAAAAAAACCGAAATAAAAAAGACTCCAAACATAAAAGACGTGTCAAAGATTGCATAAAAAATACATTTAGATCCTTGATCTTTTAAAAAATACAATGTATATAATTTAGGTCTCCGTAAATTTTTTTTTAAAAAAAAACAATTTTGATACACAAGTTCCTTTATATTTTTTTTTTTACTAGGTTAGAGAGAAAAAAGAGGAAGGGTTGTCAAATTCCAATGATAAAATAAAAATTCATCATTCATTTTATTTTCAGCCACCAGAATGAGTTTTTTGTTTCCATGGTTCCATGAGATGAGAGGAACCTCATGGTGGTTATTTAGATCCTTAATGTTGCATGAAAAAAATAAATTTGAGTTGAGAAATCCAAAATTAAATCGGTTTAATTTCAGGTTTTTAAACTATTTTTTAAATATTTAGAGTTGATAAAATAATTTGAGGATGTTAATGATTTGTTTTTAGGTTAAAATAGCTTGAAAACTAGGTTTTGGTCAAAAGACTAGCTGCCTGATTTTTCTACTATAATTATGGTGTTCAAAATCTAGGTTTACAAAAAACATGTCATCGGTCTTGGTAGGCAACGTGTCGTCCAGTTTTTTTCTTAAAAAATTTGATATCATCCCTTTTAAAAATAAAAATAAGCCCAAACTCTCTTCAGGGCTTTTCATTTTAATGGCCTAAACATGTAGGACAAAAGCCCGTGAGTCTGGGTTCTTTTTGGCTCTTTTTTCTACTTTGTATATAAATTTAAAGGGAAAAACAATATTAAACTTAGTTGAGTTAATAGTCTGGATCACGGATTTAATAAATTAAACCATAACAATCAGTCTATTTTTTTTATATTGCTTTTTTACTAATATTTTATTTTGATATACTTTTTAAAAAATATTTTTTAAAATTTATATTTCAATTAATATCTCTAATAAATGTGAGCCTATTAAGACCTTCATATAGACATTATCTTCCTGTTATATTCTAAATAATATGAAGTAAGCCTTAATTGATTCTAAGTAGTCACAAGCCATTCAAGAAGATACGGAAGCTTTATAGAAAAATAACACATGAAGGTTGATGCAAAAACCTAAAAGGAACAAGATAGTGGTGTGCAAATAGGTGCTCTCAATTAAATATAAAGTTGATGGATTCATTAACCGATACAAGGTAAGATTAGTGGTAAAAAATTTTACACATACATATAGTCTCACAAGTCACTAAACTAAACTAACTAATGTAATGAATTTAGATTGGCCATTGCTAAACTTAATTTTTCCTTTCTTCCAAGGGGGAATTTAATCGCAACTAATCATGTCGATTACTCAACTGAATATTTTATCTTCTTCCCGTTGCTAGGTTTGTCTCCTCATGTATTCTATCCCATGTTCATTGTTTTTAGACACAAGTGTTGTGTTTATTTGTTGATAGCTCATGTTTCCTTGATTATGAGTTTGTGTGTTAGCCAATTTCCTTCCTGTCTGGTTACAGGATGCTATGATTGAAGCTTTGATTGTCAATTCTATAAGGTTTGATGGGCGGCCACATTTCTAGTCTTCTTTCTAATCAAGATGTTTTTTGAACTAAAAGAAAGAAAAAAAAAATTGTTAGGTTAATTGATTAATGTGGTGCAAGATATTTTTAAAAATAATTTTTAATTAAAAATATATTAAAATATTTTTTATTTTTAGCAATAGCACATTAACCAATAAAAAAAATTATAAAAAACTTCAATTTAATACTTAAAAAAAAAAAATTGAAAAGGAGGTTTAAGCATTCTCTTTCTAACTCCATTGAAGCCCATATATTTTGTTAAGATCTAGTTTTGGCCCATTTGAGTCACTGTGTGGTAGCTGGCGAATTTATGGCTTGGCACGTGGTTCGATATCCAGCATCTCTTTTGGGGGGCTTTTATCAAAATAAAATTCTTCTTGAGCTCGGATTAATGACGTATCTATTTTCAGACTTAGGCTCTGCTTGTTTGTAGAAAAATTATTTTTTAAAAAAATTAAATTTTAAAAAAAATAAATTTTTGAAAAGTAAATTTTGAAAAAATATTTTTTGATATTTGACAGTGTTATGAAAAATAAACTGAAAAATACTTTCCAGTGTTTCTTTATGTTATGGAAAATAAACTGGAAAATAATTTATTAATGAATTAATTTTTTTTTCAAGTTTATCTAATATATATAAAATATTTAATCACTTACAATAAAAAAATAAAATCTAAAAAGTATAATGATGAATTTTTTTTATTATATCATATATTCATACATAGCTTATTTTATAAAATATAACTATATATGTCATATCATATTATAGAGAAATAAGCTTGTAAAATATTTTTTAAGTAAAACCTATTAATATATATTTTTTCAATTTTAAAAGCTTAAAATAAGTTTTTTTTTTGTCGTATGAAGAAAGCCAAATTAGTTTATGTTAAGAGTTATATATTTGGGGTTTTTTTTTTGGTATGAAGTATTTTTTAAAAGATAAATAAATACAAAAATATTTTTATGGTATTTTGGATAAATATTTTTTTTTACGAGTAAAGACAATTATCCCTTTAGTATCCACTGTAATTCAGCATTTAATGTAAATTGAATTTCAAAAACAACCTGATTGTATTATTATTATTATTATTTAAAAAAAAATATTTTCTTTTTAGAATGATATTCAAGAGTAAGACCCACCACCCTGCAAGAAGAAAACGGAAAATCTCAAGGTTCTCTCTCATTTATTGTCCCCTGGTGCAAGAAGAAAACGGTTTCCCCTCATTTCCCATCATTCCCCTCTCATTCCACTGTCAATCGATTTCCCCTGATTCCCCCCATTCAGTTTCTCAAATTCCCCTGTCATTCCCCTGGGTTTCCCTTCATTCAGTTTTCCCTCCTGTATACTCAGTTCTCTCACGACTGTTCTCTCGGGTTGTTCTCTCTCAGCTCTCTTTCTCTTCCCCTCAAGGATCTGCTCTTCAGTCTCAATTCTCATCCCCCCCCCCTCCCGACAATTTCCCCTCCCGTTTGCGTCTCTGTCTTTGTTCTCTTTGTTCGGGAAACAAGGTAGGACTGGTTGGGGAAGCTGCCGAATGTGCAAGAAAAATTGTGTTTTTTATGGCTTGCTTGCTTGTGATAAATTTGATTGGTTTTCTTCGGATCTTCTTTGCTTTTCAACTGTTTTCGGACACAGAGAGGGGACGATGTGTTTTATCAATAAAGGAAAGTGTTTTCCTTTGAAAGGAAAACACTTTCCTGCAGGTAAAAGCAATTTATTTGTTGACCGGAATTAACTTTCCTTTGACTAACTTTCCGGATGGTTGCCAAACATAGAAAAATAAGGAAAATGAATTCCTGAAATTTAGTTTTCTTGAAACAAATAAGGTCTTATTTTCTAGGATTCATAATTTGTCAATGTTCTTGAGCGACGTGAAAAAATTCTTTCGGTTATAAATATCAACCAGATTTATCTGAAAAATATCTTTGTCGTTCATGAAAAAGACATTATTAGATATGTCTATATTATATATTTTTACTCACTTAAAAATGGAACATGATAATTATAATTATTCTTTCCAATAAGAGACATGAATGATCAAATGCCTAGGTTACTGTATCAACTTAAATGTTATTGAATTAACTTTTAAGTTCAATTTGTTTTTCATTTTTTAAGTGAAAAATAAGAAAATTAATTTAAAAAAATACTTAATAAATTATAAATTCAATTGAATTAATAGTACTTCACAATAATTATTAGACCCAGTTTCAAGATTCAAGTCATAACTTTATCAGGTCAACTTAATCTACTTCAAACAAAATTGTTTTGGATATTTCAAAAATGAAACATTTTAAAAAAAATTAAATTAACTCATTTAAATTTTAAATAAAATCAATTTCTAAATGTATCAAAAACAAAACTAATTTAGGTTAAATATTGAGTTAGCAAATCAAGTTAACGCACGAAGTTAAATTAGGTTTAATAATTATAATATTTTAATCAAATGAATAAATTATCCAATTTAACAATAAATCCAACCCAATCCAAAATTTGAAATTTATTAAATATAATAATAACTATCCATAGATACGGTTATTATTTGGACCTGAGCCTGCTCAAACCAGGCCCGTAAAATAACTCCTATAATTAATGCAAAACTATTTATATTATATATTATTTTGAAGCTCATGGAGCTCGAGACACCGCCATCACCAACTAGCGTAAAGAGACCAAATATAGAGACGAAGAATCAGAGAAAGAAACGGAAAGGCACACAAAAATAAAATAAAAATAATAACCAAGTTTGATTATTCATCAGTTTCCAGAAACACGGCTTCTTTATTTGGAAAAGGATTCCAACAAGACCAAAATCAGAACTATAGCGACCAAGAATTACTATTTCAATACCAAAAGAACAAGAACAAGATAGGCAGTGCAAGAATCTCAGCACCACACGGTGGAAGGGGTGCTCTTCCTTCTGACGGTGGTTGCCCTTCTGATCTCCTTTTCTTGGCTGGCGGTGGCAGCTGAAGTTTGACAGTTTCTGCGTTTTCTTCTTTTTATTTATACTAGTTGTTGTATAGAGATTTTGCAGGTTTTCTTTAGGAATATTTGTATTTGATTAAAAGAAGATATATAATATAAAGATGATTCTGACGATAAAGAAGGTTCCTACTGTGGTTTCAAATTATCAGGAGGAGAATTCTGAAAAAGGGTTTGAAGGGTGTGGCAGGAATTGCCTTGGGAAGTGTTGCTTACCTGGTATGTAGGTTTTTTTTTTTCCCAGATTTTTTCTTTAATTAATCTTGGTTGGAGATTATGTCTTTGTGTACTTAGAATAAAGAGACTTTTCAATTCTCATGACGTTGTTGTTGACATTGGTAATTTAGTGGCATGTAAAGCCTTGTTTGCTTGTGGAGAAAACATAGAAAACAGTGTTCATATGAGCGATTGATGATGGGTTGTTAGGCAGGGTGTGGATGAGTTTTCATTATGAAAATCTTGGCTTTTTTTATTTTCCCTGATTTTGATAGCAGGCAAGAGTTGAACTTTATGTGCAAAAACCTTCATACAGGAACTATGTCCTGTTCCAAACAGTGGAAAAGTCTAGGAGGAAAAGAGAAGATGATTCTAGCAAAGTGTTGTGATTAAAAGTGTTAATTAAAAAGGAAAGCAGCAAACCTGTTTGCTAATTCCTATAGAATTTAGAAACTATGAATGGCTTTGACAGGGAATGTGTAGAAAAAAGGGACAGAATATTATGGATACGCTCTTGTTTTTCTCCACAAATTCTTCCAATGCTGAATTATTTTTGTTTTCCAGTGTCTAAGCTGCCTCTGTATGCATTCAAGGAAGACAATTCGAATTTGATTGGAAATAGTGTTGAGAAATCATCAGAAGAACAGCCTCATACATGTTTCCTGCACAACCTGTTGCTGGGACAATGGGAGGATCGAATGAGTCGTGGCCTTTTCCGCTATGATGTGACTGCTTGTGATACAAAGATCATTCCTGGTAGATATGGTTTCATTGCGCAACTGAACAAGGGCCGCCATCAGAAGAAGAGACTCACTGAGTTCAGGGTTGATAAGGTGCTTCAGGATTTTGATGAGACTAAGTTCAATTTCACCAAAGTAGGACAAGAAGAAGTGCTTTTCAGGTTTGAAAAAAGCAGTGACCACAACAGACATTTTTTTCCCAGTGCGCCGCCTATAACAGCTGATTCCAACAACTCAAGTGTTGTTGCTATCAATGTAAGCAAATTGATCTTATTATTCTGATTCTCCTTTTTCTCTTTTACTGTTTTCCACTTTTCATATTTCATAGGAATTTATGTTTTGCTCGTCTCATTTATTTGTGAAATGCTGGTGATCAGGTGAGTCCAATTGAGTATGGACATGTTCTCTTGATACCCCAAGTTCTCAATTGCTTGCCTCAGAGGATTGATCATGGCAGCTTCTTACTTGCTCTTCATATGGCTAAAGAAGCAGCAGATCCTTTCTTTAGAGTGGGTTACAACAGTTTGGGTGCTTTCGCCACAATTAATCACCTACACTTCCAAGTAACTTTCTATATCCAATTGCTAACGTTTTTCTATTTATGCGCTCTTAATTTATGGTTTAGGGATCATCTGGATTTTAATTACGAATAAATTTTCTAATTCTTGCAGGCTTATTACTTAGCAGCACCCTTCCCTGTTGAGAAAGCTCCAACTAGAAGAATAATGACAATGAAGAGTCCGCAAGGTGGAGTAATCGTTTCGCAGCTCCTGAATTATCCAGTGCGAGGTCTTGTCTTTGAGGGTGGAAATACAGTTCAGGATCTATCTGATTCAGTAGCTAGTTCTTGCATTTTCCTCCAGAACAACAATATCCCTTTCAATGTGCTCATTGCTGATTGTGGAAGAAGAATTTTTCTCTTTCCACAGGTAAATATTCCTCTTTCTATGACCACATGAATTAAAGTTTATTATTGAAGTCCTTTAGGTACATGATTTTATGAAGCGGAGACAAGATTTGTAATCTATTTGTAATTAGAACGGAATAAAGAGACAATAATTTGTACGTCCATACTTCAGGCTTTGTAGCTGTCAGGAAAGTTTGTGTTAACTAGAAATCTGAAACAACTATGACATTGACCTTGAATATAATAAGTTTCTTGGAATGGTCAGAACTTGAATTTCCCAAGCAATTGTTGGCCAAGACATTCTGGCAATTAACCTGCAAAAATCGATTAATTTTAGAGTTTGATTTTCTGCCTATTGTCTGGGTCAAGCAACCTGAGGTTTTCTTCCACAAAATGATGCATCTAGATAGAGGACATAGCTTGAAACACTTTAAATCCTGGGGGGTGATTTGGATTTTACCTTTGCTTTATGCAACCTTCACCTCCCAGGAAGACGTACATTTTTCAAGTGGAAACTGCAGTTTTTACAGCTACCCTTTACTTAGTGTGTCTCGTGAGCTCCTCCCCCTCCCTCTTTTTACTGAAAGATATCTGAAGTGCTGTTTCCTCCATCCTGATGAACTTTCAGTGCTATGCTGAGAAACAAGCACGCGGAGAAGCAAGCCAGGAGCTGCTGGACACTCAAGTTAATCCAGCCGTTTGGGAGATCAGTGGACATATAGTGCTGAAGAGACAGGAGGATTTTGACGATGCCTCAGAAACATATGCATGGAGACTTCTTGCTGAGGTTTCTCTATCAAACAAGAGATTCCATGAAGTAAAGGCTTATGTATTGGAAGCAGCAGGCTTTCAGACAGATATAGAGGAACATAACAGAGATCTTGAGCGAGAACCCATCTATGAGCAACCTTCCCCTGATGCTGTAACACATTTACCTCAAGATTGCATGGTCTTTTATTGAAAGGCTATGTATTGTTATTTACAAAACTATCATTTTGGAATAGTTCTCATACCCTATTTTAGCAGTCATTTATACCAGAACAACAGGTTCTTTCCATTCCCAGACGCTTCGTTCTGGTTTCAATCCATTTAATTTATTTCTTGGTTTAGGCTTTCAATTGAAGTTATTGCGTTCCATTCATTGCTGAGTCTATCACGTTACTGTTGTAGAGGTGCAATGTGGCAGATCATTTGTACCTGGACAATCTGAGGAAGAGAATAGTTTCAGAAACCAATAACCATTTTTTTCAGGGAGCTTGAATAAAATTTCTCCAGCTCACCAATGATCTGCGAACATAGACAACCATGGAAGTTTTGAATAGCTGATCCAAAGACCCCAGTAAATTCCCAGAAACGCAAAGAGGTTTCCAGCAAAGGTCACCATCTGTTTTACAGCAGTCTTACCACCAAGCCTGTAAGAAGGGCACATCTTTCTCCAATTGATTAGAGGTTCAACTTGCTAAAGAGAAAGGAAATGTAATTACAGAAACTGATTTAACACTAGTCCAATCATTCAATCCAACAAATAAATGAATAGATTAGGTTAATGATGTAAGCTTTTGCGCAATCTATTAACACTTGAAGACGAAAGGATCATATAGTGGAGGACAACATTAGCTTAGCTTCAGGTTTTAAAAGACTGTAGTTTATGATGCTCTGTTAAGATGGCGACCTCTGGTTGCACAAAATAGCATTACTACTGGTATAAGCTTCTAACAATTCCAGCGGTCGCCTATCCTAATCCTATCTTTGACCGCCATTAGTGCTGGTAAGCTTCTAGGACTTCCAGGGGCCTATCCTAACCGTTGACCTCCATTAGTAGTGGTATGATCACACCCACATGGGATAGAGATTTCTTGCAGGGCTTGTCGAGATAAGAATCCTTAAAATAAAGCTCAATCAGTCTCTCAATTATACTTGTACAGAAGTTTGCTGAAGGAACAAGTTATGGCTTTGATTCCGAATAATAAAAAAAGAAAAAAAAATCATTTCTGGCACGTAGTTCGTATACATGCCTCGTCAGCCAATGAACGAAAAGGGAAATGGATTAAAGAAAGACGTCTATCTATAAATCAACTCTTGATTACTTGTTGACTCAGGGGTGGTGTACGGTGTTTCGGGTGTAACATGTGTTTCATAATTCTTTTTAAATATTTTTTTATTTAAAATTATTTTTTTAATATTTTTAAATTATTTTGATATATTAATATTAAAAATAATTTTTAAAATATAAAAAAATAACTATTATCAAACTCTAAAATACAAATGATGGTGGTGTTTTATAGAGAAATTTCTTGATACAAGTCTACCTAAATTCTACTGAAAAGTAATACAAAACCCCTATTTATTGTCTTAAAAAACCACATGTACAACTAGAAGCATCCGAGGAGGAAAAAACGCGTGACTTGAAAAAGATGGAGCAATTAATTACGAACCCAAACCAATGCCGTGTTGAGCTCAGCATTGGAAAGGCAATCGGCAGCAACCACCAACCACATAAATAAATATATATATATATATATATGTTAAAACACATAATTTTCGTGCCCCCACATGATTCTTGTTGATATAATTTCTCCCAATTTCCACCAATCCCATCACAAGTTTCATGAAGAAACTACGTTTCTCCTTATGATAATCACGAATTCAATATCAAAACCACAATTTATGAAAGATTAATCAACAAATAATACCATAATTTCCTGGTAAATCTTATCTAATAAGAGAATTAATTCCAATATTTCTATGTGACTCCAAATTTATCGATCCATGGTAAATCTCATCTACTTGTTGGCATGAACTTAAGGAGTAAAGATGAGATATTTTTCATTAAATTATAAGGAAAAGGATATAATTATCATTAATTCAAAAACAAAAGGCAAAAAGAAATTGTTCTTAATTATCTCGAATCATGTGTTATCATAATTCATTAAGAACAAAATAGCTAGAGGTTCATCAACAATAATCCAAATTAAAAACTACTAAATTCCACCACTGTTTTTACAGGTTGCCTCAAACCTGCAAAAACATCAATGGAAAACTAAAACAAAAGGAAAATTAAAACCTCAAACTACTAATATATAATTACACCATTAATTGTCTAAAAAACCTACTCCTACAACGATAAACCAAACCTAAGAACTAAAATGAAAAACATTGTAGTAGTAATTAATTAATTAATTAACCAATTAATTAATCTACGCTAAGCCTCTAGTCATCATCTTCTTAAACTCCTCAAAATTAACATTACCATCACCATCTTGATCAACTTCACGTATCATCTTACGACAATCACTCAAGCTACACTTCAACCCCAACATCTTCATTACCGAGTGCAACTCGTCAGCTGAAATCAGCCCGTTCTTGTTTTTATCATACAAATCAAACGCATCCCTCAATTCTTTACTATCATTGCCACCGCCATCGTCAATTCCACCATTCTGGATGAAGTCGACGAACTCATCAAGATCAATATAGCCATCACCATCTTTGTCGAATTCTTGCATTATGGACTGGACTTCCGCTGGTGATATCTTGGTGCCCAGTTCTTTAAGGTTGTCTACAACCTCACTACAAGAAATCTTGCCATCTCCATTTTTGTCGAACTTGTTGAATATTTTCCTTATGTCGTCCATGGAACTGAAGGTCGTTGGGTTTTTTGATTTTGCCATTGTAGAATGAAAAGAAAAGACAAAGACTTTTGGTTTTGCTGCTGGAGGAGGAAAGTAAAGAGTAGAACTAGAAGGGTTTTTTCCTTCTTCCTGAGCGTATTTGTGGAGATCAAGAAGCGTTTTATATAGGGTTAGTGGTGTTGGTTTAAACGCGGCTTCCACGCGTTTTTGTTTTTCTTTTCCTTTTGTCTTTTTCTTTTTTGCAGGTGACCAAATATTTACTTTTTGGAGAATGGTTTAGGCGTGGGTGGATATGGAAGGAGAGTGGTTATGGTGTTTGACCTCTTGAAGGAGAGTTAATTCAATTTTTTAAAGTATTATTATGGTGAATTAAGTCATGCATCTAGACAAATATGCTCATCAAATTTATATTGGGACAACCTTCAGCATCTTACATTGCATGATTTACCAATAGAGTTAAGAAAAGTTAAGAAACAATTTGAGTTTTTCATCACTCTAATCCCTTAAAGAGTCTCGCCCTCTCCCTTATAACCAAAAATAAATAAAGAAATACGGGGCAAAAAAAAAAAAAGAGGAAAAGATAATTAAAAATCCCATTAAACTATTGGTTAAAGTATAAGCAGTCTATGAACAAAAAAAAAAAGTATGGGTAATTTGTTAACCAAATTGGTTGATTTGTTATTGAAGACCCTCTCTTTTAGATATTTTATTTTATAATGGATCTTTGAGATGATTATAATTAATAATGATGAATACTCCATAGAAGGAAACTTCTTGTTTGCTAATGATAGGGACTCACGCGTGATGTAAGTTAATGGGAGTATATAAATGATTATACAAACCCTAATCAAGTTTTATTTATTTATTTATTATTATAGATATCCGGATTAACTTGTGTACACTTTAACTAATTTCATAAATTCTGAAATTAACGATCATATAAGTCTCTAGTGGCTCTAAAATTTTTTCTAATTAAATTTTTAATTCAATTGAAAGTATAGCAATAATTAAAAGGATGTGAAGGTAATTAAGTTTATTCATACCAGAAATTTAACTCCTCTAGATTTTTTAGAAAAATTGTATAAAGATTAACAGATGATTAAATATGTGCCATGGATGCTAAAATCTGTATTTAGTCTGTAGTAATTAATGATGTAACAGAAGATGGCATCATGATACCTTACTTCAAAGATTAAAAAGAAAAATATGCATTTAGCCTCTATGAAGGAAGCGCGTAGTTGCTAAAGCATGCCATTCACTTGAAAGGAACATGTGTGCTAACATTTAATTCTTTCTCGTGGCATGGTATTATTGGTGAAATTGAGATTAAATCATTCTCTCCTATAGGTAAGAAAAAAAAAAGACTATACACAAGAAAATAAGAAATTTATTAGAATTTTTTTTTCTATTTTAGTCTGATGGAGATTTGAATTTTAAAAATTAAAAAGCAAATGCATCTTTGATCATCAATTCATTTTATTTAAGATAGCATTCAATTATTGTTTTACAATTAAAAAAAAAACAGTTGAGATAAACATTACTTATAAATTCATTTTAAAATTATTTGGAAACTACTATTTTGTTTTTATCTCTTCAATCAAATATAACAATATATATTATAAAACATGGTATTTATTAATAATAAAAATATTTTTAAAAGTGTGGTTATTGTTATTTTTCAAATTATTTTTTACTTAAAAAAATATTAAAATAATATTTTTTATTTTAAAAAAATTATTTTTAACATCAGCGTATTAAAATAATTATATAATATTAAAAAATATTAATTTAAATTAAAAATAATTAAAAAATATATATATTTAAAATATAAAAATAAACAGGAAAAAAAGAATAGCCCTGGGTTAAACATTTGGAGCTGCTTTTACACCATGAAGTCTTTTTTGCAGTCAAAAGGCAAATGCCCACGGATTAAGGTATGATTTATTCTGTTAAGTCGTCCTCATCTCTTGGGTTAAATTCCGCTGTCCAAATTCTTTCCTTTCGATCCCCAAAGGATATATTTCTTATAAATGGCCAAGATTGGATTTGTTTATCATAATTTAATTCATTGTAATAATAATAGTAAATGGCTAGAAATCGAGTTAGTATATATCATAATCAAATTTGGCAACTAGCCTTTATTTTACCATTTATGACTACGAATTAATAATACATATATAATAATAAAAAAAGCTATATATTATAGAACGACTTCGTGCTCATTTGGCATTGAGATTGAACTTGTTTTTCAAAAAAATTCAATTTTTTTTTTTATTAAAATTAAATGCGGTTTGTATTTTTTGGATCGTTTTGATATGCTGATATCAAAAATAATTTTTTAAAAATAAAAAAATATTATTAACATACTTTTCAGCATAAAAAACTATTTAAAAAGTAACTATCATCACACTCCAGACACTTTTTTCCAGGAGGGGATAAAAGACTTCCAACAAATTGAGAGTTTGCTATTATAATAATGAAGGAATACTTGCTCAACGCATGCGTGCTCCTGTTTGCTTATTTGACTTTAGAAGCGTGTAATCAAAATCTGGAAGCAAAGAAACGGCTGAAAAGGACAACTGAGGTGGAAACAAAGTTTGGGACATCTCTTTTTTCTTTTTTCTTTTTCTTTTTTTTCGTTGCCAATATGTTGAGGAGTTTTGGTAGTTATGACAGTTTGAATCAAGTATTCAAACCCAGCAAAAAGATGGATTCTTGCATTCTAGAAAAAGAAAAGTCGGGTCCAAAGTATACCCGTGTTGATGCTTTGCTTAACAAATCCAATGGAATAATAGTTTATGTTTTTGTGAGATAGATGGTCAGAACAATTCATTTGAGTTCAATTCTAGATAACTTTAAATAAAATATAATTTACACGTTGAAACAAAGAAAATGAGTTGAGTTGATGGGCATTAATTTATACAATTTCGTGCTTTTTGTTCAATTTTCTCCGTTATTATCAATAATACTTATTAGTCTTCATAAAATCTGGAGGTTTGGTTTAAATGGTAAGTAGGTTTATATTTCCTACATTAATATCATTTTGAGTATAAATCTAAAGAAGGTTGTGATTAAAAAAAAAACCTATTGAATGCATATCAAACAACTAAATGTTGGCTAGATAAATGGTTGATAGGAAAAGAAGTATTTATATAAATTATATAGATACTTGGATATTATTTGTATCGACAAGTTGTTCAATCATGATATCTTATTATGAATATATAATCCCAACAACTTCACAAAAAAAAAAAAAAGCATTTACTTATTATTATTGAAAATGAAATTTATCCTTTGTATTTTTTTTTCCTTTTAATTCACTGGAATCTCTTTCATTTCATTGAAAAGAAATGATCTTCTGAAGAGATGACAAATATAGTAATTTATGATGAATTAATACCATATAGAATACAAATGAAAATGATTTAATTAAATCATTTTTGAAAGTTTTTGAAAAAAGTTAACTTTGGCCCTTCTTCTTTCCTAATAATACATTCGGTCCTTGTGGATTTTTGAAATTCACTTTTTGTACGAAACTTTATTTTACTATTTATCAGTCTCTATGATAGATAAAGAAAAGAGGAGTCGACAGATTCCAATTAAAAAAAGAAAAAGAAAAAATCAACTCTTTAAATATGTTAATAATACCTCCATAATCCATAATTGTTATTTTGTGTTAGAAAAAAAATTATCCAACCTGGGTTGAACTTTTTATATATATTTATTATTACATATAGTTTTTTATTTAATTAATTAAATATAAAAAAAAATTATATATGTTTATGATTTTTTTTTTGTTAAAAAAAATATGTTGGAAAACCTACATTATTCATTTTTTTTTATTAAAAACAAATTTCAACACACGGAGAAATACGGGTAAAATAGCTACTAGTGTAAACTAATAAAAGATTATCCTAGGTAGCTGTTGGGGGGGGGGGGGGGGGGGGTTCCTGGTCTTTCTTAGAAAGTTGTGAAATATTGGATAGAACATTGGATCTAATCGGACCTTATTTATTTATTTATTATTATTATTATGAACTAGAAGATTAGATATTCTGTTATTTTGATATCAGGCAAGAGGGCCGACATTGGACCAGTTTTCTGGCATATAAACACGCGTCCAAGAACATTTGCCAGCTCCACTGGGACACTTCCTGAAGGATCCTGAACAGCCTTGAATGTATACCGACTAGGATGTATTTATTTTGGTGGTTGGGATTAAGTTTTGAGTTTTGTGTATAAAATTTAAAAGAAAACTTAAAAAAAATAGTTTTTATGGTTTAATTTTATATATGTATACCTAACTTTAATCTTAATTACAATTACTATGATAAACACACTCTTGAAATCAAAAGATAAAAGTTTGGTATGTTTAAATTATGCTATAGCAAACGGCTCAAGGTTTTTTTCTTAAAAATATTTTTAATTTTTTTTTTGTATTTTCAAGTTATTTTAATATGTTTATATTAAAAATAAATTTTAAAAAATATTTAAAAAAACCAGAGCCATTCAAAACATTTAAAACAATGAAAAGGATGCGTGTGTGTGTGTTGCAGTTTTAAATGTAGTGACAAGCACACAAGTGAACGAACCTTAACGAGTGAGTAAATTCCAAATGGGACAGTTCAGCATGATATCTGGAGATAGTGGAGTAAGATATTGTTAAAGGTGATAGTGTCTGCTTTTGAGTTCTGCAGGGCTTGGACTTGTAATTAGTTCTACTAATGCTGCCAGTCAATTATACTTTACTTCTATACTTTAAAAAAAATTAAAAAAATAGGAGTAATTTGTTAACTTTATTCCATGTTATAATACCGTCAATATGAGCTCACAATTATAACTGTATTAACGGCCATTGTAGAGAAAATAGTGGGTCAATATGAGTTCAATGTTATAAATTAACTTTTTGTCTTTCAAATATAATTATTAAACCTGGCTCCTTGTAGAAAATTTCAAGCTTGACCAAACAAAGTTAAATTTTATACTGTTTTTTATATTAATTTAGTTAAACATGAATAATGAATAATTTCACGAGTTAATCCATAATTTAAAATATCTGATCAAATTTGCTTAAATTAAAATTAAAAATAATGAAAATAATTTTACTTTGAATATAATAAATTTAAGTTTATCTAGTGTCCCGCAAGTTAACTAATAACTCTAGGCAAGCATGACAAGTATGATAATTTTCACATTTTTGATAGTTTTAATGTGTTATTTATATGATTTTTATTTACTAAAAATATTAATGCAGTACATATTTAATGAATATATTAAACAAAAACTATGCATTATTAAAATTTATTGAGAGTTTCAATGAATTTATAATAAGGATAGTTGCTATTAACATCCACAAATCTTGCAGTCCATAATGGCAACATTTAAAAATATAATTATTCATGAGGGTTGGGAGATATTTTATGACACTCGAATTATAACTATTAAAAACTTATAGTATATAGTCTATGAAAGAGATAGATATAAAAAGAGATAATTAAAAATAATTATTATCTATTAGGATAAGGAATTTTCATACAGATATCATTTTTTTATATTGAAAATATCCAATAATTAAGTACCATAAAATAAAATTTTCGGAGAATTCATAGGGTTTAGAAATAGACGGAAGGAATCAGGAATGAGTTGGGTCGACAAGGAAAGGGCACTGGGCTTATAACTTTCTGCTTTATCTGGGAACAGCCCTATTTATCTGGGCTTGATCCCTATTTTATATTTGTCGTGGGCTATATTTACCGGCCTATGGCTAAGATTAAAATGCATAACTTGTCTTTAATCTTATGCTATTGAGTCAATTAACATGTTGCTGGGATAACTATATTTATTAAAACAATAATATTTCAATCATTTTTTTATATATTCATCTGATCAAGTCTAAATTAGATTTAAGTTTGATTAAATCAACTAAATTATTAAAAATCTATTTAAATTAATATTTTACCTTATTTAACTAAAAACTCTATCCAAATTAAGTTTTAAATTTTAATTTTCCAAGTTAACTCATAGTGTTAATATAAATAAATTCTTTGTTTTATTGGAAAGAAAAGGCTGAAATTTCAGCCTCCATGCATTTTCTGTCACATCATATGAATAAATTATCCTTATAAAAAATCATTTGCATCTCTAGCAAATACTAAAATTCTTATCTCTAACAATCTAATAGATGGTTTAATAATAAAAATTTAGTATTAAGAGATTTTCTTTCACTATGATCTCAATTTCGAGCCCTATGATTAATAAGATAATAGTTATTAGAAACTTACATGGTCATTAATTTCAAGACTCATAGGATTAGTTGAGGTGTGCCTAAATTAGCTCAAACACCCATATTAATAAAAAAAAATTATTTCCTAAATTAAGTTATGTTTAATTCAATCATTTTAATACACTTTTTTTCTTTTGTAACAATTAATCTTATAAATGATCCCTGGTTTTGAATATAAGTTTTATTTATGTAATTCTAAAAACAAAAGTCATTATGTAACTATTTAAGGATGAACAAACCAATTAGCATTATGAAATGGATTGTAAAATTTGGGCCTTAGCAATAGAGAAATATGATTGCTCAATTTCCATTTCTTTTTTTTTACCTTAAATCATCATTAATGAAATAAATAAGTAATTTGTAGGTTTTTCTTACTTACAATTGTTTTGATTTCGAACAATACAAAGTGTTTTGAATTGCTATCTAAACAACGGCTATCCCATAATCAAAATCATATATATATATATATATATATATATTGAAGGGAATCATGAAAAAAAATAGGAGAAAAACTAATTTTTGTTATAATACTCGTTTAATATAGTAATAATAATTATTTTTTAAAATATTTTTTATTTAAAAATATATTAAATTAATATTTTTTAATTTTAAAATCATTTTTAATATCAAAATGTTAAAATAATTTAAAAATATAAAAAAAAACTTCAAAATTCTTTTATATCACTTTTAAAACATAAAAATAAATTTATGCATTCCAAACTCGAGAGACCAGGGAATAGCCATCAACAGACTCCCTAAGCAAAGCAAGGGTAAAAAGAGTCGTCGTGTCCATAATCCACAAGCTGACAAACAACAAACTACTTCACTCTCCTGCATCCTCCGCTCAAATCTCCATTGTTTTTATCCAACAACACTCCCTCCACCCCTCATAACACTCCATATCTCTCTCTAACAACTAAGTCTAAAACCCAATTGGCTTATCAGATCATAAAAACTAAGCAACCACAATTTGTTAGCAAGTTTTGATTTTGAAGTGCATGGCTGCTCTTCACTCTACTGCTTTTCGTTTAGATAGTGTGGTTTTGTCTTCTCGTCAAGAACTTAGTTTTAGACGAGGGAATGTTAAAGCCTCAGCTTTTTCTTGCCCTTCTTCGGTTTCCATTCCTCGATTGAGCTTCCAAAGTAAGCATTTTTTGTTTCTTGGAATCATAAATTACTTCACTTTATCTTGAGTTTTGATGTATGTCCAAGTGTTTTTTCCTTGATGGGTTCTTCAGAGTCAGTTTAAATTGCACTGAGTCTTGTTGGAAACGACTGGCCATGTCTTTTAAATTGAAGTTTCGATGATCAAGTTTTGGATTCTGCCAGTTTTAGTCTCATAATAGCGTAGTAGATGTCAAGTTGAATCTCAGGTTGTGTTTTTGTTTTTAACTTTTTTTGTTAAATGATAAATTTAGAAGAGTCAGAGAATATTTTTGAGCTTTAAAGCCTATAAAGTTCCAATCTTGTAGATGTCATGTCATCAAGAGGCATCAAATTCTTTAACAGTTTTGGCTCATTGAGCTTTGTTCTGCTATCTTGAGAAATATATTCTGCTGGAAGGACAGGAAGAGAGAAGAATTTTTTTCTGCCTTTATAGTTCAAATTCCCTTGGGCATCAGCTTCTTTTACCAAATGCATTACTTTTCTGTTTTTTCTATCTATTTAGATATATGAACTTCTTTTCTCTTTTTTTTCAACTTTTCATCAACTTGTTATGTGACTCTTGACCCTTTAATTTGCTTCCTTTCTTATGCACACTAGGTAAAGCATTAGGAGGTGATGAGTTACCAGAAACGAAAGATTCCTCTCTTGTGGTTTGCTTTGGTGAAATGCTAATTGACTTTGTCCCGACCATTAGTGGACTTTCATTGGCTGATGCGCCAGCATTTAAAAAGGCTCCAGGAGGTGCACCTGCTAATGTTGCTGTCGGTATTGCTCGTCTTGGTGGCTCATCAGCATTTATTGGGAAGGTACCATTATGATAATATCAATCCATTTTTGTGGAAATGAGTAGAAAATAAGGAAGGATAAATTCATTTTCAAATAGCCAATTTGTTAAGGAGTGGATTAAAACTTCTGCCTGACTGGTTTTTCGATTCTATAGGGCTGGGTAATCTAGGATTGTGGTATTAAATTTAGGATCCTATTATAGTGTCATCTATGTTTCCTTTCTCCATCTTAATTTCTTCAAGACACAGAACAACCTTCTTGTTTCACAGAGATTTTGCTTGCTGATTCCAGGAGTTTTCTGAATTTGTATGGCACAGCAGCTTAGGAATTTAAATGCTTCTGTGCATCCATTACCACAAACTCTTTCCTAGAAATTCATGATATCTAACAGTGAAAAACTGCCATCAACCTCTTTGAGTTGAATGGAAATTGATTTATTGGTTATAGACTATGGATAGTTGGAGATAGAAAACATATCTGTAAAAGCCAGGAGCTGTCAAAGCAATAGTTCGCTTTGTTAACAACATAGTTATATTGATTGTTCTTTCAACCTAGTGCATTCTTGACAAAGGATTGCTTATTCCCTCTTTCTTCTAAAAATTAACTGTGCATCTGTTTCATAGCATGCCATTCCATGCTTTTATTTATCATATTTGTGTGTGTTTTTGACATAAATTAACCATAAATATTTTATCTCTTGTCTATTCTCTCAGATCTTGAATCTTTTGTACGACATGCACAGGTTGGTGAAGATGAGTTTGGATACATGCTTGCTGAAATATTAAAGGAGAATAATGTGAACAGTGAAGGGATACGTTTTGATCCTGGTGCACGGACTGCTTTAGCATTTGTTACTTTAAGGAGTGATGGGGAACGTGAGTTCATGTTTTACCGCAATCCTAGTGCAGATATGTTGCTTCAAGAAGCTGAACTTGATCTAGATTTGATTAGAAAGGTATGTGAGGTTTATACCTGTAATGATTGCTTAAAAATTAAAAGCGCAAAAAATCCCTTTTATAGAAGATTTTGAAAATGGAAGATGCAGTGCAAATATTGCCTGTTCATCTTCATCTTCATCATCTTTTAAATATTTTTTTGAAATATAGTCATTTGCTCAGGCACCTTTTGAATTTTTTTATAAAAGAATGATAAATGAATGGGGCAGAAATGGTTCTTGGACTCAAAAGTCTGTAGTTTCTTAAAAAGAAACACCTAACAGACCCAAAATGGAATGATAGATTTAACTTAACTATGTAAACTTTTAATTTACGTATGAATTACGTTTCTAATTTGAATGACAGAGATTATAGTTTTTCATTATTTTAGAACTTATGAAGATTTTACTGCTCTTCGGGCACCTTATTAGATAAAACTAATTTAAAATCTAGATTTAAGTCCCACTGGTTTTAAAAAAGATAAGATAAAAAATCGTTTGTTTCTCCTCTTTTCTGTCCCCCGGCAGGCAAAAATATTCCATTATGGCTCTATAAGTCTTATAACAGAGCCATGCAAATCAGCCCACATTGCTGCAGCAAAAGCTGCCAAGGATGCAGGTGTTGTTTTATCCTACGATCCTAACCTGAGGCTTCCACTCTGGCCTTCTGCAGAGAGTGCAAGAGAAGGAATTCTGAGCATTTGGGACACTGCTGATATTATTAAGGTAAGTACCTTGGTTCTTAATTGTTTTCCTTCCCCTAATGTGTACGTACTAGACACAATCTGGATAAAAAAACCACTCTGACAGTCACATTTAAATTATGTCTTTCAGATAAGTGAAGAAGAGATATCCTTCTTGACTAAAGGAGAAGATCCATATGATGATGCTGTTGTTCGTAAGCTATGCCATCCAAATCATAAATTGCTTCTTGTCACCGAAGGGCCCGAGGGCTGCAGGTATTACACCAAAGTAAGTCCTAAAAATATGTCATTTAGCGTTTACTTTTACAGCTTACAATACAGCTCCTCACCCATGCATGTCACTGAGAAATATTGTTTTGCTGTATTATTTCTTTGAGATTGGGTGATGACAGGAATTGATATAAGATGCACCTCCACAGCCTTAGTTACATGAGAGAGAAAGTGAGAGTCTTGCTGCAGCATGTAACATTGTAGAACAACAGGAATGGAGAAGCAATCGAGAGAATTATTGTGACTGGAAAATATTTTATCGACTCTAACCTAAAACTGCAATTTGATAAAAACCTTTTTTGCTTATGTAAGTTTGTTCTGTTGAGAGCAGCTATAAAATGCTTTCTTTCTATCAGTTTGGAGGATTTGACTTGTAAATTCAGGGAAAATGTACTATGATTTTTAAACTGATTGAGCTTCTAACATAGTGTTAATGCTCTGTGAAATCTCCCTAGCTTGCATATAACCTTCTCTTCTAACTTTGTTGCTAAGTAGCTTCTTATATGTTTTCAGGAGTTCAATGGGAGAGTGAAGGGCTTAAAGGTAGATGCTGTGGACACCACTGGTGCTGGGGATGCATTTGTTGCTGGAATATTGTCACAGCTAGCTAAGGATCTCTCCTTGCTCCAGGTAATGCCATTAACAAATTGATTTAAAAATGGTAGTTTCTTCAGGTCAATACTGCTGCTGTATGTGTGCATGCACAAATTTACATGTATGCATTTGGTATCTTCATCATAATGCAAATTTGTTTGTTTGTATGTATTGCATAATCCTACCTTTGCAATATATCAACTGTTGACTGAAACATTTGAGTTTTGGATCTGCCCCTGGCAATCTCAGTAACCTTATACGCACCTGTTCTATCATTTCATGCAAACATATAACGAATATAGGGTGCTTTCTTCCATTGTATAGAAGAAACTTGATCTTCGGCTGTGCTTAGAAGGGATAATATTTGGTAGGGAGTTTGTTATAACCATGCAAGGACTTCATAGAGCTAGACAATGTCGAGAACTTCTCAAAATTGCTTAACTCCCAATTTATTTTTCTTTCCAGCATCTAAAATTTATGTATCTATTTACGCAATTTTGGTTTCCAATCTCCAGCAGGATTATTTTATGATGTTCTTTAATTTACAGACATTCCAGGTTAATGTTGTCATGCAAACTAGTGCAATATTGTCTTTGGTTTTCATGATTTCTTGTTTAATAAACAGTGCACTTCATCTTGTAACATCGTAAAGCACTTTACCATCTGATCCATCTTATTTTAATCTTTAAGAATGAGGACCGATTGCGAGAAGCTCTGATGTTTGCTAATGCCTGTGGTGCATTGACTGTTAAGGAGAGAGGTGCAATTCCAGCTTTACCAACCAGAGAAGCTGTGCACAATGCCATCCTTCATTCTGTTGGATAGGGTTTCTTGTGATATCTGTGATTAGGTAATAAATTCCATTCCGATTCATTGGATTGTTAGACAATGCTAGCAATGGAGGTTGGTGGTAGTGTAGGATCTATTTAATTCTATAGTTCAAAACATATCTACCCAGTTCATTGTTGTAAGTTTACCATAATCTGTTGACTGAAATCATTTGACTCCTGCGGGTAACACCAAACCCCCTGTCTCACACCATAGTGTAAACATTCAGCCGAGGACTCCACCAATAAAACAAATTTACAATTTTTGTGATTTCTATTGTCTTTTTCTCTGCAATTTATATGACTCCCTCACCCTATTAATGAAGTGCTTCTTGACAAATAAGGCCTGCAAAATTTTGATAAACTCCTATCAGCTGTGATCTTTTAAACAGAAAGAATCTAATGAGATTGATTAAGTTCATGATTCAATCTGCAGCTGGTATAAGCCTTGTTTTCTCTCCCTATAGGCTTCCTTCAGAAAACCTAGCCTTGATACGACCCACATCAACATAACTGCAAAACCAATATTGTAAGTTTGCTTGAATATTGAGCATCATCTAATTTGCTCTCAAATATCTTCTTAATTTTCTACAACGCTTCTTAGGCTACAAAAGGAAGTAACTTTTCCCATTCTTACTCCCTCTCTCAAGATTTGAACCCAGATCTCCAAGTGTAAATCTCAAGTCTTCCAATATTTGAACCTGAGACCTCCAAGTAGAGATATCAAGTGCTTAATAATTTGAGGCTCTCTTGGGGAGGGGACTTGCTCTCAAAGTTATGTTGTAATGAAAAGCTTAATATTAATGAAACAACCAAAGAAATTTCCCTTTAGTTCCTGTCAAAATTTAGACATTTTTCTACACTCGCAATGTGTCAACACGAGTCCCAAAGAATAAAAATCTACAGTAGTTATTGCTTGCCTGTTTGGGAGTGTTGTCAAAAAATTTTGAATTTTTTTTTTAAATTAATATGTTTTTATATTTTTAATTTATTTTAATGTGCTAATTTTAAAAATAATTTTTAAAAAATAAAAAATATTATTAACATATTTTTTTGAGTGAAAAATATTTTGAAAAACAACAATAACAAAATCTATAACTCTTCATTATTTTACAAGCTGATGTCTCAACCAATGACACATCCTATGTTTCCTTGTAGGAGTCGAGTCATACGAATCACATCTCATGTTTTGTCCTAATTTTTCTCTCGTTTTTTAGAACAAATTCTAAGTTTAGATTTGTCCATTACAACCGATGGATATTTGTGGGCAAAATAGTTGAGAGTTTTCAGGCAATCCATTCCTTTTCCGAATTCATTGGATGAACTTAGAGTTAAACACAAACAAATCATCTCTTTAAAAACCCAATTCTTTTACCTCCCAATCATCCTCATTCAGTTACAAGACCAGGATCAAAACACTCTTTTAACACCAACATGGCTGACGAACAAGCTGAGCTGAATCGCATTTTCAAAAGATTCGACTTGAATGGTGATGGCAAGATCTCTGCAGCAGAGCTGGGCGATTGCTTGAAGACCCTCGGCTCAGTCACAGCAGAGGAGGTCAAGCGCATGATGGCTGAGATAGATACTGATGGTGATGGATCCATTTCATACCAGGAGTTCTTAGATTTTGCCAAGGCTAACAGTGGCCTGATGAAGGATGTTGCTAAGATATTTTAATCTTTCAACATGTATCCTTTCCTTTTCTTTGTTGTTTTTACTTAAGATGTGCTGTAATCTATGATTGTTTAAGGCAGCGGCAAGTCTAAATGAATTTTGATTGACACAGACTTGCTTTCGCAGCTACACTACAAACATCTTTATCAACTAATGTTTCTATATGTGAAATTAGGTATCTTGGGTATTTGGATGTGATATTGCAACAACAGAGTGGCTTTGTGGTCAAACAAGACGTTGCCAGTTCACGCTTTCAGATCCCATACTGAAAAATGGCTCCTATTCCAGAAAATTTTAAAATGCACAAAAAATTGACCAGCATCTTAATTTTAGCCATTGATTGTGATCGTCATGCTATCATTTTATGGTCATAGGATGCTCAATTCCTTGGCTATTTACTGCAGTATGATCTTCAAGTTTCGTGGTCATGTACAAAGATTAAGTGAAAAACCATATGCTAGTATGGAAGTTATGGCCTCTCAAGAACTCAGAATTCACATTTCTCAATAAACTGCTTTGTCCCACTTGATTCAGGCCAACAAACACACGCATGAACGATAAGAGGCATCATATTCAAGCTTTTCTACTATCAACAAGTACAGAAAACAAGTAAATCTGCATGTTGTGTATAAGAAATATAAAATAATAAGTCTAACCTTGAAATGAATCTATTACTTTCAGTCTTTACAATCATCAAGGGAAGATTACTAGAAAATCAGCGTATTGCTTCCAAGATTATAAAATTAGAAGTTTAGCCTTTAAATAAAATCTATCTTGTTGGCCCCTTGAAGCCGAGGGCAGCAGAATGGAAGCTATTTACACACTTTTAAGCAAACTCGTTTTTCCTACTTACAATTTCAACACTCGTTTTGATTCTGATTTCCAGGCCTTTTCTCTTCAGAGCAAAAAAAAGAAAGAAAAGAAAGAAAGAAAGCAAAACCACCAAAGAGAAAAATCAGAAAGTTGAATATACCATGTTTTAACGACAACAAAGGTGATCATCATCCTCAAATTCTGAAACTCCTAACATAGCCAAAGCTAAGTGACCATTCATCTCACTTTTTGTCTGTTGTAGTTGAGGGTAACAATCTATAAGCCCAGAAAAATTGGACTTCTTCCTGTTTGAGTAGATTGGTTGTTCTTCACCTCTCAGTATGCCAATAATTTCGTCTATTCCTGGCCTTCGAGATTCTTCATTACTTACACAGGCGGTGGCAGCCTGAATCATCTGGATTATTTGAGTTGTATTTCTCAAAGTGCATTCAAGTCGTGGATCAAGCAACTCCTCAATGGCTCCTTTTCCCTTCTGCAATAGAGGTTTAGCCTGCAAAAGAATTCAGGGTCCATGATGTCAATTTCACATCCAAGCCAAGCAGATACTATTCATAATAAAAGAACAAATGTCATCATGTTGCGAACAAATGGCCAATATTTATGATAGGTTGTTTGCTACTTGCTCAAGTCGAAATGATTTTTCATAGTGCAATCATATCCTACTATGAAAGACCTTGTTTCCAAAGCAAAAGCACGTGGTTTTATTAGAGCTTTAAGGCAAAAATCATAGTAAAATTTAGTAATGATAGGATCCTTCAAACTAGCAAAACCATGAGAACAAATAAAATCATCCTCTACATGATATTACAACAAATTTGGCAAATTCATGCATGATTCTGGGATGACAATTGCTTAATAATTCATGTTTTAGCTAAAGTCGTCATATAATTGAGGTCGAAAGTAAACTAGAAGAAAATGAAAAAGTCAAGCGAAAGCCTAGAATTCTAGCCACCAGTATAACAGTCTTTACTGTCAATCGATTTCCCTAGAATCTGCAGGGAAAAACTGGTGCATGAATTCCATCCTTTTTACAGAACTACAGGATAGAGGTTATATTTGCTCAAAGTTTACTAAGAATTTTGATGTTCGCTCGATGTCTGATTAAAGGATTGACTTAATCTAAATAGGTATGATCAGAATGTGGCTCGTAGACTATGGAATTGCCTAATAGAACGCCTTATCTCTTCATGGAAAAGCTTATAGAGGGGCCCTTCAATCAAGCATTACAAAGTCAAAGGGACTAATGGAAATTTTAAAGGAAATTAATTCAGTAACCTACCCATAGGACCAAATTCTCTTCCCCCGGTGGCCTTCTTGCTTCAATTGGCTTCCTTCCGGTAATTAGTTCCAGTAGGACCACACCAAAAGCATACACATCCGTCTTATCAGATATTTTCCCATGCTGGAAATACTCAGGAGCCAAGTAGCTGTGCAATAAAGATTTAATAAGAAAATTAGAAAAGAAATATAAATTTGTTAAACCATTAAAAAGACATGTATGGTTTCTTTTCTCATACCCAAATGTCCCCTTGACAGTTTTACAAAGGAAAGGGACTGAAGGTGCAGAAGTCCAAGTAGCTAAACCGAAATCACACAACTGCAAGCAGAATTGTCATTATTGGTCAATAAAAATAGCATGCGTAGACTAAAATTGACTCCAAATACCACAGAACCACTTAAATGAGACATTGTAAACCATAAAACAAACCCCCTTACCTTTGGGACTTTCTTGGAAGAAAGGAGTATATTTGAGGGTTTAATATCTCTATGAACAACACATCTCTCAGTTCCATTATGCAAATATGCAATTGCTTGTGCAATTCCAAGTGCAACCTTGTATCTCACAGACCAGGAAAGGCCTGAAGAACCCTTGACTCCTACCTTTACTTTCTTCTTATCTGCAAAAGGGTATTCCATAAATTACTCAAATTCCACCAAATTCAATCAAAGTTCAAATTTCCAAATCAAAGAACAAGAAATTATACCGTGCAAATGGCGTTCTAAGCTTCCACCAGATACATATTTGTACACCAAGAACAAACCCTCCTCCGGATCAATACAGAACCCCACAAGAGGCACAATATTTGAGTGGTAAAGAGAACTAGCAATCATTAATTCTCTACAAAATGCCTTTGAAGCCTCTTTATCCTCCTTGTCTAATCTCTTAATTGCCACAGCAGTCCTCAAGAACCCAACTTTACCTCTAAAAACAAAGCTCAAAGCTCCCCTTCCCAAAACTCTACCTACCCATCACAACAAGAACAAATCAAAATCTCAAGCAAGAAACCAAATTCAAGATTCAAAACCAAAAACAAAAGATTTTCATCTCTTACCTTTTGAGAAATTATTAGTAGCAGCAAGAATTTCTCTATAACTGAATCTGACCAAAGAATTTGCAACTGGAAAGATACTCCTCTCAAGAGACTGAATTCTCCTCCATTTAAGCTCTTTAGCTCTCGTCTCATTCAATCCATTGTCCAAATTCACCATCAAAACAGTTGCAGAAGCTGAAGAATTCATGTTCATTGACTCAAGCTCAACTTGAGAGCATAAACTGAACCTGAAAGAAGAGTGAACTGAGTGTGGATCAGCATTTGTTAACTCTGAACCACTACCACAACCACCGGACTCTGCCAGCAGCCATGCCTTGTTGTGCTCTAAACTTCCATTCTTGCTATTACTCTTTTTAATGGTTCCATCACTCTCATTTGGTAAAAAACAGGCCAAACCAGATTGCCAAAACATTTTTGACAAAAAACCTTTCATTTTCAGCTCATTATCATAGTCAGAAGAATGATCCTTGGCTATGATAGTTGAAGCGGAGAGAGCATCACAAGTAGATATATTTGATGGCTCTTTTGTGTTTCTACAAGTGCCTTGACAGAACCCCATTTTGAAAGCAGATCACAATGAATGCACAAGGGCCCAGAAACCAGAAAAAGAGAATATAAAAAAAGTTAAAGTCGATGCCTCCTTTGCTTGAAGGGTGGGGGAGAATTTGCTTTTCTCTATACAGACTAGAGAGAGAGAGAGAGAGAGAGAGATGGACTTCAATGGTTTATGGTCCTTGTTTGCATAAATCAATGCAATGTATGTATGTATGTATGTATGTATAGGTAAAGCCGTGAAGGGTTGATTAGTTTAATGGGGATTCGAGTAGAGGGAGCAGGTGGCAATGAAGAAGAGGTGTATGGTCCCCTGAAGCTTATAACCTATAAAAATGAAATGGGTTTTATTGGGGTTTGGATTCAGCTGATGGTATTTTATTATTCGGGGGGGAAATGAGTTGATTACGTAGAGAAACAAGGGATTCTTTCTGCTAATGTCAGAGTGGACAAATAGAACCCCACAAGTGCAAGTTTTAGGCATGAGCTGAAAGAAGAAAGGGCACCAACCGAGAAGATGAAGATTGTGGGTTAAAGAAAAAAAAAAGATTGTGGGTTAAAGAGTGTTTTTCAGATTGGGTCATGAAATAAGAACACGAAAGAGATGACGAAGGGGGCAAAGGCTTATTTTATATATATATATATATATATATATATATATATATATATGTAAAAAAGGTGAGACCTGTGACCTTATGGGGTTTTTTGGGAACGAAAATTCAGACAAGAAAAGAAATTGATTAGGACATGTGTATCATACCAAGGATTGCTTTGTAGTTTGGTGACCATCCAAAGGTCCTTTGCCAACCTCCAACAACCTCTCTACGTGTAGAGGCAAAACTAGCTATAGCTCGAGCCCGAAAGCGTGCATGAGTTCAAGCTTTTTCATGAGAAGGTGAGAATTTATTTTTCAGTTCTAAGTAAACAAAGGAGGCTATATATATATAGTTATTGTGGACTTATATTGTTTTTTTCTTAATAGTAAATATTGATTTAGATGGTAAATGGAATTTGTTTTAAATTTTCTATTTTACCTGTTGGGATTCAAATGGGAAGCAAAAAATTGAAACAACAAAATTTTGATCAATTAAAAAGATTAAGCAATCTAGTTAAAATTAATTTGATTTTTTTATAAAACAAATTAAATAATATCATTTTAATTTTTTAAAATTAAATAATATTATTTTAATTAATCCAAGAGTTATTTCAAGTGAGCCTTCGCAAAAAACTATGTTTAATAACTTAGATTTTCTAGGAAATGAGAATTTTGGTATTTATATCATGATGATGTTATAATGGTATGTTTTGTTATCTATTTAAGGACCTTGTCTTTTTATCAAATCTTCCTTAGTTTCTGTCCAAAGATTTTGGGAATAGAACTACTTACATAGTTATCTTTGACAAATTCTAAAACAGGGTTCTTACAATTTGATTGGTTTGATGATGAAACCTTGCCTATTTAACCTCATCGACTCAATTGCTAGAAAATTCCTTCCAAAATTCATGTTTATTGAAGAAAAAAAAAGAAAGAAAAGAAAATTAATAGAAAGAAAATTTTGGTAATAGATTCAGATTTAAAGAAACGATCAAATTTGTTCTCTAATTGAATATATATATGGTAGAGAGTGCGAAGGTTTAAATTATTTTATTTATATAGTAGAAGATGTATTTATATTTGACTAAAGTTACTAATATTGTCGTATATTTTTAAATATTGCTTATTAAGTACTTAGAAACGGCAAATCTGAATTGGCAGTCAGATTCTTTGATGAAAGTCAACTCATTACGTAACAATTTGATTAGAATTACCCAAGGGAAACAATTTGTTAAAAATACGAGTAAATGGAGAAACTCTTTCAAAAAAAATATATTTCTCAAGGAAAGAAATGCTATTAAAGAGGTGAAAATGTTGGATATTTATAAATTTCGGTCAAAATATCACAAAAATTACATAATTATTATAGTGTTTTCCTTTAATTTTTTTTTTTCATATACTGCTCCTTCATGGAAAAACAAAAACAGAGTACTGGAATTCAAACCAACAACATACATTATTTATGGATAATATAATTGATTTGGTAAGGCAGGTGCAGGTGCGGTTGTGGTTGTATCTGTTAACTGTGTGTTTGAGAAGGTGATGGTTTAATGTATTTTTTATTTAAAAATATATTAAAATAATTTTTTTTATTTTTAAAATTTATTTTTAACATTAACACATTGAAATAATCTGAAAATATTTAAAAACAATTCATTTTAAATAAAAAATAATTTCAAAATTTGAGCCCAGGCACACCCCTTCTCTAGGTATTTTTCACAAAATTCCTAACTGATCTAGTACTACTGGTGCTGTATGATCAAGTTATTGAACTAATGTATTTATAATAAATTAAATAAACTTTTCCTCTTCCATGTATTATTAACCTGTGATTAAGCTTACAGTTAAATCATTCATCAGGCGATCTACAGGTTTTGTCAGGTGGAAGATGCCGTAATAGAAAATCTCCCTGCTTCTCAAATTGAAATTAACTATTATGGTTTATGAATTAAGTTCACGACGAGATGAACTCAGATAGCATTGTTTCGGAGGACTTGAATCCGGCTTTTTTTTTTTTTTTTTCTTATATAGCCATGCATCTTGAAATAATCCAAATCTGCATCTTGCAATTGTTTCTGACACAATTAAGTGAAACTATGGAATTTTACCCAATGTTTTAAAATATGGAGTGGCTGGCGGGTCAACAACAAGTCAACTAGTTAGATTGAACAATAATAATAATAAAAAAAATAGTTAATTCGGGTTGGTCTAGTAATTTTATTGATAAAATTTTGACGGTGTTAAAACTTGACTATCAACTTACTGAATTTTTTTAAAAAATTAGTATGTTATTTTGATTTTTTAAAAAATATATATATTTTTATAAAGATCAATCCTAGAATATAATTCAAACTTAGCAAACTCTCTAATCAAGTTTTAAAATTATATTTTTACCTTGATTTTTTTTTTGTGGCGTTCTCCTAGGAAGAGTGCTCTTTGAAAGGAGATTGTCCACCGATTTCTATTATCTTTGCATCTCTGAATAAATTTTAATATTCTATTTAATTGCAACTGCTTGATTTTCATGCAAATCGATTGGAGAATTTTTCCAACCAGGAACAACTGCATGTTTGCTCTTGCATGCAAGGGTTAATATTTATTGGGGTAGAACTATTAGCAGGAGAGGGAATATCCTCCAACCAGATTTTTCCCTTTCAAAATATTTCCTACACAGTATCGACACCTTGCTACACAAATTAGGTGTATATCGACAGCCAATAACAAAGAGGTTCACACCTTGCTATACAAATTAGGTTATCCATGGGGAGCCATTTGTCGAGGCTTGGGTGATGGCTGGACCCTCCTGTAGGGGTACTAGTCACCATTTTAATAAAACTTTATTAGAAAATACAATATTTAGGAATTTATATCACTAGAAAATTAACAAATATAAATAGATATATCGATAGAATAGTTTTATAGATATCTTGCAGTCAATCTTTCTGATTGAATATATCATTGTTATATTCATCAATAAACACTTATAAAAATATTCTCTCAATATATACTGATGAAATCACAGCTAAAAAATAATAATAAAAAAAACCAATAAAAATGATGTCGTGTCATTTTGAATTACCAATAAATTTAAATTTATTAATTATATTTGTCAATGAATCAATCTATAATATTTAATTTATGACTTGATGAGTGACCCTCCTTTCTATCCCTTCCATTTCTTATTCTTCTTCTATTTTTGTTTGTAACTAACAACACATAACCCCCCCAACATGCACGCGCGCGCGCACATAATTTTATCACAAATCACTCTTCAACTACAAGTTTAGCCATCTCAACACTTAGTTTGTCAACTTTTATGTTCTTCAGATTTTATTGAGAATTCTCCATTTCAAGTAAGCAAAACTACAATTTTTTAATTCAAATTTAATTTTAAAATATTAATTTTTATAGCATATTTTTGTTGTAAATTTGTTGTATAAATATATGATTTGTACATGCTAGGGTATGTTTGAAATTTTATAATATTGTATTTGTTTGTGAATTGATGAAATTTAATTTTAATTTGTAACTTAGGTGTTTTGTGATGAAATAATTAATGGTTTATTTAACGGGTCCGTTTTATATTTTATTAATTTTATTGTTGAGTTAAAAATTTTGATGAATATATAAAAAATTAAATTTATGTAGATAATTGATAATGAATTAGTTGTACTATTAAAATAGTTTATATCGCATATAGAAAACTTAGATTCACGTTAACAGAATTTTTTAATTTCTTTTAATTTCCTGTTATTAATATAGTTATCTAATAAATATGTTGGTGTTATCAAATTGTTTTTAATTTCATGAAATAAAAATTATTTTAAAATAATAAAATATAATCAAAAAAGTAGCCATCATAAATAAATAAAAAATTAAAACTATTAAGATAATAGTTTTGATAAATAAATAGTGTTTAATATGAAATATTGATACTAATGATCCTTTAATATGTTTATATTAACCTCCTATGATCATTTCACAAATGATCGTAGCAAAGTTAATTAAAAATTTAGTCGTAGCAAAGTTAATTAAAAATTTAGTCATTGAGCACAATGTTTTCATGTCGAGGGAGGTCCCTTCATAAGAGAATCCATTTACCCTTAAGTACTAGGCTAAGTGGAAAAACGATATTTCAATATAAATTTTTTTTTTCACATCGACTTGTTAATAATTTTTGAAAATTTAATTCCAAGCAACATTGTTAATTTTAGATTTACAAACATTGAGGCTACTAAAATTATAATATCAGCGATGAAATTTTCAATAGAAATTATATTGTTTCAATAAAGTTTGGTTTACAAAATTCTGTCATTAAATTTAAAAAATCAGGTAGTGTGTCAGCATGATATAAGAAGAGGTAATGGATGTTAATATGTTATCATCAAGGTGTTCCTAATATGGTAGTTGAAACTTGTCAATCTCTAAATACTGAAGCAACTAGATTTTTAAAAATGTTTAAAGTTGCAAATCAATCTTCGGGAAGGGATGTGCAAAGCATTTGATGTTACAACACAAATCAAGAGTGTGATAGGATTAGGAGAAAGAGGCTCGACAAAAAAAAACAAAAAAGGTGACCATTATTTAAACAAGATAGAATTTAAGCTTGATTATTAATATTTTTTAATATGATTAAGGATCTCCACATGAATTATTTTAACAGAACAAGCTTAAGCTGAGCCTCAGGCTAACTTGGTGGTAGAATCATTGATACAAAACAAAAGGGACCCAACTTGTCTCCTCACCAAAGAGAATTGGGATGCGATGCCATTTGGGACCCAATATGGTAGAGTTCAGGCAAGGTTGGTCACTTATCCAACTCGATAATTATGATTTTGGTCGTGCACGTGTGTAGCCGGTGCCTGATTAGGACCTACCAAAGAGATTAGGAGGTGATTAATTAGAATTCGTAAGTTTGGTTACAATCATTCTGATCCTTTTGTGAGGCAAAAATCCATGATGCATGGCACGCTTTCAATGCTTAAGTACAGACAGATTGGGAATAAACGTGTGTAGAGTTGCTTTAAGGTTGATGATTTTTGTTCCTTTTCTATAGTCAGTAACATATTAAAAAGCATGCCATAAAGATGAGTTCATTTTAGCGACTAATTAGGGAAACCATCTAAAGCTTAGTTTTCATTTTCATCCAAGATTTTATTTTGACTCCTTTTAGAATATATCAAATTCTAAGGACTTTGTTTCTTTGAGAAAGTTGGACTTTTCTTGGATTTAGAGTGTGATTTATAGTTTTAAGATAGTATTTGGTTAGTATCTGAAGACAAAAAAAATATAAATAATAAAAATATATAAAAAATAAATCCATATATTTATTTTTTAAGAACATAAAAATTTACTCGAAATTAATTTCACTCATTTTATTAAATATAAAGATGAAAGGTGCGGGTGAAAACATTGTTTCTCCATAGTGTTTTTTTTTTTCTTTTCATCTTGACTCTTTTTTTTCTTTGGTTATTAATTTGTTTTTAATTTAGTTCTTGTGTTTATAGGGATTGATAGTTGATAATTTATTTTAATTTATTTTTTATATAATTATCACGATATTAAAAAAATATCTCAGCATTATGATATAGTCTATTTTAAAAAATATTTAGTTAAATAAAAAATAATTTAAAAATACTATGTTATTAAACTTTGTGGAGTTAATGACTCGGTTTGTAAGTTTGGCGAGGTAATCCTGATTACCCCAGTTCGCAGGTTTAGCGATAGTTTTTTTTCACTAATTAAACTCGATTGTGTAATTGTCTATTTTTTCTTTATTGTATAGATAAAAAATAGTCTTAAAAAAAATATGTTATTAAATTTTAGAAAATCCACAGGCCTATTGATGGGTTTAGCGATTTTAACTTTTATTTATTTATTTATTTATTTTATCCTTCAATATTGGGCTGATTGAAAATTGAGTTTCATAATTTGTTTTGTTTTTCTTTCTATAAGGTTATAATAGTCTTAAAAGAAGTCTAAATATTGGTTTGATACTTGATTTTGCAATCATTAATTTTTGTTATCATATAGTTAAATGAAAATAATTTAAAAAAAATAAGTTATTAATCCTATTAAAGTTCATTACCCCCTTTACGAGTTTAACATGTTGACTCATGTTACTTAATTAACAGGTTTAACAAGTTTACCCAATTCTTTTATAATATTAGATTAGTTGGGAAATGAAATTCATGGTTTATTTTTTTCTACTTTCTATAGGCTTATCACAAACTTAAATAAACATCTTTTTTAAAGCTGGTACTTAATTTTATAAATATTTAATTTTATCATAAAATAAAATAAAAATAATTTACAAAAAAATCTTTATACTTTTACTATTTTTTTTAAGTTTCAGAAAATAATAGTTTTATTCTGAGCACAGACAGATATAATATTATATATAAAAAGATAATGATGAGTGAAGAAACTTAGGAGACATCCTATATTTTTATTTTTTTTTAATTTTATAACTTTTAAATTGATTTTGTCTACATCAACATAACGACAACTATTTCCGACATTGATCACTTATAATTCATTGATGTCTTTGACCACAATCATTATGGCATTGAACTGTTTGAGGCCCACCTCGTGAATCAATTAGTTGATTGAAATTGGGTTGAAAAGATATGATATTATCCATAATAATTTCATGGATTCCAGCTGGGGTTCATTGAACGTGATTTTGAAAAGAGATGATGTTGAGGACATTACATTAGAGAAGAAAGCATGACCAGTTCTTAATTTGATCCCAAAGCCAAAGGGCACAAAGCATGACCACGATATTCTTGAGAAATAAAAATGGTGGATAACCATGTCATCTAAAAATTTAGAATCAACAAGTTTTTTTTTATATATAATTTTATATGTAAATTTTAAAGTTACTAATATTAATAATCATTAAAAACTTATTTGATTATTAATTTTAAAGCTTGTAGAAATTAGTTAAGGTATACGAAAGTTAATCCGAACATCATGTAAATAAAATAAAAATAATAAAAATAAAAATAATGAATATTATAATATTTACATTATAAAGAATGTACATGTGATATATCTTTTGTCCTATATAAATGTGCCAAAAATAATTTAGTGGTACTTCTACGAGAGCAAAAGAAGCAGTTGCCATTCTAATTTTCCATCTATAACCCTTTTTTTTTTCCTAGTATGTAAGGGGTGCTTTTATTGTCACTCCTTTTCGTTACTATCATCTAACAAAAAAAATAAAAATAGGAATGACAAAAGAAATAAGATTAAATGGCAGAAAAAGATAAAATTGTGTTTAGCAATAATATATATAATTTAATCCCCAAAGTGAAATCTCAAAGAGTATTATTTGTTAATTTTTCTTTTATATTTCATTTTTTTATTTCTTTGCATTGATAAATTTGTATCCATATTAGCATTTTCTGGTGCTGGCAAAGAAGGAAGGGGACACAGTTATCAATAATTTCTATATATGTATTGATTAATTTGATGTGGATTTTAATTTTTTAATATCATAATAGAATTGTACTCTTTTTGTCCAAGTTTCTTTAGTGCTAGCAGAACTAAGAACATCTTCTATGTATCTCTAAAAAAGAAAATTAGAACATCTTTTTTTCTGGAAAAAAGGGAAATTTGACGAGTAGAGCATCTCTTTCATTTTTCTTTAGGGGCTGGGAAAAGAATAGTATCATATTTTATAAAAAAGAAAGTAGATTTACCCAGGAAAAGATTGAAAGAAGTGCAAAAGAAGGGAGATTTCTCACGTAAAGAATAAGAAGCACGAGAACAAAGTGTACACTATAATGTTTTTTGACTTTGATATTTAGGTTTTTTCTTATGCTATTCTTATGTGAGAAAAGTGCAGGCAATTGTGCTCCCAACAATCCAACTTTATGATTCTCGTACAATATGTGAAATTGTGGATTAATTTTTATTTTTATTTTTGTTAATAACAAGGGTGCCTTACAGCAAGCTTTCTGCACACACGTTAACTAAATTCTTCTTTTATCATAAGTCGAATCCTTTATCATAAATTGGTGTATTAATAATAAATTTATAGGATCCAAAAGTTCAGAATCCTGAATGATAACTTATACGGTTGTGTATTAAAAATTTAAGTCTGGGAGCAAATATAAATGAGTCAAACAAAAAAATTTATATAATTATTTTATCGAATTGAAATTTTATAGACATATGTATTTTATAAGTATAATTATTTAACTGATTAACTTGTTATAGCTAACTGAAATCGAGAATATATTCCAGTTAGACCCATAAAATATAGTTTTAGAATGTTCTTTATTATCCTATTTATTTTTATATTCATTTCTTAATTGTTTTTTAGGATTTTATTTGGTTTTTAGGTTTAATTATCTAATTAAGCCGGTTTTAACTACCATTTAAACAATTTATATTTTATTAATTAAAATAGATTATCCAAGATTATTATTATTATTGATATTAAAAAAAAACAAATTAACAGGATTTTCTCTACAATCTTAGAATTTAAAAAACTTCAATTTCTTTCTCTACAACTTAAATTTATAATTTCTAGGATTTCAAAAATTATAACTTTCTATCTTTGTTATACATTAAAGCTATATTTATTTTTTAAAAAGTGGTTTTTGAGAAACCACTTTTTAAACTGTCATGTGTTTGTTTGTCATTAGAAAAGTTGATCAACAAAAAATATTTTCCGGTCAAAGAAAAATTTTGCTTAATTTTCAAAAAAATGTTTTCATGAAAAATTTGACGGAACACACTTTTCAGAAGTTGTGAAAAATTTAAAAATATCATATTATTTGCTGACTATATTAAATTTGGTTCTCAAACTTTTGATTGCTATATATATTTTATTTTGAATATTTATTTTTCAATTCCACCTCTTAAAATTTAATTTTTATATTAACTTTGGTCCTCATTTTTATAATTCTTATTTGTTTTTTCCTTATCATTTTTTTATTGAATTTTTTTATCTATCAAATTTGATCCTTATTCTTTTGATTGTTACTTATTTTATTTGAAATAATTTATGTAATGTTAATTATTATTGTTCTAATTTCTTCATCTTTCATTTTGTTTTATTTTTTAGATTTGATCTCTATTATTTTAATTATTATTTATTTTATTTGATATAATTTATAAAATTATATTTTTTTTTCAATTTCATTATCATTCAACTTTTTAATTTATAAGATTTGTTCCTTATTATTTCAATAAACTTGAAAAAAAAAAATTATTTTCCAGCTTATTTTTCATGACATAACCAAATACTGAAAAGTATTTTCTAACTTATTTTTTATTACACTATCAAATATTAAAAAATAATTTATTTTTTTAAAAAAATTACTTCTCAATAAATAAACAAACCATAAGTTAACAACTAGGAACCAAGAAGAGCTAGAAAGTTCGTTGCCTTCACAGAGAGCTTGTAAAATCTTACACTGCCAGCCCGAAAGCACAAGATCATTAATTCATTAATGTCTTGATTAATAGCATAGTTAGGATGATACGAAGAGTCTTGAGCCGAGATAAGCTTCATATACTCATGATATTAATTACAACCTCTTAATCTATCTGTATCTTAATCATCATTCACCTAAAGAGACTTGATACATGAACAAACCCAAACATTCTACCTCATAAAAATTAAAAAAAAAAAAATTATATTTTTTTATTATATTAATATCAAAAATAATTTTTAAAAACTAATATATATATATATATATATAAAATACTCCTAATAATACAATTAGACAGTAAAAATATTAATGTTGCTTCCTAGAGATGGTGGAACAAAATGGGTTCTAATTTTTTTCTTAATCATGCCCTAATATTTATTTTTTAGAAATATTTTTTATTTAAAAATATATTAAAATAATATTTTTTATTTTTTAAAAATTATTTTTTATATCAGCACATTAAAATAATAAAAATATTAAAAAAATATTAATTTAAAACAAAAAAATTAAAAAAATATGTTTTTTTAAAAAATATTTTTAAAATATAAAACCTTACCATGTATAACAAGGGGGTGATCATGAGATGGTCAGTATCGTGCATGAGCCGTTGAGTTATTGAAAAGCCTGATGATTTTCAAACTTTTGAAAAAACAAAATGACATGAAAATTCACATGGAGCTTAAATTTCAATTGCTTTGGTTTCTTAAATCGGTTTCGTTGACTTCCATGCACAAGAACATGATACATTGATGGCCTAATAATTGTAATAATATTAAGAATTGGATTCCATTAAATACTAATGTCATGTTAGAGCCTCTTTTCCTCCTTGAATCTTGATTTTTTGGAGAGTTCATCTCGTGGATTGAACTAATTTCTTCTAACAAGATGTACTAAATTTACTTTATCTTTTTTAAATATGAAAATAGCAACCTTTGAATCCTTGTTCAATGGCCGAGGTAAGGATCGAAAGTACATTTTAATTACCATTTTTGTCTTCTAAATCCGAGAATGGGATTGGAAGCCGATTTGACCCTCTACTCTCTTTTTTTAGCTTTATTTTAAATTAAAACATCAAAAAATTTGTAGTTATTTTTAAAAAATATATTACTTTTGATAACGTAAATTGATTTTTTTAGAAAAACAGCTTCAAGTTACATCAGTTTTTACTTTAAGGAATATAGGAAATATAGAAAGTGATGTTCACTGAGATTAAAAGGAAAAAATAACCTTGAATATTTTAAAATCAACTAATTTCAATCTTTTTTGTTTTATATATAATAATAGCTGATATTTAATTACATGGTTAATTCATAACCTTAAAATTTTTATAATTAACTAACCTTAATTATTTTATTAAATATACGAGCTCTTAATTTATATGAATGTTAATTAAATTATATATTTATATATATATGAATCTTAATTTATTTACTAAAAAATACTATATAATATGTTGATTATCATTTCATTTTTACTTGTGTTTCTTTATTATAGTTTCGTTAACAACACAAATATCACGATACGAAAATACAGGCAAATAATAGGCCACGTGTACAAATCCAATCCTGGCATCAACTCTCAATGCTAGAAGTTTATTCGATGGAGACAATCTGGAATATTCTTTCACTTTGGTTTGTTTATTTCTTCACTTTCCTTTTATTTACTTTTATGATGCTCTTATTAACAAATCCATTCTGTAAAAGGTATTAATAGTATCTTACATTAACATCATCAACTGTTGTGGGCGTGCCGGAGTGGTTATCGGGCATGACTAGAAATCATGTGGGCTCTGCCCGCGCAGGTTCGAATCCTGCCGCTCACGTTTTTTGTTTTTTCACATTTTCATGCTCCATTTCTTTTGGATCTCCAAGAGAAATATAACTTTTATGGATGATTTTTTCAGCCCAAAAAAACAAAGGTGAAATGGCTTTAGAAGCTACTACATCATTAGCCACAATAAAAAAAAAAAAATTGAAAAAAAATTACTATTCAAGTTAATAGTGATGTGTGAGGAAGTGTGCAATAAAAATTATCCTCCTCCTTTAGTGTTTTTTTTTTTTAATTATTAATGTTAATCTATTCAACGCACTTTATACTTAGACCAATTACTAAAATCATTCTCTATCTCATACCCAAACCTTTCACATTCCTTACCACCCATGTCTTGTTCAATTACCATTTTTCACCAAATCAAATGCTACAATTAATAGGTGTGTGTGTGTGTCTATATATATATATATATATATATATATATATATAGAGAGAGAGAGAGAGAGAGAGAGAGAGAGGGTTAGCCATGAATGGAATTCAAACAATAGACCAAGCCATTCATAATAAAAATCGTATGAGTTTTCTCATGTGGATAGTCTACCTTTGCAGAAAAGTCAATTTAATATTGATGTGCAACAATTAATTCAAAATGCCTTTAACCACATGAAAAAAGATACAAAATCGAGGATATTCTATTAATCGGGGATTAAAATCAAATCTACAACAAAAAATAATGGCAGTCATCTCATACAATCATATTTAAGTTACTACAAATTCATATCATAAATAAGTTAATAATAACTAAAGAAAATAGTTGAAATCCATAATACCCTCAGCTAAAAAAATGTATTTAAAGATTTATTTTTAAACTAAATTATCAAACTACAATTTCCAATCAATTCTATTCATTTCATGACGAAATATCCATATTAATTACAATTATTCTGTAAAATAAGCATTCAAGAGGAAAGAAATATATTAAACGGATAAAACTATCAAGTTTATGGTAAATTAAGATATGGACTATCAATTTAGTTTATTGAATTCTAAAACTATTATTTTTAAGCAAATTAAGGCTAATAGTCAAATTTATCTATTAAGATCTTGACTATTAGTCTAAATCTTATAAACAACATTGTTTTAAAATAATCTGAATTTTTTTCTACTTATAAAAATAATTATATAAAAAAAAGGCAAACATGGTACCACGTGTCATGCAATCTATCCTTTTGAACAATTTGAATAGACAGGATAAAAAACATTATACAATCTAGCTGTTTCAGAATGTATTTGCTTGAGCTCAAAAACAATTTAAAGGCCAGCGAGAGGAGGGGAAATAAATAAAGAAAAAAAAACAAAAAACAAAAAAATTTGGAAGCGCTAGAAGGAGGGCTTGAACCTCCGACCTTGTGGTTAACAGCCACACGCTCTAGCCAACTGAGCTATTCCAGCTACTTTAATTAGTGATCAGTTTAAATTTATATATACAAAATCTCAGACAAAGTTTCTTGACGGCTTCTCTTGAACAATCCGAGGGAAAACATGTGCTTCCGTATGATACCGGTGATTAGCTATATTCTTACTATTTTTATCCAAACATTGCAACTAGTTTTTTTTTATTCTCATCAATTTTCTTTTTGCTCCGTGCTTATTCAAAAGCCATCAACATGAACAAACCATACAACTACAAGGATCATTTGATGTGTCCTTGCATGTCTCGAATGGAAGGTGTGTAGCGTAAAGAAGCAGAAAAAAAAATCAAACTTTTGAACTTCAAAAGCTGAGTAAAGTGATCACCACATACAATCTCGAGGGGGGGGGGGGGGGGGGGGGGCGGCGATACTACAAGTACTTGCTACAGGAGAGACATTTCTAAGGGGAAGAAGTTGCTTGAATGGAAACTTTCATTGAAGTCATGATCTGGGGTCTCAAGTGGAGATGAACAAAATCAGTAAAATCCAGTCATGCTGCAATTCTAATATGGGAGATCTAATCTAGCACCAGAACCACTGCTAACAAGCTGCAGCATCCTTCGCATGAGTGTACTATACTGATGGAGTATATTGCATAGCAAGCATTTGAAGTGCGATGTGCTCCGTGAAAAGCAGATTAACGAAGGGATCTGTCTAATCAAACACGGTGCGAAGGTGTGGGGTGTGAGTGTGTGCATGTGGAGAATCAATACATTTAAAAAAACGAATAAGTGAAATACTATATGCTTATGTACATTGTGTTTGATTCTTGAAAAAATGAAGGGAAGAAAAAACACGAGACAAGAATAAAAATCCCATCTTTCGAAATCTAGGACAAACTAGAGGAATAAATAATTCTATGCATGCCTAAAATGGAAGTTGGCTTCTGTTCTTCTTAGAAACTTAACTTTTTGATTGAATTTTCCAAAGATTCGTGAAAGTTCGGAAGGAGAAACCCAAACTAAGGGAATCCCAAGTTTTTTCCTCTCCCCCTCTCATTGAAAAAATATAAACAAAGAAAAGGATTATAGGCAGAGGAATGGTGTTCCAAGTTCTGCAAGATGATCGCTCAAGTGCTAGACAGGAGAAAGACACTTTTAAATAGCAAGAGAACCACATGTAACATAAACCAAAGAGAAGCCAGCAGGCACAGCGAAGGAAAATCCACATAAAAACTAAATGAAAATCCAAATAATAACAGGAGAAAGACACATTTAAATAGCAAGAGAACCACTATCTTGATGTAAGCCATATTGAACCCCCCGCCTCAAAACCTCTTCTTCTTGAGGCACCATTTGCCATGAACATTAGGAACATATTCATCAGGAATACGAGAAATACTCTTCACCATTAATATTGTCTTGCCAGGACAGTGGAGAGGAATCAAGGTGATACATAGATTTACAAACAGGAAAACTATAATAGTGGTGGTATCTACCTCCTACTCTGATATGGACAAAGGGATACTCCTTAGGTAAAGTTGAACCGTCCATCTAATAATGATTTGAAGGATAATCAGCTAGAATGACATTACTCAGCATTCTACAAATACATCCAAGAGTCACAATTTTAAATAGCATTATGATACAAAAGGCTAAGGCACCCATTTTGGGTCATGTGGTCTTTTTTTTCTACAGCATGAAACATGCGTGCAAGTCCTGCAGCAATAATTGTAAGACACCAGTTAATGCAAGCATCGTTGATTTTATTTAGTTTCAACAGATTTTAGTCTACCCGATGAGCTTTCCACTTTCTCAGAAGTTCCTCATACAAAATTGGTTTTTTCTCCTCATTGAGCATCTGTTTCAACTTTGATAATGACGAAGAGGTCAACTTGATTCCCCTTTCAATCATAACCTCCGCATACTTTACTGCTTCTGGAACCATATGATGATAGCGGAGCTCAACAACCAACATATTTCCAGCCTCTTCCAAGTCTGATTCACCATAATTCTCCATCATGCATTTCCACACTTTTATAGCCATATAAGGTTCCTTCGAATCCATATATGCCTTAATAGCAGCATTGCAATTTGTTTTGTTAGGAAAGAATTCATTCTTGATCATCTCGTTGAGCACAAATGATGCCTCCTTCAACTTTTTATACTTGATCAAGTATTGGAACAGTACATTATATGTTTGTGAGTCAGGGAACACTCCATTATAAATCATCTCATCCAAAAACTTGTTCGCTATATCAGTTTGGTTATCATAACAATGTATAGCAATCATCAAATTATACAGCTGAATATCAGGCCTAAACCCAACCCTTGCCACCAAAGTCTCCCAAATCAACATGGCCGCTCTAATATCATTACACTTCAAGCACTCTTCAAGTGCTAGTCTAAAAAACTTCACCCCAGGAAAACAGCCCCTATCCTTCATGATGTCAAAATGCTTCATCGCCTCGCGCAACCCATCATACCCCTTAAGCAAAGTACTCAAAAACGTATCATATGCCGGAACATTCCTTGGATCCCAACCAACCATGCTCACCATGTCTGCAAAAGTCGTTCTCGCACTAGCCACATTCATTTCCTTTTCCCACCCCTCTAGTAAAATCGCATATGAATCAGCATCAGGCAAAATCCTATTCTTTGCCACATGTAAAAACTCAACAGCATCAAAAGTTCGACCTTCTCTACAAATAGCACTTAACAGAGAATTCAAAGCAACAACATTTCGAGTACAACCATGTTGATCCATAACTTCAAAAGTCATAATAGCTTCTTTAACTCTATCAACAATAACATAACTACTAAAAACTGAAGCAAAAGTAGCTAACGAAACCAAGTTTTCTCTTTTCATAGACTTAATAGCACCCCACATGGCATCAAACATAGAATTCTTACCTAAAAGATCAACAACAAGATTCCAAGAATAAGGACTATGTTTGTCATTAAGTTGCAAGCCAGCCCATCTGAAGAACTTGACAGCTGAGCCAGGTGAAGAATAAGACAATTTAAGAACTTGTTCTACATCGGTTTGGTTAACACGTATACAAGTGGCATCAAGAACTGATTCCACATTATGAGAAGGTGTGTTTGCTATGATTTCACAGAGGACTTTGATTGTTGGTGGGAGATTTGGGGTTTCAAGATAAGATTGGAAAGAGGGTTTCTTGGTTATGGAGGAAGATGAGGGAGAGTGATGGTGGCGGTGTTTTCTGATGCGGCCTTGGTTAAGGTCAATATCGAGTAGTCTCTTTTTGCTGTTGCTGGCCATCGATATTTGACAGAGAAGAAAGAAGGGTTTGCAGACTTCGCAGAGTCCAGGGGTTTTTTACCTATTTATCAATTTTCCAATTTCTTTTATATCGGCTTTATAAGGGAAAATTACTAAAAGTCGTATAATTTACTAGCTTTTTATATTTCATCTTTATGTTTTTAAAAACTATAGTTTACATAATTATAAAATAGATTAAATTAAAAAATAATTTAGAATATAAATTATTGCACGTATATCAAAGTTTTAAGATAAATTAAATTAAAAAATAATTTAGGATATTCTATTATATATACAATAAAATTTAGGATGTAAATTATAATTTTTAAAAATATATTAAATAAATGTAAAAATGATTAAATCAAATGACATTTAAATAAATTTTGTTAATTATTCCTATCAATATAATAAGTATCATTTTAAAAATAAAAATAAAAATAATTTAATTATTAATTAATTTTATATAAATTAAACACGATTTAGATTGAATATTTGAAATGAAAAAAATACTTCATTCGATTCAATATTTTACATTTATATATATCAAACTATATCTCTAAGCTAGTTTATTACTATTTTAACTTTTAAAAAAATAATTGTGTGTTTGGATGAGAGGTGGTTTGTATTTTTTGAGTAAAAAACATGTTTTTAGATTAAAAACATGTGATTTATGCTTAAAAAATGTTATATTTTTGAAAAAAAAACCCCGCTATATCTCCCTGTAAAACACACTTTATATAGCTTGTTGGTAAAGCTTGTTATTATATATTTTACCGTTTCATAAAAAGTAAGAGATGTTGAGGTACCATATAGAATTTTGAATGCATTTGTTGGTATAGATAGAAAGATATAGAAATTGAGTGAATTCTTATATTTCTAATATGAGGGGATATGAGGAATGAAGAAATAGATTAAAAAACAATATCGTGAAGTTTTATTTTAGATCAAACAAAAATAGTAAAGAGAGAGAGAGAGAGGATTACTTTGGAAGTAATTTGACCACAATGATAAAAACTAAAACCATAAGAAAGTCTTATTGTTATCATGATAAATCTTTAGACACCAACTTTATACATCTAAAAAATATAGAGACATGAGAATTTAGATTTTAAATAAAAAAAATTCAATTTAATTTGTGCATTGATGGAGTGCTCATGAATAATTTTTAACTTTAAATTTATTTAAAAGCTCAAAGAATTGTTTGGATCATAGTTTTTAGATTCGACCCGGTCCAAGGCTCAGGTTACGGGTTTTGACCGAATCGTTCAGATCAATTTTTATTTTTAAATCAAAACGAAGTTGTTTTAGTATAAAAACAACACAAAAATCAACAAATTGCAATTGAATTTTTAACCAAATCTTATCGGGTTATCGAGTCAGCCGGATTATATCGAATTTTTTTCCCTTTTTTTTTTCAACTCAACCAGATTTAAATCTTAGAATCCAGGTCAACCCGCCAGCTTTCAAAACTATAGGGACATGGTTTACTTTTAATGAAACAAATACAATATATTTAATGTCTCGCAAGCAATGAAATATACGATCCATAGACAACACATCATCTATGCATATGACACGTTTTCTATATATAGAATTATTTTAAAAACTGCACCTAGATAGAGCCTACGCATGCGCCTCGGCTCTAAATTTTTTATTATTATATTGTTATTTTTTATTTTTCAATGCTTTATTATGTTGATTTTCTTTTTACTTTTATTATTCATATGAATTTTTCATGTTATTTTATTTAATATTTCACACATGATATTTTTACAATGAAATTGTAGATTTAAAAGCATATTAAATTAGTTAATATATTTATGTAACCTTTTTATTATTAATAATTTGTAATTGTTTTTCAAAAAACCATAACGGAAATTATTAATGCATATGTATAATTTAAAACTTTAAACTATGACTTATTTTCTAAAAATAACACCACCATTAAATAATATTAAATGATTTTGAAAAAAAATTACAAAGAATATTTCAAACAAAACTTTGGTAAGACATTAAGCTTCAAAGATAAAATGGTTTTTTTATATATTTTTTAATTTAATAGTTATTTCCTGTGTGTTATCTTTTACTATCACCACACTTGCGATGTTCCATGAATAAAATGAAATAACAAGAAATTATTTATTTTTGTGTTTTTTTAAAAATAAAAATAAAATTAATTTTTTTATTTTAAATTATTTTTTAGTATATTTTAATTATTTTAATATGCTGATGTTAAAAATATTTTTTAAAAAATAAAAAAATATATTATTTTAATTTATTTTTTAACAAAAAAACATTTTAAAAAACAATTATTATAATAATGTGAAACACTCCCTAAATATTGTGGGAAAAACTGTTGCAAAAATTATTGTGCATGCTTTTCACTTGTGATAAATTTTTTTTTATTTTGATTCTTAAATTGGTTTTTAGTCAATTGCATCTTTTCAAACTTAAATTGAAGAGTAATTGTTTTAAATTTATTAACCAAAGACAAGATTAAAAGAATAAAGACTAGAGTGATAAAAGAAAATAAAATAGGTGACAATTTATTTGTTTTCTATTTTATAACTAAATCATTCCATTAATAAAACTAAATTATACTTTCAGGAAAAGAATTTAGTTGTATCCTCACAACTAACTTTAATGAATGTATTGTATGGAATTCTAATTGATTAAATTCTTGGTGAAATTATGATCCCAAAATATTAACTAATTTCAATTGCAAATTTTACAATAAGAGGTCATTACTCATTAAAATGTACCAGGTAATTTTATTTTGCTTACTTGCAAGTTGAATTATTTTATTTTAATAAAAATAAAATGCAATTCGATATATTTATTTTTTTAGCTTGAAGAATTTATTTTTTAAATATTAAAATTACTGTATGTGTTTAACCAAATAAATTAATAATTATATATATAAATAATTATATTCATCATTTTTTTCATGTTTTATATTGTGGCACTCTTTTTTTTAATTTTTTTGTTATAATTTAAAACTTTATTTTATGAAATTAGATCAAAAAAACATTAAAAAAATAAGAAAAAAATAAAAAAAATGAAAAAAAAAAATATATGAAACACCTTCATAGTTGTTATGAATCGTGAAACCAACCATCGCTGTTTTATGGTGTATTTGATAATACATTGCAAGATCGTTTTATAAAAATATTTTTTAATTTTTAATATTATCGTATAAAAATCATATAAAAAAATTCTTAAAAAACATAAGGAAAAAAATAATAATTGAATCACAGTATCAAACACTTTAACCAGGGCCACACTAGCAAGTATGAAAGACTCGCACGCACGTGTGCGTGCTCTGTTGGATTCTAAGCATATCGTATCTAGCTTAAATCTCTCGAGCACCAGTCACGAAACCAGCTTTCATTTTCACTTTCAAAACCCACTTTTAACCATGGATAATCCGACCGAATCCGAACTCTCTAACCCAGCTTCACCTTCTCCAGCTCCTCCGGCTCCGGCTCCATCTCCATCTCCTTGTACCACTCCTGATTTGGCTCCACATCCAGTTACATCTCAAGTAATAGCTCCAAATCAGGCGCCAGTTCCTGACCCGGCCCCAAGTCAGGCGCCAATTTCTGACCCGACCCCAAACCCAGCGCCAGTTCATGAACCGACCCCAAACCCTGCGCCAGTTCCTGACCCGACCACAAATCCAGCTCCAGCTACTGATTCCATTCTATCTCCGGCTCCGGCTGCCTCTATCACTACCCTTACGTCTCGGGTTTCTGAAAATATCTCTTTCTCAAATAAATTAGTGAAAAAAGGTGACGTTTTATATGTTTGCATTTTGTTCAAAGTCTGGTTTTTGAGTGTTTACTCCTTTTGGGACTTTTTTAATGGGTTTCTGACTGGGTTAGTTTCTGATAGAGATTTTTTTTTGTGGGGAATACAAAGTTTGTATCTTGAAGGTTTCTGGGATTTTTTCCCATTTTCTTACGAAACAAACAGAAAGAAAAAGAGAGTTGAATAAACTTTCTTTTTAGTGCATGTCTTTGTTATTTAATTGCATTTCTTTAATGTGTTTGGAGTCTGGTTCAATTTTAAAAAGTACTCATTTTTTTTTCCTATCTAAAAAAAGAGGAATCACTTTTGTTTTTTGTTGTTTATAGGCTACCGAGTGGCAAAATATCTTGTTCTTTGCTGTGACGGGGCAGTGCTTTCTTTTTTTATTTATAGTAATTATTATTGGATATTAGTCCCAGATAGCGTTAGTTTCACTATTTGAAAACGTTGTGGTAAAACAGAACACATTTTGTTGGTGTGATAAGTTTCTCTACTTGACTATGAAGACAAATTATTTAATGATTCTGGAATAATTGTCAGAGGTGTGTATGTACGCTGACATTATTGAATAATTGCTTGATTAAGGAAAAAGTATTGATTGTTTCATGTAAAATCTGTTTCACTGTGTTCAGTAAAAGGACACTCTGCTATTATTGATTGTAAATTTGACTAGTTGTCATTCTTGAATCCTATGATTTTTGTTCCAACAATGTTGCGGAATTTACCAGCACAAGCTAGCAGATGGCCTTGTGCGTCTTGCTTAGGGAAAACCATCGTAATTTATCATGTGCAAGTGACATTAATTATTCTGTATTCATGAATTTTAATTGTGGTTTGATGGCCACCCACCATTGATATTTCACATTTAGTTTGGTGCTTGCATGTTTTGTATGTAATTGTTTAAAGTTTGATTATATTTGATAATGCAGATGGATTAAAAATTTTATTTGCATGAAATTTTTCAGGCCTTCCAGACAACCTGATGTACAAGAATCGTCTGCAAGAGTACACACAAAAATCATCTTTACAGCTCCCTGTATATCAAACTTTCAATGAAGGGCCTGCTCATATGCCAAGGTTTAGATCGACTGTGTGGGTAGATGGAGCACGGTATAGATCCCAAAAAACTTTCTTGCATCGAAAAGCAGCTGAACAAGATGTTGCGAACCTTGCACTTGAGAGTATCCTAAACAGAGTAAAGGATGAAGGATGTCCACTTCTACTTGGGGTCTGTGAACAAATTGTAAATTTTACCTTGTCAAATACTATTAGTTCTTTTCTTCATCTTCCTTTTGTTGTTGGTCTTCAGGGAATTTGTGCATATTTTAGTTTTTTATTTTAGGCTAATTACATTCTTCCAAAGATTAAGTTCTTGTTGTGACAAGCCATGTGGCATCCTTCAGTTTTAAAAAACAACAATAGGTTTTTTTGTTCAAATAAATTATCGTTGGTTGTCTTTAATCTTCATGTCAATGTATAGATCCCTCCCCTGTTTTCTTGGCGGTGAATGCCATAGTCCTTGGGAAATTTGTTTACTAGGTTCAAGGAATGCTGCCTCTGATGTAATATTGCTGATCACTATATTTCAATACTTGATTCACAGTTCATTCTACACTGTCTTTGATTTTTTAAAATCCCTTCTTATTGATGCATACAAATGAATGGAAAAAGGCATTGCACTGAAGCATGATGGTTTTGATACTATTTATATACAAACAGTTTTAGTATGTCGGTGCCGGTTTTTCTTAAAATGTTGCTTTGTGTCTTACCTTTCCTTGCTTTTCACTTTCTATTGTTTGGTTATAATTTTTAATCTGTCCTGTAAGTCAAGGTGAATATGGAATAGCCCAGTTAGAGCACTGTGTCGTGACAAGAATCTTGATTTTGCTTCTTCCTTGTCCATTATTTTCTTGTGTGGTTATATTTACAGGACACGGTGTTTTGCAAATCCATTCTGAATGAATTTGCAGTGAAGGTGAATCGTGAAAAACCTACTTACAGCACTGTTCAGTCGCCTGGGCTGCTGCCTGTTTTCATATCTACTTTGGTTTTTGATGGTGTAAGTTATACTGGGGATGCTGGCAGAAACAAGAAAGAGGCCGAGCAATTGGCAGCACGTGCTGTGATCCTTTCTCTTTTAGGTACCCTATTCTATATTTTGAATTGGGAATTTGCTTCATATTACTGATTTTATATATATATATGGGTCATGAGAGTGATTGACTAATTCAAGCTGTGAAACAGGTAATTCTGGGTCATCAAAAATTCTTTATGAAATAATCAAGTCTAAAAGCAAACTCTATGCTGCGTTGGATAGGGTCAAGGACCCAAGCCATTCCCAACCCAACATTGTACCTGTGGCCATAAAAGCTGGACATTGCTCTGAAACCACAGTCGATCAAGAGCAAGAGGGAAGCACTACTGTTGTTAGGGATGCTGTACCAGTGAGTGCAATTGCACCTGTAGCTTCAGGAATGCATCCTTCTCACCATGTCCCCAAGAGACCAAGACCAGATCCGCACCCTGTTTCAGAACAGCCTCTGGGTGTTGACTTTGGTTCTAGTTCAGCCAAAAAGAGGAGGAAGAACAAGAAAAAGGCTAACAAAGAAACTGATACCCAGTAAGTTTTAGTATCTTTTTCTGCGCTTGCTGCTGTGTTCTTTTGTTTATTTTTTTTTGTGATGTATCATATGTTGAATAATTCTTCTGAATTTGCATGTGCATGTGTTTTCTAAATGCTTGATGGGTTTGACAAATGTGTGAATAAGCCAACTTCCGTAATTCATCTTTACAAGATCAATCTGTGCTGTTTGCTAAGAACAAATCTTCTGGAAGCAAACCCGAAGATAATATTGATACAAAAGGATCACCTTCCACCTCCGAAATTTTGTTTTTCTGGAAGTAACCTGAATTTTTTTAGGGGAATGTACTTCTATTAAACTTACAAGGCTGATTTATTTCAGTTTATCATTTCATTCATATTGAATGATCTCCTTTGTACTTTCATTTATTTCTTTGAAGCTCGTTTTTGTGCAAAATGCAGGTTTCCTACTGATGCCATTCCTCTGAACCAAGCATCACCTTGTTCTGTAGCCCAATGAATAGCCTGACCTGTGTTTTTCTGCTCCTGCCAGCAGTTAATGACTCTTTATGGGTATGCATATTTATTAGGTGTATATACTAAAACTCGTTATTTGTTGTAAAAAAGGATTAGACATGAGAACTATGGTCGTTGTTCTGTAGAAATAGTTTTTTTTTTGTTTATGATTATTGGTCTTCTATGCTTCCTTTTTACTGATATGATAGCTAACAACAATAAATGAGTGTATACCCTAAGCTGCTTCATTCTGACATGAAACTTGCATTAGAAGACCATTGACAGTTTGGTTACGATTGGTTTTCCTTGAGACAGCGTCCATGGCATGTATTCTGCTCCAACTTTTCATGACATTTATGGGGCAAGAGAGTTTAACCCTGTGCAGAAAGCCCCGGCTGTTTTTGAGGATTTAGTTCCATAAATTGAAAGAGTCATGTGAAGGTCCATTTGTATATTTTGACTAGTTGAGATTTACTCCCTCAAATGTTAGACTTAAATTGGGCCAGCATTTTCTTCCATATTTTTGTTGGTGGCCTTCTCTAGCTCCTTAGTTTTGTTGTTTGTCAGAAAGAAGTTTCATTTTGGAGGATAGGTTGTTATGAAAAGTGGAATTATTTGTCATGAAAATTATAGTTGAAAAACATTTAAAATGACTTATTAATGTTTTAATTTATTTTTTAAGTTTATTAGAAGAATGAAAACCAAATATAAATGAAAAAAAAAACTAAATTTATAAATTATTTAAGATAAAATAAATATTCTTAAAAAATAAGATTAAATACAAAATTTTAATTTAAAAACTAAAAAAGAATAAAGAATAAAGATTGAAGTTAATATAAAAATCAAAATAAATTAAGTTTTAAGTTATCAAATTGAAATATATATATATATATAGCAATTAAAATATTAAAAATTAACTTTGAAGTGTAAAATTGTCTAGATTAAAAATTAAAAAAAGAAGAAAAAAGCCGCCCAGCCTCCTCATTGAAGCATGCAGCTGCATTTATAAAATTGAACTGAATTTCAAATGGGTGCCTCGTTCGGTTTCTATGGTGAACTCGGTTAAGTTCTTGAAAATATTTTTAAATAAAATGATGCTAGAAAGGGTTGGGCTCAGGATTAATTATAATTACGGGAGCCAGAAATAAAAAAGAAAAGTTCTAATAAATTTTTGTAGTCAGGAATATAATTTTATTTACAGAAGACCTACAGAAACACCTTTCTGTGGCAAGCAAAATTTATGTGATGTGATGATTTTTAAACTGATTTCAATATGAATACCTGTAAGATCGATGCAAGCTTTCACTATTTTTTCTTTTACGAAAATCAAAGAACTTTATTGGTGGAAGGAAAAAGGCCATCAAGAAGATGGCTTACAAATGCATGAATCAAGCTACAAAATCATTGATCTTCCTAGCATAGTTTCTTATAAGATCTGAAACCTAATTCAAATCGATTTTTTTTTAATTAAATTAGACAAGACATTGATCTAATTTTTTTAAAGAAAAAACAAAACAACTTGTTTTAATGAAACACCAAGTAACCAAGTCCCTCTCTCGGGTTAGTGTCCAGTTCGGTCTGCGTTGTTTTGCCAGCAAACCTGCAACTTTGTTCCCTTCTGTTAAAAGCATGGCTGAAGCTGATACTCTTCAAGTTGTTCCACGACTCGGGTCAATATAGTGCATGATGAAGTTAAAACCTTTGATTTTTTTTAAAATGATATTATTTTTATTTTTTTATAAAATAAAAAAAAAATTTATTCAGATTAACTCGGTTGAATCCACTTGAACCTTGAGACTTATCTCGGATTTATCCGGGTTGAGTTTAAAGAACAAGCTTTAACTTAAAGGCATTATTTAACTTAAAGGCATTGTAGAAGATCAAGGATGAACAATTCGTCTATATGCCTACCTTAGACACGAAGGAGGAGAACTAAAAATGCTGCACAAGATCAAGCCAACATAACAGATCTGATTCTCCTTCCTCATTGTTCAAGTTACCTTCCTAAAAGTGGAGGTTTATGTTAGACGACCTACGGTGTGATCTTCGCACTACAATATGACGTCTTTTGTTTTTTTAGAGTGTATTTGGTTTTGTGGTAGCAATTATGATTATAGTTTGAAAAAAATTATTTTATAAAAAGTATTTTTAGTTGAGGTTGGTTTGAAAAAATAGGTGTTTGGTTAAAACTGTGATTGAAATTAAGATTGAAAAAAAAAAAATTTAATGTATTTGGTTAAGAATGCTTTTAAAATTGAGGTTATAAAATAATTTTAAAAAATATATATTAATATTGACAATTTTTAATTTAAATATTGTGGATTTAACTATTGCTATTACATCATGAAATAAATCATACTTTATATAAAATATTTTTTATTATTTCATAAAACCATCTACAATTTCATTACGTACGAAATACATCCGACAAGAACTACAGTTTTCATAATTTTGTTAGCTTGTAATAAAATTAAATAAAATATTATCAGGTATAAAATTCACTCTAAACTAGTTTTTTTTAAAAAAAAAATATTAAAAAAATTAACACATTAAAAAAAAAAAAGAGTTCACGCAATGCAAGTGAACAGTGCAAGAGAATTGCACTATTCACTATTTTTTAAGTGAACAGTGTATCACTGTACAATTACATTGTTCATTAAACAGTACAATTAACATGAACAATGTAAGAAAAACAAGGAATCCTTACTTTTTTTAACTACATTTCTAATGCAAAAACAAGTGGGACCCATGAATAATATATTACTTTTTTCCTGAACCAAACAACTGAATTTTAATTAAAACGTAGCCGCAGCCACATAAACAAATGGGCTCTTAAACTTCAACTTGATATAGATGCTTACAGAGATTAGAACTCATTAATTTCTTGTACAAAACAAAATTTAACTCAAAACTCGCTGTTTCTTCTTAAGATATTAGGTGAAGTTTTAAATTTATATAGTTTCATCACTGTATCTTCTAATATTTTATTTTTTATTAGAAGAAAAAATAAGACGGTAGAATTCAAATTCAACAGTATGTGTTCAGTTAATGAGTTTTCAGTACCATAATAAAGAACTGGCTACTTCAAAAATTTAAAATTCTTGGGAGAAGCTCTGACAATATGATTATACATTGCTGTCAAAGACTCTAGATGTATTATGTGGGTCTGGCAAAATGGAGCAACGGAAACCTATCTGCCCTTCCATGCTGGTAAATGAAAAGGGGACAAAGAAAAAGGAGTAAATGTAGTAGAGAGATCAACCTTAACATCCATTGAAGAACAAATAATAATAATAATCAATGTTAAAAATAATGAGGAGGAAGAACATGCCAGGTGGATTGAGCAAGCACGTAGTCTTAATATGAGCAATTAGCAACAGTATCTCTCAAGTTAATTAACAATGGTGGGGTTTCAAGAGAAAAGATGAACTCACAATAAAGAAATTAGAGTGTCTTTACGATGTGTGTTGATCTGTACATAGAGATGAGGTCCAGTAAAGTTATTACAGAGAAACAACACATCTCCTTGAAACAAGGAGCTTGCCTTATTCCAATGCCAGCTCTAACATCTGTGTCATTTTTTATCCTTTGCGTTTTTCTTGTCTGACAGAAAACATGGACGATGATCTTCTTAGGGTTTGGAAAAGATATAGTTAAAATGTCTTTGATGATTAGCCAAAGAATTTTAACTTCAATATATTGTTGTTCTGTCTTCTTTATAATACAGGGTAAGGTGGCTTCTGGTGTACGGCCGATTGGATAATTTTTCTACCCTAAACTATATCTCCACTCCTCAAAGTCTTGTTAACTTCCTCCATTGACGATGAGTTTATTTTATGCGCAATAATGCTTAGTTAAATATTCATCAATGTTGTGGTCCTTTGCGTTATTATAGATCTAGGCATGTAGCTGATGAATATATCATATATTTAAATGTACCAAAGTCAAAAGTGAAAGTTTTACATATGTGAATTCCTGAGGATCACGCTTGTCTGATTGATTAATTTAACAAAATAGGACGTTCGTTGAGTTTAGCAGTGACAATATCAGATACGGAGTGTTTATTTAGTATTTTTCATCGTCGAAGAGATAAATACAAGAAAGATATCAATATATTTAGTGAAAAAGATAGAAACAAAAAATTTATTTCTAAAATAAATTTAAAGTAAATTTTTATATTTTTAAAATAAAAAATATATCCAGAAATGTCCTTTCTTTACTCTATCCATAATCTTGTGTCCATATTATCAAAGAATCATTTCAATCCAATGAATTAAGTTATTAGATAAGGTTTTAATATATAATTTATATTATTATCTAAAATATTCACTCAAGTAAAAGCTCTTTAAAGTTAAAATTTACACAAATCTACATTATATTGTGCTTAAATTTTATTAAATAAATAAAGATAATGAGATTTGAATTCGTGACCGCTTGATCACCAAGACTCTAATACTATATGAAAAAACTATCTCAACCTAATAACTTAAATTATTAGACAAGATTTTAAAATATAATTTATATTATTTTCTAACACGATATATTATTTTCTCTATCGATTTATCCCAAATGGTTTTCTTCGGTAAATCTCTTTAATTATATAGCAAGAATCATGAACATATTAATGGTTACGAAGCTATTTGCACTGCACTGAATGGTTTCTAAAAGAAAATAATTATGAATTTAAACCCACCTTTGCATGAGTTTCAACTAAGGTGTGCTAGTTTTATAATAATAATAAAAAAAATCTTCAAATTCATGCATTTCAAGATGCATGGTCCTAACTCTTAGAAGTATTGAATTTCTTTTCTGTGTCGGATCTCTGATTTGGTCCTCGCAATAAGTAGCTATACCACTAAGAAAACATGGCGGGGTTCAAAATCATAATCACGCAACGATGCTAACATGTGAGAAATTCTGGAAACAAAATTAGTGAACTGTTGAAAACGAATTTTCAATGTTCAAATAGTTGATGAATTATACCAATCAAGTGTTTGGTTGCAACAATTTTATAATCACCAAAGCGAGTTCACACAGTAGCATGGAATGTAAGAAAATCATAAAATAGGACATGAATCCACGTGCTCAAGCTACAAGGAAAGATTGCAGGAAGCACCCTCTCTACATTAGTCTAAGTTCTTGAAGGTGACAGTAACTACATGGGAATCTGAAAGACGTGGGATTGCCGATACATCCGCCGAGGCTTTTGCTGCTCTGCCCTAATTACCTTCCCCTTTCTTCTTCTTCCTCCTCCTCCATTTTTATTCACCAATCTGCCAGCTAACAATCCCAATACAAAGATCAAATAAATTCTTTTTTTAGTTAATTATTGAAATAAAATACTAGTTTCTTGGACTTTTAACCACCAATCACACTTAGCTTAGTGAAAGGATTACATGCAAAATATATATTATTAATATAATACCATTATCTTTGAGTTCCTACAAATAGGGGCTAGAGGTTGTTTTCTTTCTTCATATGCTAGCCTTAGCTTGAGCTAGACCAAAGTAAGATCAAGTTCTAGTTTCTTCTCTCTCAATGGCACTAGCCAAGGACCGTATGGATTCGGTTCAAACTTGCGCCCTTTATGGAAATGTGATGGGGGATCTTTCCTCCTTGGGGCCTAATTATGGATTTGATGAGGAGGGGGATAGGAACTTTGAGAAAAATAGTGGGCTTATGATCAAGAATTTAGCTATGAGCCCTTCTCCTCCTCCTCTTGGCAGTCCAAGCAGTGCAAATTCTGGTGAACTAGTGTTTCAGGCTACTGACAATCAAGTTGAGGAAGCTCATTCTTTGATCAACTTCAAAGGTACTGGATTTGATAGTATCATGCATGCTAATGGATCTTTGATTAGCTTTGAGCAAAGTAATAGGGTTTCTCAAACTAGCAGTCACAAAGATGACTACTCAGATTGGGAGGGTAATTTGAGCTGCAATTACCAGTGGAACCAAGTCAATCCAAAATGTAACGCAAATCCTCGGTTGATGGAAGATCTTAATTGCTATCAAAGTGCAAGCAACTTCAACTCCATAACCAACAGTGCTGAGAAGGAAAACCATGGTGATTGGTTATACACTCATGAATCCACAATTGTTACTGATAGCATTCCCGATTCTGCAACACCAGATGCCAGCAGCTTCCATAAGCGTCCCAATATGGTATTGTCATCAGTTATCATCCCCATGTTCTTCATAATTGTTGTTGACCCTTTTCTTGAGTTATAGATCAATGAAAAAATTTATGTTCCTAACATTGGAAGTGATTTTGGTTGCAGGGAGAGAGTATGCAGGCTCTAAAGAAGCAACGCGACAGTGCCACAAAAAAGCCGAAACCCAAGTCTGCTGGTCCAGCTAAGGATCCACAAAGTATTGCTGCCAAGGTTTGCTTCAACATTTCAAGGCTTACCAGGTTTCAATATAAAATTACTAATCTTGCTCTCGAATTAAGCAAAATGATTTTGATTCCTCAGAATCGACGAGAGCGGATTAGCGAGCGCCTTAAGATGTTGCAGGATTTAGTCCCTAACGGCTCCAAGGTAAACTTCAATTTCAGTTGCATTTTCCCTTGGGTTCTACAGACAAGAATGTCCATGAGTTTCTTGTAAAATCCGATCCAGTTTATTAATTCTATGTTCTTAATGATATATCACACAGGTTGACTTGGTTACTATGCTAGAGAAAGCCATTAGTTATGTTAAGTTTCTTCAATTGCAAGTAAAGGTATTTACTTCGATAAATTATATCTCCTTAATTTTTCCTATTTTATAGAATGGAATAGTGTAAATTGATCCTTGACATTTCTTCTTCTTTTTGCTCCTGCAGGTGTTGGCCACTGATGAACTCTGGCCAGTTCAAGGTGGTAAAGCTCCTGATATTTCTCAAGTAAAGGGAGCCATTGATGCCATACTCTCATCTCAGACTAAAGACAGAAATTCAAACTCAGGCTCAAAGTGAGGAGTCCAAGAAAATCCAAGAAGAAAAAAGAGAAGTGGTTTCCATGTGATTATATCATGTGAAAACAATTACTTCACAGGCAAAGAAAAATCTTTGTTTTGGAAGTAGGAAACGCTGGATTTTGTAGCAAATATTTCGTTTGTTTTCATGTGGAGATCTTGTTGACTTGTAATCAAATCTTATTTCCATGATCATGTAATGAAAACTGTGACTGCAACCTTGTCCCAGTTTCTAAATTCCAGAGAATCTGTCCTCTTTTTTTTTTTCTTTTTTATCTTCATGTTAATTACTTGAAGACTCCTACACGAAGATCTATATTAACCAACAATTTAAGTATGAATTATTTATCAGTATCTTTCATTCTTAGCACACACAAAAAAGTTAGCTAGTCATCAAATTGTTCCATCATGTCTCTGCATACAGAAAAAAAGTGTATGCATAAGAGCAATTACATGGTATATAAGGGAATCTGCTGAACTAACAATTTAGTGTACGTAGCTGATTTCCTGACTCCATAGTTATTGAAAGAAGACATTGATTGATTTTTTCTTGGAATTTACTCAAAGAAATGATCAAATAATAAAAAAAATACTAACAATATCTATATATAAGTTATGTTTCTTCAAAATAAAAACAACACTAAAATATTGTTAAAAACAACACTAATATTGGAATTTACTCGTATTTCCATTTTTTTCCTCAGAAAGTGAGGTCAAATGGGACTAAGATATATGCATATTTGTTTTTGCAGTAGAAACAATATTTTTAAAAATTTTAAATTTTTTTTGATATGTTTTTGGATTGCTAATATCAAAATTAAAATTTTAAAAATATATATTTTTTATTTTTATACATTACAGAACTAAAAGTATTTTAAAAAAACCACCACTACAATACCAAGCAATATCAATTCAATTTCTATAAATTTATGACCTTTAAAAGGAGATCCCAAATTTTTAACAGCCAGGTTGTCGCCTGTGGGACTTTCCACCTCCTTTTAATGGCGTAAAATTGATTCCATCATGTTCTAAGATTTTCAGTTTTAGTAAACTACATTTAAACAATAGCATCTTCAAGAAAAGAAGAAGAATATCAATGATACAAGAAAAAGATCAATGATGAAAAAAGAATATCAAGAACATCAATGATGAAAGGGAGCATCGACTTTTCACCAAGGTTTTCTTTTGGCTTCTCTTTGATCAGTAAATTATTAAGAAAAAAAAAACAAAATTATTTTCTTCGATGCCTAATATGTTGTTTTACTAAAATTTAGCGGATTTAAGGGTTTTCATTCCCAATCGAAACAAAAAATTAAGGTTAAAAAAAGAGAAGAATTATTATGAAAAGGAATTTTGGAGACAATTATGAAAAGGGTTATGATATAATAGAAAATCACAGGTACAAGCTGTCGGGGATGTAATTGCACATGACAATGCATAGCTTACAATATGCACCTATATGATAAGAATTAAAATATTTATGGTAATTCATCTACGCAAATGTAGCTCGGCCAGCAAACACTTAAAGGTCTTGTTCATCATTAGCTAGCTCATACACCTGCAAAAGATCTTCATAGGAAAAAAATCTGGGATCTACATATTGACTCTCCAATTGTTGCTGATGAGCTAATATTCTTTTTATAAAGCAAAATTTGGGATTTTCGGACTTTTATAGTATTTATTGTTGTAAATTGAATAACAAAATACACATCCGACCAATAGTATATTTATAGAGAGAGTGCACACAGATACAAAAATTATACACACAAACTTGAATGTGATGCATGGGATCATGCATCACTTGTTATATCGATCATCTCCCAAATTAATTGTATTAAATATTAATTGTGATTAAAATTTGTCTATGTACGTAACATTTTTGTTTATGTAGTCTTGCTTATTTTATAATCGCCAGGTACTTTATTCTATATATTATAATTAATTTTCGTTTTTGTTGGAGTGAGTTTAAGGAAGTTGGCTGTATAATTAAAAGGACTGGCTTCATCCTGAATCACTAAGGTAGTCTAAAACATGCTGGTCACTGTATGAAACCAAAGACAAAAGGAAAGAAGAAAATAAATTCAAGAATTCTCTGATTATGATAGCAAAGATATATATATATATATATATATATATATATATATATATATATATATATATATATCCGTACCATCGGTATATATTGATACAATATTTTTATAAGTATATTCAAAGAAGAATTGTACTGTAGGTTTAGTTTTGTCAGTAATAATATCTATAACAACTTACATCATTGTATTGTATTGTTTTTTTTTTATTTTGATTGTGATTTTTTTAGTATATATTAATGATATATTTTTATCAATATTTATTAATAAAATTAACAATAAAAAAATTCAATCGATAAATATCATTATAATATATCAACCCAAAATATATCAACAGAACAAATAATAACAGTAAAAAATTCATTCATTAAATATTATAGCAATATATCACCGCAATATATCTACGGTAAAGAAGTAAAGACAGAAATAGAATATAAGCAATCAAACCAAATTAGTTTTCTCGTCAACATTTGAACTAACCGGAAAAAATTCAATCGTTAAATATTATCGCAATATATGCATGACGGACTTGATGCAAGGTTTAATGTAATTGTGGGAGAGCGAAAAATTAATGCGAGGACATTTTAGTCTGAGCATGTTTCAGTTTTAAATTGCAAGGGATCACATGGCTAATCACATGCATTAATGCGACTTAAACAGGTGTAATGTACAAAGAATAAACTCTAATTAGTTAAATGAAACAGCAGAATGACAGCAAACGAATTTCAAAAAAATGGTCAGTGCTTCTCCGGTTGAGTTGGCCACTACAATCATCGTCGGAAACTGCTGGCGTTTAAGAACATGTACGGCTTCTATGTTGGTCAATGCTGAATAGTCGTTGAACTAAAAGTTTTTATTATTCACCACCTCGAACTTTCAATGGTTTCTCAATTAGCCATTTCTCATTGGATTCTAAATAGAAATAATCATTTTCAATTCAGTTTGATTTTTATTAAAAAAAATAATTAAATAGAATTTTTGATAAAAAAATCAAAATTAGTTTAAACCAATTGGTTTCAGTTTGATTTTTTGAGATAAAAACCGGTTTAACTCGATTTTTTCTATTCAGATTCGGTTCGGTTTGGGTTTTTTAGTTTTAGACTTTTAAAACCGAAACCAAACCGAACTAGTCGGTTTTTTTAAAATTTTAATTGGTTTAATCAATTTTTTTTCAAGATTTGGTTTTTTCAAATTTTTTTTTAGTTTTCTCGGTTTCATCGATTTTTTAGGTTTTTTACTCACTTCTGATTCCAAGTTTCCCACCATGAAATAATAGGATTATTTATATTATGGAGTCCCAATTTCCATCCGTAAAATCCATCTCTTAAATTCCATCCAAAAACTCAATTAAAATACATGATAAAATTCTGAAATTCACATTTTTTTTAAGAAAAACTAGAATTCACTACCAATACAAAACTTTTTCCTTTTTCTTTTTCTAATAAAAAGCTGAAAAAACAAGTTCTTTTGTTAAGAACGAAGAGGAATATCTGTTTGTTACATAAACTATAGCTATAATTATATATAAAGTTTCATATTATTATTTTTTTGGTTTTTTCACTCACATGGCTCCCATAGGAACTTGCTCATTGTTTTGTTTAAGTTAAGCATGAATCTGCTAGGAGTAGTGGAACTGCATGCAGGCATTACATGGTTTCCACTTCAGCAACCAATAGGTTGGTTTCAAATATAATTTATCTTGCTTCCTCAAATTGGGTAATAATCATTTGTTTATTATTGTCAACCAATGATTGCGTACTTCCCCTTCTGACCCTAATACTATTGTCAGCCATGCATTTATTTAATTAGATGAAATTAAGTCTCTCAACACAATCTATATCAGTTTAATTTTGTATTCATTAACATGATAGGTTGCTCATGCAGTTTCCAGTACTACTGCAACGTGTATAATTATCAAAGCTTTTAAATGTTAATTAAGAAATATATGAAGTTATATATGAAATGACATATATATATATATATGTTTTATTTTTTAAAAAATTCTATAATTTATTTATTTATTTTCTTTATAATATATCCATAAAATTCATTATAGCAATACATTCAGTTTATTGTAAATTGCTATAATGGATTTATCTTTGTGTTTTTCAGTGAAAAAATTGGAAAGTTAACAAATGAGGGCCGAATCCCAGTTTTGACAGTAGAACAAGGGCTTGCAACTTGTTTTGAAAGAGATTGATTAGTTCTATGTTTTTAAAGATTGCCATTGTTTATTTACCAACCACCCGAGCTTTCTGCACAATTGAAATTGAAAAGGAAAAGAAAAGGGAAAAAAATAATAATGGCTTCAATTGTTTCCTGGGTTCGGTGGAGAATGAAAAGGTAAAGAAAGAAAGAAAAGAGGCAGAAAAGTTAGCCACGGTGACTAAGGTTTTTTTTTAGTTTAATGACAAAGTTATAACATTAGTATTGCAAGGTCTTTTCAGTAATTAAATAAAATATAACAATAATCTTGTAAATAATTTAATATTTTTTATTGATTTTTCTATGCATTAATATCTGGGAGAAGCTATGAGCTCAAGCTCTTAACTAGATAGCTAGATCTAAATCAAGCTAGCTACGTAGATAAACGAAAATGAAAATGGATTCTATAATTAATGTCGAGGCCACCGGTACAGATCATATATATAATGTAGCATGAAATTGTCCTTTCCAAAAAATAAAAAAGTCATCACAGTTATTTCATTTACTTTCGAAGCAATATATTGGGATCTGTATTCTCCTTTTTCATAACAAAATGTGAGATTTATGAATTAGTAATTGCATGATGGTTTTATGTTTTCATGAAGAGAAATTACAATGTAAGTATTTAATAATTTCATAATAATAAATGCTTCCAACATATGTTCAAATTCTTATTTTTTTTTATTAACGTAGATATTCAAATCAGTTTGCGCACATCTCGACTAATTTTATAAATTTTAAAGTTAACAATAATATAAATTTTCAATGATATTTAAATTTATAAGATTCAAATTGATAATTTCTAAAAAAAAAAGTTTAAATAATTATTAATATAAAAAAATTTATCAAAATAATCTAAATTTAATCAATTAAATCAAATCTAATTTAATCAACTTCCACCTAATTCATTTCCAAACCTGACCTGACTAACTCCAAGTTTACAGGTAATGAAGCTAATCAAAGCCAAGTTGGACTTGGCTAGGCCTAGTTTAGCATCTGTGAAACAATGTACAGTAACTTCTCTTGCTTTCCGTCCCTAGCAAAAAAATCTTAATTGTTGAAACAAAATATCCACAAATTTTTTTAATGTTATGTTATGGTGAAGTACGAGCTTTGTCGCAAATTTTATATCAATTTCTCTGGGTTTTGACACGTGTTTTTTTAATATAAATTCTTGGATGAATCATTATTAAAAAAAATGACATGAAGAAGAAGATATATATAGTCGACAACGTGCATGGCACAACAGTACTATAAGAAGTTTAATTTGATAATTCAATTCATCAATAGATTTCAATAACATTATAATTTCATGATTTTGTGGAACATAGATGTATCACATTCTAATTAATACGAATTTCTATGCGTGACAACATTTATCATATTAATTTGATTTGTATAGTTCACCTTGATCCCTTCACGATCGCTATCATATTAATTACCTTTTCTAGAAATGAATCCGTCAAAAAGTCCACACGCACACACACACATTAATTAAGAAGAGCCAAATGCATTGAAATCCTCTTGTTCCCCAAATGGTTACTCAATATATAATTGTTCTCTTATTATCTTTCTAAATATTTCTTACAAGATCCTGGATATATGGGGTAACAAATATTTCCCCTTTATGTGTGTCATGGAGTTGTGGATTTGAACGTTGAAGTGAGGGATTATAATTAAGAACAGTCCATTGATAGTTAAGGTACGTGATGCTATTTTAATACCTGTAAATAAAAAGTGTTTGAAAACACAGTTATATTTATATTTTTAAAAAAATTAATTTTTTAGTTAAAAATTAATTTTTTTATTTTGTTTTAAATCGTTTTGTAATGCTAATTTTAAAAATAATTTTTTAAAAATAAATAAAAAAAATTATTTTAATACATTTTAGCATAAAAAACATTTTAAAAAATAATTATAACTATACTTTCAAATAGATATTCATTCTTTGAATTCAAAATCAATACAATATTACGTAATGTGATAGATATTAATGTATTTTGATAAGAAATGGTCTTCTAATCATCCATTAAAAAACAGTATTTCTTGTTTGGCGGATTATATACATATATGAAATTAAAAGAGATCGGTAATAACACGATCGAGATGCAAATGATCTGTTATGACAGATCAAGTAACAAAAAATTCAATAAAATCATTCAATTGGCTTCGGCTGTTTTGGAATCTTGTATATCAATGCTATATGGTTTTCATTAAATTGTTGTGATTAATGACGATTAAGCACTTAAATACAATTAAACATATAGAAAAACACAGGAATATAATCTTATATATAGTTTAGGATATTGTAATTCATATTTATATAATCACTAATCACGCACCCCCCAATCCCAAATCTTAAATAACAATGCTTTGATGAGAATTTCAAAGAACAAAAAACAATCCTGTGATGAGTATCATAAATTTAATTAAAGATATTCATTAAAACAGTGTTGTTTATTAAATGGTAAATTTAATTATATAAAAAAACTTTGACAACCGCTCCAAATCAGCTATGCATGATCTATTCGTACTGTATTTGATCTATGTTTAAAATATGTGATTATATGAACTCCTCGAAATAATAAAAATAAATAAATTAAAGATAGTGTGTCTTGGACATAATTCTCAACAAATGAGTTTATAAATTCAAAATTTAAATTAAGAGAAGGGAAAAGTAAATAGTAATGATTAAATTAAATGAAGATAACTTTTACAATCAAATTATGTGGTAGACAAATAAGGATGCCAACGAAAATCCACAAGTTGGATTTTTAATAATCCATCCTCGGATCTAAAATCAAATTTATTATCATTAAGTATAAAAATCATATTTTTAGATTTGATATTCAGATGTTGTTACCTCATTATAATTTATTATTCAAAATTAAATAAAAGATAAGTTTGTGTTTTTTCCCTGTGTATGTGTGTATATTGGATTGAGTTCAAAAATATATGAGTAAAGTTTTTAGATATACATCGGTTTGGAGTATATCTATCGAATTTAAGTGAATCTATCATCCCTATAAACTAACAACTCAAAAGATTAGATAGGGGGATTCAAAAAAAAAAACACCACAAAAAGTGTCGCGCGGCGTCGTGGTTATCATCCACCCTCAATGTATGGATATATATCTGGTAAATATGGGGAGATAAGGAATTCTTGTCTTTTATTAGTGAAAAAAAATAAAATGGGAGTCACCACTTAGTATTTTGATCATTGGGAACCCTAATTGGTCTCAGAGATCGGGTACGGAGACTGGTTGCATAAATGAAAGGTATTAGCACTCCAAATACGACCTACCTAAGGTAAGTTGTATTGTTTTATTGTTTGATCTAAGGTCTTATAGTGTTCTCTAATTTTTGGTTTGTCTATGGCTTAAGGAAAGTCCTTATCGGTAAGGAAGTCTTTATCTTATCGGGTAAAAATCTAATCATTCTAATACCTATAAAAAAAATAACTTTTTAATATCAGGAATATATTTTACGTATAAATTCGTAATCCTAGACATTAAAAACAAAAAAAAAATTTTGATTTTTTTTAAAATATTGGCCAAGTTCTCATGACTTTAATAAACTAATTATTAAATCCAAAATGCATTCTAATAAATATTTTTTTGAATTTTTGTTGTATGAAAATATGATGTGATTTTTTTTCTTTGAGAGACTTGGTCGTATGCATGAAAAAAAAAATATATTTTTTTTTTAAGTTTTGACGAAAACCTGGTATTTTAATACCGCATTTGTGTTTTCATGGTGTATAAAAAACGAACCGATATTAATTAAAATGGATAGAAAAATATGCAAGAAAATCATTGATGTTTTTTTTAAATGTATTTTTTTAAAAAAAATTGAACGGGCCAGACCCGAAACAAAATTGGGCGAGCTCGAATAAAACACAAACTACCTTATATTGGGTTGGACTCAGTCCAGCCGTGTGGACTAGGCTGATGATCCAACCCGGACTGGTTACTGTGCCATGCACAGTGACCATGATCCAACCCTCACAGTAACCAGGTAATTATTTTTTTCTTTGTAGAACGTGCACAGTGCACATTCTGCATGCAAGAAGAAAACCCAGAAACAGAGATGAAGGGGAGAGAATTACCTGGCGACGACGTTGTTGTCGCGGTAGACAGCAGCTGTGTTGTGGTGGCAGGAAGTGTTTCTAGCGATAGAGAGAAAGATGTTACAGTGTTTATCTTCTTCCCTGTCTATGTTCTGTTTTTCTGTCCTTTCGTTCTTTGGCTCTTTGTCTTTTCCATTTTGTTCTGGTTGCGGAGGTTCTGGTGGTAGCTCACAGTGTTGGTGGCGGTGGCAAACTGGGGAGAGCTGAGGGTGGCCGGTGGTCTCTTTTTCTCTGCGTTTTCATTGACCTCTGTTTCTGCTCTCTCTCTCTCTCTCTCTTGTTCTTTCTCCTTCTCTGATTTGTTTTGGTTTCTCCTCTGTTGCTGCTGGTGGCAGCTGTTGTTGGCGGCGCTGCTGGTGACAAGGCAAAATGACGGTGGTGCAGCTTCCAACGATGGAGGGAGAGAAAGTGTGAAGAGACAGACAACAAAAAAGAAAAAATTCTGGGGAGGAAGGTTGGTTTTTTGGCTGTCTTTGAACCCAAATTTCTCCATCCCTGGAGCATGAATATCAAATCTATTTATAGGCAGTGGAAGAGGGACACTTTGTCTTTTCTGGTGCAAAATATCAGCCCTTTGTTTGACCCGAAAGCATCCCAACCATTGGCTTAAAATAGCAATGATGAACTATCAATTTTGTAGGAAAAATGGCTGGTCGGGTTGGCCACTTTGGGGCGGTGCCACCGCCTCTACAACTTCGATCAGCCCGAACGGCTTACACTAGCGTGTAGTCAGGTATGACGGGATCGTTTGCGTGTACGTTTCATTCAATTTGGTGACGAAACTAGGCGCTAAATACCTTGGAAAAGTGGCCACCCAACCAGCCTCGTTGGAGAATAAGATGAATAGTGCCTTACGATTTAGTCCTTTAATTTGTGATTTATTTCTATCTACACCCTTGATTGGCTTCAAACTTTTAATTTTGTTCAATTTTACTCATGAAGAACTTCAATTTCAACCCCAAATTTCAGAACATTTTTTCCTTTGGTCCTTGGTTTCGGATTTATACAATTTGACTTTTAATTGATCAATAAACTTTCAATTTTTTCAATTTGACCCCTGATTTGGTCAATTTTAGTATGCGCAATTTTCAATTTGGTCCTTGGTTTTGAATTTCTTCAATCAAGTCCCTAATCGACCATTAAAATTCAATATCTATGCAATTAAACCCCTAATTTGACCAAATCAACTCTCAAAAATTCTACTTTCACCCCAAAACTTTAATTTTTTTCAATTAAAGTCTAAATTGACTTAAAAATTAATTTTTTCTTGTAATCAAACCTTATATAAATTCAATTAAACCTCCAATAAAATTTAATTGAGTCCATAATCATCTAATTTTAGATTTTTTTTCCTCAAATTGAATTTTTAATTGTCAACAGGGCTCTTCATCTATAAAAAATATACTTTCAAATTTTAATCTTTGAATTTTTGAGCCTCCTTAACCAATTTCTAGCTATTTTCTAGGCGCTCTGACATCCTCTTCTCATTATTATTATTATTATTAGATTTTTTTTTGTTTTTTAGTTAGAATATTTTTTGATTTTTTGGAAGAGAATGTAAATTTGGAGAATAACCCAAAAATGAGTTATGACAAAGAGTTTCAAGGATTTTTAGATTAAAAAATAATAATTAATGTTTATAAGTTTGAAACCGAAAAAACCGAACCGAACTTATATCAAGAAAAACCAAATAAAAAAAAACTGAATCAAATTAAAAAAAAAATCAAACCAAATTAATTTCAAAAAACTTTTAAAAACCAAATCAAAAGCTATCGGTTGATTATTTATAATTAAAAAAAGAATCTTTAAGTTTGAGACGTGGGGGACAGACTGGTACTTGGGACTAGTCTCATTGTAAATTTTTTTATAACTCATGATAAAGAAAAGGTGATTTTCAAGATATTACAATATTTGAATTGTTTCTTTATTCATTATTTCTGGATATGTATCATAATAATGCTGATCGAATTACGTGTGGGGAAAAAGCATTATATTATATATTAAAAATCTTGGGGTGGAAATATTGTCCATATGAACAATAAACCTTCTCAAGTTTTTCTTCTTCTTTTTTTCAATTCATTTTCATCTATTTTTTATTTGGTTCTTCAAAAAGATTTTTACCACATATGTTTTTTTTAATTACAACTTTTTTTTATTACATCCTTCATACTTTTTTTAATAGAATATAATTATGAAATTTAGGCTGGATGAACATGACCCCACTTTTTTACCACATAAGTGAAAATAATGATCTTTAAATGTATTTTAAATATAATTTTAAAAATAAACTCAAAATTTAATTTATTACTTGTTATTTTCTCGGGTCAGATATCCCTATTTTTAAAGTAAAAATTAAATCTTATAACCAGATCTCACATCACTTCCTAAGAATTAATAGCATTTTATTAAACATGTACATAATAGTTTAGGAAATTTGAGCAATAATACAATAGATAATTTTATGATCAGATATAACCACAATAGAACTTATTATAAATAAAATATTTTGAGGTAATGTGTTTTGTCTTTAATATAATCTATGAAAACTTGTACCATAAATTAGATAATAATTCTTTATTATCCATTTTTTACATCACTCATATTTTAATTTCGCCTACAACTGTCTAGAAATATTTATTGAATTTGGAGGAAAGGAGTGGATACCCACTGCCTTACAGAGTCCGAAGAAATGGTGCTGTTTTTTTTCATTACAGAGTCCGAGGATAGGACCACCGGCATTGCGAAAATTGGCACTGTTTTTTTTTTTTTAATTATTGGAGTATTAACACGTGTTGTAGAAATTGCTTCAAAAGGAGTTTCAATTTATTAAACCTCCCATTTTTAATTATGCTCTGTTTTTCATGCATATTGATTTTTTATATATATACATAATTTCGGGAAATGTTTTTAGCAAACCAGTTCCAGTTTTCTGTCCAATATCATCTATATGAAAATATCTAATATTAGAAATAATATTTAAATGCCTCAAACCGATATAAAAAATGTTGTTAAAATATTTTCTTTCATTAAAAAAATCTATGTTAAGAATTCATGTTACTTTGAATAGTAAAAGATAGTTGACTGGAGATTGCCTCGAATAGTGGGATATTGTATTTTTTTAAGGGAACGTTATGTGTATAAAAAATTATTATTTGTTTAAGAGACTGTTATTTAATTGATAGGAGGAATTCCTGTTATATGAAACAGCGGGAAATTAGGTAGAAATAAATTTATTATTCTTCGTGAAATTTTAGAGTCTAGTCATCGCCTATGAATGGAATCTGGTTTTACAAGAAGGCAAATTGTTATTTAAACTTCCAAGAGCCGAACTAGGCCCGATAGAGATTTAGGCCCATAATTTACAAATGGGTCCAGTATCAATGGATTTGATTTTTCAGAGTGTCTAAAATACTCTGGGCCCAATGAGCCCGAAAATGTTTAGGGTCTGGAGTCCATTCAACTTCAACGATTTTAAGGCACCAAATAATCACAATGATGATTTTGATAAAAATAAGATTTTAAAGATAATTGTTATTAAAAAAAATGATTTCGAAGAGAGTCATGTAATTTAACTAATTTATTTAAAGGATGTTTGGGAGTATAATAGCGGTTATTTTTCAAAGTATTTTTTATTCCAAAACATATATAAATAATATTTTTTTTATTTTTTAAAAATTATTTTTGATATCAATATATTAAAATGATCTGAAAATAATAAAAATATATTAATTTAAAATAAAAAAATAATTTTTTAAAAAAATAATTTTAAAATATAATATCAAACACTACTTAATTATGCATGCAATTTAGTTATTATATTATTTCATTCAGCTTTGAAGTTGTACCAATCCAGCTTTTGAGTTTAACTTGGAAAAAAAAAAAGAAAAAAAAAGGAGCATGCCTAACACTACCTTAGTTATGAAGATTATGCATTGTTCAATTTTTTAGAAGAGGTGCCAGAAAAAAAAATGAAAAAAAGAATTCGGTTATAGAATGGTTTTGGTTGTTTTTTAAAGTATTTTTTATTTAATAATAAATTAAAATAATAATATTTTTTATTTTTTAAAAATTATTTTTGAAATACCGTATAAAAATAATTTAAAAACATCAAAAAATATTATTTTAAAATAAAAAATAAAAATAATTAAATTTTTTTAAAAAAATAAACAGACTTTTAAAATATGCTTAAAATAACTCACGTCCCTTCCGTTCGAATCAACAATAAAGAAATCCAGTGATACTTGGATTGTTCAAAGGATAACAAGTTTGAATCTGAAAGTAAGCTTCTCACCCCCATAAAGTTGATAATTAACTTGCAAGCCTCTGCGCTATTTCACTTAAACTACCATCAAAATCTTTCATTTCTGTTAATATAAAAAGTAAAAACATTTCTAATAAAATTATTTTAATAGATTTTTAATAAAAAAAATACTTTTTAAATACACATTATATTACAATACTAATTAGACATCTATTCATTATTTTTCCTTTTAATTTAGAGGTTGTTTGTTCTAACGTTTCAAAAATATTATTTAAAAAAACTAAATTAAATTTTATTTTTTATTTTAAATTATTTTTTAATATTTTTAAATTATTTTAATACAATAATATTAAAAATAATTATTTTAATTTATAAAAAACAAACACCTAAACAGCTTCACTCTAAATGATAATAAATTTCAACAGATCATATTAGAAGATGGGCCGGCACATACCTGGTTTTTTGTTTCATAACCTCTAAGTAATCTTCATGTACATTAAAATGAGAAAAAAAACTGTAAATATATATTGGATTAATGAAACTTATTTTATATGATCTAATAAATAATTAATGTATATTCTTAAATTTGTTTTTAGGATGCGTTGGTTTGGAGTTTAATTTTTTCAATTACTTTTTAGACTTCAAAGTTATTTAAATTTTAGATGTTTCAATGATTTTAATATATGCAAAATAAAAAAAATTGTTTTAATAAATTATAAATTAAAAGGTATTTTTACAAAATGACTAAAAACACAAACTTATTATGTTTAGCATTATTCTAGCTTGCAGCGTAGATAGCGTGCAGCTTGGTTTGACAACCCAGCCATTGGACAAGAATAGAGTGCAGGGAAGATGACGTTTACTAACCAACAGCATGCACCGTGTGGAGCCTGATCAATTTAGTCAATGATCTTAGCAGAAGAAAAGCCCATCACCAAACACTTCCACCCTTTCCATTTCTCACCTCATACTGTTTTATCTTCTCCGTATTTGCTTACCATTTATTTGCTCACCTCCCCTGCTTTTCGTTTTCCTTGCCCCTTTTCTACTTCTTCTCAACATCCATTTCTTTTCCATTCCAAAACAAGCTATGGCTGATGCAGTTCTTTCTGCTCTCGTGACTACAATCATGGGGAACTTGAATTCCTCATTTCTTCGAGAGCTTGGACTTGCTGGGAGCCTGGAGACTGAGCGTGAAAATCTCAACCGCACGATCAGAACTATTCGAGCTGTGCTTCACGATGCTGAGGAGAAGCAGTGGACGAGTGAGGCTATAAAGGTGTGGCTCAGAGACCTCAAGGATGCAGCTTATAATGCTGATGATTTGCTAAGTGACTTTGCAAATGAAGCTCAGCGGCATCAGCAGCGAAGAGATCTCAAAAATCGAGTACGATCCTTCTTTTCTATCAATTACAATCCACTTGTTTTCCGACGAAGAATGTTGCATAAATTGAAGAGTGTTAGAGAAAAATTAGATGCCATTGCCATGGAGAGACAAAAGTTCCACCTAAGAGAGGGGGCCGTGGAGATAGAAGCAAGTAGTTTTGCTTGGCGTCAGACTGGGTCACTTGTGAATGAATCAGGAATTTATGGAAGGAGAAAGGAGAAAGAAGATCTGATCAACATGCTGCTCACCAGCTCAGATGATTTCTCTGTTTATGCTATATGTGGAATGGGGGGGCTGGGTAAAACAACACTCGCTCAATTAGTCTACAACGACGGAAGAATAAAAGAGCAATTTGATTTGCGGATTTGGGTGTGTGTATCTGTTGATTTCAGCATTCAAAAATTGACTAGTGCCATCATTGAGTCCATTGAAGGCACTAGTCCACATATTCAACTGTTGGATACTCTTCTACGACGCCTCCAAGAAAAGTTAGGTTGTAAGAAGTTTTTGCTCATATTGGATGATGTGTGGGAAGATGACCATGATAACTGGATCAAATTGAAAGATGCATTGAGTTGTGGAGCTAAAGGAAGTGCAGTTATTGTGACTACTCGTTTGGGAACTGCTGCTGATAAAATGGCCACAACTCCTGTTCAGCGTATGGCAACATTGTCAGACGAAGATTCCTGGCTTTTATTTGAGCAGCTTGCATTCGGGATGAGAAGCGCAGAAGAGCGCGGTCGCTTGAAAGAGATTGGAGTAGCGATAGTTAACAAGTGTGGCGGGGTTCCCTTGGCGATAAGAGCTCTTGGAAGCCTGATGCGCTCGAAGAAAACTGTGAGTGAGTGGTTGAATGTCAAAGAGAGTGAGATTTGGGATCTGTCGAATGAAGGAGGCCGGATTTTACCTGCCTTGAGTTTGAGTTACATGAATCTAAAGCCATCTGTGAAGCAGTGCTTTGCATTTTGCTCTATATTCCCCAAAGATTATGTCATGGAGAAGGACCTGTTGGTAGCTCTATGGATGGCAAATGGCTTCATTTCTAGCAATGGGAAAATAGATTTGCATGACAGGGGTGAAGAGATTTTCCACGAATTAGTTGGGAGGTCTTTTTTTCAAGAAGTCATGGATGATGGGCTGGGCAACATAGCATGTAAAATGCACGATCTTATCCATGATCTTGCACAGTACATTATGAATGGAGAATGTTATTTGATCGAGGACGATACAAGGTTCTCAATTCCTAAAACAGTTCGTCATGTGGGTGCTTACAACACATCGTGGTTTGCTCCTGAAGACAAGGATTTCAAATCTCTGCATTCAATTATTCTTTCCAATCTTTTTCACTCACAACCTGTAAGTTATAATCTAGGTCTTTGTTTCACTCAACAGAAGTATCTAAGAGCATTGTATATACGTATTTACAATCTCAATACATTACCACAATCAATTTGTAATTTGAAACATCTAAAGTTTCTAGATGTCTCCGGATCCGGCATCACAAAATTGCCTGAACCAACCACCTCCCTCCAAAACCTTCAGACACTAAATCTAAGAGGTTGCAGACAACTAGTCCAATTACCAGAAGATACGAAGCACATGAAAAGTCTCGTCTATATTGACATCAGAGGTTGTTATTCACTTCTATTTATGCCTTGTGGAATGGGAGAGTTGACTTGCCTGCGAAAACTTGGCATCTTCGTTGTGGGCAAGGAGGATGGTCGTGGCATAGGGGAGCTGGGAAGGCTGAATAATCTTGCTGGTGAATTGAGCATCACAGATCTTGATAATGTTAAGAATTCAACAGATGCCAGAAGTGCGAATTTGAATTTGAAGACAGCTCTTCTATCACTGACTTTATCATGGAATTTGGAAGGAAATTACAATTCACCTTCGGGGCAATCAATACCAAATAATGTGCATTCGGAGGTCCTTGATAGGCTTCAACCTCATTCAAATCTGAAGAAGTTGAGTATAGAAGGATATGGAGGCTCAAGATTTCCAAATTGGCTGATGAACTTGATGCTACCAAATCTAGTGGAGATGGAGCTAAGAGACTGTTACAACTGTGAACAACTTCCACGATTGGGGAAACTACAGTTCCTCAAGTATCTTCAATTATATAGAATGGACGGAGTGAAGTGTATTGACAGCCATGTGTATGGAGATGCTCAAAATCCATTCCCATCTTTGGAGAGACTGGTTATTTATTCAATGAAGAGATTAGAGCAATGGGATGCGTGTAGTTTCCCTCGCCTTCGAGAATTGGAGATCTCTTCTTGCCCTTGGTTGGATGAAATACCAATTATACCCTCCGTCAAAACATTAATCATCAGGGGAGGCAACGCTTCATTGACGTCGTTTAGGAATTTCACTTCTATGACCTCCCTTTCTGCTCTTAAAAGCTTGACAATTCAGGGTTGTAACGAACTTGAAAGCTTACCAGAGGAAAGTCTTCAGAACCTCACTTTTTTGGAGATTTTAGAGATATTGAGTTGTAAAAGATTAAATTCTCTGCCAATGAATGGGCTGTGTGGCTTATCTTCTCTTCGTCACTTATCGATTCATTTTTGCGATCAATTTGCTTCTCTATCTGAGGGAGTGCGACATCTGACAGCACTTGAGGATTTGTCTCTTTTTGGTTGTCATGAGCTGAACTCGTTGCCAGAGAGCATCCAACATCTCACTTCTCTCCGATCTCTAAGCATACAGCATTGCACGGGATTAACTTATTTGCCAGACCAAATTGGATGTCTCACGTCCCTTTCGAGCTTGAAGATTTGGGGTTGTCCTAATTTGGTGTCTTTTCCAGATGGGGTGCAGAGTCTCAACAACCTCAGCAAGTTGATAATTGATGAGTGTCTAAATTTGGAGAAGAGATGTGAGAAAGAAGAAGGAGAGGATTGGCCTAAGATAGCTCACATCCCTTCAATTCAAATCAACGACAAAGAAATCCAATGATGCTTGGATTGTTCAAAGTTTAACGACTTCATTTAGCACTTCGGATTCAAAAGTAAGCTTCTCACCCCATATGTTTTCTTTTTAACTTGCCTTGTTTTCGTTTTCTAACCATCTAAATTGCATGAATGAATGGCTTCTTAGACCTCTGGTTACCGTTTAATTTTATTTTGCCAAGCTCATTTGTCTGATATTAATGAATACCTTGTTACGTTAGTCTCGCATTTGATGATATGACATAATTCAAGTTTATAGTGTGTTATACATGCTACAATCAAATGAAATGATCAGTAGATTGCATGAATTTTGCCTGCTAATCATACGACTTTTTCTTCGGTGTAACATGGATGCTTCCTACTTCTGCAGTGAATTCGTCCCTTTAGGGACCTTCTGGTGTGTTGCTGACAATAAGTCATCTTCTCCATCAGCTGCCTCAGAGCTCCAGTCAGGTGTTATGTTATTCTATATCTTGAGATTCTTATTCCTTTTCTCCATTCAAATTTTGTCTTTATAATATTGTGTTAACTTGTTACGTTTGTTCTGGGTATGGTAGATACAATGTTGGACAACATCTTATATCTTTCCACTAGACATGGCCATTGTAGCTTGTAGTCATTCTCTGGATTATTGTTGTTGATTGGATTAGTCATGTGTGAAGCTTAAACTCCTGCTGATGAGCCTGTTTTGACAGAAATGAGATGTAATTCTGCTAAATTATTCAGGTATCCTGATGTTGTTGCTGAGAGGGGCTATGGTATTTTTTTAATCCCAACCCACCCTTATTTTCTTTTTTCTTTTTTTTCTTATAAGATAACTGCAAGGTGATTTTCCAATTTTGAATAATGAGCAATCTGATAAAAACAAAAAAAAAACAGGCATGGCCTTGAGCAAGAATACACCTTGTTGCAGAACGATGTTTAATGGCCTTTTGGTGATTATCCTGGCCCTCAGGGACAGTACCACTGTGGTGGAGGTGTTGACAAAGCCTTTGGCCCCGACATTGTTGATGCACATTTCAAGGCATGCCTGCTTGCAGGCGTCAACTTTAGTGGTATCAACGGAGAAGTGATGCCAGGCCAGGTAAAATAAAAGAACTAGAATTTCCTTTCTACCATTTTGATCTTACAATTCTAGTTTAGAACCATTCTGATCCTATTTTATTTCACAACATTAAATCATTTTCACTTTCATGTAATGAGAATTTCAGGTTGGACTTTTAGTCTGTATCTCTGCCGGAGATGAATTATGGGCTGCTGGGCACATCTTAGAGGTAGCTCTACTTTATTGTAGAAGATAGTACAACTATTTCAGTTTCTATTGTTTTCTCAGATGTCTATATTTATGTTAACAGAGGATTATTGATGTTGCAGGAGTTGTTCTTCCATTTGATCCTAAGCCTATTCAGCCAATTTTTATTTCAATTTACCCTTTTACTATTCAATTTGAATGCTACAAGTGTGCATGTTTTCAGTGCTATTCTCATCGATTGGTTCACATGCAAATTACAGGTACAATTTTGCATCGTTGATTGAATCATAATTTGTCTGCCTTTTTATTCCACACTTGGTATATTTGTCTTATAGCACTTGAAAAATTCTTCACATTTTCAGCACTAAATCTATGAGAAATAAAGGAGGCTATGAAGTCATCAAGAAAGCAATTGAAAAGCCTGGTCTGAGGCATATCGGACAGATTGCAGCCAGTGTAGAAGGGAATGGGCAGAGACTTGCTGACCGACAAGAAACATCTGACATTAATACTTTCAAATGGGTAAGGGGAAAAGGAAACAATTTCCTTGCTACTCAAGTTCTCTTACTATAAGATGTCTTGCATTAGTTTCCTTACATCTTGTCTGATTGACAGGGTGTTGCTAATCTTGGGGCTTCCACTCGTGTTTAACAATGAACAATATGCGTTGTAATAGCTTGTAGATCAAAACAATTTATCTAGCTGATTCTATCCTCTATGTTGAAGATAAGTATTGAAGTTATTATATATATACTTGAAACGCCTCGATACTTTTCTCACGCATAGTCTGATATATGAAAATTTGCTAAAACAGTAGGCCATTAGAAACAATAGACAAAAGAAGGGACCAGACAAAGATTGGAGAAGCAGGAACCCGGTGATCATCAGAGGGAGGACATTTCAATGTCATTTTATAATTGATTTCACATGAAATAGCATTGGCAGCACCCAGTGATGCAGACAACAAAAACATTACTATTTTCGAGTTTTAATTCGACCCTATAATAGAAGGTGTCAAAAAACTATCTCAACCTTATAGCTTAAGCTTTTAGGTGAGACCCTAAGATATGATTTATATTATTCTCTAACATACCTTCTCAAGTGAAAACCCTTTGGGCTTGAATTTGTACAGGTTCACATTACCTTGTGCTTAATTTTATCAAATAAATGAAAATGGTAAGATTTGAACTCGTGACCGTTTGGTCATTAAAGCTCTGATATCACTTTAAAGAACCATCTTAACCTAATAGCTTAAACTCTTAATTGAGGTTTCAAGATATAATTTATATTATACTTGTAATTTGAAGATTCGCAGGGATTTTTCTGTAAACTCTGAATTTGCTGAGAATTTATATGTCTAGGTTTCTATTTTAGTAGTTCTTCAGTATGTAAGTTTCTTGTTTAGGTTTCTCTTACTCAAAATAGGAACAGAGTATGGTTACGGGGAGGTCGATATGCAAAGAATTTTCAATGACTCTGTGAAGCTATCAATCTTCTGTGAGATTTCCTATAAACCCTAGGTAGCATTTGGTTATTATCTGGAAAACAGAGACAAATATCGCTGGAGATTTATCTTACGTCATCTCTATCTCTTCTATATTTGTATGTTAACCAAACTTCAATTCCATTTACAGAACATAAATACCCTTTTCCTTTAACCTAAACCCTTGAATCTCTAATTTTCCAATCTCTAAACCGTTGAAAACGAATTGAAGACCAAAAATTCAAATATGTGCTCTGTCACCCAGTGGTGTTTTCCGATAACAGCCCAGAATCAATCCACTTGAAGTTTTTCCAATTTCCGAAGCAATCATACTCGCTCGTGAAAGATGAAAGAACTTGTAAACGTGGCTAACTAAATAAAATAAAAAAGTTCCTTCAACAACTACGGATGCCATTAAGATAAGCAACAGCAAACCTAACTTCGAGAAGAAACTGAGCCAACAGTACACACACATGTATATAGACAACAACGTTGGAATTAAGGGGAAAAAACAAAGCACATGCATTGATTGCCTTCATCAAATTATAAAGAAAATAAGTTAGATTAAAACGAAACATACAGGAAATTCATTACATGTGATGTACTCAATTGGGAGGTTGAGGGAGATGGTAAGCGTGTTTGAGATTGTGTTGTAGGATATTTTTTGAAGTGTTTTTGGCTTGGATATTTCATTTTTTTAGGCATTTTTTTTTTCCTTCTGTCTTCATAAATTATATCTCCTGTTAATGTATTTATGATTTCTTAATCCTCTTGATGTGATTCTCAATTTGCGTGATCCTAATTCCTTTCTCCATGCATGGGATAGGGAACAACTGCGACATCATGATAAATATTGTATAAATAAATGGTTACAAGGCATTAATTGTTTTTCATCAATGTCGTCACTGCCGGCAAGAAAGTTCAAAAGGAGGGAGGGATGTGATGACCACCGTATACCCTACCATCATCTCATTAACTATTAACGGTGGCTTTGTCAGGTTGACTGAGGCAAGGATATTGACACAACCATGCATGTCTCAGGAATACTCTCCATCGATCACAGAAAGTTGCCCTTTTGGAAAGCAAGGCGGTGGCAGGAGAAGGATCGTCGGCAGGAATTCTTGCACCGATTTATTGCAGAAAGCAGATGGACGTGTGGGGAGGTATATACGTAGTAGCTAGCTAGTTTGGTGTTTTGCCAATCAATGCATTCAAAATTAATGGTCGCTTACACTCTTGTATGGTGATTAAACAGAAGATCACCATCCTTCAATGCAGTGCAAGATCCAATCAATCCTCTAATGAACTAAGAAAAAAAAAAAAAAACACGGTGCGTTTTCTATCCTCAATATCATGATTTACAAGGATGTTAATTGGAGAACACAGTCTCACCACAACTGCAGGCCTAATAAGATCACTCTTTATCGCAGATCCCTCTCCGATACTGATGAATTGTTATTGACCTACTATAAATTCTCTTGTTTTCTAAATTATAGTTGCTGGGTCTGATCACCAAAAAAAATACCTGGTCACGAGTCACTGCACTAACCAAGGGAAACTATTTAGCTAACACCTTTCCACCATGTTCAAGACAGGATTTTTTTTTATTTTTTTTTAGAGTTAAGGAAACTATTTGACTCAAAAACTTTGCTTCGCCTATGATCACTGAGAGACAATCCAGGCTGCGCAGCTTCTATGAATGGCTCCAGCTTTCTGTCCACAATATTTTACTACAGCAATGCAAACATTGACCTGCAGTCTCCCAACACTGACTACGTGCCAGTGAAAGGAAAGAAAATGATTAATGAATAAAGAAGCTAAGAATGGGAGTGGATTTGGAAGCTAGTTTCGAAGGGTTTTTTGAAGCTAATTTTATGAGAATAAATTATTCTTCACGAGAAAGATGAAGACTTTCTGAAAATCGCTTGACGTTCAAGAAAAGAACATATTCGTTTCTTTATTTTTATCTCCATTATTTGTAGTAAACGACTTGCTCGTTCAGATAAACCTACACTCGAAGAACCCACACGTGAGCAAAATTATTAAACTCGGATATAGAAATCAACTCGGCATAAGTTTCAGATCATATATTCAACAAATTAACTTACGTCGACACGTGTTAATAAAAAAAATTAAATTAATATTTATATTTTTAAAAGAAATTAAATCTTCACATCTTAACCCACCAATCCAATAGATTAATTTCGAGTTGATTTTTTTAACAACCAAATCAGGTCGGGGAACAAGTCTACCGAGCCCAGGATTAACCTATTATATTAGACCTATTAGTATTTATTTGGTATTATAATAGCATGATGATTTTTAAGAGCTTTTATTGCTTGAAAATATAAAATAATATATTTTTTTATTTTGATATCAATACATAAAAAATATTAAAAATTTAATAAAAAACATGAATTTAATTTTCTTTTTATATCAAAATACTTTTAAAAAACATTACAATATAAATAAAAGCACAATGCAAATCAACCAAGTTTAATATGACCGGTAAGAATTACCTTCCAACTAATCATGACCTTCACCGATAAGCTGGTGCCTTCCATGTTTAAAAGGCACGTTTGTTTATTTTAATTTTAATTTCTTGACAATAAAAGGGGCTAAACGCCCAGGCACGTTTTTGTTTAATTTGGTATGATGATAACGGTAACCTATCCCCGACCGACTACAGTAGACAATGATCAACACAATTATTCAGCCAAAAAGATAGCATTATTATAACTAATTACAACATAATTACCACTCAAAATCTCAAGAGAATTTTAGTGGCACGATCATATCCTAAAATTGTACCTTTTCATAGGTTTTCGAAGTTCACATATGTTCATAATGTCTTGATGGCTTCACGTAGGTGGTAAATGCATTTATTTTCAACTTTATTTTACTATTTATAAGGTTGTAATTCGAAAAGAAATATGAGGAATTTCGTTATTTTATTTTTAATGCTAGCTAATATATGGATCTTAATCCTAAAACTTCCTTGTAGCTTATAATTATTAGTTATGTTCTAATTGATTATTGCCGGAAAGTGTGGTTATAATTATTTTTTAAAATATATTTCGTGCTATAATATATCAAAATAATTTAAAAAATTAATTTTTTACAAAAAAAATTTTTAAAAAAATATAAAAAATACAATCACGTTTCCAAACACTCTTGCTCTATTTTTATTATTATTATATTATATAATAAATATTCTTTTTTTCTCAATTTTTATATTCTCATTATATATTTATTTTTCATAACTACTATAAATAACTCTCTCAATATTAAAAAAAAACTCAATATTTCTTTCAAGACATGGAATTTAGATTCACACCATTTAAATACAAAATCATATAAATTCCATATATAACTAGTTATATAATTTCATTTATAATTACTACTTGAAATGAAGAGTTTTTTATCCCATCTCTCCGTCAACGGGCAGCTCTTGTAAATTTTAAACTCAAGAATGAAGGAAAAAGAGATTTTTTATAAAAAATAAATAAATTCCATATTTTCTCTCCAAATATTTATTTTTCTCGTGAATTATTATGGCAATCACGAATAACCTCTTTAAAAAATAATAATAAATAAATAAATGTTGCTTAACTCCAACCCCTCAGCGGCTGAGCCCCACACTCTTCCACGCAACCAATAACAGACAAACCTACCACCACCTCTCTCTCTAAAATCCCACTCTCCGATTTTCTCTCTCTTACACGAGCTCTCACGCAACTTAAACTACCAGCAAACAAAAACTAACCAACACGCTCCCCCTTTTTCTCACAATGAACTCCTCCTCCTCCTCTTCCTCCTCCTCGCACACCCACTACTCCACCTCTTCTTCCGACACCGACACGCCACCGTCCTCCTCTGCTGCAGTCCGCCGTGCGCTACGGTTAATCCAATCCGAGGATTTGAGTTTGAAAATAGAGGCGGCGAAGGATATAAGGAGGTTAACCAAGACTTCTCAGAGGTGTAGGAGACAGTTAGCTGATGCGGTTAAGCCGTTGGTTTGTATGTTACGAGTTGGTGATGATGACTCAGTTGAATTGAGCGAGTCGGCTCTCTTGGCTTTGCTTAATCTTGCTGTTAAAGATGAGAAGTATGTCATCGTTACATTTTTCTATCTCCGTGGTTTTTTAGGTAGTTCTATAATTAAGGTGAATTGTGGCGGGTTTTCTCAAAATTTTCAAAGAAGCAATTACTTGGAATTTCAGGGGTTCTTTTAAAATTTGAGATTTTTTCATTTTTTACTCCCTTATCAAAAGAAGTTTCTTGTTGTGACTTGTGAGAGATTGAACTGTGCTTGTTTTGCTCTTTTCTTGGGTCTGTTTTGTTATTAATTGGAATTAGGGGGTTATATTGAAATCTGGTGAATTATGGAGATTTTATTTTATTTTTGATTGAGTTTGTGGTAATTAAATTTACATTTTACAAAGGGCTAATGTGAAATCTTGTTTTCTAGAAATAATTGGATTCTAAAGATTTTTATGAGGGCATAGAATTTAGGCTCTGCTTCAGAGTTTGGAAGTGTGAGGGATTTGTTGTGAAATTTGTAGTTTGTGAGGGCGTAGGTGAAGTTGTATTTTATTTAGGGTATTTTTGTTGAATTATCAAAAAGAATTGATGGGTGGGGATTTTGGATGGAGATTGGTTCTTTACTTGATTGACTCTGATTCACTTTCTTTAACTCTTAAGATAAGATTTTCCTTGGATTCCTATAGTTTTCTATGTTAAAAATCTATGTTGTCAGAAATGAGAATCTATTCTTTTTCTATGCTTGTCTTTCTTCTCTTTTGAAGTTCATTGGTTGGTTTGGATTAGTTTGACTACTTTGACACCTGGGATCATAGTTTATCCAATTTGTGGAATTTAGTTTTGTTTGCTTAATGGGATAATTTGATTATTTAATATTCGTACATGGAAGAAGGTCATTAAACATTGTTAAATTTTGGATTTTGTTGACTGTTGAATGGTATAATATGTGTACTAAGTGCTTAGATATTTATTTGGTGGTTTGGGTTTGGAATTTGTCGGCAGAATTTTTAAATGAATTGAGGATTTAGAAATAATTGGATGCTTTTATGGTTGGAAAATAGAAGGTTTTGATTGGAGAAGATGGTGGTTCTTTGATTCACAGTTTACTCTTTCCCTCTTTGGTCTTCTCACTTTTTCTTTTACCATATGATAATTATGGGCTTCTTGGTATTCCATAACTCCTTGGAGAGGGGAAGAAAGTAATTTTCTTTTTCCTTTTTTCTTTTTTTTTTAAAAGAAATGTGTTTCCTTTCTACATGGGCTACTCTTTATTAGTAAAAACTTTTTACTACTAATGTTATCCTTCCTTAATCCTTAACTGTGATCTATCTTCCTTTGAGGTTATGGTGAATATATTGGTTTTGGTGTAATATGTGGAAAGTAGAATAAACTAGCTGAATGAATTTAATTATGTATTTAATTTCCTCTTGGGAGTTGATATGAGAAAACGAGAGAAGTGGAGGATTAATTTCTCCAGGAGAGAGAGCTTGGTCATTGGGCATGTATGTCCCAATACTCTTCTGGTGTAATCAGCTTACTTGATGAGTCTGGATTCTGCTAGGTTTTCCTTGGGCATCCTACGTCTTGGTGCTTTTTCTGGTCTATTGACATCATTTGAATTAGTCTGTTAATTGGTTGCTTTGCACTTGGATTTGTAGATATGATTGGCAATTGAACTTCAGATTATGTTGTTGCAAAACTCGTTTGTCAGGATTCAATGGTCAAATTCAATTATGCTGCTGCCATTTGAGTCTTGAACAAGGAAACTGTTACTTTGTTGCTTCCATTTAACATGTTTCCCACCTTGTCTTGTGATTGAGAAGGTCTATAATAGTTGATTTTGTGTTTATAGGGCTCCCATTCTGTCACACCTTGATTATGCTGGAAAAAAACTGAAATCATTTGGGAAAAGGCCTCATGAATAACCCTATACATGTACCATAGATTTTTACAGAATGTGACGTTGGATCTATGATATAGATGCAAGTAATGCTGTAGGAGTAAGGTTGTTGACTCTTATACTATTTAGAAAATTGAGGCATGCTTTAGTTAAGTTTAGGTTACAATTACAATTTTACCTTTGTCTGTTTCATGCTTCTCTCCATATGAATGTTTTCATGGTTTTGTTGTTTGTATGACTTACTTTGTAACAATGGCTTCAAGGTTGATGATATTTGCTATAAACAGCTTATTTTTTTGTAACTTATTTTGTGAACATCATCAATTCGGTGGTTGATTGTTTGCTCTCTCCTAATTTCTCATTTCTGCTTTACTTGCAGGAACAAAATCAGCATTGTGGAAGCTGGAGCTTTAGAACCCATTATTAGCTTCCTTAAGTCACAAAATTCAATCTTAAGGGAGTGTGCAACTGCATCTTTGCTTACTCTATCTGCCTCTACCAGTAACAGGCAAGTTATAAGTGCTACCAGTGCCATTCCTCTCCTTGTTGACATCCTTAGAAATGGAAACACACAAGCCAAAATCGATGCTGTGATGGCTCTTTCTAATCTTTCAACACACTCAAATAATCTCGACATAATTCTCAAGACAAATCCAATCCCTTCCATGGTTAGTTTACTTAAAACCTGTAAAAAATCTTCAAAAACAGCTGAAAAATGTTGTGCTCTCATAGAATCTTTAGTTGGTTTTCACGAAGGTCGAACTGCGTTGACATCAGAAGAAGGTGGAATCCTTGCTGTTGTTGAAGTGCTCGAAAATGGGTCTCTCCAAAGTCGAGAGCATGCAGTTGGGGCACTGCTAACCTTGTGTCAGAGTGATCGTTTTAAATATCGAGAACCAATTCTCAGAGAAGGTGTGATCCCTGGACTTCTTGAGCTTACTGTTCAAGGAACACCCAAGTCTCAGTCAAAAGCGCGCGCATTGTTATGCTTGCTGAGGGATGCTCCATACCCAAGATCCGAGCTTCAACCAGACACACTAGAGAACATTGTGTGTAACATCATCTCCCAGATAGATGGAGATGAACAATCTGGTAAAGCAAAGAAGATGCTGGCTGAGATGGTGCAAGTTAGCATGGAACAGAGCTTGAGACAGCTACAACAAAGGGCTTTGGTATGTACACCTACACCAAAATGACCTCCCTTCTAGTAGTTGCACTTCTGAAGTGTCTTCAAAATGACTCCTTTTGGCTATCAGTTTTTGACTTCTTTCCTTGCGGGGTTTGTCAGATGATGTTTTCTTTGTACAAAAGAGTGGAAAAAAATAAAAAAGTATAGTGAACAATGCCAGTCCAGGCCGTTGTCTGGGTACCAGGTGACTGGTGAGTGTCAATAATCTAGAAGCTGTATATGGTTGAAAAATATAGTTTTGTCGTTACAAATTACAAAAGAATACAAAACGGGGCTTGTATAGCAACTGGTATACCAACTTTTATACAATTAGTAAATTTTCCTCTCCTTCATAATTGAGCTTTGTCCAGATCTTCTAATCTTTTCCTCCGTAGAATTGATTGGATACCCCTGAAATCAGACCATGTATCTGACCGGGATTTGAATTCCTTTCTTTTCTGTTTCTTGATCATGACGTTGATATTGGTAGTGGTCCAGGGTGACTTGCTATTCAAGATCGATGGACATGGAGTCTGCATCAACCTAGTGTTTGTTAAATTAATCTTTGCTTCTGTGTCCTCCATAGATTTCTTGGCACGTCTCCTTTGGCTGCTTGATTTTTTCAAGAATTTTTGGAAACCTGACAAGATAGGTAAGATAGGGAAAGAAACCTGCTAGGAGTCATGGAGGAGGGGGGAAATCCTGCTGAAAGCGTTGAATGGCTGTCCGTGAATTTAGCCATATTTGTTTTCTGTTTTAAAAGTAATTTAAAAAAAAATTTAAAAAAATTTATGAATATTTTTAAATTATTTTTATGTGTTGATATTAAAAATAATTTTTTTAAAATAAAAAAATATTAGTGAAAAGCAATTTACAAAAACCGTTTATTTCTTTTAACCATTTTCTTTTTTTTTTTTTTTTTATTTTGGGTTTTTTATTATAGGAATGATCATTTTTTATTCAGTTTGGTTTTTTAAAAAAAAAACCAAACCGGGTGTTTTTATAAAAAACAAAATCGGTTCAAACTGATTGTTTTGTTTTTTTCAGTTTGACATGGTTTTTTTTAATTTAGCTTATTTTTTTCAGTTCGACTTGTTTTTTTAATTTGGCTAGTTTTTTTAGTTTGGCTCGGTTTTTTAGATTTGAGTTTGGTTTGGTTTTTTTGATTTCAGGCTTATAAAACTAAACTGGTCAGTTTTTTAAAATTTTAATTAATTTTTTTAATTATTTTTTAATTTTTTTGACTTAATCAATTTTTCAGCTTTTTTTTTCTCTGCACATATTTATTATAAGTTTGAATTAGAATCTGCCGTTCATTTTGTTCGCAAATTGACTAATTGTAACCATGCTGATAGCGGCTTGCTTCCTCCGAGATATCTGTAACAAAACGGAATTGAACAGTTTTCGAATTTTTTGGATAATTTTCTTTAAAAAATCCGTTTGTTTCGGGTGGAAAAACCAAAACTATAAAAACAAAATCAAGCTGAATCGAATTGAAAAAACTCATTATAAACTAAAATTTCATTAAATCAAAAATTGCCCGCCTAAAAAGCCTTCACTTGCAGTGTTTATTAGTAGAGCACTTTTTTTTCTTTTTTCCCTTTTCTTTTTTAATAAGAGAAGTAGGAGAAGATATACTTCTTTCAAAATCAGCACATTTGTTTTGTTTTCTATATTATTCTTATCTTCTTTATCTTATTCCATCAAACATCTTTTGAAAAAAAATTATTTAAAAAAAAACTAATTTAAATATTAATTTTTTTTAGCTTAAAGGGTTGATTAGTCTTTTTGAGGTCGATCCTTTCGTGATTTTTTTGTTTTATTTCGGCTACAGGATGATTTTTTCTGCCTTGTGTTCATCCTTTCTTGATAGCAATCCCTTTTCTGGATAATTAATAGAACTCCTTTTGTTACCAAACTCTTAATTCCGTAGTTATAAGGGAAAATTCGGAGATTGACACACTATTCAAATTTCTAGTTGTAAATTGGGTGGGCTTCTCAACAAGTTTATTTAAAAATAAACGGCATTGTTTTAATTAAAAAAAATTAAAATAAAACTCAAATCAAATCAAACTCACTAGATTAAGTAAACCCTGCTCAAGTTTTATCACTACAGGAAATGAAAACCAAAAACCTTTGAAACATTGTTGTCATTCCATGTCTGATTATTAAAAAACTGATTAGTCATATTAATTTTTTTATATTTAAAATTAATATGTTTTTTATATCTTTAAATTATTTTAATGTGTTGATATCAAAAATAATTTTTAAAAAATAAAATAAATTATTTTAATATATTTATAAATAAAAAATATTTTAAAAAACAACTATAACCACACTCTTAAATTAATAGGCTCTAAGCCTAAGTCCACAGCTATATAAAACATTTTTAACCCTCACACATGGAACTGAAAATGGCATGGTCTTCATCAAGATTCATATTAAGATTGAACAATTTACTGCTTCTCAGATGCAATAGCTCTTTCAATGGAACCTAGTTCCCTCAAATTTGAAATTTACAACTATATTCTTCTGCTACAATGAAAATAATTATGCAGATAAATATTAAGATTTTATCCATGCACAAATATTTGAAAAAGTTCTCCACGTTCTGAACATCTAAATCAAGAGTAGCTGATCGCATCCAAGTGTACAAGATCTCCTTAATTATCTCTAATCTATCCTAAACTAAATCTGCTTGATGTTTATCTCCAAAAACTACTCTACTAGATTACTCATGCCCAGTAGTCAACAAACTTTTTCTTCATAGCCTCTTCTTATCGCTTTTTACATCTTTTTTTTTTCTTCCTTCTCTCGTGATAATGGCTAGAAAGTCCGATGGAATTGAAAACCAAGAGATTACGAGCATGGAAGAAGGTCTTGCCACACCAACTGACCCAAAAGAAAATGGAAAATTTGATTGCTGTACATCGCCTGCAGCCGTGACCATCACACAAAAGGTTTGCTAGCCTATAGACTTGCTTGGAACTGTCTGTTTTCTTGTTTGATGACCGTTTAGCAATGTGCTTATTGCGTTTTGTGGATTAATTGTTTTCCAGTTGATTGCTGAGGTTATTGGAACGTACTTTGTGATATTTGCGGGATGTGGATCCGTTGCTGTGAACAATATCTATGGGTCAGTGACCTTTCCAGGCGTATGTGTGACATGGGGTTTGATTGTAATGGTTATGATATATTCACTTGGTCACATTTCTGGAGCCCATTTCAACCCCGCTGTCACCATCGCTTTCGCCATTTTTCGCCGGTTTCCTTCATGGCAGGTTAGTGTTCCTCTTCTGGGATTATAATGGTTTTGACGTACTTTTATACGGGAACAAATTAATTATATTTGGGTTTAGGGTCTTTGTTTTCCTAGCTCTTCAAATTTTTTAGGAAATTGGAGTCCTATTCTCCATAGTTATCGGGATTGAGTAAATTAACTTTTTTTTTTTGTGAAGGTGAAAATAACACTCTTAATTTGATGGTTTTTGACTGAATAAAAAGAATCATTGGCTAGCTTTACAGGGTTATATTAGGTTAATTTTCTTTATTTATTTTAAAACCTAGCTTGAGTTAGGTTTTGAGTTAACCCATCAAGTTTAGTTAAACTGATCAACAACCTGGGTTAAAGGCTTTGGTTATGGGGTTGAGTAAATTAGTTTATTTTATTTTATTTTATTTTTTATAAGGGTGCACATTTAAGTTAAATTTTTTTGATAGATTAGACAGAATTTATTATTAACTAGAGTTTTTAACAAGATATTAGATGAACTTCCTTTATTTATTTTAAAACTTAACTCGCTAGATTTTGATTCGGCCTATGAAGTTTGGCTGGACGGATCAGCAAATCATGTTTAATAAGTATGCTATTATGTTTTTTTAACAGCTTTTATAATTTTTTTTGATGAACTTGAAATTAATATATGATAAATCCCGCTATTTGTGCACATGGACTAGACAATACAAATTATCCTCTCTCCTTTTTACAATACATACATGTATGCAAGTAACCTGTGGACATTGTTAGGCAAGTTTCTGAGAGCATGCTTGTACTTTTCTTGGATATGTACATTGCATATATAGGAACGGACAAAGAGATCTCACTGCTTGATATATTTCATGGTTGTTCTTTGAAGGTTCCATTGTACATCATAGCTCAGCTAATGGGATCGATTCTTGCTAGTGGCACACTAGCCCTAGCGCTTGATGTAACCCCGGAAGCATTTTTCGGAACTGTACCGGTCGGTTCAGATGGGCAGTCACTGGTTCTTGAGATCATCATCTCCTTCCTCTTGATGTTTGTCATCTCCGGCGTATCCACAGATGATAGGGCGGTCTGTTCTGATTCTAGCACAACGTACTTAATTCTAAGCATTGTTTTATCTCTTTTTGTTGAAGTTTCTGTTCTACCAGGTGGGAGATCTTGCTGGGATTGCCGTTGGAATGACTATACTCTTGAATGTCTTCGTTGCTGGGTGATTTTTTATCATATACTATTCAATTTAAGCTCATTAATTTGGGTATAATGAGAGATATTGGCTTCACAAAACAATCTACAGAAAGTAAAATACACGTAACGTTTTATGTTTTTTGCAGGCCGGTTTCAGGAGCTTCGATGAACCCGGCGAGGAGCATAGGCCCTGCCGTTGTTAAGCATCAATTCAAAGGATTATGGGTCTACATCGTCGGACCGATAATCGGAGCCATAGCAGGAGCCTTCGCCTATAACCTGATAAGATGGACAGACAAGCCGCTCGGTGAGCTAACCAAGGTTGGTTCATTCATCAAGAGCGCGTCAAAGAACTATGCTTCTTAGTTAATTTCAGAGAGGCCATTTTATTAGAGATTAAGCGTCTAATCCAGATTAGGTTTCTATTAAATCAGATACGATATTGATTAAATAAAACTTGGTTGATTTAATTGGATTTTTTGAGTTTGTTTGTTAAAGCACTGTGAAAATTAAAAAAAAAATTATTTTAATTATTTTTAAATTATTTAGATATGTTAATTTTAAAAAAATAATAATATTATTTTGATATATTTTTAAATAAAAAATACTTTAAAAATAATTATTATCATAATCTTAAATATACTCTTAATAATCAACACTAAAAGAATTGTTATTTTTTTAAAAAATAACTTGTTGGCTCACAATTTAATCCGAAATAACTATGTGTTTTTCTAGATTAATTTTCTGAGGGAGTCTAAATGTCTTTTTGATAACGTGGTTGCGGGTGAGGTTCACCCGCAGCCACACATAATACCGTTTGGTTAAGAAGAAAAAGGTGTTTTATGGTGTTAGGACATACTAAAAACAAAGATGGTGCCGCAGGTTTTGTAGAAACAGTAATATGCTGCTTCTTGTGGGGGAGGAACCACAACAATTGAGTCATGCTTCACTATCGTACTATTTACTAAAATGAATAGTTTTTTTTTTAAAAAACTAGTGCAAGTGAATTAATTCAATTGCACTGTTAACGCAAAAAGTTTAGTTTTTTTTATATTATTATTTTGAAAAACCAATGCGAGTTAATTCACTTGCACTGTTCACGTGAAAACTTTGGTTTTTTTTAAAAAAAACCAGTGCAGTTAATTGATTTCACTCGCACTGTTCACGTTCACGTGAACAATAATTTTTTTTTGTTTTTTTTAAATTAGTTTAAGGTGAATTAAATTTACTCATACTGTAATCTCAATTTTATTCCTGATAATATTTTATCTAATTTTATTGCATGCTCAAAAAATCATGAAAATTGTTGTTCTTGTCGAATGAATTTTGTACGTAATGAAATCATAATTTTTTTTTAAAAAAAAATTGAGTTTTACTCAAAAAAATAGTATTTAATATTATTTAATAACACTACATAAATTAAAAGGATATTGCATGATGACGTAACATTTATGGAATTTGACCGCAATCCCAATTATGTTCTTGCTAGGTCCGACCCAGTTTTAAAAAAATTAGTTTTTATTTTTATTTTAATTGTGTTTTATTCGAAAAATTAGAAGGAGATCACTTGATGACGTAACAAAAAATTCAGTTTTTGTTGTTGCGCGCTTAAGAAACCATGAAAAATATAGTCCTTGTTGGATAGATTTTGTATGTGATGACATTGCATATAGTTTAATGGAATAATAAAAAATATTTGATATCAATATTATTTATTTCATGATGTAATAACAGTAGTTAAGTCTACAATATTTAAATTAAAAATCATTAATATTAATATAGATATATAATTATTTTATAATCTTAATTTAAAAAGTATTTTTTTAACCAAACACATTAAATTATTTTTGTTCAACCTTAATTTTAATTATAATTTTAACTAAATATATATTTTTTAAAATTAATTTTAATTAAAAATACTTTTTATAAAATAACTTTTTAAACTAACTTTGTACTAGCCACCCGTAAATTTGTCCTTTGTTGGGAATACTGAAATAATCGCTACCGAGCCAGATCAAAATCATTCAGCAAGTTAGTAGGATTTGACCATATGATGTGGGGGTCAATGGCCCCAAGAGCATCTTTATTTCCGTAGTTGCTTATGTTTTTAAAACAAACCATAAAAAATTATTATTTGGCAATGAATAAAACTTTATTAATTATTCATAGACCCCACTATTAATTACATTTAAAGGTCATTACAAGCAGCATAATGCTGCTTTCCTTTTCTTTCCGTGAAGAATGAATTAATTGATTAGTGGAGAGTGAATTATAATTAATTTACTCTTCACTATTCACTTAAATAAATAATAAAATTATTTTTTATTATTTTAATTGAACCGGATCGGATCAAGTTTATAGCTAAATATATTAAATCTTATCTAATCCAATAAAATAAATTTTATTTTTTATTTTTAATTATATTTTATTTTAAAAAATTAGTGTTTAATATTACAAAGTATCACTATATAAATTAGACGGAGATCGCTTGATGATATAGCATTTGTAAAATTTGATCGCAATCCTAATTTTGTTTCTGATTATATTTTATCTGATGTTGTGGCGTGCTTAAGAAACCAAAAAAACTGTAGTCCTTGTTGAATATATTTCATACGTGATGGAATTGTAGATAGTTTAATGGAATAATAAAAAATATTTCATATAAAATATTATTTATTTCATGATGTAATAGCAATAGTTAAATGTAAAATATTTAAATTAAAAACCAATATTAATATATATGTATTTTTAAATTATTTATAACCTCAATTTGAAAAATATTCTTAAACAAATACATTAAACTACTTTTTGTTCAATCTTAATTTCAACCAAGTTTTAATCAAATATATATAAATATAATACTAACCTTAACTAAAAGTATTTTTTATAAAATAAATTTTTTTTAATTCATAACTATATAAATTAATATAATACCAAACACACTCATAAAATAATAATAAAAAAATTTATTGGCGAGAGCTGTTTATAACGTCATCCTTCAGAAACTATTCACAAACGCAAGGGGAAAAGAAAACAATGACGGTTCTACAAATATTTTTTTACAGGTACCCATCAAGGATCCTCCATGAATTTTTGCTTTATTTATCTTTTGTTTATTTTTGTATTTTAAATATTTTTTTTAAAAAAATAAAATTTTTTATTTTTTTATTTTAAATTAGTTTTTTTTGTGTGTTTTCATGGCATTTTAATATACTGATATTAAAAATAAATTTTAAAAAATAAAAAATATATATTATTTTAATATATTTTTTAAACAACAAAATATTTTAAAAACACAAATTACATCATACTTTCAAACCTAGTCGACGCAACTTGATATCAATGATAAACATGGAACCATTGGAGTATAATAGGAAAAATATGACAGTTTATTTTTGTATTTAAAAAAAAATAAAAAATAAATTTTTTTATTTTTTTCTTTACTTCAAATTAATTTTTTTATATTTTTAATATTATAATATCAAAAATAATTTTTTAAAAATAAAAAAAATATTATTTTAATATATTTTTAAACAAAAATATTTTTTAAAAAACAATTGTCATCCAGCTGAGTTCCCGGTATGCACGCTGTGTAATACCTCTACAATAAAAGAGCTCACCTCTTTTAAATAAGTGGTTTACAACAGTCCAATTATGGAGAAGACTGCTGGATGTAATTATTTTCCCCGTGTAGAGCGGAGGAAGATGATCTGGGTTATTGTGAGCCAGTGCCTGGAGATGGTCCCCCTGTCATTCAGGTGCCTTGAGAGTTGTGGTTGTGGTGGAGGGGAGAGGGATTGGGCTGACCGCCTCGGTGGGCAGTTTATCGGCGAAAATCCAATGTTGAATATGATTTCTGCTGCTGTGAATAGGCCTGGGAACGGGAAAAATGTATTTACCATGAAAAAAATAATAATAGGATGACAGGTAAAAGTAAAATTGTCTTTGCAATAAATTTTTTTGGGATTTTCAAATACAGGACGGTAAAATGGGTATTTTATTTTTAAATTGCAATGTAAAATGAATTACAGATATAGTTTTCTTCTAACTAATATATGACATGTTGTTTATAATTTATTTTTATAAAAAATAAAAGGGGTGAATGATCTAGAGACAAAAAAATGAATTCTCAAATCACCAATAAATTTTATTTAAATCTAGAGCGTGGTTTTAAGATGTGTTTTTTGTGAGATTTTATGCAATATATCTATTACTGCACAACCATTTTTTTTCTGATACATATAACGACATTTTAGTTTTTTATTTATATCAATGACTGCACCATGTATTATTTAAAAGAGGGATTCTAGAAATGGTTGTCGGATTTGTATTTTTAAAGAATAAAAATATTGCCTTTTGACTATATTGATTGTATCATAAAGTTTTTTTTCTCAATCTTGTTTAAAAAATAACGGCTTCAAAATGGCAATTATTATGGATAACATTTCCAATCAAATTATTCAAATAATTTGGCTAAAGAGTTACTTTTAAAACTCTATAAACATATTGATCTAACAAATAATAATTGTATCAAATGGTTTTATTTGGCAAGAAGAATTCATATTAGTTTTTTTTTTTTTTTAAATCTTGTTAAAAAAATAAATTTAAGCTCGAGTTGAATTTTGAATTTAGGTTAATTTCAATTTTTGGAGTGGATTTTTAGGTTTTCTAAGATCATATATAAGTTTATCATAATTTCTGTGATATTTTAGGTAAAAATAAGTTAAAAAGTAGGTTTTTTTAATAAAAAAAAACTTAAATCTTGATTTTTCAACTATTACAATAATATGGGCAATCAAACAATATATCCTTTATTTGTTTTTTCAAAAACAATTAAGGGCTGAATTGCACAGCAGCGGACAAAATGGGCTGAGCTGTGATTTTTTCAAAGATGTTTTGCTTTTTTTTTTTTTCTATTTTTTAATTCATGATTTTTTTATGATTTTTCTCTATTTTTTTACTTATATTTATATTAATATCTTTTTTCTTTTTCATTTTGTTTGGAGAACCTCTTTTAAATAATAAATATTTTTTTAATTATATATTTAAATTTGAAGAGTTTTTTTGATACTTCTATAATTTTTTTTTATCTTTTATATGGTTGAACTTTATTTTTTAAAATAAAAATAATTATTTTCAAATAATATTTATAACATGTGCAACCTTACATGATATTTTTTTCTTTTTAATTGATTAATTTAATTTGTGTCTCTATTACTATTATTATTTATTTAAATAAAAAAGTTATTTTAATAAAAAAATTTAGCAAACATAATAGGATAAATATCCTGTTTTTGAAATTAAATATATTGATCTACACTAGTCTCTTGATCTTTCAAGTTTTATTTTTAGATATCGTTAATAACTTTTTATTTTATTTATTTTTATATATAATTTTTGATTTATTTAATTATATATATACATAAAAAATTTTATTTGAACTTGGATGTTTTAAAGTGTAAAATATATTAAAAAAACTTATATATATAATTTTATTTTATAAAAAATAAAAATATCTTACTCTCGGTGGAATGGGTCGCTGAAAGCTGAGTTTTTCGTATACCAATTTCAAATGCGTATTGTGCCCCCGATCCAAATAAACAATTTAGAGTCTCATGTTTTAAACTTTTTATTGTAAACAAAATTATTAAAATGAAATATTAAACTCCTCAAACAATTTTCTGCTAATTGAAATTATCCATTTATTACAAGAGGAAACCAGTCTCTTTTAAAAAATACAAGCTGAAGCAGTTATAAAACCTTACCCAGCAAGATAACCAATTAATTTAAATTACATTTAAAAATATTATAATGATTGTGATTTAAAGTATTTTTTATTTAAAAATATATTAAAATAATATTTATTTAAAAAATTATTTTTAATATCATCATATCAAAACAATACAAAAATATAATTTTTTAAATTTAAAACAAAAATAATTTTAAATTTTAAAAAATATAATTTGAACAATATTACCAAACATACCCTTAATAATTTGGGATATTGCTCAAGCTATATCAGCTGAATAACTCAATTCTTTCTTAAAAAAAAGAATAATGTAGTTTTAAGTTTTTTTTTTTTGTTTTAAAGTGAAGCAAGATTGTTTTCAAAGTTTTCTTTTCTTAAAAAGAAAAATCAAAGATCCGTTTCATGACCTAAACTTTGAATTAGGTTATTATCCACTCAAGTCTATGATAAAAGGAAGGCATGATTAAAAAGAAGAAGGCAGAGCCCCGAATAAAATAAACAATAGCCAATCAAGCAAAGGAGCAAGCCAGCTCTTTGATGTAATGTTTTTTATTATTGTCACATAAAGATAAAAAAATATGTCCCTTTCTATTTTTTATTTTTAAAAAATAAAACTTCACTTGATTTTTAAAAAGAAAAAGAATTATCAAGTACGAACACAGGTGCAAACAAGTTAAAATGGTGTTTCCGTTCTTTCCTAGTTCCTACCAAAGAAACCATTTTCCTATCTCCCCATCTCTCTCTAAAAAAATCACTCTCATCATCTCACTCTCCAAACCCTAGAAAAAAGGAACGCAATGGGAGACCCGCTAGAAAGGCTAGGATCAGAAACAGAAATGGCGAGTCTTGAATCAACCATGAAAGAAGAACTCTGCATGGAAATCGACCCACCTTTCAAAGAAAACGTAGCCACGGCAGAGGACTGGAGGAAAGCCCTTAACAAAGTGGTCCCTGCCGTTGTCGTCCTCCGTACCACTGCTTGTCGTGCTTTTGACACAGAATCTGCTGGTGCTAGTTATGCTACTGGCTTTGTTGTTGATAAACGCCGTGGGATTATCCTCACTAACCGACATGTCGTCAAGGCTGGTATGGTATTTTCTTGTTTCTTGTTTTCATTTTTTCTTAGGGCTTGACTTGATTTCGGTTTTTGAATTTTGGATTTCCTTTTCAGGGCCTGTGGTGGCAGAGGCAATGTTTCTGAACCGTGAGGAGATTCCTGTGTATCCGATATATAGAGATCCTGTAAGTGAAAATACTGATGACCATGTTGTTTTTTGTTTTGAACGTTAGATTTTTTTATGGTTAATTGTGTTTTTTTGCTGTTTTAAGGATGTTATCTTTTATTTGGATTTATGATAAAGATTGTGATTTTGATGTGAGTTTGTGTGTGTAGGTTCATGATTTTGGCTTCTTTAGGTATGATCCTGGGGCCATTCAGTTTTTGAATTATGAAGAGATTCCTCTTGCTCCCGAGGCTGCTTGTGTTGGGTTGGAAATAAGGGTTGTTGGGAATGATAGTGGCGAGAAGGTTTCTATTTTGGCGGGGACTCTTGCTCGCTTGGATAGAGATGCACCGCACTATAAAAAGTATGTTAATATTCCTAATTTGCCTTTTAGATGCCATACTTGTAGAGCAAAATGCTATTTGATATAGTTAATAAAATGATGTTTTCTTCTTGTTATATTCATCAATGATCACCACTACCTCCCTCAGACACTGAAATGCTTGTTAGTAGTTGATTTTATTAGGTAAATGTGGTGAATTGAAAATTTGTTTCCAAAATAATCTTTGAGGTTGGGCACCAAAACAGTTGTATTATGATGCATATTTGGGCATAGTGGGCGTCTCTTGTTCTCCTTGATTTTTAACTCTTGAAGTGGTTACTGGTGGGTTGGCCACTCAATGTTCTCCCTTCATCATAAAGGGGTGTATGAGAGTGTGGTAGCGGTTGCTTTTCAAAGTGTTTTTTCCTTAAAAATGCATTAAAATAATATTTTTTTAAAATTATTTTTTACATCAGCATATCAAAATGGTCTGAAAACATCAAAAAAATAAAAATTTTCAAATTTTTTCAAAAACGCTTTTGAAATGTAAAAACAAACAGGCTCTTAATTTTTAACTTGAAAAAACATTTTATGGGTCAGTTTAGTTTGAAAAAGGGATGGACAAGGAACTGGTGTTTAAGCATTATATATTATGATACATGCATTTTATGTCAAGTTAAATGGGTTTTCTACCCTTTTCAATATATAGTGTTGTGCAATTAAGAGCAGAGAGAAAAAAATAAGAGGCCCTCAAATTGTAGTTAACTGAGGTCATCTGATAATGGTGAAAGAATGTTTCTGTACCTTTATGAGTCAAAGTTTGATGATTTCTTGTCCGAACTTTGCTAACAATTACCGATATTTGGTGCAGGGATGGGTACAATGACTTCAATACATTCTACATGCAAGTAAGTGTTTTAATTTTGGATTCCAGTAACTTATGAGATAAGATTCTCAAATAATTTGTGCTTGTTGAAGTGATTTTTGAGTTCATTAAATTTCCCTTCTATGACTGCTTGAAGCTGTTGACTCCCAAATAGTCTAGATGTAGTTATGCTGTCTATCTAATTTTACCTCGGCTAAGCTTTGGATTTTTATTATAACTGTGATGGAATATCTGTTGGGAAACCGTGGGACTGCGTGCTAGAATATTTTTAATATCTTGTTTGATTGGTCAGACAAGAATCAGCAAGATTGGATGGGAAGGAGAACTGTATATGCATGAACTATAGCAGATTATTGAACTAGAAAAAAGTTTAATAATTCTGTTCAATATCATTTAATTTGGGAAATGGTTGTGTTTTGTGATGATGATCTTTCATAGCTTCATATGAGCAATACAATGGCTTACAGTTTAGCTATGCATTTTTTTTAATAGTGTTGAGAAAATTATCTTGAGTAGTTTGTTTTACTGAAATTTTTATAATTTCCATGGGTCATGAATATTAGAAATATCCATGTGGCTTCATCTTCTTTATATGATTGTTTAACTGTTATGTTTTTTTTTTAGAGTGTCAATTACTTTTGGCATGTAATTTGCTTTATAAGAGGTCATGGCATCTTAAGGTTTTGAATTGCATGTGATAATCTCTGTTAAGTTTGTTGTGTGATTTGTGATGAAGAACCATGCCCCCATTTTCTATTAACCAGAGCATGCATTAAACTTTATAAGTTAATGATATATTAATCTCATTTCTTGCATCTTGACTATCATTACTGTTTTCCCATTCATTCTTTGCTTTACTTTTAGGCTGCATCTGGAACTAAGGGTGGTTCAAGTGGTTCTCCAGTAATCGATTGGCAAGGCAGAGCAGTGGCTTTGAATGCTGGGAGCAAGTCTTCAAGTGCTTCAGCTTTTTTCTTACCATTAGAACGAGTGGGTGCTTTTCTTCATAATGCTTTGGCTTATTTCTCGACTTTTATGCCATACTCTTAACATCACTTAAATTTGAAGTCTAGTTATGTGTTTTGGGTTGACTACTTATCTAAAATAAGTGACAGGTTTAGGTAAAATAAATGAGAGCTTGAGCTTTATTAGGTTGCGAAATCTTTTAACTGAATTACTTAAAGAAAATGTATAAAGCAAGTTATAATGTTTGCATAACTTGTTGAAAATTGAATTGGATTTTAATTTATGACATAGTTGTACATGTGTTCTCTGTCTTCCTCTCCATTCCTTAACCTTTTTGTAAATGTGGAGCATAAGCAGATGTCTATTAAAGCATGCAACATTTGAAACGAATCCAGATTGTGTCTATTTCTATAGTTGCTTTTGCTTGTTTCTTTGAAAGCTTAATCTTAGTTGAACACCCAATATGCTAAATCTTTCAGGTTGTTAGGGCACTGGAATTTCTCCAAAAAGGAAGAAACTCGTATTCCAATAAGTGGGAGGCAGTTTCTATACCTCGTGGTACGCTTCAGGTTTGTTGTTGATTGTTATCCTCATGGAGTTTGACTCACATTTAGATTGACTTGGATATTCTTGATTGTGATAGACAGAAGATTGGACATTTGTTCCTTAAGAGGTTGACGTGGAACAATAAGAGTGATATTGAAAAAACAGGCAAAAAAAAAAATTATCAACCAAATTCTGTACCTTTTTCATCAAGATTTTTAACTACCTAGGGGGGTTGAGGATTTTTTTCCCCTCTTTTAAAATGGCTTGTCAGATAATCTGAAAGGTTCATTTCCAACCTTTCCCTTTGCTCACCTGTTTCCAGTCAGCGCTTCTTCCTTTAAGTGGAATGACTTTTCTCTAATATGAACTATGAATCTTTTCTTGGGCTGGACATTGTTCCACATTCACCTCTGATTTTTGCTAACATTTTCAATGTGTGTGCTTGAGCAATATTTGCATCCTTATGCACACATTGTTGTATGTTTTTTAGGCTTGCCTTGTTACCATTTAGCCACATTAGCACAGAAACCTGGATTTTGAAATAAAAGCAGATCACTTTTTAAATGCCAAGATAGGAATTAAGAGCATGAAACAACAATAACTACAAAAGGCTTAAGATTCCTTCTGGATATTGATTGTTCTGGGCGTTTTTCTTCATGTAAAGTGGCTGTGGAAAGATAGAAATATCTGCAATTGGAAATGCTTCTGATGTTATATGAAATTATGAGATCTAACTAGCAAAATGCTTAGGCAGGTATAGTTTACAGAATGTTTAAAGCTTGTTATAAAACTTGTGTACGGTCCATTTGAGCTCATGCCAGTGTAGTGTATAAAGATACTGGAATAGATGCACAGGTCTCCTGGTAGTTATTTCCCATTATGCTCTTACACTCTGAAGTATTTTTCTGTACCCCTGATTTTGCGACTGAACCTCGTTGTGCACAGTGAGATGAACATCTCACTATGAACAAATGATGGTTCCACTTACGTGTCTTTTTTTTACAATGCTGGATGAATTGCTGTTGAATGATATAGCATCAGATATTCTTGATGTAGATGACATTTGTTCATAAAGGATTTGATGAGACACGCCGGCTGGGTCTTCAAAGTGAAACCGAGCAGGTACTAGTTCTACTTGTTGCTTGCACTTTTCTGTTCTAATGGGTAACTCTCTGGAAGAATAGTGGTTCCTAGTGGCTTACAATGCTTTTGACTGCTTTAGATTGTGCGACATGCATCACCACTTGAAGAAACTGGAATGCTTGTCGTCGACTCCGTGGTGAGCACAGATTCTTTATATTCTCAACTGTTGAAGCGAAGGATTTAGAATGAAGCTTATATAATGATCTCTAACATGTTTCAGGTGCCTGGTGGCCCAGCTTATACACATTTGGAGCCAGGGGATATCCTTATTCGTGTGAATGGAGAAGTGGGTTATGAGTTTAGTCATATTATTTTGGTGCTTTAATTTCTATACGGCACTGGTTGTATTCTAATTGCTGGACATTATTTGGTATTCTAATGTTATATCTCCTGATGTACTCTTATACTATATTACCATGTGCTGTAGGTGGTCACACAATTTCTGAAACTGGAGACTTTGCTCGATGACAGTGTTGACCAGAAAATTGTGTTGCAGATTGAGAGGGGTGGCACGTCATTGACTGTGAACTTAGTGGTGAGACTACTTTTACCCTGTAGCTATAGCTTCTCTATGCTTACAAGTATTATGGCGCCTTTTCTTTTGTTAGAGGAAAAAAAGTTTTAAGGGGGTCTCAATGGACTGTAACTCATTGGATTCCATAGAAAAAATCCACTTGGTTTCATAGTGGAATGCTAGAAGTTTTTAGACAGATCAGCTATCTAGTGTCCTTCAACTTGGAGTAGTGGCTATTGCTGGTACATCAGTTTTGATACTATCCTATAAGGCTAACAGCCACTAGCAGCAGGAAGCGCACATGAGAGCTACTATGAGAGGTGCTTGAATGCCGGATCAAATTATGGAACTACTGGCATAAAGTAATGTTTCATTACATGGAGTGGCTTGTTACATGGTAAATTGTATAGGACACATAATGTTACTTGTTTCACTCATGAAATATATAGAATCTCCATGTTTTCCTCTCTTTTATTACATGCACCCATTTTTGGTGTCAGAGCACTTAAAATCAGTGCAAAAATCCCCAAAAATTAAAGCAGAATATTATATTGACATTAAAAAAATTGAAATTCGAGATTGGTGGAAAGGAGTGGAATTCTAAATGACTTTTAATGTCAATTTTCTCTTGGAGTCCATCACTGGCATTCGAGTGTCAACATGCATCTTTGTAAGTTGGTTTTGATTTTATAGATGTTTGTAGTCCTGTTTCTGAGAAAAGTCGTGGAGTAAAAAATCTTGTTTTATGTGCTTGTTTGAGAATGAATATTTTTGTAGTAGTGTAGGCCTTTGCTTGAATTCTTGGTATTGCCCTTTTCTCTTAAGCTTATTTGTATTTTCATCATTGCAATAAGTTAATTTAGTTTCCCTATATGCTTCAGGTTCAGGATTTACATTCAATAACCCCTGACTACTTCCTAGAAGTCAGTGGTGCAGTGATTCATCCTCTATCTTACCAACAGGTAGGCTGGACTTCAAACCTTCTTAAAATAGCTGAAAATTTTAACCGTATATTATCTCAGGTTCTCTGGATACTCTTTACCTGGGGTAGTGCCAGGCTAAGCATGATTGGCTTCCTGGCATATACTCTAGACCTGTGATATTCTTTGAGAGCTCTCATCTATGTTGTGCAGAGTATTTCCATCAAAACTTTGTTTATGCTTTTTTAAAACCATACTGTCCTAATCATGTCGGATTTTCTGAGTGCATGCCTTCATTCTAACTATTTGGTTGCCTTCAACTTGGTTGATTGACATTCTTCCATCATACTTAACTGGATTGAGTGATCAGATTTGTTTCCTTTTATGGAAATGTCCTTGTTTGGATCACCCTGCTCATTCTAGCTCATCGTGTCATCATCTTAATAGCTTAAATTTTTTTATGAAACAGGCAAGAAATTTCCGTTTCCATTGTGGCTTGGTGTACGTTTCAGAACCTGGGTAAGTCAATTCTTTTTTTTGGTTCATAGAATTTATGTTGTTGATTGGTTTGTTTGACATTTTAAATTGTTTCTACTGCATTTATTTGATTTTTAAGGAGAGAAGAAAGATTTTTATGATGATTTGATACGCTAAGAGAAGCATTTTCTAGCCTGATGAATGATTTACTGGAGAGAAAAAGTCTATTATGATTTATATTGACTTTATGAGGCTTGTGTTTCCTAGCCTAGAATCTTGAATGATTTACTCTACGCATCATTCTCTTTATTTTTTATACTTAGATTTGAATTTTTAATTGTTTTATTTTCTTTAATTCTTTTCCATTTAATTAGTTGGGCCTCAACTTTTGTTTCATTTTACTCAATGATGTTATTGTATTACTCATTGCAGATACATGCTATTTAGAGCTGGAGTTCCTCGCCATGCTATCATTAAGAAGTTTGCGGGTGAGGAGATATCTCAACTTGATGAGCTAATCTCAGTTCTGTCCAAGCTATCTAGAGGGGCTCGAGTGCCCTTAGAATATATAAGTTACACGGATCGTCATCGAAGGAAGGTATATGATGGTCAACCATCGCTGTCCTTTTCAAAGTGAACATATGCAAATGACCTTAATAGTTTGGAAAATTATGAAATGTAAACTGATTACCTTTTTTCATGGATGAATCAACATTATCTTATCATATAATGTTAGTGCTGAATCTATGGTGGTCAGTAAATTTAAGAGTCAATGTTCTGGATTTTGTGGAATTTTGATCAAGGACTGTTATTATTTTAAACTCTCTGTGTTCCAAACAATCATCTAGTTTTAGACTTCTAATATCTTGAAGAATATCAACTTAACTATTTCATATGTTTGGAAATATTATTGATTTCCACCATTACCCTTTCTTTACTTTGAAATCAATCGCAAAGTTTTCCTTTCATACTTGCATTCCATGTGAGTAAATTGGAAAGTAAAATAATTCCTTTAAATTGTATGAAATGGTAAAAATTAATTAGAAAGGTGGAAACATGATTTGGGATGCAAGGACTATAAAATCAGTTTTGGCTATTCAGTCATTGCATCATTTCAAATATAATTTGTATTAGGTATTTCTTTTCTTTTCTTGATTACTATGATGCTTGCAGTCTGTTCTTGTCACAGTCGACCGCCATGAATGGTATGCCCCTCCACAGATATATACTCGTGATGACAGCTCTGGTTTATGGACAGCAAAGCCTGCTATACAGCCTGAGTCCCTGCAGCTATCATCTGCTGTTAAATATATGGGACAAAGCGTAACGAGCCAAACTGTTCTTCCAAGTGGTGAGGAAACTCATGTGAAACATGTAAATCTAGGTAACAACCTAGAGTTGGCTGATGGTGTTACTTGTATGGAAACAAGTGATGACCATTCTTCTGAAGAACCACATTCACGGGAAGAATCTGATGTTGGAACAAAGAAACGGAGGGTGTCAGATTTGTCTGCCAATGGAATTGCTGTTACTGATTGTTCCTTGTCTGAAACTGGAGAAGTTAAGTCAGTTGATTCAAGTACTATGGAAAGTGAAGTATCAAGAGACTATCAAGGTTCAATGACAGTGACAACTAATGCTTCATTTGCAGAAAGTGTGATAGAGCCTACGCTTGTGATGTTTGAGGTAAAAAACCTGAGGTTCTAATTGTCTTTAATGAACTGGTCATTTTGTCATTTGCCTTAATATACTGATGTTGCCTTCAATATTTCCCCAGAAGACATTTTGTAAGCCCCCCCCCCCCTTTCTATTCTTAAGCTACAGTGCTGAACTGTTGATTAAGTAGGCCTGATCTTTGCCTTGAGCTGTCATTATTCTCTCTCTTCAGCATCAGTAGCATGATAACTGAATATGTTGTCTCTGCTCTCTCTTCTATGTGTTGGAGGATCATCCATGCTTTTGAGCATACTTCAGTAGAAACATGTGTAACAGTTCTTCTTACATAATGGATAGGTATCAGTTAAGATATACTATCAGTGATCACTCTTGAAATGTCTAGTGTGAAACCTAGATTATTTGTTTCCTCTCTTATAGAAACCTAAAAGGATCATGCCAATGGCCAATGCTACAATTAAGCTTCTTTTTTCTGGATTTGCCTCTTGAAGTTCACAAGCCATCTTCATTTTGTGTTTTCCCTTGTTTATACAAGTTTAATTTAATTGCCTCTGTATCGTTGCTTCTTTTTTGTTCAGAACCACCAGTCTTTCATTGGCAATGCTGTCAAATTGTCAACTTAGCCATTCACTTTCTTTCTGTTTTACTTTTGTTATGAGAGTCAATCTTAACATACTGATGTTTGTACTTTTAGGTTCATGTTCCACAATCAATAATGCTTGATGGTGTTCATTCACAACATTTTTTTGGAACTGGTGTGATTGTTTATCATTCTCAAGACTTGGGATTAGTTACAGTGGATAGGAACACTGTTGCAATATCTGCATCAGATGTGATGCTATCCTTTGCTGCTTTTCCAATTGAAATCCCTGGGGAGGTAAATTTTAAAGTTAAATGCATGGAAAGCTATATATGGTTTATTTTATTAGGATTAATTTGTACATTACATTCCAGGTGGTTTTTCTCCATCCTGTTCACAATTATGCTCTTGTTGCTTATGACCCCTCGGCTCTAGGAGCTGTTGGTGCCTCATTGGTTCGTGCTGCTGAATTGCTTCCTGGTAGGTTGACTTCCTGCATTTTTTCATCAATACTATCCTTCACTGTATTGTGAATGCATTATTATTATTTTTTCAAATTCAGGGAGAATTTCTGTAGACTTGATATAATTTTCACTGCCAAAATTTTTTTCAGACATCTTTTGTTATCATGAGCTTTTTTGAAAATGATATGGCCTGAGCAATGTTTTTTTTTCCCCTATTCCTTCCCTTTTTAGCAATGGATGTTGTTTTTCTCTCTTCATTATACCTGTTTTCAGAAAAGGGGATTTTCTTCATTTAGTTAGTTTTGAGGTGGCGGGATTTATTTTTTTTCCTCAATATTTTTTTCCTAGGTATTCCATTTTTTGTTTATATGAAAACTTGATCCTTTTTAATGACCAGTGTGCATGAATGAATTTTGAGACAGAGCCAGCATTACGCCGTGGGGATTCTGTCTACCTTGTGGGGTTAAATAGGAGTCTGCATGCGACATCTAGGAAATCCATTGTGACTAATCCATATGCTGCGTTGAATATTAGCTCAGCTGATTGTCCACGATATAGAGCAACGAATATGGAAGTCATTGAACTTGATACTGGTAAGGGTGTAGATGAAGTTTGTTCTAAAAGTAGCATCAGTTTGTGGTGGATGTTTCAATTTTATACTCTGTTCCAGATTTTGGGAGTTCATTTTCGGGTGTGCTAACTGATGAGCAAGGAAGGGTTCAAGCCATATGGGGGAGCTTTTCAACTCAGGTATGATCCTTGAACTAGTAACTTAATTCCAACAATTCAATTCCTTATTGCAGTGTTTTTCTGATGTTTTTTCTTCTCTTGTCTTGCATTCTTGATTGCAGTTGAAATTTGGTTGTAGTACATCAGAAGATCATCAGTTTGTTAGAGGCATCCCTGTTTATGCTGTAAGCCAAGTTCTTGATAAAATCATAAATGGTGCAAAGGGACCACCTCTTCTGATAAATGGTGTTAGTAGGCCAATGCCACTTGTTAGGATTTTAGAGGTTGAGCTTTATCCAACTTTGCTTTCAAAAGCTCGAAGTTTTGCTCTGAGCGATCACTGGGTCCAAGTATGTTATCATCTAGACACTATTTTTTGTTTTGTCTTTGTTGTTTCTCTGCATTTCCTTTCCTCTCTGTGAAATGTGAATACCTTCTGGTTTGTCCCCTTTGAAATGCTTTGAAATCTTTTGATATTCTTATCATGTATTGAGTCTCATTTAACATGAATTCGTGGAATAAATAGCTGAATCAGTAAATTGATTCTGTTACCCTGCGATATTATCAATTTAGAGTAATGATGTCTTATTTTCATTAGACTATGTGATGTACAGAACCCAAGCAGTGTGGCATTTGGTTGCCTTATAACTGGTTGTCTGATTAAGTTTACCTACTTTTATAGTTTGTTATATATTTTGCTAGGTTTTGTGAAAGATCATGCATATCAACTTGTTTCGTTTGCTTCATTTCTTGTTAGTGCCTGTTGATATTTCTGCTGTCCTTTGAATAAGTTACTGCTTAATTATTTAATGAGATTTTTGAGCTAGATGAGTGTTTTGGAAGGTTACTTGAACATACATGTTTATTGGATATATGATGTAGGCATGGGCTATGTTTTCATTGTTGTTATTCAATATTGTTGATCATATTTTACAGGCTCTTGTCAAGAAAGATCCAGTTAGAAGACAAGTTTTACGTGTCAAAGGTTGTTTGGCTGGATCAAAAGCTGAAAATCTATTAGAACAAGGAGACATGATTTTGGCGGTGGACAAAGAGCCAGTTACTTGCTTTTGTGACATAGAAAATGCTTGCCAAGCATTGGACAAGAGTGGTGACAATGATGGAAACCTCAAACTGACTATCTTTCGACAGGCAAGCAAATGGATATCCATCCACATGTGGTTCAGTGTTTTCTCCATATTGTTATATATCCTGATCAATTGTAAATGCTTTTCTTGCCTTTGTTGGTATTAATGTGATATTTTTTCCTTTATGGTTTGTCAGGGACGTGAAATTGATCTTATTGTGGGAACAGATGTCAGGGATGGGAATGGCACAACACGTGTAATAAATTGGTGTGGGTGTATAGTTCAGGATTCTCATCCAGCAGTGCGTGCCCTTGGGTTTCTTCCTGAAGAAGGTCATGGTGTGTATGTGGCAAGGTAAGGATTCTCTTTCAGCTGCAATTTTTTTTTTTTTGTTTTCTTTATTGAGAAACAAATTGGCAGTAACATTGACATGATAGGAGGTATCGTGTTATTGCCAGTTTAATATATATTTTAATTTAAATTAAGATGGTCCTGACTGGGCGTGGCTGCATGTGGGTTCCAGACTGGTAATATGGCTTGACGGACTCAGCTAATTTGAGTCGTGTTGTGAAGGCACAAATGTTTTCTTGGCAAAAAAATAAGATGTCAGATGCTGGAGTAGGCCCATGTAGATGCTGCATAAAAGGGAATCACCATGAAAAGATGGAAATGTGGAGTTTAGAACTGTAAATTTTCTGCAAAAAAGAGAGTTATAGATGCTGTGAATCTAGATAGTTGAGACTAAAGAGATGAAATACCTCAATTTTACTTTGGTTTTCTCTAATTCATTCTTTCCCAAGCACAGCATTCTTTAGAACATTTAGCTTCTTAACCACTTAAACCACCCCTTCCCTGAATAGGCATTCCCTTCCCCTCCCTTTTGATCGACTGATACTTTATCTCATCATCAGAAGTGGGGCTTTTCCAATCACTGAACCGAAGAAACAGGTTTGCAAAAGAGACACATTATAAGCCGACAGGCTATTCAAAAGTATTGCTCACCATACATTAATTGCCAGGAGGCATGTTGAACTAGGCTGTTTTGCTGTATTGGACCAATGGCTGTGAGCCTTTGTAGTAGTAGGAACTGACTAATTCTTTGGTTTTACAAGGTGGTGTCATGGAAGCCCGGTACACCGATATGGTCTATATGCTCTTCAATGGATAGTTGAAATCAATGGAAAACCGACGCCTGATTTAGACGCCTTCCTTAATGTTACCAAGGTATATCTGCCTAACATAAATTTTATTGCTTTCCGGTGCGTTTTAAATCATACACAATCACGCAAATGCTATTACTATTTAACAGGAGTTAGGGCATGGAGAGTTTGTCCGTGTAAGGACTGTCCACCTGAATGGGAAGCCGCGAGTGTTGACATTAAAGCAAGATCTACACTACTGGCCTACATGGGAGCTCCGATTTGATCCCACTAATGCAGTGTGGCGCCGAGAAACAATTAAGGGACTAGATTACAGTGTGTCATCTGAATGAGGCGTTCCTAGTTTCTAGTTGTCTATTTAACCTAAGGAGGAAACAACCGAACTACAGAATGAAGAGCCTCCAGCCCTGGAGGACTTTGGTCGAACATGGAATTGTTGTCACGAAATACTCCAACACAGTTTATTTAGAATTGGAGGAGCAGTTTATATATTTTAAACATTAGAATCCAATCATCATTATATGTTAGATAAACTTTTAATGTAATGTATTATTGGATAATAAATAACTACACATTTATTGTTCGGCTCCTCTTCAACACAGTTTACAGTGTACATGCTATTTGGAAAGGTGTTTTCTTCTGTTCTATAAAAACTTTGTTCACCAAATCCTAAACTTCAGGTAACTATGGTTTTCTTAGATTCTCTTGTTAATAATTTGTTCTTTTTTTTTTTCATTATTAAATTGGCTGAAAGAAGGGATCAAATTCCAACTCTGAACATTTTTTATTTTCCTGAAGATGTGAAATCGCAAATTAATTGCTGTCTTGGAAGAACTGTCTTTAGGTATGCGTTTCTTTCTATTCTTCGTGAGTGTTTCTTTCTATTCTTCGTTTTTTGTGATATAATATATTTTTTAATTTTTTTATATACAAAATATTAAATTAATATTTTTTAAATGTATTTTTTATAATTTTAATGTTTTGAATATATAAAAAAAATTTAAATTAAAAAAAATATATTTTTTTAAAATCCTCATCGCAGGGATTTTAACTGTTATAACATCATCTTAATGTCAAGTAACAAATACCAAGAAACTTTTGTAACATCATCTTAATGCTAAAATTTAACTGTTATAACATCATCTTAAAAATCAAAATGTCAAGTAACAAAAACCAAGAAACTTTTGAAGTTAGCATCATCTTAAAAAAAATTATAAATTATAATTTTTTTAGAGAAACCAAAAAACTTTTGAAGGTAACCCCCAATGCTAAACAGTTAAACTTAAATTGATTTTTATTTAAGAAGCTAATTTATATATAGGATCTAGAAAAGGGCAAGTTTGGAAGTGAAAGTATACCCACCATGATAAAAAAGAATTAAATATTTTTGGGAGAATAAACTATATAATTGCCATGAAATAAACTGACTTAAAAGGGTAAGATTTTTTTAAAAAAATTGTGTAATTCCATGTATAAAAAAAGAGAGAAGGTGGAGGAGCACTCAACCCTTTAAAAAAGAACATTAAAAGAAAATCATATGCTTACGAAGTTTCCTCCTGACAAGATTCCAAACGAGGGAAATAAAAAGAACAGTCAAGAGACAACGACAAACAAATGAGGCCAAATATCGTGTTGGTGAACTATTTAATGCAGATGTCTTGCATGCTGTGATTGATGCCTTCCATTAGTTAATTGTGTTAGAAGCAAGCAGTAAGATGCTTTTGGTGTGCATCGAACTTCTTTGAAATGTTCACATGTTCATGACCTCGAGCTCGAGCTCCAATCATACAAATAAAGATATTGAAATAAAATAATCTAGTAGGTGGTTTAATGATAAAAATTTAAATAAAAAAATTTATTTTTTCTGTGGTTTTAGATTCTAAGTCATTTGATTGCTAATGTAATGATCACTGGAAGCTTACATGGTCGTTAACTTTAGGGTTCATGAGATTAGTAGAGATGCATGCAAGTTGACCCGAATATCCACGTTAATAAAAAAAATAAAAAAAAATAAGATGAAAGGACTCAATTGAGAAATGTATGATAATTTAGGAACCCAAATGCTTATTTTAGGCACCTAATTAATGATAAGGATAAATGGATAGGTATATGACTATCTTCAAGGACTTTCTTGATGTATTATGTTAGCCTAAGTTAATATTTGGTATTTCGGTCCAACTATATTTTTAAGATTTTTTTTTATTTTAAAATTATTTTTTAGTATTTTTGGGTCATATACTAATATCAAAAATAAATTTTTTAAAATAAAATAAAAGTTATTTTAATGCATTTTCAAGTGAATTTATTTTTGAAAAACAACATTTATCACATTACCAAACATATCCTAAAAATCAAAACCAAACCCAGAATTGATAGATAGAATAAGTATTATTAAAAAATAATATAAATTACATCTTAAAACCTCACTTCGCTCAAGTATTTTAATATAAACAATGATTTTTTTAATCAAATTCATTTCTTGTTATTGAGACATAGCTAGTTGAATGTCTTCTCACACCATATTAGTGTCGTAGTTGTTTAGAAATTCCAATCTCTCTCTCCCATATTATATAAATAATAGATCAGCTCTAAAGGAGTGATTTTCTACTATAGCTACAAAATTATTCACATCTTTTTTCTATCTTTCTTGGAAAAATGGAGTAAAACTCTGTTATTGAACACACCTTGGTGTTTCCTTTTCTTTTTTCTTTTGCATCTGGTACAATAGGCAAACATGAAATCAAGAAAAGACATTACTAAAGGCAAATTCAATGCCTTAAAGAGGAACAAAAATTAGTAACAAGGAGAACAACATGGTAATCACCATACAAGAAAACAGAGAAGGAATTGTCAAGATGCATGTGTTAGATGATGACTAATTGTTTTTTGCAACTTTCCATAACAAATTCAGAGAATCTTTTGGTGACCACTAGACCTTGGCTAAGTGGGGATGCTATGTAATGGCCATTCTCTACTATTTTGACCTACTAGTTGAGAGATGGAAAAAGATGGTGTCGAGAGAATCTTCTTGACAAAAGCTTACAAAACTAATTACACATCACTATAATTAGCTTGATAATGACTCTAAATCCTTAATTAAAGCTTAAAATCTTGAATTAGAACCAAGAATAAGCCTCCTAGTAAACAAATAAAACATTGATGGTACATAGATCATCACTAATCTTACAAACTACATGATAAAAACAGAAACTTCAAGAAATTATCTCGAGATACTCTTTACACATTGATAGAATTGGAACATAGTACAGGGGTTTTTTATATATACATCAATGTTTAATCAAGAAACTCTACATGGTCACCACAATATATGGAGAAAATACTCGGACGACTCATGATGAGTTCTTAATCTTTCACATTTCATCAATGCTCATTATTCCTGCTACAACTTGGACGTAATGATGGATCCAAGTGTAAAATCAGAACCAAGAGGTAAACAACGATACCATAATTATGCATGGAATCATTGCCATTGGAATCCCCTTAGGACTCATTGCTAGTGAATAGTCCGGTGGTGGTGGAGGATACATGTAATACCATGGAAAGTAAGGCAATATGGGGTTAGGAGGAGGAGGTGCATAATTCCAAAATGGGGGGATATTTGGCACATACCCTCCAGGCGATGGATAGAAGGGCGGCGGCGGCGGTAATTGTGGCAGATAAGGTGGCAGAGGCGGAGGCGGGCAAATTGTAGTAGGCATAGGTGGTGGCCGACAAGGTTAGGGGCACACACCGGGAGTACTATAAGGTGGCGGGGGTGAATAGTATTCTGTATTTTTGCTAGTTTGTGCCACAAATTGGGGTGGTGGAATTGCTAGTGTTACGAGACAAACAAGGATAGAGGTTACATGGATGAAACTTCTGGCCATTGAGGGAGCGAGCGTGGCAAAGAAAGATGAGCGAGGAACAGAGGATGAGAAAAAAGGCCAAGTAAAGAGCAGAATGGGCATTGGACGTGTGGTTGGCTACTTAGAAGGCTGCAAGGGCTTTTAAATATTATTGCAAATTAATATATGCATGAATAATTGAGAGCATTAAGATTTGGGGACGTTGTTTAATGCCAAAAGAAATGGCTACATAATTCACCTAATTTTGTAGGGAGTCCGTTGGATACAATTTGTTCACAAGGGAATATCGCCCCTCAATATTAAAATTTCAGAAATTCTTTTAGTCCGAACCTATAAAGAGCTGAGGTAGGGATTGAGGGATGGAAAACTCGCTTGTCGTTTTTAAACGTAATATGGAGGTGAGCAAGAGGGTCGGGATGGAAGGCAGGCAGGTGCCTTACCCTGGGTGCTAGGCTAGTGTGGTTCAAGTTGAACTATCATGGGGTACGCCCACTTTACTCTAGTTGTGGGGCATAATGGAATGAACTTAAAATTTTTTATCGTTTTATATTTTAAAAATATTATTTAAAAATAAAAAAATATTATTTAATATTTTTCTAAATAAAAAATATTTTAATAAAAAATCACTACCAAACTTCCAATCAATCATATGATAACTGCCATAACAGAGTCTAAACACTAACAATTTAATTAACCCAGTATTATTTACCTTACAATTAAGTACTAGGCCATCGTTTTACCGAGAAAAAGATCGAGCAATATATAATAAAGCTTAAATTTATTAAATAAAACTGAACTTCAAGTAGCAATCGATTTCTCTTTTCGTGAATTCAATTTATTAATCTTACAAGGAAGATTATGTAAGGATTATTTGGCCGGAGAGGGGCGGCGCAAAAAGCTTTAAAGAAGGGAAACTTACAGTTCATCAGATTAGATATATATAATCCTTGACTGCTACATCAATTCTTTAATGTTAAACACCAAAAGACCACAGTAGTATCAGGTGGCTGTAAAGCATTATGCAAAAAGGGCATGCTTCGAAAGGCCTTCGGTTCATTATTCCGTTTAACATTCTAATAGATATATATTTTCTAAAAAATTATTTTTAATATTAATATATTAAAATGATATGAAAACACATAGAAATAATTTAAAATAAAAAAATAATAATTTTGACATACATGCGCAGTCTAATATTTGCCAAGGAACCGCTTCAAAATGTTGTTTGTAATTGAAGGATAGAGATTAGAGAGTTCACACGAACTGTTGTATGAGTTGTACGGAGGAAAATGCAGTTATAAGACAAAAAGAGGGAAAGTCAACCATTATAATATGTTAACTCAGCTTTCTCGATTCAAAAATACTTTTAAAAATATTGAATTTTTTTTTATTTTTATTTTAAATTAATATATTTTTTTATTTTTAAATTATTTTAATGTATAGATTTAAAAAATAATTTTTACAAAATAAAAAAAATATTATTAATATATTTTTTTGAATAAAAAATATTTTAAAAAATAATTATAATTACGCTTTGAAATAGAAGTACGGTAATTTCAATATACGTGAATCATGGACCGTAGAACTTGGGGTGTTATTTATAAGAACTTAAAAAGGTTTCCAAGTTTTAGAAACCAGAGATTATTACACAAGTCAGCTCATCATTGATCTGCTCATATAAATTATATAAAATCCCTCTTAAAAAATCCTTATAGGATCCACTACTCTGTGAGTGTAAATTGATGGTGATTCTTGCAAGAACTCTCCATCTGCTATAGGTGCTCGAACCTCCAAGAACTTGCTGTAGTTCATGGATCGGTGGATTGTGGATCAAACCAAGGTACATGAGTTACATGCAAGTGTTACAGACATCCTATAAGTTGATTCTTGCAAAGCTATTCCCTCTGTTTATTTGTGCTGCAACGTAAGTACTGTGATAAAACCATTACAGAGTTTCCCTGCCATTGGTTTTTCGAGTGATCTTATAATTTATTGAGCTTCAAATCATATCCCCCGGAAGAACTCAGGAACTGAATTAATTCTTGACATGAAATTATTGTTGTAGGAGAATAATGGCATTTTCATCTTTTATCTGACAAGGTGGGATTTTCTCTGATATCCCGACCTGCAAGTAGCTTCATTTATGAGTCTTTTGTGGCAGAAAGAACTGACTCACGTACAGCTAGTCAGTGCAATGGTGTAGTTGAAATATAAACGCACCAATTGTTTGTTTGCTCTCCATCAATGTCTGCCATTGAAAGTGACTCATGACTACAGCTCTAACTTTGATTATTTTGAGAAAATCATCTGTAATTGACTGATAATTAAGTTTTGAGGTTGTGGTTTTTATTTTTGTGTATATTCTTTTATAATTGTGTTCTAATTTCATTAGAGTTTTAATTAACAAAGATGAGGCTTGAACCTGAAACGTTGTTTTTCTTGCTTATGTGAGAGTATCGGTGAGCTACAAGCTCATTCATTATATATGGAAACCGGTTGTTAGTCGATCATATGCCAAATTTCGAATGATCTTCACCAAGTTTCTGTGCATTACCAAACACAGTTTAAAAGTATATTAACTTTTGAAAATTATAAAAATCGATTTAGAAATTTATTAAGATAAATCATGAGATTTCTTGAAGCACCATGGCTGAAACACGTTAATTTCTTATCATTTCTTCAATTTCTGCTTAGATTTCAGAAAATATACTCAACTTCAAAGCAATGGACAAGGATTGCTCTGTACATTTTTTTTCTTTCAGGAACCTGATGTCTAGGTGATATCCCTCCTACTAAGAATGCGTATCGCTGAAAGAGTAAAAGCTGGGGCCAGCAATGGAGAGTGAGTGGTTCATAATAGATGCCGTACCTACCCCATACAGTAACAGATGCAAATTCTAGCTAGTGTTGGTGGCATCAATTACTGATGGCAGCTAATCAAGGCCTGAAAGGGATAGCTTATGGATAGGAAAATTCCATGGAGGAAACCCATAAATGGCTTCTTTTCTTGGTAAAGAGCTTGGAAATATTCTTTATTAGCTAGTCCCGTCTCTGGTATTGACCATATGCTGTTACACTAATTTCTGCTTCTGCAACTACTATCAATCATTGGCTCTAGAGAGTTTCATATGGAACATATCTGTGATTTTGTAAATTACATTTGTCATCAATTAATCGTTCCATATTGTTTATGTTCATATAGTATCGTATATAGTACTAGTAGAGATTTGTCGGGCTCTGAAACTGGAAATTTGCAGGAAAGTGTCAAATGGAAATTCAACTCCCCTCCCCATGCTATCTGCTCTGGATGAATTAAGTCCATTAGACATGCACTAGTCATCTACTCGACAGTGTAACTGGTCAAGATTTCGAGTGAAAACATAGGAAACAAAGTATGGTAGTGTGATTTTCTTGAAAGAGTCTCCTGCTGATAAACAAAGTTCATACTCTTAGCCTGCTAGCTGGAGAAATAAGTTTCTTTATTGATCAAGAAGCTCCGGAATGATCAAGGTTATTCATTTTTGTTTTTCCTGATATATGGAATTGGACGGCATTGTTCTTCAAGACTTCGACCAATGCAAAAGGCAAGAGCCCACGCATACATGCAGCCATCTACCAAAATCTTGACACCATGGCAGGTTGAAACAAATAAAGAGAACAACTCAACTACTAAGAAGCTGGGCTAATTATTAATCTTGGATCAATAAACTATTAAGCCTCAATCTCACACTAGCTAGGGTCGTGTATATTCATATCTAAGGCTTCAGACGTCTCTAGAACAATTGAAATGAAGGTAAATAGAAATGGAAAAAAATTCAATATTACAAAAAAAAGGGGAGGGGGGAGAAGAAAGGTTACCCTACTCCAAAAAAAAAAAAAAACCTAAAATGAATGCAAATGAAACAAGATCACCTGAAGCCATAGCCATTGATGGTGGATTAATGTCTTTGAACTAGTTCATGGGTCATCGTCAGCTTATAGTCCTATTGATTTATTGGGATAATAATGATATAATTACAATCATTATCTTGCAATAGTAAAGAGTACAACATGTTTGATAAGACCAACATAAAAACATATGACCATCATTAAGATCATTGAAATTATGTAGTAAATGACTTGAAATGGAATCGATTATTCAATTGACTAATTAGAATAAAACTAAGAAGAAACTAAGTTGATTTGACACCAAATTCTAAGTTACCAAATCACCAGAAGCTCTGTGACTCCAAGACCAACCAAAAGCAGCAACCACGTGACAGCATTCTGTCTAGCACCATCGTAAAGCCCCCATCGATAATAAGGATCAGTTTCATACACACTCCCAGGCACAGTAGTGGTCATATAATAGAACCTTGGAGGTGGTGGTGCAAGAGGTGTGCAATATGGAGGTGGTGGTGGTGGTGGTGGTGGGGGCGGAGGAGGAGGAGGAGGAGGAGGAGGCAGCTGGCCACATGGGTTGACACAAGGGCATGATCCACACTTTATTCCTGCATCGGGTTCTTGTGGCACTAACGTTTGGTCTAGCTTTTTTGTAACGCTAGCTCTACTTATCGGAATAATTGTGCATAACAACAAGGAAAGAAGCAAGAAGAGAAGTTGATGAGGACCCAATTGATGCATGGGCGACGACATTTTCATTTCGAGAGCGAGCGAGCGAGAGAGATGATTTGTAGTTTTGAAGAGGAGTAGAGGGTTATGATGTTAGTAAGGGAGTGTTTGCACGTAGAAAGGCAAAAGGCACATATGGGTTACGTTATTTTTGTTCTTTTTAGAACAGAAAATGGAGAGAGAGAGAGAGAGAGAGAGAGAGAGAGAGAGAGATGAAGAGATCGTTTCAATATGTTGTAATGTTTTGAAAGCGAAGTGCATGTGGAGGTCGTAAATACGAGGGACCATTTGTGTCAAAATATTCTTATTTAGGGTTACTTAGTCAACAATAAATCATGTTTAATTAATCTTTATCAAATATAAATTGAATAAAAAATTGTTTTTGTATAAATTAGTTTGGTGTAAGTCATCTATCTGATTCTTGAGTTATTAATTTTGTGTCTTTTTTTGTTTTTATTCATTTCTTTGAATTTAGATTTCATCGTAAAAGTTTTTTTTTTTTCTTTTTGAAGGGATGTAAAGGGTTAATTGTCAGAGGCGAAACTAGGAGGAGACAAACAGGAATTATTGATCTTGCAAAACATTTTAAGTTTTTTTTTATTTAATATTTAAATATAATAGTATATTATTTTTTTTATTTTAAATAAATAAATTTTTTAATTATCTAGTTATATTAATTTTGACATTTTCTATTAAATACTACCAACTTTGCCCCTGGCTACTGCAATTGAAATTTGGAAGCAAACCATAATTAAAATAATAAAATCATCAACGTGCATCAGTAAAACCTATATATTGTAATGATTAGCAACCTGCCTTTTGTTTCAAGAAGATTAAAAGCTAAAGTGCTAATTAATTAATTAATTAATTAAATATATTTACTCTATAAAAAAAGAATAAAAATAGTGCAAGGCTGGCATTATTCTCCTATTAAAAATACCTAATATATCCATTACAAAGTTCATAGAAATTTATTTATTGCTCAATGCTTTATTCCTTTGTCTACTGTTGAGATGGCATAGACAACAATTAAATCCGTGGAATCATTTTTAATTTAAGACTTTAATTTATAATTTAAATGACTCAAGCTTACTAACCAAGCTGATCACTTTGCAAATACTGCTAGGCTGGAATTATTCTTCTATTCCTTTCTCGCTTTTGCTAGCTAGAAAAACACAAAGTAAGCCCTCCAACGCTGTCATGCATATAATTGGCATCATATGCAATTTAATTGGTAGCAAGTTATTAAGTATTTCGACTGCTTTCGTACGTTCGTGGGTATAATATTTGAGGTTGTAGGAATTAATTCCCTGTTCAACAAAATCTCGAATTCTGAAATATTTTTAGGTAATAAAGATAGATAATATATAGCATTTAATAAAGAAGATCAAAATTAATATAACAAAATTTATTATTAAAAAATTTATTTATTTAAAATAAAAATATCTTATTATTCTATATTTAAATATTAAATAAAAGAATTTAAAATGTTTTGGAGGACCGGAACTTCCTCCTGGTTCCGTCCCCGTTGATATACATTATTACTTTCCAACTATCTAAGTCTATTATCTAGCTCGGGATTTTAAATTATAGGTTAAGCTGATTTCATGATAAATCTAACTTGATATTATTTAAATATTTTAAAAAAACTAAAATGACTCTATTTTTTAAATGTTTTTTATAAAATTAATGTGGATATCATCAAAGTTGTAAATGGATCAACTTCCAACCCAAGTTGAATCGCATATTAACCCACCTGAAAGGCTTGAGTTTAATATATGTAAAATAATGCTTCCAACTAGCTTGAAGCATTGGAAGGGAAAAGAAAGAATCTCGATCATCATCAATGTACTGTAGGGACTTGGCCTCATATATTCCATTATGAGCTAAAAAGTGGTGATGATAAATGAGTAAAATCTGATGATCGTATTGATCTGAAAGCCATGATCACAACTTTCCCATGGAAGAAGCATTTTGGAGTGGGCTTGAAGAAGATGCTTGAAAGGGAATCGTATGCCATGGAAATATCAGATCGATCAAGAAAGCAAACTGATCTTAGATTGTCCCATTTCTTTTAACAAATAAACACTTTTATTGATTGAAGTAATTCAATGTCATTAATTATGTATGAGTCCTCTTAGTAATGTTTTGTAAAAGATTAGTATTTACTTTTTTTATTTTTTCTCATGCAAGATAGGCAATTGCCACTTTTTTATTTTATTTTATTTTATTTTATTTTTGAGAATCACTAATTTACTTTGTGGTTAGAAGGAAGAGAGGAATGAAAACGGACCTTCGAGGGAAAGAAATATAGTAATGGCAGAAAGGTAGGAATACGGTGCTGATTTGATGAGTGATCGAGAAGCATTACCACAAATTATCAGCATTTTATCTTCAGTTTCATCCTTTACTTTTCTCTTTTTCTAAACATTATGTCGGTATATATTGAGTGAGCTGAAAAAGAGAAGAAGAAATAACAAAAAACAGAAAAGTGCAAACAACTTTACTGATAGAATTAACCTGATAGTTAAGTTTAGTCACAGATATATTGATGATAATAATCTATTAATATATACTAATAAAATTATAAATAATATTTCAGTAAGATTTAAAAAAACAAATTATACGGTGATATGATATTTTTTACTGATATTATGACTAATGAAATGAATAGAAAATTTATTCTTTTGATAAATCTATTAATAATATTTAATTTATAACATATTTGCCAAACCTCCTCTCCCCCTCCTCCATTTATATCTTGCTTCTTAGGCATTTTTTTCTACAACGATCCTCTCTTCCCTCAATCTCAAAACAACTCAACTCTTACAATGAATTCAGCCATTACAACGCTTGATTTATCAGCATTTATATTCTGATTCAAATTTTATATAATCATGTTTGTTGGTATATTTTAAAGAATTAAAAAAAATTACTTCAAATATCACTGCTATTGTTAACTCTCCAAAAAAATTAAAGATAGTATTACATCGGTGATATGTTATATTTACCGACTAATATATCAACAGATAAATAAAAATAATGATGAAATTGCATATAATATTACTGTCATTTTTATGGCAAACTTCTTGATGGAAATATAGAAGGAATGAAATAGGTATTTTTTTTTTGCGAGCTTTGTCTTTCTGTAAATTCATTGGTAAATTTATTACTAACAGTCTCACCAACAAACCATAAATTACCAATGAGATTTTTTCTAACCGATTGGTTTAGTTTACAAGCTTGTCGATAAAATATATATTAATAAATTGTGAATGTAAATATCAACAAAAATTTTCATCAATAAAAATATTAAATCTGTTAATGTGGCTTGGAATTAATGAAATGAAATAAATTTTGTGACATCAATTTAAAAGCAACACTTAAATATGAGATTTTACGGGAAAAAAAAAAGAAAAAAAAAGTAGAAAGATGTATCACGTCTAACTACCTGGCTTTAACTTATATGACTCTTTTTTTAATAGACAGAAATATGTTTTTTTTTTAATTTTAACTCGTGTGTACATAACTATACGATGTTAAATATGTATTTTTTACATCACTCAAAGACTTTTAATTAATAAGTTATATTTGATATTGGCTCCAATATTTTTATTTAATTTTTTTTAAAAAAAACATATTTCTCTAATCACTAAATTAATTTTTTAAATTTTTTTTAATTCATTTAAAAACATGTTGATTTTTAGGCTACACTTAATGCAGTGCCGGCGCATTATGATGGGCTTACAAAGCAAATATGCTTGATGGTGTTAAAATTACAAACCAGTACTACATAAGTAATAGAAATTAAAGATGTGATGGAGCTAATATTTCATGAAAAAAAAAATTATGTTGGTGATAAAAAACTTAGAGACTAAACCAATTAGAGAAACACTGTAACAATCCATAGTGTTTTATGAGAAAAGCTATAGTTGTAATTATTAACCAACTCAATATTAAAAAAACAAAATCGATAAGGATAATTTAAAATTTTTTTTATAAAAAACACAATATGGAGAAACATTATAGCAATCCACAGTGTTTTAAAAGGAAAAAACTATAAAGGTAGATTATCAACTAGCTCAATATGAAAAAAAAAATCGATAAAAATAATTTTGAAAATAATCATTAAAAAAACATGTGGGAAAACATTGTAGCAATCCATAGTATTTTAAAGAAAAAAACTATAAAGCTAAATTCTTAACTAGCTCAATATTAAAAAAAATAAAATCGACAAAGATAATTTTGAAAAAAATCTTAAAAAAAAATAAAAACCATGTAGAAAAACACTATAGCATCCACAGTGTTTTTAAGAAAAAAAAACTACAAAGTTAAATTCTAAACAACCTCAATATTAAAAAAAATAAAATTGACAAAGATAATTTTAGAAAAAATCATAAAAAAATCAAAACAAAAAAAACCATGTAGAAAAACACTGTGGCAATCCACAATGTTTTGTGAGGAAAGCTACAGTTGTAATTCTCAACTAGCTTAATATCAAAAAAAAAAAATCGACAAAGATAATTTTTAAAAAAATTATAACAAAAAAAATTCTTTATGAGGAAACACTATAACAATTTACCATGTTTTAAAGAAAAAAAATTACAAAACTAAATTCCCAATCATTCAATATTAAAAAATAAAATCAATAAAGATAATTTTAGAAAAAATCATAAAAAAAAAACACGAAAAGAATCCATCTAGAGAAACACTGTAGCAATCCACAGTGTTTTGTGAGGAAAACTAAAGTTGTAATTCTCAACTAGTTTAATATCAAAAAAATAAAATCAATAAAGATAATTTTGAAAAAAATCATAACAAAAAAACCTATATAAAGAAACACTGTAGCAATCTGCAGTGTTTTAAAGAAAAAAACTAAAAAATTAAATTCTTAATCAGCTCAATATTAAAAATATAAAATCAACAAAAATAATTTAAAAAAAAATCGTATAAATCAACAAAGTCAATTTTGAAAAAAATCATTAAAAAAAAATTATATGAAAAAATATTGTAACAATTTACAGTGTTTTAAAAAAAACTACAAAACTAAATTTTCAACCAGCTCAATATAAAAAACATACAATAAAAATAATTTTAAAAAATAATATTATCATTAAAAAAAAACCGATGAATAGAAACTAAAGCAATCTACAATAATAATCAAGTACAATTGCTTCGTCACCCGAACCAAGAAGTCCTTGGATATGTTAGTGCTTTCCTTTTAGAGTTTTGTTAATATAACTGAAGCGTAATTTACTTTTTATAAAAAATGATTTTAATGGCTGAACTGTTGAGCTTGCCGACGACATATTTCAGATATTTATGTCTGAACTGTTCATATTGCCGACAGCAAACAGACTAATCTCGGTTTTTTTTTGTTGATTTATATTATTACCTATAAAATCACAGGTTGTTTTTTGGAGGAGCTATTATAAATCTTACTAGAGTTTTCCTTTTCCTTTTCCTTTTCTTATATTTATTTTTTTGCATTGTTATTAATTATTTTTAAAATTTTTAAAGGTTTTTTTAAAAAATATATCAAAATAATTTTTTTATTTTTTAAAATTTATTTTTACTATTAACACACTAAACCAATAATAAAATATTTAAAAAATAATATTTACAAACTTTTTTTTTTTTTACACAATGACTATAACACACTGCTCACTGCAAAAACGATCAGCAAAACAATCAGTTTACAAAAACGATGGTATCTATCTATGGTGAGGTTATCCCCAGCCGAAAAACACCTCTAAACAAGCAGCAAAAAGATTAAAGGAAAACACGTGTCCTTTCACTTTACATCAAAACGACACGTCTCCATATATAAGCAACACGTAGCACCCGCCCTCCATGACCCAATCAGATCAGCCTCCAGCCCATGATGCCCTCCAAACTTCTCTATAAAAATCATTCACAAAATCCTCAAAACAGATGTGACATTGAAAGCCCACTCACAAATTTCAACCATAGAAGCCGTCTTCTTCGTTAATTTTCCCTTTTGCACTCCATTGCTAGCCTCACAATTCTCGAAAAGTCTCTTGTTTTTCCTTGGTAATTGACGCTTTGTGTTATTTTCATCTTGTTGGGGGCAGTTAATTGCGATAAATAATATGACTCGTGGAGTTGGCTTTCCGATATGTGTCCAATGCGGCACAAACAGCAACCCTTGCCGGTGCAAGGTGGTAGGTCCGACTCTTGGGTTCTTGGCGTTTGTGGTCGCCGGGGTGGTGGAATGGCCAGTAGGGGCAGTTGTTTTTCTCTTTAAACGCATGAAGGGTCGGAGGATCATGGCCCATCCTGCCACTGTCGTTTACCCCCGAGTCACGCATGCAATCCCTATCTAATGGTTTACTTTGGACGAGGGTTTCTGCGGCTGGTGTTGCTTGCTTTACTTGATTTGTGCGGTGTTAAATTCTATATATGATCCATAGAAGGAAAGAAGGAAGATGTAATTTAGATGCGTGCTGGTTTTCTTAATTTGTTGTTGTATTGTGATCGGAAACTAAAATAAATGACACTGTCTAACTTGCTTTTTACGGATTGGTGTTTGCTTACTTGCCTTGCGTTTGTTCTTCCTCGCCGCATGATTTCTAATATTAGCATGGTGATTCTTTATTTTCCTTGACATAATATGTTGCTGTAGTTCTTTGAAGTGAATAAAAAGGAAATGATTTCTCTATCCAACATTTAAAAGAAGTACTCTTTAATTTCTTATATCCTTATCCTTATCTTTTCTTACATCCTTATCCTTCTAGTGAGCTAGGAGAATAAATTATATTATTATATAAATAGGAGAATAAATTAGGTACATGGGAGAATAAAGTTTTGTACTAATAACCTTATCTTTCTAGTGAGCTAGGAGAATAAATTATATTATTATATAAATAGGAGAATAAATTAGGGACAAAAGTTATTTTACTAAAATTAAATTCTTGATAATTATAGAGATCAATTATTTATAAACTAAATAGAAGATGATCAAAATGAATTTTTTATATGAAATTTAAAGTTGTCATAAATTTTTCTTGTGTTTTTCATTATAATTATAGTTCTTTATCTTTTAATTTTACTTTAAAAAAAAAAAGAGTAATTTGGCCTTCCAGGTTCTGACTTTGCTGATCAATTTTTTATTTTTTTAAAAAAATTGAAAGATAAATTGAAAGACAAAAAAATTTTAAAATATTTTTTTTATTTAATTATATGATAATAAAAGAATGAAGAAAAAAAATGAAATGATAAAATTAAAAGAAATAAAATAAATAAAATAAAATTTAGCAAAGTCCGAACCTGGAAGGCCAAAATTAAAACTTTAAGTGTTTCTTTTTATCTACTTTGGCGAGGTTCGAACCTATGATTAGATTTTCTCCTAAGAAGAGCTATGCGCTAACCAGTTGAGCTAAAGAATAAAGATGCTGCAAGGTGATTAAATAATATTTAAATATTTATTTTCTCATATGAACAATTAAAGTGATATTTTTATTAATTCTCAAAAGCGCAGGGAATAACCGGAGGTAACGAGCTTTAAAACACCCCTTTTAGTTTACTCTTTTCTAAATTTTACATTGATGGAATACATGGGATTTGAAGGGATCAATAAGCACTTGTTTTTTCCTTTTTTCTTTTTTTCATCGATTTGCCTGCAAAGAAAGCAGATTACCAGGTAAATCTTGAAGAAAATGTATCCATGCTTCTTGAGAAATATGCAAATAATGAACGAAGAATCAAACAAATGCAAGTATACTGCATATATTCATCTTTGCACTGAAGATGATGATTCAGATAATTTTACACTCTGTGTAATTGAATAGTCGAAGGACGAACTCTATAAACACCACAACCAGCTGGGTGCATTTTGATTCCTCAATCCATTCCTTAATTGAATTAAGTAAACTAATAATGATTTTTTTGTTAAATTTGGCATCTTTAATTGTGATTTCTAAGGATGATAACAAAAAAAAAAAACATAAGAAAAAAGTTAAAGGAGGGAATTTAAAGTAAAAAAAAAAATAAAGGGCAAGAAAAAAGAAAAAGTTTACCTAAAAAACAAGAAAAATAAAATAAAATAAAGTTTAACAAAAAGGCAATGAATAAAGATATTCTGAACCTGGGAGGCCAAAGTTTGAGTTTATAGTGTTATTTCTTAACCGGTAAGATACACTGGAAAAATATATAAGAAGAGTCACCCACACTAACCAGTTGAGCTATAGAATAAAGATATTGCATGATGATTAACTAAATATTTTACTTTTAATTGTTTATTTATTCATATAAATAGTTAAACCAACCTCGTCCTTTTTTTAATTTTCAAAAGAGTGGGAAGCAACTAACTTTAAAACACCACTCAAAAAAAAAAAACCCTCTTATTAGAGGAAGGAAATTTAATGTAGTCACTACAGAGAATGGAAATGCTAAAGAAAAAAAAATACATTAGGAAGAAAATTGATGGAATGCATGGATTTGAATGGTCTTTTGTCATTCTAGTATAGATTAATAAAAATCTTGGAAAAATAACAAATTTTAAAAGTAATAAAAAAATAGTACAGTTTAAATACAATAACATGCATAACCGTTATTGAATTAACATGAACAAAAGTAACTAAAATCTTATGAAGAACCAATCGTCAAGAAATAAATTTAAGATTTAATGGTTTAGAAATAAATTGATGTGATAGAAAAAAAATAGAAAGAAAAATAAAAAGATAGAACGAGAGCTTTATTTTTGAGTTGATGTGACATAAAACAAAAAGATAGAATGAATCATTAAAAACATGATAGAGCTTTATTTTTTACACTTTTAATATTATAAAAAAAATTTTGACAAAACAATTATAACTATATATTAAAATACTATCATGATTGATTAGAGGTTTTATTCAAGATTTTATTCAAGATTAATTTAGAGTTAATCACAACTTTATTTAAATATAATTAAAATCATCGAGATCTTTTTAATAATATTTAGCATATTCAAAAATAAATAATTAGTGTATTCTTTATAATCTATTTTTTTAAAAAAAAAATTATTCTTTCATTCTCTCTCATGTCACACATTATATCTAATCTGTTTTTTTAATTAATGAATTATCTTTTGACTATTAGAACTTTATAAGACTTTTAAGTTGAATTTTGTTAATATTAATTAATTTGCAAATGGCATGTTTTTTGAAACATGATTAAAAAAACAGGGTCGGAAATCAATGAAAGCCATTGTTTTGATGCACGCTTGAATTTGAGCAATGGTTGAGCAGGCATTCGAAGAAGAATCTCAGTCGGAATATCTTGGTTACTGCCAATTGTTCCGGCTGGAGATGACCGAGATTTCACCTCACCGGTGCTCATATCTCCCATAAATTTAAACAAGACTGAGATTTTATGACAAATTACTCAGCCAATGTTGGAGCAGATTCTGCCTTCACCTGATATTTCAGAAGTAAAAAAAGACCTCCATCAAAGGATTGTGTAGTAATCAGACCCCAAATCGATTAGACAAACGAAAGAAAGGGGAAAAAACCACATAATAAAACGGAAAAGAAAATCCCATATTTTTCCAGAGAGAAACTAACTTTCATCATCTGAGATTTTTACCGGGAAACTCTGTAGGACATCAGAAGTTGAGGATTTTCAACAGACAAGAAGAAAAACCTTTCTCTTCTCCTTCTGAAACCCGGCAAATCCTCTTCAAGCTCTCAGGTTCTTGGAGTCTCCACCCTATTCCTCTGAAGATAGAAATCACGATGGTGCTGGTGTGTTGTGCTCAGGCTGTGTCTGCTAATATAGTATGTCGAGAATGTTGTTGCAAGTGCCAGTGCTAGAATTCCTGCTACTGTCAAAAGAGGGGGGCAAGAAAATCTGGATTTTGGATTGAGATAACTGGAAAATAAGTGCCAGTACAAGAATTCCTTGTAATTCTAGTTAAATTGCTAATGTTGCAGTTATCTCCCTGCAAAGCAGCAATTTGGTGGGTCCTTGAGTCCAAGAGGATGTGTGGTTTTTTTTTTTTTTTTTTTTTTGGCCCATTTTCATGAGAAATTGAGATTACAAATGGAAATGAACCAAAAAAGAAATAGGAAAGGAAAATTAGTTTCGACTACTTTATTTTACAAGTAAAATTAAAAAAAAAATATCATGGTCTAAGAAAAAGAAAGAAGATGGTATTGTGATGTGGATACTATTTTTTTATTTTCTTGAAATAATTATTTTATTATTATTTATTATTGGGATTTTCTTTTAAGGCTTTGTTTAGCTTAGAAGTACTAATAAAAGTTGACTTCTGTTGCCCATGTAGCTTTCTTCATTATTTTTTGCATAATTGTGTTATTTCCTTCATTGTCACATGATGTTGTTTGGTTAAATAAATATAATTTAACTTTTAGTAGAGAATTAAAATTTTATAATAATTAGGTATCCAGAATTTCTTCAAATAAGTTCTAGATTTTAAAAGTCTTCCTAATGAATTAGGATTTTATAATGTTTCAAGTCCTGGAATTTATTGTACAAGATTGGGAGCACACTTATCGCTTTTGGTGTGGGAAAATTACATTGAAAATAAAGAACAACGTAATCGGACTATTTCTTGATCAAAGCTTGATCGAAATTAATTCCCCGTAATCCTGGATAAATTTGATTTCTACTTTCATCATTAGTAAAGATTTGAGCTCGGGTTATTGTTTATTTTTATATTTTTAAAATATTTTTAAAAAAAACTTAAATTTTTTTTTTTCAAATTAATATTTTTTTATGTTTTTAAATCAGTTTAATATGTTGATATCAAAAATAATTTTTTTTAAAAAATATTATTTTAATATATTTTTAAATAAAAAATATTTTAAAAAATAACCATAACAACACTTCTCAATACACCACTTTTCATAACTAACATGGTAAACCAAAAAAAAATTAGAAATAGAAAGAAAGAATCACAAGAAATCTTAATTCTTAATTCTCAATCACAATTGATTATGGTGAGTCGATTAAAACTAAACCTAAAAAATCTCTTGAAAGAATTTAAATATAATCCAAATACATATTTGCTTGTAAAAATACATTAAATCCAATTCTTCCTTCAAATGCAAAACAAGCAAAGGTAAATCCTAGACCACAAAATTAAGCCACTTGTTTGATAGAAATAGAGACACCATTCAAAACTATTCTCTAGTAAAATATCAATATGGCTCCAAACCATCATGCACGGCCCAAGTCAATGGTGTGGTCAATACGAACTTGTGTAAAACGGCAGAGCCACTTGGCTCTTCACCCAATCATATAATGACATGTTATCTCCATCGTCAAACAGAACGGCCACGTCATCACACGGCTTGACGAGATGTTGACTTTTCGGGTCCTCTTTCGTAATTTTAAATTGTTAAGGTTTATCCTATAAGTGGGGCATGGCATTTACTGGTGGTATGCAAATTAAGCTTTGATTCTCAACATCTCCTCTCCTTCTCCTTCTCTGTTTTCTTCGTCCCTCTGATTTCCATGGCGAGGCCTCTGTTAGCCATGCAAAACCATCCATTTCTATCAAATATCCCAGTCTCCAATTTCATTGCTTTTATAGCAGTTCTTGGTGTATTTTCTCTTGTAACTTTCCTATGTGCTTCTCATCACAAAGCAAGAAAATCACAGAGACAAGGAGATGATGAGGAAAGTGTAATTTCATATTCAAGTCAGAAAAGGCTTCTTTCGAAGATAAATAGTGATATTAGGGAAAAGGCTCATTCGATGGTGAAGATGATGTCTTGGAGGAGGCTGGAGCAAGATGAGGATGGTGATGATGGAAGTGAAGAGATTTGGAGGAGGTCAATCGCCATGGGAGAAAGGTGCAGGCCACTGGATTTTTCAGGCAAAATTATGTATGATTGTGAAGGAAATCTTATTCCTGATCATCCAACTCAAAAATGAAGAGGTTTTTCTTCAAAAGGACAGATTTTTATTTTTGCAGGGAGGTTAATTTTCAGAAATGTAAAAAATTGTCCAAAAACAAGGAATCAAAGTGAACGGAGGTCTAGCTCTCTTCATGATGTATTATGCTTCAATGACATTTCTCTTGACCCTATCTAGCTTGTGTGTTGACTTCATATCATATAGCTAGAACTTATTCATAATTATCGTTAAGAAATTAAATAATTTCTTAATTTTTTAGTATTTTTTCAGTTATTTAGATTTTTTAATCTTCTTGTCTCATTCAATCCCCAACATGCTTGAGAGGGAATATTCCCATTTTCGTTTTTCTCTGGCCATCAAAACTCCTCTTAAATAACATTTAAGGGAATCATTTATGTTTTTGTTTATATATAAAAGGATTCAAGGTGGGGATCAGGAATAAAGAATTAGAAAGATTCAGGATGTTCAGGAGTGTAGTGTACTGATTTGTTTTTTATAATGTTTTTCTTTTAGAAATATTTAAAAAATATATTTTTTAAAAAAATATATTTTAAATATTAATATATTAAAATTATATAAAAATGTTTTAAAAATTAAATTTTAGAAAATCTAGCCGCACGAGGGTTTCATCATGACTTTCAGGGTCTCACTTTTTCTTCCTTTTTCCTCCTCGTCCACGGTTGGGCCAAGTGGATTGGACTGATGGGGCCTGTTATTTTCTTTCTCAAATCTTTCCTTTTCGATGGGCTACCAACCTCCAAAGGAAACTTGAGCTTGGCTTGGGCCCTAGGATGGCTCGGTTAACAGAGGCCTAGGGTTTAGTTGGGCTTCGATTTCACCTCTCCTTTTCTTTTTCTCCACTTTAGTTGGGCTAAAAGGTAAAAAGTTCAAAGTTTGGCTAAATAGAGGAGGGTTACGTTTAGCAGGTGTACGTAGAGAGTTTAGTCGGTGAAGAAGGTTCGGTTGGTCTACATGGAGAGGGTCAAGTCGGGGAGAAGAGGGTTCGGTTGGGTTGGAAGAGGAGGGTTCATTTTTGTCACATTAGTTACATACTAAACATGACAAATTTTGATACAGAGAGTGGATAGATTTTTTTATTTTATTTAATGCTCCTAACTTTAACAATTAATTTTTTTATTAGTAAACATATATACTTTCCTAAAGCTTAAATAGGTTGACTATATACTAGGAGGATACGAAGAGTGGACAGATTTTAGAAAAAATATTAAATTTCATTTATTAATCCAACTCCAACTATTTAATGTTTTATTAGTAAACTTTTACCTACCAAAAAAAAATATTCTAAGGTTAATTTGTTTGGCTATTTACTAGGACGAGATGGATAGTTAGACGTTTTAGCCAAGATATTACTTTCGCATAACTAATAAACAACTTTTAGTAATCTTAATTAAGGCCAAAATATATAAAAAAACAATTATTCTTATTTTCATATATGTTATATATAAAATAAGGAAGCTTAAAAATTGTACCTCTCCTTATCATATATACCTAACCCAGTAAATGCCTTGGTCTCTGATTTTTTGTTTTTCTTCTAGGTATCTTTTTTTTTTTTCTTTAACATTATTTTGATCTAGATTGGTCTTTGTAATTTATTTTTATGTTCATATATATAATAACCTTGTGGCATTAGCAGAATATTTTATTGTTTGGTTGATGCTCAGTTTAAAAAACTAAAATTTAATTTTATTGATTTTAAAAAATTAAAGATTTGAGTTCAAGGATCGAAAATAAAGATTAAAAAATATCCAATCATTTTTTGTATGCTAACATCAAGGAATAATTTGCATAGCTAAGGAAAGATTATTTTTGTGGTCACTCAATTTTTTTTTCTAATTTGATCCTTTCACATTGATTTTTTTATTTGACTTAATAGTTTGTTTTAGTTTCTTAGATATGGGGTTCTCACAATGTTGAGGGAGAATCTTGTTGCTCAGTTTATGCTCAATTTGATAAAATAAAATAAAATCATGTTGATATAAAGTAATTAAGTGTTAAGGGACCTAAATTAAAATTGAAAAATATATGGTTGGCTAGGGTAAACAAACATCACAAAACTGGTTGGCCCATATAAAAGTTAACTGTCACGTTCTAGCAGGCCATATGACTATCCTCTATGGTAGAACACCACCATCCAAATTTGCATTTGAAGTGGTGTAACGAGATCTTTCTAGTAGAGCAACGCATGTGATGGTTGGTGGTGAATGATAGCTCCTTTTTTCTTTTTCCTTTTCTCCTTTCTCTTTCCTCTCTCCTTTGTTAGGATTCGCGCTGCTATGCGAAAAAACAAATTTATCTTGCCAATTTGTTTTTGTTTCAAATTTGATTTTTATTTTTTTAATTTTTTTCTTGCTTTCAGTACTTTTTTAAAATTAATTTTTTTTTAATTTTATCTTTCAATATTGAGTTGACTAGAAATTGAGTTTTGTGGTTTTTTTTAAATATGTGATCTCAATCTCATTACCCAGATTTATAAATTTAAAATATTAACCTTAGTTGACATCAATATTTTTATTTAGATTTTTTTAAATCAATTTCCATTTGTAGTTTTAAAAATAAAGATGCTATATAAAAATCTTAGGTGTCATTGCCTCTATATATAAAAAAAATTAAAAGGCTCATGAACCATTTTATTTCTTAATCAAGATCCTTCAAACTATCATATCCATATTTTCTTGTCAGCATAAATGATTAAAACAAATAGCTATCACTTCAACTTATCAAAAGTTAATCCTTTTCTTGCATAAATGATAAACAACTTCTAATATTGAGAAACATCTTTTTCAACATTTCAAAAAACAAATCAATTGCTCTAATTATTTTTTAAAAGAAAACAATATCATCCAGCTTTATATACAGAAACTCTGTAAAAGATACAAACACTTATCTTTTTGTAACATATTCAAATTTCCTTGTAACCTTTTATATTACCATCATTTATTCTATAAAAAGATTCATACTTCTTGGATTTGAATCTCTACAACCAATATTTTTTGTATTAGTTTCAATATAAATTTAAGTAAGGTTCCTTTAAATCTTACTTTTAATATATTTTTTTTTATTTTAATTCTGTTTAAATTTTTGCAAACTTAAATATACTCTGTATTTGTTAGAGGATCATATTATTATTAGACTTGCCTCTGCATTCACATCATAAAATTGTATTTTTATATTCTATTTTAAAAAACACAATTAGAAAATCATATCATTATTAGACTCGCCTCTTCATTCACATCATAAATTTGTATTTTTATATTCTATTTTTTTTACAAAAAAAAAATATATCAGTTAACCTATAACCAGATTTTAAGATCACTATAAGGTATAACAATACCAGATTTATTTATGTATTCATGTTATTAAAAATTTATGTTTTATATTTTGTTTTAAAAAAAAAGTATATCGGTTGGAAATCTAAGGTGTGCAGCACCAAAAATTTATTTATGTATTCATTTTATTGAAAATTTATGTTTTATATTCTGTTTTAAAAACAAGTATATCTGCTGGAATTTAGGCAAGTTCTACATCTCAATTTTATGTCTGTTTTGCATACATGCAATCAAAGTGACTAAAGACGTCTGTTTTGCAAACATAATTAATGTCACGGGTCTCTTCTCATGGGATTCTGTTGGTTGTTCGATTCACAAGACATACCTAATTTTGAAACTCTTATCAAAACGAAAGCAATATGTATCCAACTTTTGACTCGTATTCCACTCAGTGTATCTAATAGAGAATTCTGTCTTTTGACTTCAGAATTTCGAGGAAAAGTGATGCTGAATTTGTTTTATAAATTCAACCATGTGGGACGTTGGTCTTGTATGTCATGATGTCCTTATATCTGGTCTAAGATCACCATGAGCATGTAAAACAAAAATGAAAAAAAAATATTCTTAAAAACGCTCGATTTTCTTAATTGAGCTCCCCCCGTTTGAAATTAGTTATCTGTCAATTTCATGCCCATTTACACCACTGCAAGTTCTGATTGATTTAACTCCATTCATATAAGCTTGCATCTGCAATCTATATATGAGGTTCCTGGTTTGGAATTTGGATCAAAGACCATTTATGATATCATGTTTTAATTAGTATTTCATTATTTATTGTTTGTTCTTATAGAAAAGTAGAAGGTAGGGTTGACATTGCAGCAAGATTAGAAACTGTAAACGTGATTCTGGGATAGTTTCAAGTTTCAGGAACTTAAGTAGAACATTTTACAAACTAAAGAAGGTAAGTAAGCTTTATCCAGCAAGTCTCATATTAGCCCAGCTCAGGAGATTGATCAGCCTGCCGGGAAACAACAGTGTCCTAAGGTCTGTCCTCGTAGAGATGGGAGCTTTTCTTGAAAGGAAATCTTAAACTGAGCTATAACCACACCCTAGACGTGCATTGGGATGCACAGCTATTACAGCAAATCCATGCCTAAATTCTGGCTATTTATAATTGCAAAAAGAGATGATGACGAAGTATGTACAGCGATCGTCGCCGATGACGGTCTGCGGCTAAAATGAAGAGGGACTTCTTGGAAGCGCACCATGTCACCCTCCACGCTTTAAACTAGTTAATTTGCTAGTGAGAGGCAACAGCTAAACGGATTTCCCCCTCTTCTGGAACAAAACTCACTCGTTTCTGCACATGATCAAACCAAAAATGTCAATATATAGCGTCCGAAATTCATAAAAAATTATGTATGGTTTTTGTTAGGGCAACTAGGGCATAATAAATGACGAATATGTAGGTTTCAAACCATCAATTCGAAGAGAGGGAACCAGAAAAGAGTGACTAATTACTAATTAATGTCAACAAATGCACACATGACTATATATATACCAAACAAGGATCAACAACCTACACTATCCATGGTAGTTGGAACAGCCATGAAATTAATTAGAAGGTTAATTATGACCCTACAGGAGTAGGCTTAAGTTGTTTTTAATTTTTTATTATCATTTATTTGATAGATCCTTGAAATCTGCCACTGGTTTGCCTTGAAAGGGGCCGCTCTCTCTGGTGACTAGAGCTTTTAAGGGTGATGATTTTCGGTAGCATGTCATCTCTTTGTTCGTTGTCCGCTACCCTTCTTTCTCCTTGATTATAAATTTAGTGTATATAAGAAAGAATCACAGATAAACTATAAGCAGTATTCATCAAAGATGGCCACTGATATTCTAATTTCAGAGTTTTCATTTTCCTTTTCTTTTGTTTTCTTCCGTTCACTTCTAATTGCCGGTGTCAATTGGGGGCACTTTTCTAAGAAACTGGATTTCAAGAAAGATTATCGACGTTAAATGTCATTTCTTTGGTTTTGAAAAACTTTGAGTGAATTTTAGCGTATATCCCAAGTTAAAATGTTCGGAAGAGATGAATAACCATGCACTTTGTAGCTCAATTATTGAATAAGAAAAACCCACTTTTAAATTCTAGAAAGCAAAATGAAGAAAAAATGGAAGGAAATTAATATATATATATATATATATATATATGTTCCTTGTGAATCATAGGTCGACAAGATCACAATTATCCAAGTTGTTTTATTGGAATAAAGATTTAATTTAAAAATATACTGTCTCTAAATATTGCTCTGCATTCTCCCTGATTTGCCGCATGACTCTCTTAAAACTAATTAATTCAAAGCCGTATAAAAAACAATCAGCTTTAATTCTCAGATGTAATCATAAGTGCGATTTCTGTAGCAAATCTGCCTAGCAACTACAAAATTTAGATGTAATTACAAGAGATTCACATTATCAATAGCACCAAAGCAAAGGCAATGCACAGGCATCACATGAAAATTAATTAAATTAAAAAACAACTAACACACACCTTAGTTGTCTTGAAACTCTCCGTAATGCTGCCAAGCTCCGGCTGCCATTGCACGTGCCGGTTGTGATCATGCTCACCATTAGCCTCACCGGAATTGTCCATGTAAAGATCAATTAGCTTCTCAGCCACCTCTACTTCATCTTTGCTCTCCTCCACCAATTTCTGCACTTGTGCCTTAGGCAGCCTCACCTTTACCCGAACCGAGTTAGGCCCGTCGGACGTTTGACCCGACGATGATCTAACCATCGGAATGTCAGAAACTGATCTCCGAGACAACATCAGGCACTCTAGCCGATCCTTGGCACTCATATGTATGCCTGACCGAACCCTCCTGGTATTCCTAGGATCTTTTTCCTCAGGAAACTTTGGCAACTCTACTAAGAAATAAATCTTCTTGGCCTTCAATTCCTGCTGAGGCTCCAATGGTTTAGCTCGAATTCCAAAATGCTTGACAGCTTCGGAATCCAATAACACATGCCCTGGATAATCCTTAACTACATCGCTGGCTCTTGCTGGAGTCCTTAGCTTGAATGTTTCACCATTGATCTTCATCACCTTTGCTTTCTTCCCTCTTCCTAGATTGTTTCCCATCTCTGGCTGTGAAATGTGTTCTTATCATAAAGTGCTACGTCCGTGATAATATATATATATGCCTAGTCTAAAGATGTTAAAAAACAACTTGATGCTATGGTTAGTAACAGTAAGTTTGAAAATTCGGCGAGGTGTGAATCTGTGGAAATTCTCTCTATATATAGAAAAGTCAAAAAAAGCATGTGAAACTGGAGTGGGAAAACTCAAAACCATCACGACTAAGTTTTGATTTATGGAGAGAAATATAAAAGAAAGATTGGGTTATTACTCCGTTAAGGAAATGTTATTACCACTGTTTTTTGGTTAATTTTCTGATAAAAAATTTAATATTGCTATATTTATAAGTTAAAACATTAGGATTTTTTTTTTCATTTCATTTATCTATATTTAATATATTTATTTAAAAATTTATGGCATGTAATCGCAATAACACAATGATTTTTTTTAAAATAATAAAATAGTAAATTAAAAGTTTTGATAGAATAATACAATTCGTTCAAAATTTGGTGAAATAGTATATTTTTATATTGTTGCACTTTTGAAATGCAATATTTAAATATATTGTGGTTTTGAAGCGCATTAACTACCAACCGATCAGCCAATTGAATATAGTTGTATAACCAGTCGATCATTTCATATAAAAACTATAATTTTATGAATTTGTTTTTAAATTTTTTTACGAGTAAAAATATATATATTTGTCCAACTTGTAGACTAAAAAACAAACTCCAATTAAAGTGTTAAAAAGTTATTGTTCACGCAACAGTTTTTACAGGTAATTCTGAGCAATCAGGTGTGGATCTATCATAACTAGATAAAATTCTATCTCAAATAGATCATGTAAATGGCCTAACAGAAACATATATAAACCAATGAAACATGTTTAGACCCAAGATGAGGTTTAGTCGTGTCAGACTAGAATAAATGCTAAAAAACCATTATTTGATTGTTAAATCATATTCAGATTTTTACAAGAATTTTTGTAAGTTATTTTTTTTTATAGTAGTCATAAAATTGCTACTCCAACCATTAATTTTTTAAATTTTAAAAATTCCAGTTCGGGATTTTATTTTGATAATTTTTTAATTTTTTGTGAATGGATTGATCAATTAATCCTAAATTTTAATAAATACAATAATTATAAACTGCCATATGAATTAAAATGTTTTCACAGTTTCCAATCTGAACATATACTAAATGCTGTGCTTGGAAACGTTATATTCAGCTTACTTTGCCTTCGCTTTTTATTTGTTTTTTTATAGTAATTGCCTAATTTACCCCTAATAAATGGAGTAACCGAAGCCTCTGGAGATGTTACAATCAACTTTATGAGAAGCCCATCAAGCGAAGGGGACGAGAAGGCAAGATTCCTTTCCTATCTTGTCATTCACAAAGCGAAACATCGCGGGGATAAACTTACTTGGACGCCTTCAGAAAAAACTGGATACGTACAAAAGTAGACCGGCTTACGTCACCTTAGATGTCAACAACGTTGTCCTGTCAGCCTGCCACTCCGGTCTTATCACTTTCAGGTCAACAGAAAGTACGTCAAACCGCTACAGGATCTCCCGTAAGCCGGCGAACAGCGCTCGGCCACCATATTCAACCGTGCTTGGATAAATTAGCTTCATCATCATTCGATGAAAACGATATATAATTGTATTTTTCTTAATTAGTAGAAATTTAAAAACGAAGTGACTGCGAATGAAAAGGATTTTTTATATCTAAATTACTCTTCTCAACAACAAAAAAAAACTCATCTCAAGTTCCCCTGATAAGCTCTACAGGTCATAATAATTATTCTTTAACTTATTCAAGTTGGATTTTAATTCAAACCGTATTTTTTTATTAAAATAAAAATAAAATAATATGATTTTAATTAAAAAATTAATTCAGTAACTTGTCGGGTTGGTCTATCCAACCCATAATTTTAATTCGGGTCAAATCCTTGCCCAGGTAAGACCATTGGTTAATTATTATGAATATTTGGGAAATGAACGTGAACTGAGAAAATTATGGAAATTTGCTTGATAGGTCAAAACTTGGAATCTAAGCCATACCTAGTGGACGAGCTACGCTTCTAACTCTCCTTATAAGGCGCCGCTGATTGAGCATGAGAAGGCCCAACCTATGACAACGATCAGAAAGTTTATCCTTTGTGGATATATATATATATATATATATATATATATATATATATATATATCATTTTTTATATAAAAGATAAAAATATTTAATTTACAACAATTGCGGATCATGTAATTAATATATATCTATTCTTTATATTTATTTTATAATGCTGTAAGTATTTAATAATTGCAGAGTTAGCAGCTATTATGATCAATAATTTTAAGATAAAACCATATAATATAAGCTTGAATTTAATTGTTGCTTTCAATTTTTACAACAGATTCACAAGAAATTAGGCTGTTTTTAAAATGTGGATCAATTCGTGTTTTAATTTGTGTTTTCAACAAGTTTAATTTTTTTATGAAAAAATATTATATATATATATATATATATAATTATTTTAATATTTAAAAAAAATAATTTTTAAAAAATAAAAAATTATTATTTTAATATATTTAAACACAAAAAAATATTTTAAAAAATAAAATAACTATTCTCCGATTCCCTTCCGGTATAAAAAACATATGAACAGCCCGTGATCAATGTAAAACCTGCTCCATCACTGACAAGTAAAATCAACCGGCAGGAGTTGTCAATCTGATGAGGCTGCCAGTTTGCAAATGCTTTACGTCGACCCTCGTTATGATAGGTAAACAAAGAAATTAATAAAGTCTTGTCATTTCACGGTCCCTCCATCTTTTTGTTTTTTTTCTTAAAATTCATAAATCCCATTGACTGAATTATTGTAAAATAAAACTAAATGAATACAGTTTTTTATTTTATTTTATTATTGGTTGATGTATATTTACCTAGATTTGTTGTCGACGGCAATGTTAGATGAATAATGCTGTTTTCTTTTATCATACGACTTTTTTTTTTATCCTTATATATTATATTAGTGATATTTTATATGTTGAGATTTTTTTTCCTTTACATATTCTTGTGAATTTAAGGTGTTTGATATATTATCAAAATCGAATCCAATTTGATGAAATGTGACTTGAATTTATAGTGTAAAAAACAAATAAAGAAGAAGAACTAAATAAAAATTAATGTATAAACAAACGAGGCTTTTTATTATTATTTTTTCTTGAAAAACTTTATTTTAGTCCAAAAATACCCGGTTATGCTTTTTTTTTTTTTATCTCTTTAATTTTAGTCTTATATGTTTAGATTTAAGATTTTTTTTTTTTTTTCATATTTCATTCTCGAGTTTTCAGAGAAAACAGTGAAAGTGCTGGAAAGAAAAGGACAAAAATAATAGGCACCGTTTGGTAGTGAGTTTCTACCTGCGTTTGGCCTAAATTTATATTTTTTTTTTTTGCTAAAATTGAGTTCGGTTTGTACTTTTTTGATCGTTTTGATGTGCTGATGTCAAAAATGATTTTTAAAAAATAAAAAAAACATCATTGGCATGTATTTCGGCACGAAAAGTTGTTTGAAAAGCAACCGCTACCACACTACCAAACACGCTCGTAGTAGGTTTGTCACATTTCAATTATAAAAAATATGAATCTTAATATCAATAGATTTATCCTGAGGAGTATACTTTGAAACTTTTTACTTGTTGGAAGAAGTACATCGTGGCTCGAAAAAATTATTATTCTTCATGTTAATTATAGATTTTTTTTAACTAATTAAATGTTGTTTGGAGGATATAAATTAATATAATGAGATTCTTAGGATATCTTTTTATGTTTTTAAGTGAAAAAAATATTTAAAATGGGTTTTGGCGCTCCCAAAACCAAGTCTCTGACTTTTATGCCGCCTCAAAAAGCTGGAATCTTAGCCAGCAAACAATGCAATATCCACCAATATAAATGATGCACTTTTTTATTTATTAAAAAAAAAAAAGAAGACAAAAAACATGTCCTTCACCCTTTAAAAAAAAAAAAAAAAACCAAGCACCCATGCCTAGCTTTGTAAGCCCACTATTATGTCTTACCTTCTTTCTATTAGATGAAGCATTCATGTTCAATGTCTTGGGCCCAAGCAACTCAACTCTTTCTATAGCTTGGGAGTATTTGTTTTCTAAAAAATATTTTATTTTTTAGATTTTAATTAAAATACACTATATTAAAATAATATTAAATTTTTTTCATAGTTTTTAAACAATACAGTGGATTGTTAAAGAGTATAATAAAAAATTATTTATTTTAAATATTATATACATAATATGCAAAAATTTAAAATTAAAATGTGCTTATGAATATTCAATGAAAACAAAAAAAAATTATTGTTTTTGCAACATGTGTGCATCTGGAACTGTGATGCCAAGTATTTTTTTTCAAATAGTTTTTTGTTGAAAAATATATTTAAATATTTTGTTTTAGAATTTTTTATTTTTAATATCACAGATATATTAAAAAACACTAAAAAAATATCAATTTAATATTATTTTTAAATTAAAAATACAGAAACAGAACCGACACCAACCATATATAAAATGAAACAATCCCCATAAGTTATGGCCTGGAGATTTGAAAAAGGTGTGGTGGGGTGGCGCTCCACGCGAGCCTAGACACAGCCAATGCCCAATGTCTCGGGCCTGAGTTGGAATTCTTTCGAAGCTTAGCTAGAACCGACATGTTTGCCCATGTTTCAATACAAAAATTAGCTGAAGAATTTTAATTAAATTGTGCATTCCGAAAAGTAAAATCTATAATTCAAGAATGTTAATTTTTTTTAACACGATACAAAAAATATAATATAAATTTGAATCATAAAGTTAAAAATAAAATTTTTTGATTAATTATATATTAATAATTTCATTTAAAAAATTAAATTACATTAAAATCTAATAAAAAAATCGATAACATTATAATAAATGACTAATCTAAATAAAATGTGAGTGAGATAATATGAATCAAGAAATTAATAAAAAGAAAAAAGAAAATGTCTCGAAACAAAACTTTTCAGTACAGAAAAAAAAATTATTAAAAGGTAAAAATTACACAAGAATCTAGTGACAACTTGGTTATTTCCATTATAGCAAGTTCCTAATCAATAAAACTCCAGCTTAAATGGAACTCAAATTCTAGAAGAAAGAACACAATGTGACCCCATAAAAATCAAGATTTTTCCTTATCTCTCCAAACATTTTTCATATTTAGTTTGATACTTGTCTACATGATGTGAATTGTAACATTATTATATCTTTTTAATAAATATGTATAAAATATTAAAGAGTTTCTTTTTAATAAATGTGAGGAAAATATAAACATATGTAAAAAATTTATGCTATCTTTTGACATAGATTTTCTTTAATAAGAAGAGTTTCTCAAACAAAATAAATAATTTAATCTAATGATGTCAAATATAAGATAAGATTATAGCTAAACGCCCCTTGAAAAAAACACTAAGATCCGATATAATAAGATTTTAATGTAATTTATTATTTTAGAATTAAAATTATATCTTGAATGATAAAAAATAAAAATATAAGCAAGAATAGAAATGGTATAAATTGTTTTGTTTAAATGAGTCTCTCTGTTTTTTTTTTTTTAATATTTGTAACTATTATAAAAAATAATAAAAATTTTTATATATATTTTAAAAATTTGTAGCTATTAAGTCAACGGTAATTTCAAAGTCAAATTTAATAAAATCATAAATTCAGTTCAATTTTATTGATTTTACATGAGTTAATTTAATTTTATTAGATTTATAAATATTTAATTTAATTTTATATATTAGATACTTGTAAAATTATGTGATTTTACAAATCAATTTTTAATTTTAACAACAATGATCTAAGAACACATATGTCATATCGAGTAGGTATTAAACCTGCATATTTAAAATCTAATCCTAGTCTGATTTTAATTAAATGTAGTGAGAATTGTTCTAAACATAAGGCCCACGGTAGCTCAATCCAAATAAGATAAGATTTTGTCTTTTCTAGTTGGTTTTTGGTTACATAACATTGTACTAAGAAACAACCGTAATTAAAGGTTACAGTTGGGTAAAAAAAGAAAAAAAAAACTATATGCGGGGAATAATAGATAATAACAGGACTTGATGTTTCAACTTTCATGTGCCCTACAAACCGAAATAGATATCTTAAACGCTATGCTTCTGTTTTCCATTTTTTTGTTCGGTGATAAAGCAACTCACAGTACTGATCATGGTTTCCCACAGGCCAAGGCCCGGAAATCCCTATTTTTTTTAAGGTTAGGTTATAATTATTTTTTAAAATCAATATATTAAAATAATTCAAAATATAAAAAAATTAATTTTTAATTTTTAATAAAAATAAAAATATTTAAAAACACGAGTTAATCTTTGTTTTCAAACACTCTTTTAAAAGCAATATAGAACTCGGTTCTATATGATTTTTTTAAAAATTTTAATTTAATTTTTCTTAACATTAATTGTTTTATTTATTTTAATAATTTTAATATATTACTATCAAAAATATTTTTTAAAAAAACATTATCACACACCCGATCTCTCCCTTGAAGGTTCACTAATTCATGATGTATAGCTAAATCAATGTATCTTCCAGATAAGAATTGAATCCGGCATCAGCTTTTAATGACCGAAAAGGGTCATTTAAGCTTGATCCAGTATTCTTAGAGATCGTTTGGTACTGCGATCCAAACAGTTTTTTATAAAATTTTAATTTTTTTTTTTTTACTAAAATTAAATGCGGTTTGTACTTTCTGGATCGTTTTGATATGCTGATATTAAAAATGATTTTTAAAAAATGAAAAAACATTATTAGCATGCTTTTCGGCATGAAAAACTATTTAAAAAGCAACCACTACCACACTCTCAAACATCCTCTTAAACAAGTTTCTTGTGAAAAACGATAAAATAAAAGGAGACCTCCACTGTACTTTGGCCAGCTGTTGTCATTAAAACCCGAAACAATGCTACATGTTAAAGACAAAAAAAATATTTGAATTGATTTGTTACCTGATTGACCAGGGATTCGCCCACTCGAAATCCACTAATTTATTGGTTTTTTAGTTAAAATAATATTATTTTAATTATTTTTTAAAAACATTAAAAATTAACCGGGATAAACTCTCTTATGACTTATTTGAATTGTGGTGATGGTTTAAAATATTTTTTATATAAAAATAATATTTTTTATTTTTAAAGTCAATACATTAAAATATCTAAAAATATATTAAAAAATTAATTTTTAAAAAATGCTTTGACCACTAGCACTTTGTGAATTTTAAATTTGGCACTTCACTGATTCATGGCTGTTTCCATTGAGCTTCTATCCTTCTTTTATCTATCAATTAAATTGCTAACATAAATCCTCAAACCAAGTCCTGAAGTTTTAATTATGTTATTTTAGCCTCAGAGTTGGATATGTATTAATAATTCTTTATTTTTTTTATCCATGAATAATTTTTTTAAGTGCATATTTTGTGCAATATCTCAGTTTATGTTTTACGGGTTGTTTTGGTCTTATATCTCGGATCATATTTTAATAAATTTAACCTAAATATTTATCTTGGATTATCAGGACATGAATATCTTTTTTAAAATTGAAAAAAATTTAATCTAGCTCGCAACTTAGTGCAAGTCATCTATTTAATTCATGACTAAGCTCTAAGAGCCAGGCCACCCCTTTCCTTCTCTCTCTCCATCTTTGTAGCTCTCATTCTCTCTCTACTTCCCTCTCACACATATTTGTTCCCTTCCCCTTTCCCTCTCTCTCTTTCCTTACTTTCTCTCTCCTCTTTTCTCTCACACCTTCGTTCTCACCCGCACAAGACAAGCCTCAATATATTTTTATTGCAAGATATTAGTGTTGCATTAGCAAGTGCAAATCAAATTTTTCTACGTAGAACATACATCACTTTCCTTCCTAGTGAATATTTTCTATCCATATCTAGCACTGCTAATCACCAATATTTTTTACCAATAGCACAACAAAAACCGTTATCAATAACGAGCAACAACCTTTCCACAAATGATATAACATCACTTTTCATGATCCATGAGTTATTTGTAACTCCACGCACCAAGATATTGGTACATGTAACACCATTATCCACATTTTATAATATAAATTGACGTAATCAATGTCTATAAATGCCTTGATTACTAGGCAAACATTAAAGCAGAAAAATAAAAATGGCAAGTAACTCAAGGCCATCACAGGTCCATACTAACACAATCAATTTCATAAGCAATTCAAACTTCACACACAAAAGAGATCATATATATTCTGCTACTATTTTCTATTTCATGTATACAATTTCTCATCATATATTTATTGTGGCAAAAGAGTCTTTTGTTACGACAAAAGACTTATTTTGTAGGAAAAATCAAGCCTAGAAAGAGAAGCCCATATTGAAGCTCAATTACATAGCCTAGAAGGTAGACCCCATTTGCTATTAAAGTTGAACCTGCTTTTCATCATATTAATTTTTTTTTCTTCAAAATAATTATGTTTTAGTGTTTTGAGTCGTTGTAATATATAAATATAAATAATTAAATAAAAAAATTATTTTAATATATTTTCAAATAAAAAATATTTTCTATTATATTTTCAAACACTCCTTCACAGTCATGGAAAAATGTGTATTGTCTGAAGTTGTCACTAATTTATCAGGTTCCATTTTAATCTCAAGAATCATTTCCGGGCTGGGAAATGCCATTTTCAATGGGCTTAGTGATAAAATAGGGCCATCTGCTTGTTAATTATCAAAATCCCCTTCCCAAATTGTTCAATCCACATCCCAATATTTTATACTAATTCTTTCAATCCATTTTTAAACACCTTTTAAATTTTAGATATATATATATATATATTGACAGACATAAGGAGAATAATATCTAAGAGTAGATTACACATGCAAACAGTTACCATAATTATGATCACTCTACAATCCATTTAGTCTGGCCATTGTCTAATACGTTATGAAATTCCTCTTGTCATTAATGTTGCGACTTGAAATGTACCGTCAGCTAGCTCCTCCGTCAACCTTCCAAGTTTGGTAATATTAATTATCTAGGAAAACGTAAAATGAGTTCCCTTAGGGCACACATTATAAACATTGAAATTTGAAAATCCTATTACAACATTGCCTACCCATAGACTAGTACCAGTAGTTGGATCAAAGATCTATTGGCCATAAATAAATTAGAAATTAAATTTTAATGTAATATGTACTCTGAGGATACATGTTATTAATAATTAGACTATAGTCCTACCCATGTGTGCACACATGAAGAAGCTGAAACCCTAGTTAATTTATTTAATCAGGAGCTAGATTAATTAGCCATCCATTCTCCCTTTTCTTATTGCTTAAATGCAACAAAAGTAGGTTACATCAAATTAATCTCTAACTATTCAGCAATAAAGGTGGTAATAATTAACGACAAAATAATTCTCCTTCACTAGCTAGGAAAAAAAAAAAAAAAAAAACCTAGCTGGACATCTTAGCTGATTTAATTTCCACGAACATCAGGCAACTACCTGAATTCATTGCATGCCAAGGCTGGCAAGGAATTGCCTCATCTAAAAAGAATTAGAGTCGGCAATGATGTTGGCTCACTCTCAACTTGGCAAGTTTTGCCCCAATTGCAATTTTGTTGCTCGTTTCCAAAACTGGTCTTATGACCAGGAGAAGCTGGAGCTGCGATGGTGAGATCAAGATTAATGTTCGAGGAACCAGAAGTAGCAACTTGCTGTTTCACCAAAGACTTACAATCGTCTTCAAGACAACTGGCTGTGTCAGAAACCCTATCATTGTCATCATTTGATGATTTCTTTGGTTTGCTTGTGGTAATAGTATTCTTAGACCCTGTAGTAGTTGATGTAGCAAGAACAGGAGCAGGCTCAGTTTGAGGACGAGGAAGAATTTGGCTCAACCGGTGATTATTTGGGTCTATTCCCATTTTTATCAGCTTTTTCTTTAAATGGGAGTTCCAATAGTTCTTCACCTCATTATCAGTTCTTCCCGGTAATCTTCCTGCTATCAATGACCACCTACAGCACCACACAAATTAACACCATTCTTTAGCATATTATGCTTCTTAAACACAAGTACATTAAGTTGTTTGCATCTAGCCATAAGAGGAATCGATCGCTCACATCCTTGACCTTCAGACCAACCCCTTGGAAGGTCAATATATATGCCATGGATGTGGTTATGTTTTTCCTTTATTTAGAGAGAGATCGTACCTATTTCCAAGGAGGGCATGTAGCTTGATAATGAGGTCCTCTTCATCCTGGCCAAAGTTACCACGTTTTATGTCTGGCCTAAGATAGTTTATCCATCTTAGCCTACAACTTTTCCCACAGCGGTGCAAACCTGATGAGAAGAATTACACAAATTTCTTCAGCTTGTATATATAGATAGCTTGAATATTGCTAAACATATAACATACATATACCTGCAGCCATAGGGAGAGATCGCCAACAACCTTCACCATGAATTTTAATATAATCAATGAGCTTCTGATCTTCTTGCACGGACCAAGCTCCTTTGTTGTTTCCTTGTTTATCACAGCAAGGTTTTCTCATAGCTCCGGTAATCTCCCTTCACCGGCTCCAAGAATTGTAGCAGGAGGAGATTGAGAGAGACAGGGACAAATTGGGAAAGAGTGAAACAAGGAGTCGAGTCGACGGCAGGGGAGATATGCATTTATAGAAGTAGTTGAAAAGGAAGGGTGTGAAGCGCATGGAAGGTTGACTTGGACAGTTGGACTGGTGGTTTTGAGGTGAGTTACAGATATCAGAATGTCCTGCAGTTAAGAGTGGATAAGCTACTTCCTTTGACGCTCTTGTTGCTTGCCGTTAAGTACCTATCACTTTCTTTACCTGTGTAATTTTTGGTAACGTGAATAATAAACTATTTTATTTTACTATAAAAAATTATTTTTTAATGGCATTTGTTCAAAAAAATTGATTAAGTAAATTTTATAATAGATATTTATTATAATATTTATATTTTATAATTGACATCATTGTATATTTTTTGTGACATTTTTCTTAATTTTAATGGTGATTGTTATATATTTTTACTTACATTGTATATTAAAAAAAACATTTGTTTAAGTGCCAGTGGCAATTGAAATAAATGCTTTTATATTCAATGTTGATAGATTTATATCATAATTGTTAATAAAATTCATAATTACATAACAATGTCTCATGCAGTAAACAACATAAAGATTCAAGTAGAAATTGGGTTAATAGGATTTTTAGATTTACCGACAAATTTTTTTATCAGTTTTTGTACTCATAGTCTATCAACATAAAACTTAACGACAGGCTCATGGACAAAAAATAATGCATTGGATAAACACTCGTAGGTGATTTGTGGTCTATTGATAATAATTTTATAGATAAATTTACCAACAAACAAATTATATATAAAAAAATTATCTGCTTCATTCCGTCAGTATTTTTAATATATCTAAAAAAGTAACCGATCTCCATAAATACATATTATATCTCATTTGACAATAAATCTCGGTAAGTTAGTTAAATGAGTTTTTTCATAAACATGTGATAATCATGACTCTTTATTTTATATAATTTGCAATCCTTCAAATTCACTAACCTTGATATGTTTGAAGCATGTTCATTAAGAAAACATGGACTTTTAAGACATTAGTAGACAAGTAACTGTGCATTTTTACCTAAGACGAAGCTGGCTTTGGACTTTGCAATCCGTGACTCATTATAAATCAACTCCATATTTTTACAGTAACAAAATAAAGATTTATTCATTCTAGCATTGATGTTGTCCTTTGTCTTCTCTTTCAAATCTATAAACGTGTTGAACATATTTTCAAACACGTTTTTTTCAATGTACATGACATCAAAGTTATAGCGGAGGAGATTGGACTTCCAATAAGAAAACTTCTAGAGAATACTTTGCTTCACTTAATTAGGAGTCAAACCAAAATTAAGAAAATTTTGCTTACCGAAATGAAAACCAAATATAATATCTTCGTACTTTGAAACCATGTCATACAATTCTTCACCTGACGGTAGCAACGGTGCAACATCCCTTTCAACTTTGCCAACAAAGAAGTCCTTTATATTCCTTTTGTACTTGTAATCTGATGATAAGAACCTCTTGTAACAATCATAAAAAGATATTTTACCACCATTTGTTAACATGAAGACCTTTTTTTATTTTCCATATAGTATGAATATGCTAGTTTTTCAGGCGTGCTCCAACAAAAAAATCATTCCATACACAATAAAATAATTGATAACCCACATGAAAGTTGCCTTCATCTAAAAATTATGTTTCCTCTATACATAATTTGTTAAAGCCTTGGATGATCACAATTGTTTCAACTCATCAATCAACAAATGAAAACAAATATCTATATTCTGACATAGACTATTAAGACCATCTATAACAGTCCGGCCTAACTTGCCATTTATGGTCTGCTTTGGGCCTTATCGCCCTCACGGTGACGCGAGTCCACATCTAAGCCTAACGCTCTAAAACGCGTATGACAAGTTAGCAACTAGCACTCTTAATAAGGCTAGCTATCAATCCCTTACTTGTCGATATGGATATGACAATCCACCCCTTTAAGGAGCCCAACGACCCCGTCGACACTACCGGATAGTCAGTGAGGTCGGCTCTGATACCAAATGTAACAGCCTGACTCAACTTGCCATGTATTATCCGTTTTGGGCCTTACCGTCCTCACGGTTTTGTTCTTGGTGATACGAGTCCACATCTGAGCTTGACGCTCAAAAACGCATATGACAAGTTAGTAACTAGTACTCTTAATAAGGTCAGCTACCAATTCCTCACCCATCAATATGGGATATGACACCGTCTATATTCTGATACAGACTATAAAGACCGGGTATAACCGTAGATGAAAACATGACCTTCAGATTCATACACATCCTTGACGATAAGTTATAAACTATGAGTATCATCGACCGACAAGAATAAGGAGCAACAAATAACCTAAATGGATTGAATTCTTTTATGCATATCCCAAGACGCACATTCCTTGATTTCACTAAAAACTAAGGATGCATTCTATTAAAATATTTTTAGGCTTCACTATCAGAAGGGTACATTATCACTCTATTTACCAAATTATGTAAATGATGTCATGTCATGTATTTAACAGTCTTTGGTGACATGAATAATATTTGCAATCTAAAATAATATTGTTTAAAAAAATTAAATCATATCTCATTTGAGATTTGCATGAGTTGATATGTCAAATCAATTGAGTTTGATCTGATTAAGTATCACTCGGTTCAATAAACAATTTAGATAAAGTTAGATCAAGTTTATAGCCTGTTTGGCATTGCGGCCAAACCGGCTTTTTGAAAAAATTCAAAAAATTTTTATTTTTTTTTTGCTAAAATTGAGTGCGGTTTGTACTTTTTGGATCGTTTTGATGTACTGATGTCAAAAATGATTTTTAAAAAATAAAAAAAATTATTGGCATGCTTTTCGGCACGAAAAGCTATTTGAAAAGCAACCGCTACCACACTCCCAAACACCCTCTTAATAACATTGATAAAATTCATACAAATATCTTTCAATTTATATAAATGTTAGAAATTTGGTTAAATAATTAGATCAATTCAAAATAATATATTTTTTTTAAAAATCAAATCATATCTCATTTGAGATTTAACTGGATTATGAGTTGAGTTGTTAAATCAATTGGGAATGATTTGATGAAGTCTCGCCCGGTTGAATATAGATTTGCTTATAAATATGTGTGTGTGTATTGCCATGTGTAACCAAATACATGCATGCATAAGTAACAAAATTTGTAGGTGATGGCAAATCAGTCATCCATAGTTACGAGTACAAGTTTTTATATTTTTGGAGAGATTATGAATTTAATCGAAAGTCAAAACCCTAGTACATGCAAGAAACAAAAAAAAATAAAAATCCAAGAATCCTCTTGTGCTGCCAGTGATGTCATTGAGATGCATTCCAAACAGTACCACTAGCTAGTGATTCTAATTGATATCCTTAATTTTGCATTCAATGTAACTAAATGAGTATAGTATACAATATATATGATTCTGGTTTGATTATGTTCCAAATATGTTCCTCTGATTATTAATTGAATAGTTTTAAGTTGAGTTTAATTATTTACTCTGTATTCTAAGTGGTCTATACTTATTATTATTATTAAATTAATCAAGAGTTTTTTTAATACCAAGAATTCCGTGCACATCTTTAATTCTAAATTTCGTGGGCCACCAAAAAAACCTCTGTGCAGCAGGAGACTTTTGCCATTAAAATTTTGAGGAAATCAATGCCCATTCACGAAACATGAAAGGATATTTCATAAGTTTAATTCAAAGTTTCATATTTAAAATTATTGGATGGGATTTCGCTGTGTTTGCTGAGAAAACCAGGTTTGGTGAATGGTAATAACGAAAAACTTTCAAACTGAGGAAGCACGAATGCTAACTAAGTTATAAATTCTTTTGGCTACGGTGTTTGTTTACTTTCTCAAAAAATGAAAAAGATAGTGGGATTGTAAAAAAAAAAAAAAAAAAAAAAAAAGAGGCTTGTCTCTGTATTTTTTTTATTTTTAAAAGTATAAAATTTATTTTAAAATTATTTTTTAAAAAATATTTATTTTATCTTTTATCTTTTTCTTCAATCAAACATAGTTATATCTTTTTAGTATTTATCCCGGTAAAATCATGAAAAAATCTCATGCAAAGATTAGGTTTTTCACGAGTTATGATCATGGGACAAAACATGCGGACCTGAATATAGGCTTGACATCTAGGCTTGATTATTCTTGGAAAACAAATCTTTCATAAAATAAAAAACTCTTTGATATTAAATCAGTAAGTATATAAGAGAAATAGCATGCAGAAAATTAAAGTGTACAAAAGCATTGAATCTAAAAAAAAATGTGACTTATTATATTTATTTGTTGATCTAATTTATTTATAGACCTTGATCATGTTGACTCATTTCAATATATAAAGAGTTAGATATTAGTGAAAATATTGGTTTTCACTATTAGTTGTTGTGTGATGGCCCTTTATTGGTGAAGAGATTGGTGATTATTAGTGATATATTGGCTAAAAATAACTATTAATAGAGAATAAAGGTATTTAATTTGTGTAAAACATTATGCATTTTGCATTGAGACCATTAGCTAAAAATGAGACACCAACCCTACATAAGATTGTGTATTTTCACAGAATCTACCAAGAAAGCATTGAAATAATTTTTTCAAGATCCAAAATTAGAAGAAAAGGGGATGAGAAAGTTTGTTTGAGCTACCAACCCAAACAAATTACCAATTTATTTTTTTTTTAAAAAAAATTATGTATTATTATTTCTTTTCTGTCTTGAAATACTAACCAAACTCAAATAAATCTAAGAGAATGAATCCAAATTTGAATTGTAAAGTTTCTAACTAGCTAGACTATTAGATCATGAATTTATCTCTTCTTCTTTTTTATAAATTGAACTTGAATCCATAAGCAAAAGGTTATGATTTACTAAATGAAAGTACGCTCATTTTTTGTGTTCAACGTTTTTTTTTTTTGGTATACGAAATGAGAGGCAAGCAGGCTGCCCCAAACTTCAGCAGCTATTCTTTCAGCTTTCGTAGACTAAGTTGCTTAATTTCAAGCAAAAATATGTTAAAAATAGTAAATCTTCATATTTAATTTATAGTAAGAATTAAATTTATTACAATAACTAAATATAGTAATTTTAATCTTTGCATTGTTAAAAAGGATTTGTATATATTAAAAAATATGTTTTCCTTGAAAAATAGTAGAAAAATTATATTGAAAAAATACGGGAGAATCTCTAAAATATATTTTTCAAATAGAAAAACCCGATTTTTTGTTTTTCAGTTGTCGGAACGGAGAAATGTTATATTTGAACAGACGTTATAGTTTCCCCTTTGTTTTTTACTTTAATTCCTAGAAAAGTAGAGTATTGCTTCCCTTTTTAACAACCCCTTGTTTGTGCCCCTCACGGGTGAAATATCATATAATCCAATTTATTATTTTTATTTTTGACCCCATTCTGAGTAAAGCTAATGCAACAAATAAGAGCTGCAGAATGCTCAGAAAAACACAGAGAGAGAGAGAGAGAGAGCAGCGCTAGACATCCCATATATAGCAGGTGAAAATGTTGAATAAGATATTGCTGTACTGACCACTAACGATCCATACAAGGGAAGCCATGTCTACCCGAAAACTATACAACCACCTACTTGTAAACTTGCTGCTGCCTCCTCCAGATTTTCCCTACTTAGTACTCAACAGGGCAGATAAATATGAAAATATAATGTTTCCATTTGTTTCTTGCTTAAAATTAGAAGATATATAATATGCTGTCAAATTAATAGTTGAAGAAAACACATTGCATATTGGAAGAGGAGACAGTGCAGGATGAGCTGCAGAGAAGGGTTAAATTATAGTTATATACCACGAAGTTTCACCATGAGAATTTTTCCTTTTTCTGTATTCACTTTCTGTTCTTGGCTTTCAAATAATACTTTATGGTTTGACCTCTACAAGCACCATCACTTTTAGAATCTCATGCATAATGTTGGCACATGGTTAGACAGAGCATGGACTGGTAGGTTTATGGAAATCTTACCATCTAACAGTCATGCATGCAATGCATGCTTGTACTACAATAGCTCTTGCATATGATCAAGAACAGCTGACTCAGCCTTTCGTGTCGAGAGCAAACGGTCCTACCATGTTAGACAGATTCAGAGTTGATATTTCATAACTGGTATTCAAGAACCCTCCGTCCCATGCCTAAACTACGAAATCATGTAAGCTCAGTTTAGATACAGTAAACATTGAAGTCAAGGAGGTAACACGGCGTGGATGGACATATTTAGCCTTTGGAACTTTCATTAGCAAATTGATGGCCTTGAAATTTGACCAGCAGTTGGCTGTCCAACAGTCTAATATATTTGTTTTATCCTTGAGAAAGTTCATTAGTTGTTGCTTTTCCGATGACTGTGCTAGAATTAACAATAGTCTAGCTCACAACTCCGAGGAGCTAGACTATATTGACTGTTGTCTATTCATTATCCTACCTGTAAAAGAGCTAACCATCGATCTCAGTTTTCTAGTTTTACATTTCTGAAGAACAATTATTATTTTGACAGCGAGATTGCTATCGATTACAAAGTCTATAAATACAGCAATCTGCTTGCGAAGCAGGTGAGGGCTTGGGATTCGAATCTTATCCTTGCCGTCTTATGAATATAAACAAGAGGTTAGAAGATGAGAGGAACGGTTAGTAGGAAAAATTCAAACATTGGTTTATTGTGAAATCTCCTTGCGACTTTTTCTTTAGTTTGTTCACCTGCTCAGCTTTATACTTACAGATGTCAACAACTATTGGTTGGTTCTGCTGCCAAGCTACTAGGACGGCTTTGATATTTTGATCACAGGACATGCTGAAAGGCTTTTAATGATCATACATGAAATAATTAGGGACTTCTGACAAGAATATTTTGAGTTCAGAGATTATTTAGAAATTTATAATAATTAGGGATTTCTTACAAGAATTTTTATAAGAGTTCAAGGTGAATCTCCATGTTGTTATTATTCATGTGTGAAGATTTTAGCTTCATCACAGCTCATTCAGAAAAGTAAGTAATTTATGAGGTCTTTTTAGATGTTTATGGGGATGATGGCAGGTGCCAGCCATGGTTCCATTATCTATATATGGACAGGGGTGACTGAAGGTGAGCATGCTGATGCAGCTCGAGAGTTCTTTCAATGGCGGAAAAGAGTACTTCAAGCAGGTAGTACGCGAATGTCGAAAGATTCTTGCATGTGACTTCACTGTTAATACCAGAGACAATAGCAATTCCTTATAGCTCATCAATGGCTTCACTGCATCAACTAGCTAGCTACGTACGGGTATTCTAATAGGAGCAAGAAGGCCACTCTTGAAGATGTGGGTCTGATCCACGGTTGCCTGACTCAGATAATTTTGGCAGAATGGGATGTGCATATAAAGTGTGGAATTTGCTTCTATTGTGTGTTTGGGGCTCAAATTTTGATTTTTTTGTTTTGTTTTAAATAAGGTTTTTTTTTTAATTATTTATCAATTCTTCTTGTTTTAAATTAGTTTGTGGCCCAAAGTCTTATCCATTCTTCTTCTTGTTGTTGTTTCCCTGTATAAATCGATCATTTTATGTATAAACCGTGCATGCATTCGTGTCACTTGAGACCACTTAAGTTGCTAGAGCAACGATTCTCATGACTGCATGTCTTCTCATAGTGACACCAAGACAATCCGGAGTAGAACATCTTATTATTATTATTCTGTTGTGTAACTACTTTTATTTTTTGTGTTTTAAGGAATTTCAAAAAAATCCAATGTGAAATTTAATAAAAATGAGCATAACATCTTATTTGATTTGAGTGTTAGTTAAATCGAGATTGTTTTCAAAGCTTGATTACGAAAAGCCAACTAATTTTTGTTTTCACACCAAGCTTAGATCCGGAAAATATTGTTTTGGGATTTTCTTTACTTTATTTGTTAATTATTTTCTATTTAAATAATTAGGATATTGGATTTAATTATAAATTTACTAATCATAATATCTTTTGCTGTATTTAAATAGCCTTATAAGTAATTATTTTTCAAAAAAACATTTATAAAATAAACAACTTTCAAAATATATTAGAGTTTTCTCCCCTGTTGAAGTGCTCGAGAAACCCAATTTTTTTCCTCTATAGGTTAGAACAATGAAGCTTTAAATTTATTTAAAAAAAAACACTATTCAAGCTGAACGGGCACCCCAATTCACCAGCTGCAAGTTTGTGATAGGAATGGTGGTTTTAGGCGTTTAGGTGGATGATGACTTTCCTACTGTTAGATTGGATAAGGGACGCCTTTCATTTTGAGTCGCTTGTTTACCGGTAAGTAGACATCCCTATCCTTGCCGATGTAGTTTAATTAAGCCTGCCGGTGAGCAATATTCAATTTTTTATCTACTAAACAAAAGCATAGTGTAGCTGGTAGGTATATATTTTATTGCGTTTTCATTAAGTTTACGAATATGAATATGGTTATGATTGTTTTTTTAAATATTTTTTATTTAAAAATATATTAAAATAATATATATTTTTTATTTTTTAAATTATTTTTAATATCAGAACATTAAAATAATTTGAAAATACAAAAAATATTAATTTTAAAAAATAAATAAAGATATTTTAAAATTTTTTTAAAATATTTTTAAAATATCAGAACAAACAGGGTTATGTTGAGACGTTATCTAATTTGCGCCTCTAATTTTTTCTTCTTAAAATAATTTTTAATATTTTTATATATGGTTTTGATTGTTAACAGCAAACACAATGATAACAGGAATAGGACTGAGGCTGGGTTTTAGAATCATAATCAGCATTGGTATAAGTCTTATCCTTTAACCTGCAAAATACTCCCCCTTTCAACAATCAACCCAGCAAGTTTTGACTTCTGGATTTAAAATTGTTATTTTTCTAGAGACATTACCTGGCATTTCATGCAAATTCTATATAATAATAATTATAATAATCTCTGATTAGGGCTCAAATGAGGCAGATTCAATCCATAAACAAGCAGATCCACCTCGAAGCAAATGACTAAAAGACTTGAAAGTAGAAGCCTAATTACAACAGCACAAGAAAATAAAAACCCACCTTTCAAAGCTATGACTAGAGGAAGCAAAACTACTAGCCAACGAAAATCTCAATGCTTAGACAAGGATTAGAAGACAGCTAGTGATGTAATTTTGACCTCCTATTTTTATATATTTCAAGAAATTAGAAAAATATTAAAACAATATATCTTTTCTGTAATTTTAAGTTAATTTTCTTCATTTTTATTTAATTTTGTGTGAGAAATCTTAAAAATCATAAAGAAAATGAAAAAAATAAAAAAAACATAGCTAGGATTTGAAATTGGACCGATAATTAAGAATCACAAGTTAAAAATATTGAGTTTGGAAGTTTTGGGGGTAAAATCAAGATTTCAATTGAAAATGAAGTTTAGAAAAGGGCTTCATTAATTTGATTTAGCAAATCATAAAGAAAATGAAAAAATAAAAAATATAACTGGGGTTTAAAATTGGACCGATAATATGAGAATCACAAGTAAAAAATATTGAGTTTGGGAGTTTTGGGGCTAAAATTGAGATTTTAATTGAAAATGAAATTTATAAAAGGGTTTCATTAATTTAATTTGGCTAAGAATAAAAGAAATTTAAAATTTAAGGATGATTTTGAAACAAATAACCAAGTTAAAAGTTAATTAAAGGTCTAATTAAAAAAAAATTGCAAGTGAAAGTTAATTTAGTGCTGAGATAGTAAAACTACATCATTGATAACAAAGGCCTCTTATCCAACTCTATTCCCTACTTTTCCATCCTCTTTTCTTTTTTGCTTTGTCACATGTCTTTCTATTCTTCAACTTTTTTCCTTCTCTTTTCACTCTCTTAACTCATTTGAAAAAAAAACTGAACTGCACAAGGTAAGAAATTGAAAGTCATAATTAAAAATAAAAATAAAAATAAAATAAAAGTTCTAAATAAAAAATCAAAAACCAAAGATGAAAAATAACAAAATTAGCTTAAATAACATATTTTAGATCTTTTTCAGAGGCCTTTCAATACTCGACTAGGTACAATAATCTAATCTCTTATAAGAATAGGCCTTTGAAATCTTTTGATCAAAATTTAAGCGTGAATCAACTATTAAATCTAAATTATAGACTTTTTAATTAGACAAATGCTCTAACCAATGCAAGCCTTTTTCCTGTTTCATCAATAATATATTTGTTGATCTCCTCTTTGTTGATTATGGTCATGTGTTTATGTTAACTAGCATAAGATTAATATTTGCTCGATTAGAGAAAATTGATGATCGATAACCTTTAGTTAGTCTAAAATATTTCTTATTTGATAGGAAGACAATACATATATCTACACTCCGATTAAATTTGAATATCTCATAGGCTTTTGCATAATAGCAAGGCATTTATGCTACAGTAAGAAATTTGTTTATATATTTGGGCATTAATAGTGAAATTAGTCTGTATAAAAATATAAAAAATCGAGGTATAATTATTTGTTAGTGTGTGTGTGTATATGTTGGCGGGAACACATAATCATCAATTATATTACTAGAAAAGACTGCTTTCACTAAAATTAATTGTGAATAATAATGTTCAATTTGTTTATCGATTTTTCATGAACAATCTTATATAAAAACGATGAACAACATCATGCCAAGAATAATTGTCCAACTTTTTAAGTTTTATTTGGCACGAACCTCCATAATTTGATTTTTTTTTTAATTTGAAGAAAAATGATAATTTTTTAATTATAAATAAATTGATTTAACTTAAAAATGATTTACACAACCGAGTGAAAAGTTTTATCTAATAAAGATTAAAAAATTGAGCAACTTTCTTGATTCTAACATATTCTACTGCATATTATTTTTTTTTAAAAAAAAATTATTTTATCAAACATGCTTAAAGTATTTCCAATGCAAAAAGCTAAATTCAAAAGCTAAATTGATAAAATAGCTTTTTGAATAATATAAATATAGTTTTTTTGATTATGTGCATTCCAATGGTAAAAAGTTATTTAGAAAAACTATTTATATTTTAATATATTTCATATTAAATTTATTTTTATATAATTATATAACTAATTTAGATATTTTATATATAATATAATTATGATGTTATTAATTATATAATTAATATGAGTAATTTATAAAAATAAACTAAAATTTAATGAAATAATATGAAAGTTAAAAGATATAATTTAAAATTAAACTTAAAATTTATTTATATGAATATTTTTAATTTTAGTTTTATATCTTACTGTTAAAAATTTAATTTTTTAAAAGTAAATTCAAATTCAAACTTTGAAAAAAACCGTCAATATTTTAAATTTTGATTTTCAATTTTTTTTAAAAAAATTCATGCTTTGAAAAAATGACCGCCACCATTTTAAATTTTAAAATTTCAAAATTTGAAAAAATGACCGCCAACATTCTAAGATTTTAAAATTTGAAAAAATAATCCATCTATAAATATTCTCATATATCTTAATATTTTTTCTCATTATTCCATTGTTTTCTCTCCAATCAAAAATATATTTCACTAAAATTCATCATGAATTATTCTAATTTTAATTTTTATGATGCTTTTGATTTTGATGATGATACTTCTATGTTGGCTTTTCAAGTTGCTGCTGCTGTGGTTGCTTTTTTTGGAATGCCTTGATCATTAAATGATATTAATGTTCTTGATCGGTCACATATCTTCGCTGTACTTGCTGAAAGTCGTACTGCTCCTGTCAATTATACAATTAATGGGCATGAATATACAATGAGATACTATTTAGCAGATGGGATTTATCCTAATTGGTCAATTTTTGTTAAGACAATCCCAAGACCATTAGGAGCAAAGAGAAAATATTTTGCAAGTAAACAAGCGTCTGCAAGAAAGGATGTAGAGTGGGCATTTGGAGTGCTCCAATCTCGTTTTGCAATTGTACGTGGATCTGTTCGATACTGGGATGAACAAATGCTTGCAAATATTATGAAAGCTTGCATAATATGATTATTGAAGATGAAGGAGCAATGAACCTTGAATTTGACCATGAACGTGAAGTCAATTCCTTTATATCAGTGTCACATGGTGAAATACCAGAACTACATGATTTTCTTCAAACTCATAATCGAATCAAGGATAGAGCAACTAGCTCTCAACTACAAGAAGATTTGGTTGAACATTTATGGAAACAATATGGTAACGAGTAGAATCATTAGCTTTGAACTTCTTATGTTATCAAAATTTTCAAGTTTTTTTTTTATATATATTATTATGGTTGTCTTTTAAGTTAATTAATCCTACTTATTGTTGTTTTTCATTATGGTTGTTGTCTTTTAAGTTAAAAAAAAACAAGTTTTTTCCTTCCTTTTAAAAAAAAAATAAATACTGTTGCCAACGGCTATAAAAATAGTTGTTGGCAACGTTAACTTAAATTTACCTCTTCTACAGGAATCTATAGAAATGCCTCTGCTTAAATTAAAAAGCTATTTTGGCTTTTTTTATGGCTACTTCGTTGGAATAACTTAATAAAGATCCTAAAGGCAAAAATACATGTTTTTGGATTTAGCTCTCCATTTGCATCTCCGGTTGGAGATGCTCTTATAACTTAATATATTTTTATTATTATAATGTATTTTTTAATAAAAAATATTTTAAAAAATAACTATTACTATATTTCTAAACACTAATTTAATTAATTTCTATTATAAATTATTATGATAAATAAATTTATTTTATAAATCTCATGCTAAATTATAGATATAAAATCCTATTTGTGGTTTAACTCGACTAGAACTTGGGTCACTAATTCATCAAGTTAACTATAATAATTTTAAAAAAATATTATTTTACCAAAAAAAAAAGTTATTATAAGTTAACTTCACGGTGTCTCATTTAGATTTAAGATTTATGTAAACAACAAGGTCGCATGTTGATTAGTTTAATGTCTAAATTATTTTTAAAAAAGATCCAGTTTAACCCAAATTTCGAGTAATGTATCATCGAGTTCACCCACCTGGGCTATGATGGATTTAATACATATGTGCCAAACAACTACTCGATCGCCCTGACTTGTTACTCATTTGTGTATCTAATTTGACAGTATGCTTGAGCACAACCCTGTCCTGAGAAATATCAGTTTAAATTCCCATTCTTCATGTCCTCCTTAACTTTGAATTTGTTTTTCTTATGGGACCACAAATAATTTTCCATTTCTCACTTGGAAACAAATTCTACCCTCCAAATCAGTCCCCACGCTCTTCCGAGGCTCAACTCCCAAATCTCCAGCGGAGACCTCACCCCACCAGTGCGCCGCCCTGATCTCTCCAAACTGCCATCCCTGCTCTTGTCGGCTACACACGCCGGTAAACTCCATTTTAGCTCCCATAAATAAATTCCACATCTTTCTACTGCAGTCCGTTTATAGTTTAACTAGATAATTGGTTTGCATCCCGCTGTTGATTGGACTGATTTTCTTGAGATTTTATAATTTAATTTTTTATTTAATTTAAGTTTTTAATTAAATTATACGGGATATAACCTGAATTAAATTGATTGATTTTATAAGTTCAAATGTAATTTTAATGACAAATAAAAACATAATTTATTTATTTAAAAAAAAAATTTAGATGATGTCTTTTTTAAAAAAAAAATTATCGAGACAATAACAAATTGATTCAATTTTAGTCCTCAAACAACTTATATCATGGACTTCATTGAGTGTATTAATCTTTTTTTTAATTATATTTACAATTTATTTTTTAACCAATCCAATATTAAAAGATAAAATTGAGACAAAACTATTAAAAACAATCAAAGGATTAATAATAAAAAAACATATTCAGTCAGTGAGTGAACTTGTCAAACCTATGAACTAAGTAACTTAGACTAGCACATCATACTTGTGAATTGGGTTATTGATTCTAGTGAGATTATAATTTGTTTTTAAAAAAATTGTTTTTTATTTAGCTACATGATAACAAAAATAGATGATCACAAAATTAAACACCAACCCAATATTAAGATGCTAAAAATAATAATGAAAAAAGAAAAAAAAAGTTAAACTTGTTAGATCTTTTCTAAGAAACTATTGTTTTTAGAATATGAGGAAAAAAAATAAACAAAAAAAAAAAAGTAAAAAAAGGACACCTCAACAAATCCATTTTGGGTTCGTAATTTTTTTTTAAGGAAAAAAATTAGAAAAAAAAAAAAAATATAAATTAAGATATTTAATATAATTTTATTTATTTGATTCTGTTTACTGAATTTATTTATTCAAATTAAATTAAAATATAAATGGACAAACACATAAGATTTATTATTGAATAAAATAATATAGTTCACTTGTTTTCTTAAATCTTCTTGCTGTTAAAATGAATAAGTCGACTAGGTTTTAATTTGTGAATTTAATAATTAAAATTTACATTGAAAATCTTAGGGTAACAATTTAACAAATATAAACTATGAGAATCGAACTGAAACATTTCTTGATATACGAGGAGTGAAACGTAGTTTACCCTGAACAAGCAATATCAACAAATCCTCGGTGTCATTTGGTAAATTCAACCACAAACTCTAATTATAAATACACCACACACAAATGTCACGCTATCTCAAGTCATATATATAATATATAATTAATTCCACTCTTTCCATGCTGCTTCGCTCTTGCCGTGTAATCCCTCGAGAAACTCATCGCATTTTCATTTCCAGGTAATTCATTTCACTGTTATCGAGAATTAGATTCCAATTCCTCTTTTGCTTCTGTATTTGAATTCTCTTTCACGGAATCCGAAGATCGATCAGTTCGAGCAAGTTCGAAATGGCGCCTCCGATCTTGTCATTGGCTCTTCCTTCAGAGACCGGTCGCGTTCTCAGCATTCAATCGCATACTGTTCAGGTATTCGTTTTCTATCCCCGTAGAGAATCTGAGGTTTTGATTTTCGTTTCCTGTTTGGTTCTCGAGAAAATTGATTGCGAAAGTGAAAGGAGCGAAGTGAGAGTTAAGACTTTCATGGTCAAAGTGTTGACTTTTGTGTTAATCTATGCTTATACAGAGTTGAGACTTTCTATGGATAGTTGTGTTTGGTTGTGATTTGTGAAGATTTTAATTATTTGAGTGATTATGATAAGAAGTTTGAAAATTTATTCGAAATGTGGTTTAATAGGAAGTCGTGATAATAATTTGTAAATGTTGGAGGTGTTATTGGTTTTGGACTAATGTGTTGTGTGTTTTGCGAATTGTTGCATTTGCTTTTTGCTTGGATGGTGATAAAAAGGGACGATTTAGGTGATCGGTGAAACCAGGAGGGTGGAGTGATGATGTAATTAATGAATGGTTGGTTTACATTGGTTATAAATGGATCTAATTTTCAAATGTTCTATCTTTGTCTTGATTTTAACATTTGTGGGTTTGTCACTTTGGGTGCGTGTGGAGCGGGGTTGACTGTGGTGTGTGCTTGCCTATGATGGTCATGTGGCAGATGTTTGTTTGTCTTTTATAGTATGGTGGCGTGCTGCTAAATGTGAACTGAATCATCTTAAATTATTAAGAGAATAATATAAATGTAAATGAATTTCAGAATGTCCTCAGTTCATCTTAATCATGTCAAGATTAAGTTTAATCCTTGTAATCCTTGGACAAAAGGGATATGTAGTGCCTTATTGTTTAGTGATGTTCTTTATGAAAGAACATATTTTGCAAGCAGATGAAAAAGGCAATCTTAGTGGGAGGGTTGGACATTATACTTTATGTTCGCATGCCTGAGTACAGTCCAAACATTACTGATATATGTTCAAGCTGAATCTATCATGTAGAACCTAATGTATCAATTCCATTGAGGTTACAATGTAGCGGTTCCTATGGCTTATGTAGGTCAGGGATATCATGTTGTTCATCCAAGTAGCTATACATGCCATGGTGTCTGTAGTTTTCACATGCATTCTTAATGTGCACTGTTGGCATGATTTTAGATTTGGTAGATTCATTCCCATATTAACATTTGTATTGTCTATTTCCATTTAGGGATATGTTGGAAATAAATCAGCTGTCTTTCCTCTCCAACTATTGGGCTATGATGTGGATCCAGTCAATTCAGTGCAGTTCTCAAATCACACAGGCAAGCTGCTTATACTACTTCACTCAATCAGTCTCAGATATACGGTGCGATGCTTGTCAATCTGTATAATTCAGGCATGGTCCCCTAGCCAAATTACGGGTCAGTTAATGTTTAATGGATCTGAAAATTGAACAGGATATCCGACCTTTAAAGGACAAGTTTTAAATGGACAGCAACTATGGGAGCTAATGGAAGGCCTCAAAGCAAATGACTTGCTGTATTATACTCATTTATTAACAGGCATGCCAAATGATTTTCTGTGTTATTTTATTTATTTAATTAATGAGAAAAATTCTTCTTCTGTATATTTGGATTAGTTCTTGCTGTTATTTTGCAGGCTATATTGGTTCTGTTTCATTCTTGAACACCGTTTTGGAAGTTGTCAAGAAGCTTCGTTCTATAAATCCAAAACTTACATATGGTGAGTAGATTATTCCAGCATATTTGCTCTTTGCTTCCTCCTACCTCCAGAATAAACCCGTGGATTTTCAACTACCTGAATTGACTTTGACTACAGTGTGTGCTTCTTACTATGTTCATTAGACAACTTACCTGTTTGTTTTAAAGAATCATCATCTTTATACCACATGTGCATGTGAGCTCAAAGGTTATGTGATATACATATCCATGACTAGTAAAGCTGAGTGAAGATACCTTTGAATTGGCCAGAAATGTTGTTGTATTTGCTTACAACTTTGTCTATATCTAGATCCTTGTCTGCTTGTGAGTGATCATGGTGAAACTAAAGCCAGTCTATCAACAGAAGAGTTGTAATGGCTATAATTTCTTTTCTATTCATGGTAAGTTTAAAAGAAACTGGTCCAATGAACTTTGTGGACTTCAAGCTGGTATTTGTAGTGCTAGCAAGGCCTCTAATAAAGTCCTGTTTTGTCTATAAATATAGATTCCCTACTCTGTGTTTTTCACTTTAGCTCTGCTGTAAAAATAGAAAGGAGGTCATTGTATATTTTCCATTTTTTGTCTTCTTTATTCAAATGAAATATAGAATGTCTGTCCATGATGTTATTTTTTTTTTTAGTTTGTGATCCTGTTCTGGGTGATGAAGGGAAGCTTTATGTTCCGCCAGAGTTGGTAGAAGTATATCGTGAGAAGGTGAGCAGTTCAAGTGTTACACCTGTGGGCATGCATGTGTTTTATTCTATACTAGAATCTTGGGCAAAGTTTGAAATCTTGGAAGCAATATGCAAAACTTTACCTTCAATTGAGTTGGGTGGATCATTTTGATTAAACAAGTTGAGGAGAAAATAATTCTTCATTTGATCTAGATAATGGTTTGATTTGCTTAATAAATTTTTGATGTGAAGGTAAGTGATAAAGTTGATGTAATGGTGACAAAGTGGGTGACCTTCATGTTGCAGGTTGTTCCAGTGGCTTCAATGTTGACGCCTAACCAATTTGAAGCAGAACAATTGACTGGATTCAGGTATTTGTCGATAACATACAATAGAATGCTGAAGTGAAAATTTTGATTCTATTTGTTTCTGTCAATTTCTTACTAGCATTCCTAGTTTTATGTTGAACAATCTGTGAAACTGAGACTAGGGAATATATAACAAATTAGTCCATGACTGGTATATGTTAAATGTGAAAAATTGGAATTACAATTATCCTGTCTACACTTTGGAAATTCTAGCAGTTAAACCTCACATGGTTTCTTAACCAAAACATTTCCAGAAGCTTCTAAAATTTATACACAGCCAACTTAAAAAGTCCCAAGTCCTTAAATATGATGAAATGTCAAGATTTCAATCATAAAAGGGGCTTCACCTCTTAATAAGGCTTGTCCATTTTGCAGTCTTTAAAAACTCTAATTTGTGATGGGGGAGTTATTCTTATTAGTTCAAGCTAGTTACATCTAGGCATTCTGTTAATGTATCCTTCAATTGAATATTGCTAAAACTTTTATGTTGCACCTCTTTGTTTTCTGGCTTCCATATTTTAGTGCTTTTATTCTACTTTCTTGCAGGGTTTTTCCTTTTGAGGGGTTAATTTCTCAAAAGATGATGTAGTTCATATAAGATTGTAACATATGAGAATGACCATGCTTGTGCTATTGACTATGGTAGGAAGCTTTAGTTGTGGACATGTGCAATCCCTACTCTTTATGGATGAGAAATTAAAAGTAGCATGCTTTGTATCTCTTGGAGGAACATGCTTCATAAGTAGTTAATATGTACAATGACTTCAACCATGCAAATTGACTTGATATCTGCATATCAACTGGTTTTACCTCACGACGATAAGATTTTCAATATCTTCAATCTGCCTAGATTTCATCTTTATTCAATATGAAACTTTTGATAATTGACAACTTTTTATCTGGGTCTTGCAACAACATGGAATGGATAGTATGTTGTTTCTCTTTGTTATTGCTTCTTCTTTCCTTCAATATTTTGCCTTCTGATGAGATTCTCTATACAGGATTGTATCTGAACATGATGGCCGGGAAGCTTGTAACAAGCTTCATGCTGCTGGACCTGCAAAGGTTTTGCTAAACTACTGTATCTTGATCTTATTTTGAAACCTATTCATCTTCAATGGATTGTGAAATTGGAACTCTCCTTGGTTTCCTGTTTCGGTAAATTGTATGTCCAATTACTGGGTAGCTTAATAACACAAGATTGATGATTTGTATGCAATATTTCTCATTTTCATGGCATGATTGCCATCCTAAGTTAGATTTTTCATTGAGATTGCAATTTCTTGTCAATTGCCTCACTTCTCTACAAACATAGGATTTTTTGTAGAAAAAAAAAGGGTTATCTTAGAAAAGATCTTTTGTTGCAAAAATCAACCACATGGTCTTTAACTGCCTTGTGTAAGCATTTATATAAAAAAAATTGGTTATAAAATGCATGTAATGTTGTTTGATGTTGCTATTGCTTTAACAATATGGTGTAATGTGTGAATTTTGATGATTCACAGGTTGTGATAACAAGCATCAATATAGATGGTCACCTTCTTCTTATTGGCAGTCATGAAAAGGAAAAGGTGGGCACCATGATATGTGATGTAATATGTCAAGGGCTTACATTTTGATTCTGGTTCCAGTTTCATTTCTCCAGAATCCAAGGACTTGTGATAGTGTAGAAGTATCACATTTCATGCCATCACATGCTGTTATTTAGATACTATTTTTTGGATATATCTGGTCATGAATTGATGAAAACAACTGCTTGAAAATTGAAAATTGTGTGTATCCAGTATACTCTATATTATTGTCAGCAAAACATGCATCACTAGTTGAAAATTGTGTGTGTATATTTGTGCAACGGAAATTTTCTAGTTCAATAGTGAAACTTTGGGGCTTGATGTATGCTTGTGTAATTCCCAATATTTCTTAAATGTTATTCTTCCCCTGGTATTTTGCAGCTTTTAGAATCACAAATAAGCTTTCTGTTCACAGTTGTAATGCTTCTGCCGGTGGTTTTTTTTTATAGGGCCAGTCTCCTGATCAATTTAAGATTGTGATACCCAAAATTCCTGCATATTTTACAGTAAGAATTCTTTAATTGTGAGCTTATTTCATATTTTGACTTGTAATGAACCAAACACAAACACTTTTTTGGTAATGATTTATTATTTTAATTTAATTCAATGTGCTTGAAGCACAACCTTTTTCATGTAAGTATTTGGCATTTTTATCCTCTTTTCAGCTTCGACTTTTTAGTAGCATTATCTAGGGTTGCTTGTGCATGGTACTGAATATTTTCTTATGTTATTTTGTGAAGGATCACATCAGATCATCTGTATGTTATTAGCTTACTAGTCAACACTATTAGAACATTGTCTTGTGAGATAAGAGAAAGCTAGCTTTCTCTTCTTACTATTTTGGTGGTTGTTTTGCATTTCTCTGAGAGTTTGAGACATTATTACATTTGGTAATTTCATAATGGAATTGTAGCATCTTAATGAAATAAAAATAAAAGTACAGTAATCAATTTTGGAAATATACAGTGCATGATTAAAATTGTAAAAGAAATCAACAAGCTTTGTCTAGCCCTTAGGGGCAAGATGGCCAAGTGAGTTGCTATCATTAGATTGCTGGAATTCATTTTTCATGCCGCTTTTTTCTTCTTTTGTTCTTTCCTGTTGCTTTAATTGCATAGATGAATATTGGAAGCATGGTAAGATGTGCAACCACATTCAAGGTAAATGAGAGACACTCTTAAACATTAAGTTTCTTTAGTGCAAACTACCTCCATAAATTGCAAACTACCTATCTGTGCGTGCTGTGTGTTGGGATTAATGCTTGATCAGTCCTTGATATATCCCAGTGCAAGCTTAATCCTTATATTTTAGCTGCTTTATGCCTAACATCCCCTGCCTTGAATACTCCAAATCAGAGCTATTTCTTCCTTTGTTTTCAAATCTCAGCTGAAAGCAAATGCAAAGCTTTTAAACTCATTTTAATCAATCACTGATTAATATTTTTCATGTTTTATTCCTAACCACATTGCATTTACGGTCATAATTCCCTGGGATCTCTGAAGTAGACGAAGTGCAACTGAGTTGATGCTATTGTGAATTGTCATATTCTTTGTGGGGATTGATGTTCATATGTCAAAATTTTGTATTTTTGTAATTTCATGTAGAACATTAGGAAGATGAGATGCATTCTATTCTTCACTAAATAAAGACTCTTCATAACTTTTTTAAAAAAAAGGTTAAAGGAGCAATAACAGAGATCAAGATTTGCTAATATAGTTCTATCCACAAAAAATAAGAAGGCTTCTTTAATGATGCTAACTCTGTTGTGAAACCTAATCGATCAGGACAGTTGTAAGCCATAACTAGTTTGGACTTTGGAATTCAAACATTGCATCTTAACCCATATGTATCAAACCTTAAGCTATGTATTCCCCCTTATATGCTGTATTTAAATCCACCTTTTTTCTCCTTCTGGTTGGAATATTTTGAATTATCAAGAAAGAAGTCTTTGACTCTTAGCATAAATGTGGTCATAAGAAATTGAATACCATTTTTTCTTCGCAAGAATGCCAAAAGATGCTGCATAATAAAATATAATTTTTGTGAATGTTAACCCTTACGTTGTTGAGTTTCTTGCAATTCTCATTCGATTTAGCGAGCTATGCTGGCATTCCTTACAAGATGCTCATCAATGTATGTATCTTCTTGTGCTTGTAGGGAACAGGGGATCTAATGACTGCATTACTGCTTGGATGGAGTAATGTAATATCTTTTTTCTTGTCCAATTTTGAGTCTGTCATTTTCCTTTTCCATGTAGTGTTTTATTGCGTATCATTTTTTCTCTTCATGCAATCCAGAAACACACAGATGATCTTGCAAAGGCAGCAGAGCTCGCAGTATCAAGCTTGCAGGTATGTCTCTTGCCGATATGTGATTTGTACCATGTTTGTATGTGATGCCCCTTGTGCTTGGAAAAAGAGTTCCCATTTGAAATACTTGCCATAGCGCGGGTAAATTGTGGTTGGGTAATTCTTTTGATGTTTGGACTACTTGTAGGCAGTTCTGCAGAGGACGTTGGATGATTATAAAACAGCTGGGTATGATCCCCAGTCAAGCAGTTTGGAAATTAGATTGATCCAAAGCCAGGATGACATTCGCCACCCACAAATTAAATTTAAAGCTGAAAACTACTCCTAAAATGGGTGGAATTTCTGTGTTGGAAATGTATTTTATTCTCGTAGCAAATAATTGGACACTCGTCGTGGTTTTGTCCCACAAGTTATTCCGTTTAAGGCAGTAGAATTTTGCCCGTGGCAATGGGTAGGAAATATTATGTTTTTTTCTTTTAGAAATAGGAAAAAGGAAGAAAAAAATATTTTATATGCAAATGGATGAAGGATAAAGCCTTTTTCTTCTTTTTTCTTCATGAAAGTGCAAGGTAAATAATACTTATTCATATCACATAATAAGTCGATCCATCTTTTCATATTGCTTGATAAGCCAATCTGCCTATTGAATCGCAAAGGTTCATTCATATTCAATGAAGTTTTTCCCTCGGGTGGTGGATCCAGGGTACCAATTAGGAGAGGTTTTTACAGCACTTGAGACTCAAAACCTGGTTATTATGTCGCTTTTGTACAGACACGAGGTTCTGAGAGAAATCCCAATGGATCATGGCTGCTTGAACTGGGATCTTGAAGGTGAATAAACTACCCCCTTGTCCTGCCACATTCATTTTCTCCAATCGCAATGCGGCAACCACCAGAGCACAGTTTTCTATCCATGTCTTGTAAACTCAAGCAAGCAATTAAAACGAAGGTGGATCAGATGAGAAAACTACAAGCAATTTGGCATCTTCTGGTCTCTGTTTATTTGTATACTTTTCAGCGGCACCATAGCTGCCGACAGAACCAGAGAAGTCGCTGGAGGTCATCTCAAATTGTTTGGTTTTGACCAACAGCAAGTCATCCAGATCATGGAAACGCAGAATGCTCATGAAGTTGATGGTTATGCTGACGTATATGGTTTCATTTTTCCTGATTGTCTGTGTGTTTGAATATGGACAGTAAATGTAGAGCCCAGAGAAATGTCAAGTGGGCACCATAGTTTTGTGGAGTGTTCCCAGAACAGATACGTCTGAGAATTATGTAACAACAGTGGTTCATCCCATTAATTTAATTATTGATGAGCTTCTTATTCAGTGTGGTGTTCTAGCGCTGCTGCAATGTTCATGTTATTATTCTTACAGAACCCAAATCCAAGGAGTGAATCAAGACCAGAAAGCATAACCCTAAAGAAGATTCTCCGAGTGCCATTTTTTTAAAAAATATATCAGACTGGTTGGTTGAAGGTAGTTGGTTCTTTCGTTTGGTTGCCATAGTAACGTTTGTTTAAGGTTTTTAAGATAGAAGAAACTTATTTATTTTATGTTTTTATTTATATTCTTATAACTAGACACGTTTTTGTGTTAATATTTTATTTTCGTTTCTTCTATCTCGTGAAGTACAAGTACTGATAAGATTTTTCTGGGGGAGGACAGGGGTGTGTGTTGATCTTATCTGAAAGTGGATAGGTATTGTTGTAATGTGGCAGAATAGTAATCAGCAAGGCAATAAAACCAAGTGGTAAAATCAATAGGTATGGTACTAAATGCCAACATGGCTAAATCAATGATCCCTGTTGAGTGACAAGGCAAGTCTAAACCACCGCCATTAAACTATTGCCAGTGAAACCTACTACTCGCTCTTCGAGGTGGAAAGGAACCCCTGAGGTCCCCATAGCCACCATCAAAATAAATAAATTATGGTTTACTAGTGTTGGCCTTTATGGACCACAGGTTTTTCTTGTGGATGCAATTTGTGCTTCCAAGCTTTCTTGGTTCTGGACCCCTCTAACTCCATCTACAGCCCATTTATAACCAACTTTCACTCCAGCCTCTCAATTCTCACTTCTCACCCTCAATACATGCCATTGCCCTCTCTCTTCAGGTTAGTTGCACTCGGTTTCTCTTACTTTTCTTGCTGTCAAGACTCAAGCTTTGAGTTGCCTTTTTCTTATGCTCTTAATTTGTGAACTGATTCTAGTTATGTTGTAATAGTGTTTCACACTTTTCAGCATCTGGGTTTCTTTTATTTCTTCTCTGTAATTTGCCATTTAAGTTTATACAATTGAAGATGTCACTTGTCACCATGTTTCATGTTATGGGATTGGCAATGCTTTTCAAGCTCTGAACTTGAAGCCCTTAGTAAGAAATTGTAAAGCTACATGATTCCTAAAGAGAAACGATTCATGCCTAAATGAATTAACCAAGTAGCTTTGTTGCAAAATAAGATGAATGGCATGTGTGTTACTACGATGAGAACTGAATTGTGGCTTTCTAATCTTAGTTCTGGTACAAAAGTTCACTGCAATATCCTATACTTTTTAATCCAAGTTTTAGGAACAATCAGTTCTTAAAGTTGTACCTAAATAAAAAGTGGTAGTTCCTCAGAAGTTATGGATTTAAGATTATGGGATTTATGAGATGTGTTCAATTACTCATGTTTTGGAGATCCAAGTTATCAATCATTTGACACTTTGAATGTTTTAGGATTTTAATAATGCATTTGGTAATCCTGTAGGTAAAATGTGGAGAAGACATTCGCCCAGATCATGTCCATTGATTTAAATTTTGTGTTGGAAATTGCATTTTTTTATCTGTCAGATCATAAACACATATGATTTGTTGGATCGACGCAGACTGAATTCATTGTTTTGTATGTTCATGATTTTGACCATGTGTCTATTAAGAAATTTGAAATGACGGGGATCATAATGTTTTGATATCTCATGATTCACATCTATTTGATATGAATTTTGTCAGTTATGAAGAATAATCCCTTTTTAAGATTGTTCTAATAGTGTTCTTGTTCACACTTAAGCTCTGAGCTGTTGTGAGGGAAATTCTGGCTGGTATCATTTTATTCTTGTCTTGATCTTTCCCATGGCACTTAATGCAAGCAAGGTTTCGAGCAGCCCTTTTGTGACTCAAAGGAAACTTACCTCTACATCTCATGGAATCATATGTTCCTTTTCCAAGTCATTCCAAAAAAATAAACTACACCCTACTCATCAAGGAATTGAGCTTCAACAACTGAGCAGTAAGCATCTCTTGACAGCAAAATTGGCCTTCTCTGGTGAGAGTTTGCAGGGCATACATGGAAAACCAGATAGTCTCAGATCTTCCACATTATGCCAGTCAACAAGAACTCATAAAACTGAAGAAAAAGAATGTACTAGACCATACGGTGACAGTTCTGATTTGTCCAGGTCTGATTACATGATTACTTGTGTTTCACCACTTGAAATCTACCAGACATGTCATAGACATCCTTACTTTTAACATTGGACTTTGTCTTTCTGCCATTTTCATTTCGGTTAATGGCTTCAATTTCACTGTGGTACTAAGTAATTTACTACTCCTTGCAACGTTGCTTACAGTGCTAATCAGTAGCTCTTACAATGCATATTTCATATGATTTAAGGTGAATAACAATACATGCTTCTAACATGGAATGTCGGTGTTAGAAGTACAAATCTTAGCATCTAGGCTTGCGGAATCTGATTATTTATGTCAATGTTTATGTGAAGATATTGTATTGTCAGCATGGTCTGAAGTACATCTCAGGTTTGATCTTACCAGTTATCAAAAAGATAAATGCTGAAGAATACATGATTTCACTGCACTTCCTTTAAAAGGAATTTTGTATTGTAGCTCGGCAGTATCTTTTTCCTGATTCATGTTCCACATGTCCTATTACCCTGAAAGAAAATTCTCTTTGTTAAGTTAGCAAACCAGGGTCACTTGTCATTGTTTCTTTTGTTCTTTGGATCAACTTTCCAGTTTTGTGTAATTTGAGTGTAATAGATCGCCCTATTATTTTTGTATTTGAATCTATTTAGCCTTTGGATTATTGCAACTTTGAATTTACAGTACAAATAAATTGTTGGGTATTAGGGCACAAGTTGGAGAAAAGGAAGATGAGCATCAACTCATGTCTGGGAGAACTATTCACTCATGTCATGCTTTAGCTGAAGCATGTAGATTTGTATCTAATGATGCCAAGTTTGTAAATGAAAGGGCTCGCAACGACATTATTTTACTTTCACGGTAACATACTGTACCATATATATGTGCCGCATTTCATGGGAAACTTTGCTTGTAGAGTTGGAATACTTCCTGGTTTTGATGAATGACAATGAATGCATATTGTGGGAAACTTCTGGGCAAACTAAACAAAATGAGCCATAACTTTAGTTTTTCTGAGAGAAAATATGATGTGCTGAAATGTTTCAATTTAGTTATGTTTAAAGTATTGGATGGGCAGTTTTATAGCTGTTCATTCTGGTGCAAATGTTTTGATTTCATGTCCTTAAATAGACCTTTGCTCATTATTTTCTTATTTTCTTAAGTGGGATTTCAAGGCTGGATGCTCGTGCACGTAAAGGTGTTGCGATTCTTGGGTCTGGGTTTCTTAAACTCGATGGTAAATTCTCTGATCTTTCTGGCCAGCATTTCTCAAAAACTATTAACCAATCAATTTCATACCACCACTAAAAATGCCATGCTTTGTCAATGTTGAAAACTAGATAAGATAAATTAATTTCATACTATTGAACATGTAGACAAATCCATTATATTGCATTTATGTTGATCTTTGTTCATGGCAATAGCTTTACTTTTTGTATTTTCAGATGGTTCCTTTTTATCATATTTTAAGGCAATGGTTTTTTTGTTTCTTTTTATATTTTAGGCGGGGCTTGAATAAATGTGATACAAAGCAACAATGAAATTATATACTTTCTGTGTGATGACTTTAAAGTCTCCTATTTAAGATTCCCCAGATTCTACTGTTCATGTGTTGATCTTCTACCTTGCAGCTCGAGCAAGAGAGGACACTGAGAAAATTGACCGTGATGTGAAGGAAAAGGCTGAGCGTCTTCATCACATCGCTACTGTATGTCAATCTAGAAGTTAAATTTTGGATTTCTGAAAGACAAAGGATATTTCTTTCTCTTGCGTCTAAATATTTGTTTGAATACTTTACTTTGCTGCAGATCATAAAGGACAGAGCTCAAACCAAATTGAAAACTGCTGCTGACAAGCATTGGAGTGATGGAGCCTTGGAGGTACCTGCCTCCTGTTCTCCTTCAGTGACTTCATTTATTCCTTATACAATGAATGCAACACTAAAAGTATAAATTCATCTTTCCTAGTGATGCATATCTGATATGTTTCTCCTTGATGGAATCTTTGGACACTTTTCCAGGCTGATTTGCGCCTTGCTGACTTCCGTGCCAAGCAACGTGCAATGGAAGATGCTCTAATGGCGTTGGAGGTGAGCTGACTGCCAATTCTTTCTTAATACGTAGTACTAATGTTTTGCAGATAAGGTTGTGAGATAACTTGTAAGATTATCTCATCATCATAGTTTTTCATGCCCAGCACCACATTACTTGCTTTGTTTTTGTAGTTACTGTAACTATCCAAATATAACTGAGTGTAAGGTTTTACTATCCTGTGCCCCTTGGAAAGAATGATGAATTTATCTGTGTGGTCACAGTTTGTCAAAAATATCCATGACTTGATGGTGAGCAAGATGTACAAATTGTGAGTTCTTTTGTTGATGGCTTGTCTCCTTTGTATATTGATTTCCATCTTTCCCCTCATTATACAAAACCACTCATCCCTGAATCGCTATTTCCTGACGTGCTTTTGGCTATCAGCCCGCTGCGTAAGGAGGAAGGTTCACTAACTGCTAATGGCATACTGGGAAATATAATGCTTGAGAAAAATGGTAGGACACTGGACTTCTTCCCTGGAGAAGTATCAACAGATCGCATTACTGCTATTCAGGTCCTTTTTAATTGTCATCTTATTATTTTGATGCAACCATCCTTGTCAATTGTTTCAGTAATTGTAAATCTAATTTCATTTCATCTGATAAAAAACAGGAAGCTTACTGGAGTATGGCATCTGTGCTCTCCGAAGCTGATGGAATTGACTATACAGATCCTGAAGAGGTCTGAAACTGCACTGATGTTTCTTTATGATGAGGCAATAAATATGATTCTAGTTTCAATGTTTTCTTATTCGCCTTTTTTTTCCTGTCTGGAGCAGCTCGAGTTGTTGGTTACAACTCTTATAGATCTTGATGCAATGGATGGTAAGGGTAGTGTATCGTTATTGGCAGAATGCTCAAATTCTCCAGATGTCAACACAAGGTAAGCTTCTTGAGATGCAATAACCCCATAAATACACTTTTTTCTACTCTCCAACTACATTTTACAGGAAGAAGCTTGTGTTTTTCTCTAGAAGAGGAATTTATTACCCTCATTTATTTTATGAATTCCCGACACTTGGATTCTTTTACTAATAAAAGTTCTCAACGATTTCATCTTTTCCTGTAAGCTCTGAAATGTTTGATGACTGTCAGTAGTTGCAACTGCTGTGTGATCATTTTCAGCAATGTAACCCTAGTTACTTGTTTTACTACTAATTTATGACCTCGGTGCATAAGAATGTTCTTGTTGCATCTTCCCGTGGACACTGTTACAGTGTTCTAAACATTTATCTGTGTTCCTTAATGTCATAAGCAACAGTTATAATAGGTATTAGTTGTACATATATTGAGAGCCCTGGGTTACCGATCATGCTTCATCAGAATTTTGAAGGAAGTGGACAATGTTGACAGAGCATCAACATGGACACCTCTAAGACTTTGAGACCACTAACTTCCATAACAATTATAATTCCTGCATCTTCTTGCTTCCCTTTTCTCGTTTATAGTTCAATTAATTTTGTGGTGCAGACAAGCACTGGCCAATGCGTTGGCAGCAGCCCCATCCATGTGGACTCTTGGAAATGCAGGCATGGGAGCCTTACAGGTACTTCAATTTTCTTAAAAAAAAAAGGCTAATTCATTTCTTAATGGCATTAATTTTCACTTACAATTCTCCTCGCAGAGACTGGCAGAAGATAAAAACCCAGCCATTGCCAATGCAGCATCCAAAACTATCCATGAGCTGAAGAAACAGTGGGAAATACAGGAAGGAGATAGTTGGAGGTTCATGATGAATCAAAAACCAGTTGAAGAAGTAGATAGCCAAGAAGACAATAACGATGCAGATACAGGTTGACAATACTCAGACACATATACTGTAGATATCTACATGTAGGCTTAAATAGTTGCAGGCTAACCCTTATGACCAGAAAGTGATGGGTGCTATTGCAATGTAAAAGGCTGTCTTGCTCTCTAACTGTGCCTTGTTTTTATCATGTCTAAGCTGTGCTTAACTTTTCATATTTCATATGACTGATCTATGAGAATTCAAAGACAAAGTTGGTCTTAATCTGTAAAGGCAGTGCATGCTAACATGGAAAAATATGTATGGCCTCTGCCTAATATGATACGAATAATGCTAGAGATAATTGAATTGTTACTAACATAAAGTAATGAGCTACTTTAGTTGTTCTTAACCAGTTGTCCAATGTTACTGCAGCAAGAAATTAGTTATCCTTTCAATCTTTTCTATATTGAAGTTATGTCAGAGGTACACCATTGATCTCTCATGACATGAACTTGCGTGCAAGCATCAAAGGCAACGAGTCTTGGTTTCGAGACTCTTCCGTGTAATAAAAAACAAAAATGCATGTCTATGCCAATTTTTTTAAAAAAATTGGCATTTCATTGCTATTGTTCAAGAGTTGTGGAAGTTTTAAATTTTTATATATTTGGTACTTATTATTTAAGAAATTTATGTTTAGGTTATAAAATGTATTTTGTTTGTATTTGGTTCTTGTGTGCAATGACTCTTGAGAGAAATTCATTAAAAAAGTGCTTATTAACCATTACATTAATTATAATTTTATTACGGTTTTAAAATGTGATATTACAAATATGTTGTATTTTAGAATTGCAAAATAATTAATATACATTTAAAAAAATATTATAATTTTAAAATATGATATTATTGAAACATTGTGTTTATAAAACACACATCATCAAACTGTGTTATTTCATAAAAAAAAAATATATTTCATCCTGTTTTATTTGTCCTTTTATATTTTTTACATGCTAATTACACCATTTATCCCTACAAGTTTGATTCTTGAATTGCTCCTCTACTTACCCTTTAAACAGACAACATTAAGTTATTTTTTATCGAGTTTTTAAGCATTCGTGGATAGGTGTATTGAAATTTCTTTCTCACCACCCCCTAAAATCTCGTATCATTAATAATAATCAACTTCTTTACCATATATCATCTAGACGAAGTCTTGAAAAAGGACTTTGGAACCTGTTTCCTGTATGAACAATGAAGCTCGTGCAACATCACAGTGCTAGGATTCGAGCATGCAAACTTGACAATCCAATTCGTATAAACATACAAGAAGCTCTATTGTAAAAGCAGCAAAAACTGAACTGCTGCAGATCTGGTGCATTCAAGTTCTAAATGCCAAGCAAGCTATGAACATCCCGCATGCCAGTACCTTGCAAGATCCAAATGGATTGAAGTTAGGTGGAGGATCACCATTGGACCTTAATCATCTTATGGGCCTACTTGATTACATCACAAATTCAAATGACAACAGCTGATCTTCATCCTTATCTCATAAGGGGTAAATCAAGGCACCACTAAGCAGGGTACAGGAGGTCCATCACTGGACCTAATTTCCTTCAAGAAATGGCAAAAACACATACAGGACCCTTCCCTCTTGTTAATAATAGTAATCTCTCTGCACTAATCCACTTCTGGACCTGGTGCAATAAGGTTTGTGAACACAGGAAAAAGAAAAGAAATCTTCAAGGTCAAGTGTGATTAGATTCCTTGATTAACAGTGCTTATGCTACTTAATTCCAGGAATCAACTTTTCAAAAAGTAAAGGAAAACGAAGGCACCAAAAAGCAAAAGCAAGGAAAGAGAGGGGCCAGATCCTACCATACCAATTACAGCTTTATTCACACACAGGCTCTTCGGTCACCATCACAATGCCCTAATTTGATCCACTCCCCCTCTCTTTTTCCACTCCCTTTTTCTTTCCTCCCATGATGTCTGCCACTGTTTGACACCAATGTTTCATCATTCCGATTCCTCCTTTCACTTTTACTTAAAAATAGTATCCCAAGTTTTTCTTCTCTCTTTTTTTCCCACTTTCTGTAGAGTGCATGAACCTGAAATGTTCATTGATTTTGAAGTTGTAACTAGAGCATCTCAGTTATAGTTGACATCACAGCAGAGAATCTCATGTATGCTTATGAAAACATGGCAACCTTATCTACATGCAAAATTGTGGAGTTGTTTGATGTTGAGGTTTTTTGAGGTTAAATTTAGTTGCAATTTCAGTTTATTTTTATTTTTATTTTTATTTTTATTTTTATTTTTGGAAAAGATATAACATAGAATGAGAGATGCCTTTCTCTGTCAAATCTTATAATTTATGTATAAGAAATGATATTTAACCCAAAAAACAATATGAATAATTTTAAAGATATTCGTAGTGAATTGTAACGTTAATGTGGGATCCAAATTCCAATGATGGATTTTTTTTTAATTTTCTTAGGAAATAGCATTATTTGAATGTGTATATATAAAATAAATTTAATCTCAAATTAAATCATTTGGTTAAACACTAAATGATTTCTTAATGAGGTATTTTGTGGTTATTATTCTTTATTTATCACTTCAATATTTTATTAGGATAAAGTAGGTGAATAGTACAAGAAAAAAATTATTAAAGAGAGAAGGAAAAACAACCCCATGAAAAAAAGCTGTGGGTTGAATTTCTCTGCGCAGTTTTCCATTCACATTTAAAAAAAAAATATTCAATTACTAAAATAATAATGATAATAATAATAATAATATCAAATGCTAGAGAGAGCGTCTGTCTAACTGCGTCGTAGCAGGTGGGCCAATCCATTTACAAAAACTTTGGCCCACCAGCTCAATTCATGAGGAGGAATGTGGGCCACACCTTCCGCGTGGTGTAATCAAAATCAATTCAAGTGGCCCCCTCATGGCCACTTTATACAAGTGTTTGTTTATCCTAATTTATACTTTCTGAAAATGCGATTTACATGATTATGCCAAAACTGAAAAATGTATTTGTACACGGTACCTTCATGGTTTATAAAGGTATCAGGGTTAATACTGAAGTAATTATGTATTTGTACACAAAAATCTTTTTTTTATTGTTTTTTTTTTTTTTTTAGAATTTGCTTTCTATAAAGTTAGTTTCAAACTCATAATCAAAATTTTAAATTTTAAAAGTTAATATAAATTAAATTTGATATATCTTTTAGGTTCTTTTTTAAAATTAATTTTTTATTGCTTTCTTTTATAAATATTTGATTTATTGAAATTTGATTTTAATTTTTTTTTTATTTTTTCGTACATTGAATTATCTCAATCCTATACCTGTGCATAGTCACTAGGTTAACGAGTTAACACCCTTTTATTTTTTTTCTTTGTTTTTCTTTTAATTTTTTTTATTTCGCTATAGAATTAACATTGAATTATTTGATAATTAAACTTTATGATTGCCTCGATATCACAACCAAGTTGCGTATTTTTATATGCTAACTTAGATAAGCTCGAGTTGTTTTTTTAATATACTTTTTTTATATTTTTAGTTTATTTATTATTATATTTTTTAATTTATGTTATTTAAATTAACTAAGATTATTAAACCCAATTAAATTATTAACCGAATATCAATTCTTTTTTGCTTTTTTATGAGCACTTGCATCGCCTTATATCTTTTTTTTGCATTTGAAAAAACCTTTAGCCGACCTTAGCATAACGTGTGAGCTTATCTAGTTAATATACAAATGTAATGCAAGAGATTCATGAGTTTGAGATTTGATGTCAAGATTTTTAAAAACAGTTGTGATAAATTAAAATGATTTTTTGGTAGAAAATAAAAAATATATGGCAAGATTTTATCCAAGAGTTGAGTAAGCATCACCTTTGTTGGTGCCATAAACGTGACCTATGCTATTATTAGCTTTACAATTCATCATATTATAAGATATAATTACTTCACTGTTACTATAAGCAAAAAATAAATCATTCTGAAAAGGCATCATTGCTTCTCTTCTCTGCACAGCTCAGCCTTTGTTGCTGTGTCTGAACAACAGAAACATTCTTCATCCCCTCCCTTTCTAACGTCTCTCTCTCTCTCTCTCTCGCCACTGAGTGTAACAAAAGACAACAGCAGGAAACCATGGCAGGCAACAAGTTTGCAACCATGCTACAAAGAAACACACACAAACTCACTGTAGTTCTAGTGTATGCAGTTCTTGAATGGATTTTGATCTTTCTCCTACTCCTCAACTCTTTATTCACTTATATGATAACCAGATTTGCCAAGTACTTTGGCCTTAAAAAGCCTTGCCCTTGGTGTTCCAGGATTGATCATCTGTTGGAGCCTGGAAAGAACACCAACTCTTGTAGAGATCTTGTGTGTGAGACTCATGCAACTGAGATTTCCAAACTGAGTTATTGTTCAAATCATCAAAAACTAGCTGAGACACAGAATATGTGCATGGACTGCTTGGCTTCTCGGCCAAATCACAGTGATCAGTCTGCTGGAATGACGAGGAGGATTGCTTTCTTTACTTGGGTGAGCAGGGATGCAATTGAAAATGGTGAGAATATTGGGTTGTGTTCTTGCTGCAATGAGAACATAAACAGCAATGTCTACCCTCCTTATTTTCTGTTCAAGCCTTCCTGGGATTCTTTGAATTACAGCAAGAAAGGAGATTTGATCGTAGGAGAGATGGATGATGAAAAAATTGGAATTGACTGCAAGGAAAAAAGCAAACCTGACATCTTGGCACATTATACTGACCATGAAGACAACAATGAGATTGAAAGAGACGATGGAGAAGGACAACAGGATCATGAAGAGGCTGCTGATGAACATCAAATGCTATCTGATGGTGGAAGTTTTGGCCTCAAAGATGCAGTGGAGCACTGTTCACGGTCTGAAACAAACTTGCAATGTGATGAAAAGGAAGCTTATATTATGGAGCGTGACTCGTACGGTATGAATTATATTCATCAAGGTTTTAATGACAGTGTGATTGAATATTGTTTTGGAAAAGACGATTCCATTGAAACCATCCATCTGCATTTGGAGAGGAATCTAGGCTGTGACTTTAATCGTTTAATCCCTGTTGAATTGATTGATTCATCAACCACCGCAATTTACGAATCCTGCAACTTAAAGCAAGATCTTGCCGAGGAAACTCATCAAAATGGAACAACTGATTCTGCATCGCATATCGAAATGAATAATGAAGAAAACACAAGTTACGCAGAAGTTGAAAGCGTGAATATAGCAATGGATTGCTGCGACAAATCTTTAGACTCGAATTGCACAGAGATGAAAAAAGATCCGGACAGCAAGGAACGCGAACAAGTTATGTCTCTAGAAGAAGCTCAAACATTATCCCTTAGTGGAAACAATGCGGATATGGTGGAAACCAAAGAGCCGGATGAGTTTCCAGGTATAGCATAACTATTCATTTATGGAAATCTCAGTCATTGCATTTCTTTTTTCCTTGCTTGTCCGATCTGCTTTTTTCTTGAACATTATTTGCTTAACCAACATTGTGCAATTATCTAATTTAAAAGCAGCTTATGAGGAAGAAAATAATGACTCCAACTTGTTGGCTGAGCAAAGCAAATCCAAGGACTTCGTAGAGCTCTCTGATTTTGCAATCAATCAACCACAAGATCAAGAATCAACAATATCGCCATGCGTGCAAGAAGATCACTCTTCTGTAAATGGCAATGAAGCAGAAATTCTCGATGCCCCTGAAAGTAATGAATTTGGTAAGCAGAACTCGATTTCTTACCTACTCTAATAATGCTTGCTCAATTTAATTACAATGGTCGGCCAAATAAGGGGTACATCTATTGTGATTTTGCTACACTAGGTCCAAACAACAGAGAAACGACTACCATGGAAGAAAAAATGATGTCAGCTGATAATAACCAAGAGAGTATAAATCATCATTTATCTTCGCATTTGGAGTCTACTGAAGCTGAGGAGGAAAAGTTTCCCGAGACACCTACTTCTGTTGACAGCGCTCACTACTTGCATAAGAAGCTTTTGATATTTGAGAAACGAGAGTCAGGGACCGAGGAATCTTTAGATGGAAGTGTGGTAAGTGAGATGGATTCCGGTGATCCAGTTCTTTCGATTGAACAGCTGAAAACAGCACTTAAATCTGAAAGAAAAGCTTTTGGAGCATTGTATACTGAACTAGAGGAAGAGAGGAGTGCCTCTGCAATAGCTGCAAACCAGACAATGGCTATGATAAACAGGCTTCAAGAAGAGAAGGCAGCAATGCAAATGGAAGCATTGCAATACCAGAGGATGATGGAAGAACAGTCTGAATATGACCAGGAAGCCTTACAACTTCTAAACGAGCTCATGGTCAAGAGAGAAAAGGAGAAGCAAGAGCTTGAGAAAGAGTTGGAAGTGTGTCGCAAGAAGGTTTTGGACTATGAAGCTAAAGAAAAACTGAGAATGATGAGAAGAACAGAAAATGGAAGTATAAGAAGTAGAACTTCTTCTGCTACATGCAGCAGTGCTGAGGATCTTGATGAGCTATCTATTGATCTCAATCGTGAAGCGAAGGATGAAGATGGTAGCAGCAGTCTCGAAAACCAGGAAATTGGTAGCAATAATACTTCTAGTGATGAAGTCGTAAATTTGCAGGAAATAGCACTGGATTATGTGAAGCAGATAAGTGCTCTTGATGATCCCCTGGCTGAATTTGAGGAAGAGAGGCTGTCTATTTTAGATCAGCTCAAGGCATTGGAGGAGAAGCTACGAAATTTGGATGCTAATGAACACAATGACGATATGCCTTCGGAAGAGCAGTCCTCAAAGTATACTGTCAGAGGATTCGATGAGATCTGTGAAATAAGCACTCCAGAAGAAAATGGGATTTCAAATGAATTGTCAAAGAATGGAGATTATCCTGAGAGGAAAACAGTGAGTTCCATGGCAAAGAACCCCCTTCCTCTTCTGGATGCTGCTGATAATGAAACTGAAGAAGGGTTTATATTCAACGAAAATGTTGAATCTGAATTTGTTAGAATGGAAAACTCTTTGGTTCCCAAATTTGATTTAGACAGAAAAAAACTAGTAATTGAAGAGGAGGTAGATCATGTTTATGAGAGACTACAAGCTCTTGAAGCAGACAGGGAATTTCTGAAGCATTGTATGAGTTCAATACAGATGGGAGACAAGGGGACGGATCTTCTCCAAGAGATCTTGAAACATCTGCGTGATCTTAGAGCGGTGGAACTCCGGGTAAGTAACACGAATGAGGAACCTCTGGAGTGAAGTTACGCCTACCAACCATGAAAGAGGAGATGAGGTAAATTTTCTTATCTTTTCTTGCTGATCATTCCAAGTTCCAAATTAAAATCTCAGTTAACAAAATATCATAATACAATAGGATTTCAAATATCAACACAGCTAATTTGTTTGACAATCCAGATCCCTTTCTCATGGATGAGAAGGAAAGCTTGCTCCGCATCAAGAACAGGTCAGAAAGTTTGAGGAACTGTGTTTTCTGCAAATGCCAGGAAATCTCCTGATGGAGCAGAGGATTCCTGGTCTTTAGTTTGTATATCCACACACACACAAGAATTAAGTCTCCCCCACCTCTAAATGGTCTCTTGGGTTTTTCTGAAAAGGTGCAAAACCCAAAATTTTGCAGCATCTCCTCCTAGCAGCCTTTTCCCAGGCAAAGGAGAAGGACGAAAAGGATTGCACAAGTATACCTGGTTTGATGGTTTTGGCTAGGTTACTTGCAAGTAGACTAAGCTTTGTATTTACTTCCATATCATACTCTTTTATTTTAGACAGGAAGGGGGAAGGAGGATTAAGCCTTCCTTCTAGTTTTTTGCATTGGTTAAGTCATCTGGGTTGAGATACCGTGTCAAAATTGAGTGGTGGTTGTCATTTTTTGCTTTTATACACTTCCCTTTCACGACAATATTGTAATTTGGACAGATTTCCATACTTAAAGAAGAATTGCTACCATGTTCTGTTCATTTCATCAATGGTGAAAATTATTGGCAACAGACTCCTATAATAGAATTTTCCCATGCTGAGTGAAGGAGTATCAGTCCTGGATTTAGAAGGAAAAAAAAAATTAAGCTGGTAACTGGTAAATGAAAAGATTTTGCAGCAAACTCGTCCATAGTGGAATCTATTTTCTCAGGCATATTAGCCACCTATCAAACTGAATTTTCTCAACTCAGGTTTTAGTTCTTCCAAAGAAAACTTACATGATACAAGGATCGCGTTCTATGTGAAGGCATCGTCCTGGAGAGGTCCTTGGGATAGGAAAGATTAGCAAAGAACAGACATACTTGCAAGAAGAAAGTTGATAAAGCTGGCAAATCCATCTGTCGTGCAATGTGTTCTGCTGTACTAGATTTAGTGATCTCATAAGAATTTTCAAGGTTTTCACAACCAAATATATCATAACCATAAACCAGCTCGCCAGACAACTTGGGGTGTGGCTGTGTTTTAGGAAGGGAGACAGTGAATTTATCTGCAGTCTTAGAGTCAATAAATTATGAAATTTCACTTATTCTTTTTAAGAATTCTGTCATGTCATCCACCTCAATGAAATCTTATGGATATCAAAATGCAATAACCCAAAACCCAAAAAACTCAATCAATTAATACAAAAAGTACCTGGCAGCTCCTTGGTGCAGGTTAATAAATTACTCCACTGAAAACTCAAACAACATTGAGTGCTTGTACTTGTCTCCAGGTACAACAACAATAGAAGGGAAGTTTGGTTGGTTAATGGCATTTGGAAATCCTTGGGTCTCCAAGCATAATCCTGGATGCTTTTCATAAACAGCCCCACCTTTCCCACGAACACCGTTCACATAGTTAGCAGTGTAGAACTGCACACCAGGAGCATCTGTCCACAAGTTCAGCACCCTGGAGCTTGAAGGGTCCTTCACTTTGGCTACGTGTTTCAATCCTTCCTTCTTTTCCCCAGAGTCAAGGACATAGTTATGGTCATACCCTAGGCCAGGGACTTCCCTAATCGAGCTTCCAACTTTCTTCTCTGAAGTGAAATCAAAGGCAGTGCCTTTAACTGGCAAGAATTCACCTGTTGGGATTGAATTCTCGTCCACAGGGGTAATTTGAGATCCTGATATCTGAACTAAATGCTCGAGCACATTCCCAGAGCTGTGACCTGCTAAATTCCAGTAGGTATGATGTGCTAGGTTAATTGGAGTGGTCTTGTTCCTAGGCACTGCTTCCATATCCAACCTCAAGGTTTTGCTCGAAGTAAGCGTGTAAGTAGCGGTCACAAAAACATCCCCTGGGTATCCTGATCACAGAAAAAAACAGTAAATTGATCTGTATATGATAGAAATGCAAGGGGAATCATTAGAACACAAAATGAGCTGACCTTCCTCCCCATCATGACTTTCATACTTGAAGGTAATCGATGGTTGCTCACCATCTTTCTGCTCCACAACATCCCAAACCACTTTGTCAAAGCCCTTATTCCCACCTGGAAAGTATGCCAACAAGGTAGTCATCATAACTTGAAACACTTAATCCATAAAATTTGTGCAACGATAAATTCCTCACATTAAGAATCACAACTTCAGAAATTCAAGGACTGAAGTTCATCAAATTACAGAGCGATGGATTAGGAAGCAACTCTTAAATTTACTAACCAAACTACTATTAATACAAAATGTTCAAGCCACCGCTTCTTTTTTGGCTCGAAGCAACGATAAGCAACATCTTCTTCAATTTATCTCTTTTCAACACCTATGAAGAACTGCAGCTAGATGTTTTGGGTCAAGTGAAACTTTAACACGAAAGTGTCGAGAAGTGAACAGTAATTTGAACGGAAAAATTGAGATTCCTACGCTTGTTGCTGGATTTCAAATCTTCTCATCCTACTTGTACGCATTATCAAGGGGGATTTTGTCACTGAGACACATTCAACAGAACTAAAAATCTTAATCAAAGGAAAACACGATTGTTCCATATCACTGCATAACTGATTGGCACTGATTCATGGATGTTTGAAATATTAGGAATTTAATTCTATCATACCATGAAGACTGTTTGGCCCATTATTTATAGGCAAATAGTAATCCACCCCATTGAGATGGAATTTCCCCTCTTTAATCCTGTTTGCAACTCGACCCACAATGCAACCAAAATAAGGCGCATTGTCTTTCTGCTCAAACACCAACCAAGAGAAGGAAAAAAATCACATCATCAGTAACCCTAATATGCTAGAACACAGCAAATTTCAACTTCATCTTTCAGAAAGTAATCCTCGTAGAGGAACCAAGATCAAGCAAACCCCACCAAAAAAAGAAAGAGAAAAATGGGAAATCAAAATCAGTCCTCAAGTTCACCAAACTTCTGTATTTTCCCAGGAGCCAGACAAAACTTTCCATGAAAACCGTGTCAAAACCACAACTTTTTGCAGCCGAAGCAACCAAAAAGGACAATCTCACTGAAAAACAAAAAGGGTCACTGAAACTCACCACATATGCTTCAATCGAGTCAAAACCAAGGACAACATCAGCAACTTTCCCTACAAACCAGACAAAAACACAATCATTACATCAACCACCCCTCAAACACATAACAAAGAATCCAAGAAACTAACTACAAAATATACTGAAACATATGCTGAGAAAGAGAAAGGAAAAGAACCATGCTTGTCAGGGACATAGAGAGAAGTGATGGTGGCACCGTAGTTGGTGACAGTTACACGTATGGTTCCATTGTTGAGTTCAAAGTGCTCAGCTTTTGCATCAGCGGCAGTAGTACTCATGGCTGGTTGTTTAGTCTCTTCTGCAGTGTCAGAGGACAAAATCATCAAAAACAGATTTGATATAGAGGAAACAGAAGAGGGCTTTTGCTGTTACGTGGCTTCTCTTCTTGTTGCAGAGAATCTGAAAGTTTGATGATTAGCAGATTTTTCGGATTTGGATAAAATATTTCTTTTTGGGGACCTGATCAGTCTGCAGATAAGGTCATAGCGTGTGATTGCTTGTGGATATGGAATTGACTTCAACCAGGATTCCTGTACGACGTTGTATACTCCATGGTTATAAAATTCGATCCAGGCCATCCCGAAGCAAGCTTATAACAAGCAAGTCTGATTTATAGGTCAACATGGATTAATTTTTAAAAACAAAATTCAAAATAAAAATCAACAACTTTTGGAACCGTGTTTTGACTATATTTTTATACTTAGGTTATTTTTTTATTCAAATCGTAAATAAATTAAATTTGGATTAGTCCAAAACCCGGGTATAATCTTGGCTATTAGTTTACTAATAAGTTCTTACCCACTCATATGAAAAGATAAGATTGTGCTATTAATGTTTTTCAAAAAAAAAACTATGTAGTTTTTTCAATTAAATTTAATATATTGAAACTACGTACCTAGTTTTATTTTCTCAAAAAAAAAGTAACTAGTTTTAGAAAATTATTTGAATTTAAAAATATTAAGTTGTTATGTGTGGTAATGATGAGTTTGAGTTTTAAATATAATTGAAGTTTCTTGACAATAATCATCTGAACATTCATTATCTAACTAGAAAAATTGAAAGGATTGAAGTTTTTAACTTGATGGATATAAGATTGGTGCCTTTTATGCTTAAAAAGACATTTATATTGAAACAAGTAAATTCCTAAAATAAATAAATAAATATTTCCATTATTTAAAAAAATCAACCCAGCCCACTTCGTGGAGGTTCACGGCCATGAGATTTGAAACTAGCTCCTTAACCCGAGCTACGTCTAATAATTTTTTCTAGTTACAAAAAATTAAAAATAAAATGTTAGGAAATATAAAACTTAATGCATACCACACTTTTAAATTATTAAAATCATGCATATTGAATGATATAATTTTTTTAAAAAATTAAAACGGTGACATATTGAATCAATCAAGAGGGTTAATTTAAAAAACTTATGACTTAAGTCATCTGACCTTGATAATCCCATAAAATATAAATAAAAATAAATTAAAAATCACCAAATATTGAAGAACAAAAAAGAAAAGAAAAGAAAATAATTAATTTTAAAAAGAACAAAAAAAAATCTCGAGCAAAACTATGTAAATTAATAGCCTAAATCCACAATCAAAGCCATGAAAATAGGATTACCCTATAGAAGAAAAGAAATACAAAGTTCAGTTCTTAACCAAGCCATTACCAAAGTCTAAAAAAAAAATAAAAAATTAATTTTAAAAAAGCAACAAAAAAACTCTTAGTTTAGGTAATTTTCAACAAAATGCTAAGTGCACTTCACATCAAATTCAAAAGGAAAATTTGTATGTCTTTCCTAGAAATATTCAGTCTTTAATTAACCGTAAGATTGGTGTTGAAAAAAATTGTTTAATTGTTGATGACATTAGAAATGAATTAAGAAAAAAGCAAATGACCCTTGTTATTAGGTTTGTTGATAAAAATAAATTTATATGAGAACTTTTTTTGGATATAGTACATGTTAAAAATACAGTTGTTTTAACTTTTAAGGTAGAGATTTCATCTGTTTTATCTCATCATAATCTTAATATTCAAGATATTACAGGTTAAGGGTATATGGTGCTAGTAATATGCATAAACAGTGGAATGGTTTGCAATCTTTATTCATTAAAGATTGCTTTTACGCATATTATGTACATGTTTAACTCATCAATTACAACTAGCTCTTATTGTTGTAGCTAAAGAATTATCTGATGTTCATATTTTTTTTAAAAAAAATTGATTTTATTGTCAACATTGTTAGTACTTTTTGGTAAGCGCAATGATAAATTGCAGGTTTTTCAAGTAGCTAAAATTGAGCATTGAATTGTTATTGGTGAAATTGAAATGGATAAAGAAGCTAATCAAGTAAGTGATTTGCAACTATCTTTATATACTAAATGGAATTCACACTTCAAATTAACTTGTTGTCTAATAAAAATGTGTGGGGTAACATGCTTGGTTTTTAATATAATTGCTTCAGATTGATCTACTTATTCTCAATGTGGTAATGTAGCTTTTCTAGTTAAGTTTTTAATATCATTTGATTTTGTATTTATAGGAATTATTGATATACTTTATTAAGTCTTCCAACAAAAATCTCAAAACAATTTAAATGTAATGCATTTGATGTTTACCATAAAGACTTTAATTCAAAAATTAAGAAATAATAATTGAAAAACTCTTTTAGAAGAAGTTAGGAATATGAGAAACTCTTTCAAATTCCTAATATAAATGTTTCTTTTTTTAATGTGGGACAATTTCACTGTAAAAAAATTTAGTAATAATTGAGTATCATCATCGTGTTGATATATTTACAGTTATCATTAATCAACAATTATAAGAGTTAAATGATAGATTCAATAAGTAGAGGACCAATCTTCTTGTGCTGAATGCAACTTTGAATCCTAAAAATCATTTAATGTTGAAGATATATATAGACTTATTGATAAATTTTATCCTGAAGATTTTTCTAACTAAAAAAAAATTCAGTTGAGATACCAGTTATAACATTATGAGTTTGACATACCCAATCATCTAGAGTTAAAAATTTATCATAGATTGCAGATTTATGCCAATAATTGGTAGAAAACTGGAAAAACAACAATTTATCCACTAAATGAAAGATTGATTAAGCTTATTTTGACAGCAACTACCGAACGAGATTTTTCAGGAATAAAGATTGTTAAAACAAGACTTCACAATAGCATGGTGGATGATTTTTTTACAAATTATTTGATTGTTTATATAGAAAAAGAGATTGGTTAAAGATTATCATAGATATGATAATCGATGAGTTATATTCCATGAAAAAACGATGAGCATAATTAAAATAAATAAATATTAATCTTTTTTATTATTTTTATTGTTATTTTATTTTAATTCAAAAAAATTACAAACAAAAATAATGCTTCGTTTTAACTAATGTTTCTTATAAACTTTGAATGTTTATATTGATAATTATAAAAATTAATAAAATTAAAGTGATAAATATATTATAAAAATCATTCTATTTTTATAGTAAGTTTTTACGGTACTCTTTTTATTTGTAGTAAACTTTGTATCATTCTATATTTTTCTGTGCACAAAACTCCTTGAGCTGAACGAAGATCATACCACAATCACTAACATGGTGGTTCTTGTAGCCATTTTCAAACCAACAAGGCTGGTGGTGGCTGACTCTAACAGGATCTTTTAAGAACATCTCCAATGCAAAAAGTCAAATTGAGAAGCTAAATTAATAAAATGGCTTTTTGAATAGTATAAATATAGCTTTTTTGATTATGTGCATTCCAATGGTAAAAAGCTATTTAGAAAAGCCATTTATATTTTAATATATTTCATGTTAAATTCATTTTTATATAATTATGTAACTAATTTAGATATTTTATATATAATATAATTATGATGTTATTAATTATATAATTAATATGAGTAATTTATAAAAATAATATAAAATTTAATGAAATAATATGAAAGTTAAAAGATATAATTTAAAATTAAATTTAAAATTTATTTATATGAATATTTTTAATTTTCAGTTTTATATTTTATTGTTAAAAATTTAATTTTTTAAAAGTAAATTCAAATTCAAATTTTAAAAAAAACCATCAATATTTTAAACTTTGATTTTTAATTTTTTTTAAAAAAATTCATGCTTTGAAAAAATTTAAAACAAAAACAAGTTTCTTTCCTTACTTTTAAAGAAAAAAAAAATATTTACTTTTTTTTTTGTTATTTCTTCAGGAACATGTAGAAATAGTTTCTCTCAATTAAAAGAGTCATTTTGGTTTTTTTATTAGCATCTGCAAATGCTTAATTAAAAAAATAAAAACTAAAAAAATATTTTTTTAATTTTACTTTTTCATTTGCCTTTCCGGTTGGAGATGCCTAAGGCTCAACATAAACCATTTTGCAGGTTATTGTTCTATCTCCCTCATGACCTAACATTTATGAGTATTTTATTATAGACGCATGATCGGCAGATGGGTAGGGCTAACCTCCATTGACTCGCTCCCTTCTCGCAGACGTCCGGTCCTTTATTTAGGTGAGTCTTCCTGTGGTAAAGTATCCGAGGGTTATCTATGTTAATGTGCTTTCGTCCACCTTTTCATGTCTTATTTTTTTTAGTTTAAAATAGATATTTGGATCCGTTATTATATATTTTAATTAATTTTATGAATTTTAAAATAAATAATTATATAAATTTTTAATAATTCTAAAAAAACTTAAACTCGTAAATATTAAATATCAAACTGATCAATTTAGCTATCATTTCAATTTTTCATGTCCTATTTTCAGATCTAGGAGAGGGGCCACTCGTCTAGCCGGATGGCCATCAATATGGTTCCAAACACGTCATATTCTAGTTCGTCAGATACACTTTTTTTTTTTTTGGATAAATAATATATTTTATATGTCTTCCAAAAGATCACTATAATAATCTTTTTCCCCGTAGTTTATATATGTCCTCCGAAAAAATATTGTAGCAGAGGGATCCTTTCCATCCAAACTCAGATGATGGAGTCGCCAACAAATTTTGGCACACATACATCCTTTGAAACATGTAACTTTAGCATATTTTCTTTCAATTTATGGTGTTAATTTCAACAATTTTTATCTGTTTAAAGACAATTATGGTAGTAAAGTATAAGGAAATCAAGTAAATCTTTTTGATAATTTATATATTTAATAGGCCAAAAAGGAATGAAAAAGTAATGTTTCATAAAAAATATTATAGTAAAATGCATAATCTCAAAAAATCGAATTAAAATGAAATGTAAATATTATATATAACCCTCTTCATTGTAAAACTTGTAGATCACTCCTAAGCCTTGGAGAAACTACAGGGGCTAAAATGCAAGTTTTCAAAAACACATCACTAAAGTTTAATTCATTTGAACTCTCATGAACTAAAGTTGAGAATTTTTTTCTTAAAAAAGGATTAAAGTGCGGTCTGGAGAAAATCTTTAAAGATTTATTCATATTTGTTTATTAAAAAGAAAAAAACTTTGAGCAAAACATTATATAAATGATAAGATTCTCACCATTGTTTTTTGGGAAGGTAGGGGAGGGGGACCATGCCATTCCTCATATTTCTTTTGTGCAAGAGGGCCATTATCCATGCCAAGATGATGATGATGATAACAAAATAAAAACTCATCTCAAATAATGGATAATAAAAAAAGTAAATTTCAAAAAAATTAAAAAAGGAAAAATATTCGCAACCTGCCACGTAATCAATCCAACTCACATCCTTATGGCACGCTCTCATCCATTAGATCATCATCCAACAAACAATCCTAGCCATCCATCGATTTTCTCTCCGAAAATAAAAAAATAAAAAAGTTAAAAACCCTTGTTGCATATCCTTTTTCAACAGAATAGATCAAGAAACAGTGATTCCTTGCAAGATTTTGAAACAAAGCAGTTGTTGTTGTTAGAGCTTCTTTTGTGGGACTCACTCAGTTCACTTCGGTGAAGAGTTTGGACATTAAAGTTTCAAACTTTCTCTCTCTTATTTTGTTGGAAATTTATGGCAGCTGAGGAGATTAATAAGCCCCCATCACTCCCTCCTTACCCTGAGGTACTTAACTCGAACAACTATTTTCCTTTCCTCTGCAAGAAAAAAGAAAGAAAAAAGAAGGAAAAGTTACTGTCTTTTATTGTTGTAGTTGATCTTTAGTTCTTCATATTTCATTGCTTAGCTTTACATCACTGAGTTTTTTTTTTTTAGAATTTGTTGGGGTTGGTGCTTGAAATGGAAAAGATGGTCTCTGGGGAAGATGTTGCTTGAAAGGGAAAAGATGGGCTCCGGGGAAGATGTTAAAGACTCTTTTTTTTATTTGATTTAGTTTTGTGAATTGAGATTGAGTTTGATTATTTTAAAGCTTGGTTTTTATATTTTTGCTGCTATTTCTGCTTGAATTTTCGTATTAAAGGGGGAAAAATGGAATTTTATGGGGGATTCAATTTTCTTTAAATTATTCTTTACATTTTGTTATGCAAAAAGATTTTTTTTTTCCACCGATTTGGTTTATGCTTGTTAAAAATCAAAACTTAAATTGGGTTTTCCCCTTTTTAGGCTTGGTTTGGTTTTTGTTGACTCAGTTTATGCTACTTATGCTTAATTTTGGGTTATTGAAATATAGAGCTGGACTTTTTTTGAAAAAAACAAATTCCATCAAGAAACCTATTTTCTTGAAATCCTCTGTAGTTGAAAAAAAAATTAAAAAAAAATGACTGCATTTCGCATGTTTTTATTCAGAAACTCTGACAGTACCTTTTCCTCTTGTAAAAAAACTGTTTCAGTTTGGTGTTCCTGAGATGAGTTTTAACAGCCACTGGGGCATCCTGGTTGAATCTCCAGCAGATATGTGCTTAGTTATTTATTAAGAAAATTGGGAACCTTGGACAAATTTAAGATAAATCCATGTTCATGCAATCCTCATCTTGCATTTTCCTTTCCAGATTTGAGATTTAATGCATTTGAATTTCTTAAATTCTATACCTTCATTTTTCCAAGAAAATAGAGAAAGCGATGTTCCGAGTCCTTGTTTTACATTTTTTCTTCATTGATTGTATTTCTCTAAGAAAAAGCTTTCCAATTTCATCATATCGGTAGCATTTATACTTTTTCACCGTTGTTTTTGCAAGGAATTTCTTTTTGTAATCTTGACTGATCTTTCCTGCTGTTATCAGATGATTTTGTCAGCCATTGAAGCATTGAATGAGGCAAGTGGCTGTAACAAGACGTCAATATCGAAATACATCGAATCAAAATATGGGGACTTGCCAGCTGGCCACACTGCACTGCTCTCACACCACCTCAATCGAATGAAGGATACCGGAGAGTTAGTATTTTGGAAAAACAATTACATGAAGCCAGATCCCAATGCTCCTCCTAGGCGTGGTCGTGGTAGGCCCCCAAAGCCGAAAGACCCATTGTCTCCGGGCTCAGACCTGCCCCCTGCCAGACCGAGGGGTCGTCCACCAAAGGATCCCAATGCACCCCCAAAGCCAGCGAAGCCAAAGGCTGCGACTGGAGGAAGTGGAAAGCCAAGAGGGAGGCCACGCAAGATGGCACGACCTACTGGAGGAATAACCACCGGAACTGCTACAACAACCTCAGCAGCTCCAATGGCGGCAGGCAGTGGAAGGCCAAGGGGTCGGCCTCCAAAGGTGAAGGCTGCAACTATGACTGAAGTGAGTGTTCAGAATTAATAATCTCCTCCCATTAATGGTAGTAGCAGTTGACGGACTCTTGTCTCAACATGTCTGTAGAATTGGTCAGTTGTGTGTGTTAGTTGTTAACTGTGGTGTGTGTTATTAGTATGGCAACATCGTGTGTATTTTTGCGCATGCAACTGTGTCGTGTCTTCTTGTATAATTGGATGATTGTATTTGTTATAATTGAGCTCTCTTGCTTCCTTGTAGTTTTCGTAGAGAAAGATGTTTATAATTGCATGTTTTTCTTGAACATAGGGTGGTAATAATTATTTTTTAAATTGTTTTTTATTTAAAAATATATTAAAATAATATTTTTTTATTTTTAATACAAGAAATTTAATTTCAATCAAAAATAAAATTTAAATTTTCATGTTGCAGACGGCGCCTGATGTTACCCTTGATTGAGAAAATGAGAAAAGGCATTACTCAGTCTTCTGAAATTTGGTACCATGATGCACTTTCATTTCTCTGTTTCGAAAATAGTCGAATAATGTACAAAATTATGTCAGCATAGACTGACTGTGACTCCGACAATGTACTGAAATTTCAAAACCATGGACACCATGGTGTGACATCAATGACTGTTCCTGCAAGAAAGGAGCATGTTTCTATGGTATGCGATATTTCTTCAAGAGCTGTGGAAACTGGGTGTTCTTGAACTGGTTTTACGAGACTAACACCTAACACCCTGAAGGATTTATTGTTAAAACTCATAACATGGACAAGGCGGTTTGATCATTCCTCCAACCGAGAATTCTGGACTCAACAAGGAACTGTGGAGAATAGGCAACTCCAATGGATTCTGACAAGAGGAGATAAATGTTGTCTCCTGGAATGGCTGGGACCTCGTACGGGGTTCCAGGTGATTTCTTTCGACAAGACTTGTCAGTACAAACCAAGTGGCCTTTGTTTCATGGTTTCTAATCACTTGGTCTGTTTGTTTGTCTTTGTTTGGTGAACATTTTGTCGCCCACCTCCATTAACGATATCTGACAGGCGACTTCATGTGGGTCAGTGATCACATACAGTAACGAGAGAAGGGAGGGGGGTGGGGGATAGCACTGACCAGTGATAAATCTTGAGCTTGGAGACAGCGGTTTCAATTCATCTGGAGATCTGATATGGATTTGTTGGGTTTTGGCACGTCCGAGGGAACTGAGAATTTCGATCCTATTTTCAAGTCTTTGATCTATGCAGGGGGTAATGAAATTTTTTAAAAAATTTAAATTAATAATTATATAAATTTTTAATGGTGTTAAAAAACAAGAACTGAGATGACTTTTCCTTATTACAAGGAAGGGGCTACTACTGGCTCATTGGCCATAGGACCAGTACTTGGTTACTTATGAATCGCCCGCTTACTTTACTGCAGCCAAATTTCAAAAATATTTGGAGCCAATCAGAGTTGGACCATGACCTAATTTATGTCTCTTGCTGATTGGTTAAAAGTGCTCTTAGAGCTGGTTTGTTTGTGAGGTTTGCCAGGTTTGTCGGGACATTTTTATTAGCGTCACGTATCTCTTAAATAAATATATTTTTAATCTAGGATAGTGTTTAATATTATAATCTAATTATATTTTTTTAAAAAATAAATTTATTTAGATTTAAATTCTATATGGTGCCTACATGACTGGGTGAGGGGTTACCCATGAAATTCATCATCATGGTTTTGTGTATAGTTTGTAAATCCACAGATTTTATCGAGTTAATATTTTATTTAATTTATCTAAAAATCTGTCTCAAGTCAGGATCGTATTCCTTCCTTTTTTATACCAATATGCAAAGTCAAATCAGTACTAACGACTATGATTTTGTGAGAGATGACAGGCATTGACTCATGAACAAAAGAAACAAAAAACAAGATGGAGAAGATGAAGATAATGCCATCCCTTTGTGTCTCTGTCGAAAGTATCAGGCTACTGTAAGTGGGACTGAGGCAGCGAGGACGGCAACAACCAGAAATGCTTTCAGGTGTAAGTCTGAAGTAGACATCTTATTCATCCATGAATCCATCTTTGCCACATTAGATTGACATTCACTCTTCCACTCCCTAAAACCTTCCATGGCCGCCACCTCTCCTCGGGGAAATGACTTTTCTTTACAAGGTCAACCACTTGTACTAATTTCCACCACCAACAAAGTCAAACCCTTTCCGATTCTATCTATCCAGAAAAATATAGGGATCTAGCCTTATCTTGAAGCATGATAAGATTACTCCTGCCTTTTGCGAGTCAATTTTGGCTACTGCTTGAGTGATCCGTAATAAGTCAATTTTGGCCACTGCTTTTAAGTGATTATTAATATTTCACACAAGTTTTAGAAAAAAAAAGAAAAGAAAAGAGGTCCCTTTTCAAAACACGAGCCATGACAAGAGGGGATGCTCATGTCTTTGTCGAGAAATAGTTGGGAGAGTTGGTCAGCTATAAAGAAAGTGATGGTGTAAGAGGGTCTTCATACTACATTGAACGAGACCCCAGCAGCACTGCAATACTAGAAGCTTCAACTTGAAAAAGAAAAAAAGGAAAAATAGTTATCGAGCATGTATCAGTCTTAATTATTAGGGTGTAATTCATATAAATATATTGTTCGGGAATGGGATAAAAATTGTTTTTTAAAATATCTTTTACTAATATATATATATATCGGAACATCAAAGCAATAAAAAAAATATTTAAAAAAATTAATTTAAAACTGAAAAAAATTTAGGTTTTTTATAAAACATGATTGAATCGTGATTCTAAAAATATCAAAGTACAAAAAACAAAAACTTACTTGTATTGATAACGTAAAACCTAGCTTGAATTCTTTACTGGTTGTGAAACAATGGATGCCAGATAATTCATTCAATTAGCTGGTCCAACTCATCTAGTTGTTTGGTCCACTTAACGTGATTGTTTCAATCTAAATTAATCAGTCAGTGAGTGAAAAAATTGTTGTTGTGATGATTAGCAGATGGTTAAGTTTAAGGACTTGACTCATGAGAATCAATGTTCTCACCATCCATGATGCCACTCCCTCGAAAAGAGCAAGTCAATTTTAAACCCTCTAAAAATCAGAAACCGAAGCATTCTTGTGTCCAAACCTGCCCCTCACAGGGATGAATTCTCGACACCAAAACCACTGACAGCATTCAGAGCTCGGAACATGACACTTATTTGACTCAAAAGGCCATATAAGAGATGAAATGATCTTCTTCAGAGCAGCTATGGGAAACGTGAAAAGAGCCATATAAGAGAAAAAAAGGAGGAGAATCCAAGAAAGAAAGCATAAATTAGATTATACATAGCACACAGAATTTGCAAAGCCATAGCAGATATAGCATCAAGAAACATGGAGAATTCACTCTAAGCAACTTCATCTCCTTTTAACTAAACCCAAACTCCCTACCAAAGGCACATCAACTGGAGTTGTTTCTTTGGCCAGCTCACCGAATCCCATGACGTTAGCCTGGATCATATCATTTATCCTTCCGTAGCCATCCAATGAAGCATCACATCTGTCTTGACCCCCTTCTCCTAGCTTCAAGATGTTGCTCATCGAGCTTGATGATTGTGATTGAACATTAAAGTCTATCAAATCCTTCAACTGATCAGCATACACCTGCGACTTCCCTACCTTATGACTACTTACATCAGAATCCATCAAGGATAAAAAATCCTTGTTTAAAACCTCAGAACCTACAGTGTTGATCCTAAACATGAGTGAAAGATGAGACAGGCTCGGGCATAAGAGCCTCTCTGAAAGCACGTAAAGCCTGGAACTAGCAATTGCGTTTCTGACGTCGCAGCAACTCCTCGGTATTAGACTCGCCAGATTGAATAGGCAATGCTTCCATGTCTTGCTGAAATGAAGGGGTCTGACGCCTTCCTGTCTGAAAAACTGGGTTAGCAACAGTGTCCAAGGTGATTGATCTTGTGGAAGACTATGAATATTATTAACACTTACATGGGGTATAACATAAGGACGAATTGCAAACCCCGTGGCTAAGCCAAACAAACATGAAAGCACCAGTCCAAGGACCCAAAATTTAACTGCTCCAAGTGCTGTAAATTTAAAAACACAAGCCTCGCTTTAAGTTCATGATAAACTGGGCCTACCATTTCCATTTAGTTCTAACAGAACCTAAAGTAAAAGATTATACAATGTTTCAGATTCTCACCAGATTGAGAACCTAATATACAATCCTCTTGCTTAAGGCCAACCTGGCGAAGCAGTTGATTGCCATGATCTGAAATTAGTAAAGCGCATAATTGAGGAACAAAAAGCACCTCAAAATCACTGGAGAATGTTGCAGTGTTCCCTGGACCATCCTGCCGACCTGTCTGGGAGTAATTACCAGCAATGGTGGTGGTCATGCCTAAAAAAACAGAAAAAGAAAATAAGCACCTATAATTTACTTTTCTTCCAATGTACAAGCACATAGAATCCAAAATTTGATGTAAATATTTGCAATTAAAAGCACCTGAGCTGCTTATCTTTCTCACTGCATGGTTTAGTTGATCAGCTACATAAACATTCCCTCTAAGATCAACTGTGAAACTCTTTGGTTTATTGAACCGAGCCAAGCCTGGTTCTCCATCTATGTACCCTTTATCCCCACTTCCAGATAACCGTTTTACCATTACACCATCTACAATTTTGATAATATAAATAATCAAGTCAATGAATCAGGTGCTATCACTAACAACCTTCTCTGAATCCACTGATTTGGTAAGAAAGCGCTCAATTCAACTACAGAGTTTAATTCTTGAATTTAGAAAGCTAAGACATTAGTCAACAAGTTCAATTCAGACTCTTATTTCCAGTAAAAAACAAATCCAACCTCAAGAGGTCAGAATTTCACATGAATAAGAATAATAATTAACATTCAAACTTTAACCTTTGCAAAGATGGACACTGCCATAAAAAAGGTTGCATCCACTTCCCAATTTACAACTTTTATCCATGGCATTCATCACTATAAGCCCGGAAAAAAATGATGAAAGGGAAACCATGCTTCAATATAAAGGAACAAAAGAGAAAAAAAACACAAAGATGATGATGCTATAGAACACAAATGTTTTTACATGAAACAACAAGAACAAAAACAATAGCAGAAGTTATAATTACTTTCATTCAACTTTTTGACATTTTTTGTTTCTAACTGCCCATTCCAAACCAATCTATCCCCTTGCACGAGTTTGTGGCACCAATCATAACACAAAATTGTGTCCACCATTGATATGATGAGGCCGACAAACCCAGTTCAAATCAATTTTTTTAGCACAGCCCAATTCAACATCTTTGTTCCCAAACCTACAAACTTCTTTTTTAAAAAAAAAAATTCCACACTTAGGAGTCAACATTTATGAAAATTAATGAACTTTACTACTAGCTCCAAATGAAATTTATTACCCTGAGAAATGGGAAATGGTAGAGTGTAAAAAACACTCTTAGAAGAATCGAGGACTACAAGATCAGATGATCTGAGTTGAACTGCGTGTGGGTTTACATTTAACTTGTGGCCATCCATCACTGTAGTTACCACGTACCCATCTTCTAACATGATCTGCTCCCCTGTCATTGAAAAATGGTACACTGTATCACAACTTTCTTTAAAAAACAAAATAAATGCTAGAACCCATGTGGTAAAAAATGAAAATTTACCATGAATTGAAGCTAAGTTGAAGAGGAAGAAGACGAGCAGAAAGAATTGAGAAGCCATGGTGAGATTTTGATGGTTGTTTTGGTGAAATCGCGGAGAGTGCTTACAAGTTAAGCATTGAAGTGGTCTTGGTTCTTTATGGTGTTTTAACCTGGTACAAAGATAAAGTGGCGTGCGATGAGAATAAAATGTTCAAAATATTCGGTGAGTGCAACAGAGACTTAGCTCGTAAGATGTCGCGAGATCATTTTTTATATTTATTTTTATATAATTTTATGATGATTAAAATAAAAATATTTAAGGATCTTAACCATTTAAGTTGTAGGAAAAAATATCCTTAAGTTAAAATTTATACACACACATCTTTTTTTATAAAAATATATTTTTTATTAGTAAAAAAACCTAAGATAATTAACATAATTTTCATAAGAATTCCAATGATTTAGATTATAAAGGGAAAAAAAGTTTTATTTTTTAATCATAATATTCTTTCTTTATTCATGTATGTAATTTTTTATTTTGATGAAAAACATGTTCTTTTTACTAGGAATATGATTTTTCAAACTAAAACTTATTATGATATAGAACAAGTTCAATAAAAAAAAATCATGTGGTGATAGTTTATCCACTATTATATATATAATAATTAATTTTATAAAATTATATAAAGAATTGACAAAAAAGATAAAATAGATATTTGATTTTTATTGAAAACTTATAGGCATTTTTTTTAAAAAAAAAAAACTTTGTATATTAGGTTTAGATATAATAATTCATAAAATAGCTGTTAATATTAAAATAAAAGACTTTAATTTAATTTAAAAATAATGGCATAACTAATGGTTTTTTAAAGATCACTATAACAATTTTACTTAAAAACAAAAACATTCTAAAATAAAACAAATAAAATAAAACAATACAGTGGACCAAAAGAATCAAACTCAAACATACATGGATGCTTAGGCTTGCAAGGCCAGCCCTACTAGGCCTGGACTACCAAGCAAGGTCTTGGCTCATGAAAGAAAGCCCTCACCCGTGCAATTGTTTTCTTTATTAAAAACAAATAAAACTAAAGCAGACGACATGGTAAAAATTTAAAAACTTAGGGACCAAAGTGTATTTTTCTATGCTGCAGGCAAAATTTCAAAAAAATCCTTTTGTTTTTCATTGTACATACCTCATCATAAATGATTATGGATTAAAATAGTAAAATAATTATTTTATTCTTTCTAAATAAAATTAATAATTTACTAATTATTAGAAGTAAAATAGTCTTTTCAATTAAATATATTTATCATTATCTTAGTGTAATAAAAGTTAATTTCAAACTTGATTCCTAATACAAGACAAATAAATATTAACTATTTGGATTAGATTTACGATAGTGATGGATAATCGAATAGGAATAGGAGGAATCTAGTAATTGCTAAATTAATGAAGGAAGATCCAATGCAAATTCTTTGGTCAATATTAATAAAGTATTGGTCTAGCAGTTAAAATATTGTTATATTTCTATAAAGATGAAAGTATAAATTTGATTTTAATAAAATATTTTTATTGAAAAAAAGAGTTATAAACCTCAAATATGACTAATCTCATTTTATAAAAAAAAAAATACGAAGATATCCAGGTAAGAATTAAAAAGAAAAAAAAATTCTTTGGCCAATGGAGTCTGGGATGGAGGATTCTTGTAGTAAAAACAAAAACTCTGAACTTTTTAGACAAATTCAATGACTTGATTTAGAAATTTAACCAAATTATAGCATGGCATTGTTAGATTCACTGTCGAATTCTTATTTTCGAAAGAATCATAGATGACATAGGGAACCGACGTATGATGTAAATATATATATATAGAGAGATTCCTGACCTAAGCCGCCATTATTTGCTCCAACACTCTCCTCAGAATTCAGTGGTTTTGCCTGTTCTACAGCTTGGAGAAATTCCTGACGCGGTAACCAGGCAAGATTTACTTGTTGAACAAGATGGAAGACAGCCTATACGATGCTTCCATCGACCTCATGAACAGCCAGTGTGGTAGGCTACACAATCTTGTCGTTGACCTCGTGTACAGCGATTATGGTATGTATATATTCTCTTTTCTTTTCTTTTTTCTGATGCATGAGATCAAATTTATTATCAACAAGATGAATGAAGCTTATGAATATTGTTACAATGTTAGTATTTAGTGATGATCATGGTGGGGGGGATGTCTGTGGCTAATGTTTTCGCTGTGGCAGGGCCAATCTTGCTGCTTGGAGTGATACCTATGGTGATATATTTTCTGCAGGCAATGGTAGCCTTCTCAATATGTCGAATCGCGTTTCGATATTATAGTAAATGGAATATATGGTGGCTCGGAAGGAGGTAATTTTTACTTTATCCCTTTTATTTTATTTATTAAAGGGTTAATATAAAATTATTTCTTAGGTTGAAGATGCTTTCAATCTTTTTTATTCTAACTTGATATATACCGAGTGTTCTGTTAATTATTATCTTAAAATATTGCTTTTTTCTTTGAATTTTTACCTTGACATGCTCTAATACTTCTCTTCTAGACATTGCAGAAAAGCAAGAACTCAGAAAACTTCCACCATCTCATTATTTGTCTAAAATTGAGTCCTTCTCCACACTTTTAGAGAGTACAGAAATAGAACAATACGTAACAAATGCCTTTGAAGCAGGTGGCTATAAATGGTTAGTTCTACGTACCCATACGTACCATATCCTATCCTCCATCATCATCTTCTACCTGCAGATAAGGAAACTGATGTTTTTGTTTTCTTTTTTTACGGGCAATTGGTTCTCTATCCCCACAGAAAAGGAGGTGATAATGACAGCATATCTCTTCGCTTGGCAATGGTAGAAAGAGATGATATGCCTCTAGGCTGTGATGTCAACGTTAAGGCTCGCTTTTTCCTGTATGATCAAATCCGAGATAGATATTTGGTCTTTGAAGGTACCTTGAAATCATTCAGCCATGTTTCACCATTCTCCAAGCATGTTTTCTTCTTTCTTTTGCTTTATTAATTAGCATTACAAAAACATGTTAATTTGGCCACAGATTCTCTTGTTGAAAGGCGTTATCATAACATGATGACCTGAAAGAAATTTCCAATGGATACCTTGTCAATGACTGCATCATACTTGGAGTGGAGGTTTTTGTTCTCAACAATGCACATAAAGGGGAGAGTCTTTCGTTCGTGAAAGAACCTGAAAACAATCTGTTTACATGGAAGATCGACAACTTTTCATTATATAATACTGAATATGTCTCTGATGTTTTTGATGTTAAAGGAATTAAATGGTACGTACGTTTATTATTATTATTAATTATTTTCATAGTTATATATCCTTTTTCTTTGATTAAATTCTTGACTAGCTATTTTTTGCACAATCTTTTTTTAATTTAGGAAATTAAGACTCAGTTCCAAGGAGGGTTCAAACAAAGAACTTATTTAAGCTTAGATGATTCAAAAACTTATGCAGAGTTTACACTCAGAATAATGGATCAAATCAAAGACAACCATATTGAGAGGAAAGGTTAGTAAATCAGCTCCATCATTGATTTTAGAAGCAGAAACATTATTCTTTCTGCTGGGAAATGACTAGAAATTATGTCTTTTGTAGGTGATGGATGGTTTGAAGATGCAAGTGATTGGATGAAAAGTCCTGAATCTTTGTCACTGAGTGGTCTCAAGAACAGATCAAATGATTATCTTGTGGACAATAAGCTAATCATTCAAGCAAAAATCAGCTGCATGTGTGTGGTTAAAACCTTTTAAAGGAACAAGTACTCTTATCTTTAGATTATGTTTATTAATTCTGAAGTATTTTAATTAGCTTTTTTACATTTTAAGCCAAATTCTTTGGTTAATTTGTTATGGATGCATAAACGGCTATTAGTTTACATTTTATTATTATTATTATTTAATTGCTTCAATGGTTTGTATTATGGGATATGAACTTCTCCATGATTCTTGTGAAGTCGTCTGTAGTCCTTTGTCCCTCCTCCCGTTGTGGAGATTAATTGTTCTCCTACTTTAGCAATATCTAACAAACAACTGCAGAATTTAATTTTAATTGATATACTAGTTAATCGATATCTTTTAATGTAAAATTAAAATAAAAATTACTAGTAAACAATATATTGAAAAAAAAATCCATTTTTTCTAACCTCTAACTAAAATTTGAGGATTTATAAATAACACGTTGTTTTATTAAAAAAAAGAACGGACAGCAAGTAATCTGCGTTCATTAACTTAAAATAAAAGCTTATTCACGGTTTTTTTGGTGGGTCAAGCACTTAACCTATTTTATTAGACCAACAACACTTGATCTTATTTTTTTAAAAAAATAATAATTTATTAATAAATTATTTTATGTTTTTTTTAATAATCTTTAAATTTATTTTTTTAATTAATACATCATATTGTTTTTTTATTTTGGATTTAATCTTTATTATTTTATTATTATTTATTTTATTTATAATCATTTTTTATTAAAATTTTCTTTTTAAATTTTCATCCCTCAATATTTTATTTATTAGAATTTTCTTAATTTTTTAGGTTGTATATTTAAAACATTGAATTGGATTAGCATAGATTTTTTTTAATTTTTTTTATATAATTAATTTTTTATTTTTTTTATGAGATTATTCTAATTTTAAATATCATATCAATAATTTTACGAGCTAACCCAACTTAACTAGGCCAATATTATTTTTTTATTACTCAATTTTTTTATTATATTATAAAATTAATCAAAATTTAACTCAACACTCTGGTTTTTTTTTAATTCTATTAAAAACACTTACGTGATCTTAATACTTTTTTTTAACATTTGTTGACTAAAGTTTTAGGATAGTAAATGTAATTTCTCTCTTTTCCTAGTAATGATAAACAATAGAATAGACTACTCCACTAAAGGACAGAAACCCAATTCAGCTCAAGGATACAAAAACATGGCCACAAAAAAGTCATTATCTCTGCCTTTCCTTTGCTCGCTCTTCCTCTCTTCTTCAAAATCTCAACTGGATAGCGTTTTAGCAACACTAAGAAGAGAAGCGACTAAACTTGCCGGTTTCCATCAGTTTCTGGTCTCATCTCAGTTTAGCCAGCTAATGAAGCAATGATAGAACTGTTCATCCATCCTTTCTTTAGCCTTGTCATCTGAGCCCTAACCTTTTGATGCGTAAACCAACAGATGGTCTTCTAGAGGTTGAAAGGATCAAGGATGACATTAAGATTAGTCTCAGTACAAAATGTAACCCAGAATCCCCCAATATTCACTTGCTGCAGAAAACCAACCTTTCAGTCCAAGGGTCATATGCCCCTCAAGGTCCTGGTGTCTAATATAAGTAGAAGAATAGGAGCAATAGCAGCAGTGGCAACAATTGTATTGGTAAAGGAAGCAATGTTTAGTCAAGATATTGCAAATGGACTAGAATTCAGGTTTGCAACTCCTGATCGAAGATCAGTTGAAGAAGCTGAGAGTGGAGTCAGAGACTACGCACAATCTTTGTTGCAATTGAAAGATCTGTTAGGGTCACAATCTTGGAAAGAAGCACAGAAAGTGCTTAGAAGGCGCTCTTCAAACTTGAAGCTGGATCTTTATACTGTAATTGAAAGCAAACCTGGAAAGGACAGGACTCAACTGAGGACCCTGTATTCCAATCTCTTCAACAATGTAACCAAAGTAAGTACTTTTAACGCCCTTTTTTCATGTATGGAGGATCTTTTCTGGAATGATTTTTGTGGCACTGTTATTAGATTTTCATGAACTTAATGGTGACAATTGGCTTATTCAGTTGGACGCCTTGAACATTGGTTACCAGTACTTTTTTAGCTAATTTGTTACTCATGACTTACTTTCGTGTTATACTCTTTTGTTTTTAGAAACAATACTGTTCCTGGAGCTGACAACGTTGAATTTAATGGAAATTTTGCAGCTAGACTATGCAGTAAGAGAGAAAGATATTTCACTTGTGTGGCAATGCTACGAAAATATTGTTGCGGCCTATGATCATATCTTGTCTAGGATATGATCTCCAAATGGTGCTTGCCCCACCTCCCTGTTGATCGAAGAAGCTGAGATCAAACCTTATGACCTGAACCCGGTGTATGATGTCGTAGCCCTTTTACTTTTTACATTGATTAAGAACTTCAGCCATTTTTCAGTGCATTGTTTCATTTGCTGGTTTGCAACAATCATTTAATAAAAAAAACAATAGATTGAGATTACTGCGATAGACACAACTGAAACATCAGCAGCATGGAAGATCTGAGAACGTTCACTCGTCTAGATTTCTGGAAGTTTATTGAATTTTTATTCGCCCCACATACAAGCGCTTTAAAAAGTAGCAATCGTATTCTAGGGTGGTTTATTTTACAAGATCTTTCCAAAACCTTTCCAAATTTTAAAGCAAAACTATGCCCTATCTGATAAAAATTCAAGAAGTGGTGATTATACAAAATTTGAACACTTCCAGAATATCACTTGCAGAAACTCTGGAAGGACATTGCCTCTATTGGCTGTATGGAAAATCCACCAATTTGTCTTTCCCAGGAAACCATGGTTGTTCCAAGAATGATGAGATTAAGGTCTGCTGGTCATCCCAATATTTCTGATATTTTGTTGAAGACATCCATAACCTGCATGGAGAAGAAAACATCCCAAGTTCTCCAGTTCAGATATTTCAGAGAGCTATTGAATTGATGCTACTTAAAACCTATAAGCCCGAGGTGTTTCTTTGAGTAACAAATGAATATGCACTGTGAAAGAATGGGAGAACACAGCTAAAGTATGTTTGGAGTTGTGGTTGCCTTGGTTACAAAAAAGGGAGGAAGTTATCAATCAAAGGTGAGGAAAACCATTTTACAGGAGAATGTTGTTTGCAGTTATTTTGGAAAACTATCTGAGGTCTTCAAGTAAATTAACCTTGAAATAATTCATGCCGATGAGGTTTTTGCTGGACACAAATACAATAATACAACACATAATAATAGAACAAAAGGCAATGTAGTCCTCCAGGTAGAAAGTTGACATTTCAAAAGACCAAAACTAGTAGATTATTAATGTAATTACAGCGACAAACAATTTTCTATAATTGATGAAGCATGTCTGTGATAAGAAGAGAAAGGTTATACCTCCTTGTCATTCTGATATTTGGCAATGCTTAGTGGGTTCTGTGAACACTGCAAAATGGCCAAAATATTACAAAGATGGTTAGATTTCATAAAATTAATTGTAAGTCAGTTGCAATATACCTCCATAATGGCTTGTTGAACTCTAGGATTTTGAAATGCCAGGGCAACATCAGGATTGGCCATGATTTTTGAGATGACTTCTTCAGGTGTAAGGCCAATCTGATCTGCAAAACACAAATGACCATAAAACCACACAATAAGAAAATAAAAGGTGATTTTCATATTATCTGCATCAAATGTAAAATTAGAGTCTGAAAACAAAAGTTGAACAAGTTCCAAGTACATCCAGCATAAATCATGCAGCAGTTTTGGGTAAGCTGAATCCTGAACATAGGTGGATTTATAAACCTTCGCATCTTAACCATTGATTAAATAACAATAGGCACTCTCAGAAATCATAACCCGGATATTTTACCAGAGCACAAAAACTTCATGCTAATAGAGCCAAAAATCTTGTTAATCATGAAATGTTCTTTCATCATTATTAATTTATTCCTAATCCATATGTTACATTATGCAATCAATTCAGTCTGGCACCTCTGTTAAATGCAAATTTGGAGATAATCTGTCGCGTCCACTGAAATGAACAATCAAGTTCAGGACAATACTAGTAATGCATGTCAAGCTCGGGTAGGGAAAGAGAAGATACAATGATGAGATGAAAAAAGAAAATGGGGGGAAAGAGTAATAAAAATTCCTGGAAAAAGTTTATGATATCATTTATGAAATTATTGGAGAACATCAAAATTCATTAAATCACTCTTCATTGAGCAGATCAAGCTGAGAGAATGTATTGGGGCCAAATTGAGCAGATCAAGCCTAAATATGCCAGCATTGCAGCCAAAAGACTTTAACAACCAAGTTTATAAAATCCCTTATAAAAAAAAGAAAAAAGAAAAAAGAATGGTAGCAAGAAGGCAAACAACAATCCAATAAATTAATGTTCTCAAATTATATTCATAAACATTTGGAAGATGAAACATATAGCAGAAACAATCAATGCCAAACTCACCAAATTGCTGCTTAACCTCAGGACTGCTGAGATCAAAATTTTTTAAAGAATCCACCATCCGGCTGTCCCATTCACTGCTTCCACTCATATTATTTCTGGAAAAAAAATACAGCAAATGAAGTTAGATCCATGAAAAACTGGCTCTTCATTGGGCTATGCTTATAATAAAACGTATCAGTAGAAAAGCACCTTGCTGAACATTAAGAAAAAAGGAATAAAAAATTATAATAACAGAACATCCAATACAACTGGAAAAATAACTCCACACAAACTATTGACACATATCTGATGTGAAGGGACCGCATGCAGAAATTTCTGATATCAAAGCATAAAGTAAACGGGTTTAAAATATCATTCAGAAACCTGAATGTAAATGCATTGAAATCCCCAATCCAGATAGATTTGAAATATCAGTGAGAAAACAATAGAAATTAGCACAATAGCATCTCATAATGGTTAATGATATATTAATAAATTTCCTCAACACACCACGCCTTCATATACTATGAAAGAATCAAAACATAAGGCTCAATATCATCAAGGTCAAACACGCTGTCAACATTAAGCATCATCAAACAAAATTAACTGCAAAAGAGCTGGAACAAGTGCTTACAGCATTTCTTCCAATTGTTGTCGGTATTGTGGATTTTGCAGCATCCCTATTACATAGTCATAGTGCACAGCACAGAAAACCATAATGTGTCAACAGATATTCACACTTAATCTAGAGTTGCTAAAATTAATGAATTTTACATTTGGATATGAAAAACAAACCCAGGCTATTGGTTGCATCAACAAAAGTAATAACAAAATAGCAGTGAACCATGAAGGAAGACAACCAACTCAAGATCCCCACCCCACCCCCCTCGGAAAAACAAAAGCCATGCAAACATCTAGATTGAAAATACATTACATGCGAAATAATTGACCTAATAATGATAGCAAATCACATCCACAAAGAAAGGACATGCAATGAACTTGAATTCCCACTACCTACACAAATTGTGCACTACATATTTAAGCATTCACTTAAACACTGATGATTTTGATACCATGTTAAACAACAAGAAACAATGGTCTGTGATGCAATATATTTACAAGATTCTCAAATACTACATCCAAAGTAAACCTTCTCGTGAGAATCTACATCAATGAAGGTTTGACTTACATTTGAAGGTGGTAGGGTTCCTCATTTCCTCGGGTAAATACCTGCAAGGATATGAGAAGAATCAAACTGTAAAAAGAAAACATGAAATGGGGCATCTAATTTTACAGGGTAATTAACCATAAGTAATTCAGACAAACAAAAAAGTAAGGCCCAGCATATGTTTATATGAAAAAAAGAGCACGAAGAGAACTAACATGGTCACTGAAGTTAATTGCAAATAAAGAAATTCCAGGAGAATGGAACAGCAGCACAATGAATTTACAACACTAGGGAAAGCACAAAATGATTTTGTTTTGAGGAAAAGAAGCTATATTACGGATAAACCATCTTTTGCACTGTTGGATCGTCCATCATTTTCTCCAAAGCTTCCACGGATAAGAAAGATCCTGCCTTTTCTGTCCATGAATAAATATCAACTCAGAAAGCTTTTTTTTGAAAAAAAAAATATCAGAGAATACTGAATGGGAATTAAGGCCATAAATAGCAATCAAGCACATGGTGTCATGTGGGAAAAGTCAAAGGCTACAAAACATCAAATTAGAACATGCTTCCATGTTCCCACCTGAAATCATCCTCAAACTACAACTCCATACAGCTCTGAGTGAGAAATTGCTTCATTCATATCACTTATCAAGAGCAGTGTGACATGATGAGCTAATACAGTTGGATGTAAATGAATGATTCTCTACACAACAATTATATCACTTATCAAGAATAGGACATGATGAGCTAATACAGCTGGTGTAAATGGATGATTCTCTACACAACTATTGGATCTGAATGGACGATTCCCTATACACATGCATATAGCAATACCATGGCAATGCAAGCAATTACATTATATGCAACTGAAAATCATCAGCCCGCTAAAACAAACAATAAAATTCCTAAGAGGTTAATCTTGAATAGTCACACTAAACATTCAAACAGGCTTTAAAATCCTACCACCACCTGCTAAAGATTTTTATTAATTGCATATTTCCTTTTAAAAATGGGTATTGATCTTTGCATCATAAATGCTTTTAAGTTCTGTATCTTCTGCTAGCCTATTATCCAACCCAGTCTCCTATTTTCTTCTAGCAAACATTTTTGAAGACCCTCAAGTGAAAACCGTTTGGGCTTGAAACTTGCACATGCCAACACTACCTTGTGTTTAATTTTTTTATCAAATAAATGAAGATGGTGAGATTCAAACTCATAACCGCTTGGTTATCAAGGCTCTGATACCATGTCATCTAACCAATTTAACTCAAAATCTTAATCTATTAGGTGAGGTCTCAAGATATGATTTATATTATTCTCTAATAGAACTAGAATACCAAAACACTAATAGATTATAAAAGTTGACTTCATAAGTCCATGAATTCTTGGTTTCATGATTAGAAAAAAAGTTAGAACACATAAAAGTAACATGTGAACTGCAAAGAAGAAATGGCAAGATAAGTTTTGTATCTCAATGCACAAGACAATGAGTAGTTTTAGTTGTCTTTTTTACTTACGACTAGATTGAGAACTCTCGGAAGCACCTGGGCCCTGATTAAAAGAAGCTCCATTTTGAGAGGCCTGCATATTGTGTTGAAATAATTACATCTGAAAAAGTTTAATATAGAATAGAGATAAGTTTCAACAATAAAGACTTACCTCCTTCGCAAACTGAACATCCTTGGATGAGCTTGTATCGATGACATCTTCAACACTTGAAAAAGGAGTGTTCAGCGAGGTTTCTTCAGGAGAAACATCCACAAAAGCTGCAAGAAGAAGCTGCATTACACTTTCTTATGGAGAACATTTCTAAAAATCTTATAAGCAAGTGCCCAATACTAAATTGGGCAATAGAAGTTTAGCATTTCTGAGGTATGTTCAGTTTTGAAGTTATAGTTGTGCATGAGTGGAGCAAACAGTGAAGGCAATAGAGGAACATGAACAGGAAAAAAAGAAGGAAAGGAAATAGAAATAGAAGGGAAATTCAATATTTCTCAGTAACCAATTATCAGTCGTCAATCAGCCAAATAGCAACCCCTAAACAGCATAAGAACTCACAACCAAAGATTCTGTCATACCGAATTTCCTTGGCTCCTCCTTTATCTCTCTTTCCTGTAGTGTATCAGTTTCCTTTTCCTTTCTAGCATCAGTTTCTGGAGCTGCTTCTACTTTTGTGGCAGGAATATCTACTGTGACTGCAGGTTGAGAAGCAGCTTGAAAAGGTGAGGTTGCAGGCTGTGATGCTGGTGGTGGAGAAAATGGAAAAGGTGACCTTGAAGAAAATGCGGGATTGAATTGGTTATTTTGTGCATTCATCTGCTCTGTCAAAGATTTGAAAGCTTGTTGCATGGCATAATTCTGAAAGAAAAGATGAGCATAAAGAAATAACTTAAGTTAAATACGGAATGTTTATAGCTATCTCTGAACAAAGAGGTGAAACTTGGACTGATAAAGATGCATGCAAAATAGATTAGAATGACTAGTTAAGTTATTTGCAAAGTTAATTGATTGAGTTGCAAAGATCATACTGTTTGCCTGAAAATGATATATGCTAAGCCAAAATGTTGTGTATACAGGGAAGGAGCAGTTGTCTTGAAATAACCCAAAGAAGTTTAGAAAGGAACACGTGAGGGTCGAATGCAAAGCATGCCACTAGTAGAATTGAGGTCGAAGGTAGAATGTGAAGGTCCTTTAACTGAGGTCAAAGTGTACCACTAGTTTCAATGGAAATGCCCGCATTGAGGTCAAAGGTCCTCTAGTTTTTGAAAAGTAGATCCCATAAGATGCAGTTATTTTTATAACATCTCTCCTCTAGGAACTGAGACACGTGATTTCAATAGCAGGCAGTAGGTGCTAGAAAAAAACTAATTCACCAGAAGCTTCACTTATCCATGAAAATTGAATCAAGTCAAATTTAATTACTCAAAATATTTGAAACTACAAATTAGAGAAAATCATTGACAAAGACAAGTTAGAAGAAAACACTGGGTTGAGAAATTAGAACAAATCTGAAGTGCTAATTATCCACCTACAAAAGAAAGCACCAACCCCCTAACTACTGTTAGATCAAGCAATTTGGTTCAGAATGAGTAAGAGTCATTTAATTAAAGTTGGCATAATGAACCTTCAATAGAGTTGAAATGAGAAGGAATAGAGCAGAGGACCTCAATCCAAACAAATCAATTTTCACAGAAGGAAAATAAATGTCATTAAATTTCAAAACACCATACAAAATTTAATTACATTGATGGATCTGTAGAAGGCTGTCTTGAAAGACTAGGGGCATTAAATGTACATGTATTAAATTAATGGATTGAACAAAACAAAAAGGTGAAAAGGAAAAAAATTTGCGAGCAGTATGAAATAGGGGAAAACATAGGACGGACTAAAGCTAAGACGGACACTGAGGGGAAAACAGGGCAGACTTTTAAGAGAAAACAGAATGAGGAAAGAAGCATCTGAAAATTTAATATGAGACAGAGACATGAATTTGTTGCTGACCTCAAGGAAGAAACTGAAAAATGAAAAAGGAGAGGAAAAGGAAATACTTATGCCATCTATCACCGCACCAAATATACACATAAATTATTAGGCAGAAACTCTCAACAACTGATCCTAAGTGAACTAGGAACCTTTAAACCCCAACCTTGACTCTAAATCCCAATTCTATAGCACACAAATTGATAGGTAGTTAGGAAATAAAAAAAATTTAAAAAAAAAAAACTCTACAAGGAATAGGAGTCAATGACATACCAGTTTCCACGCCTTAAATTTTACAAACTACTTACTACGAATTTCTTTCCATAAATGCAACATCAAATGGTGACAAGTAATTTACGATTAAAAAAAAATCCTCGGTCATCATTCCATTGCATAGTTGCTCAGCAAGAAGACCAGAAAATTCAGCAAAACACAGACATCTGTACCTTGCAGGAGATAAGAACTCACCTTTAACCGTGTAGCCACCTGTACATTTGATAAAACACAATGTTATACAACAAAGAACAAAAAAAAATAACAAATGGATAAAAGTACATATAAAACAGCGATTCTCACCCATGAAAAAATTGCTGACAACGCAACACCAACTCCAACCCAAAACAGTGGCGATCCTCTACAAACACACAATCAAGAAACAAAATAAGCATCCATCCACACATAAAAACAAAGAACACCCATATAACTAGGGTAAGCCAATGCAAAGCTAGCTAAAAATCTGAGATGCTAAATGCTAGAAAGAGAATTCATTACATTTGTGAAGGCGGTGGCGAAACTGACTGTGAATTAACTCCAACAGAAGCCGTCTGTTGTCCACTTGATGACGAAATGCTAGCAAAATATTCACTCCCTAATTTCCGTATCACATTATAACACAAACTTAGCAAAACCCAAAAACCAAAATCATTAAAACAAACAAACTTTAACACAAAATAAAAATAACCCTACAAGTAAAATAACAAAAGGAAGAGACTTTGAGGTTAATTAGTAATTGAGGGGCTGAAAGTTACCATTTTTTGAGGTTCTACGAGGACCATGAGATTGGGAAAGGGCAGAAATGGAAATTCTCGAAGAATGAGGGACAGTTTTGGAAGTTCTGTGAGGGAAAGGAAGTGAGGGTCTGGTTGTGGATATGGAGAATTTAGGGGTGGTAGGGTTTTTGAGTGAAGTTGGGTATCCCATAACTAATTTAGGCGAAGAAGAAGAGAGTAGAGACAATCTAGGGTTTTCCATGTTTCGGGGTTTGGATTTTGATTTCTAAAACCCTGAACCAAAGAATTAGAGCATGAAGAAGTGGCAGAAGAGATTTCACTCTGGTCTGTGTGGTTTCAACGACGAGAGGAAGAGACAGGAGTGGAAGGGAAAATGAAGCTAATTTTGTCAAACCCGGCACGGTTTGGGTTGAGCCCGGGCCAGTTGAATTGGTTTGATCCATAACCGAGACCTAGAAACTGTTGAAAAGTGCGCCCGCTTTTATTTTCTAGGCTGTTTATTTTTGTCTTTTAAAAACAATTTAAAAAATAAATTTTTTTCTTTAAATTAATATATTTTTTATATTTTTAAAACAATGCAATGATATCAAAACAAATTTAAAAATAAAAAGTATTATTTTAATATATTTATAAATAAAAAATATTTTAAAAAATAACTTAATCACACTTTTAAACAGAGTTTTAATGATTTTTTTTATAATTTTAATGTATAGATATTATAAATAAAAAAATAACTAATTTTTAAATAAAAAATATTTTTAAAAAACATTTTACATCACCATGCACATTATAAATATAAATTGTAGAGTTATCTCAACTATGTATGATTAATGTCAGGGCCTTGGGATAAAAGAGAAGATATAGCATAAATTGTGATGTATGTGTTTTTTGTTGGAAAAAAAATATAAGATAGATGAAGCCTACATGGTTGCGGTTAATTTTTAAAATATTATTTTATTAAAAAATATATTAAAATAATATTTTTTTATTTTTAAAAAATTATTTTTAACAACATCATATTAAAATGATTTGAAAACACTAAAAATATATTAATTTAAAGAAAGAAAAAAATAATAAATAATAATTTTTAAAAAAAATATTTTTAAAATACAAAAATAAATATTATTTTGTTTCTTGTGTTTTAAAACAATGACAAAATCAGGACCTAAGATTGTATTTGATTAATATTAATAAGATCTATATGCGTTTAGGTCACTGTAATATTAGATATAAAAGCACAAATTAAATAATCAAAATATTTGAAAATATCTAGAAAGATATTAAGGAGTCAGCCTAATTCAATCTTTGCTCATTATATTTGAAGAAAGGAAAGGTCCCAAATTATCAATTTTTTAATTGTTGAAACTTTTTTTTGACCGATCGATAGCTTCACTCCTAATATTAATAAAATCAAAATAACATGTGAATTGATAAAAAAAAATCAATTTAACTGGAAAAATAAAATAATATATATGTTTGATTGAAAATAAAAATAAAAATAAAAACATATAATAAATATATTTATACAATAACTCTACAATGAATTTTTATTATTATTTTAAATAAAAAAAAAAACAAAAAACATATCATTTTTAATTTTCATTGTAGTTTGTTTTTGTGGTTGAAACTATATTTTGATGTGTTTTGTTAAATTTATATTTTTTAATAATTTTAATATAATGATATAAAAAAATATTTTTATATATTTTTAAATCAAAAACATTTTAAAAAAAATTTATTCGTATATTTGGAACAAAACATAGTTATTAAACCCGATCCAAGCCTGGCCAAGGAGCCAGGTCCCAAGTTTCATAGGTCGACCCGGGTCAATTTGAAAAAAAAAAAAACTTTAATACTTTATATGAAAAAATTAAGAAAAAATCCATGTAAATATAGGCTATACATATAATAAATAATAAAGTTTAGAAGAATATTTAAAAGAGTGTTTTATTCAACATTAAAAAGATATTATATTAAGCTTTTAAGTTGAAGTATTTAAACAAAATTTTTTTTTATCATACATTAAAAAAACATAGCTTTTTTCTTGTGAGTATATAATATATATGCTCATGTATTTCAAATCACACGTTGAAAAAAAATAACTTTTTTCTTAGAAACATCGAATATATATATTAATGTGTTTCAAATCTTAAATTGTAAAAACGTAACTTTTTTCTTGAGAATATGTAGTATATATACTAACGAGTTTTCAAATTCCACATTTAAAAACATAGTTTTTTTCTCGTAAACATAGATTATATATTAATGTATTTCAAATCTCACATTAAAAAAAATAACTTTTTTTTTGGAGCATGGAGTATATATACTAATAGTTTTAAATTCTACATTGAAAAAAAAAATATTTTTTCTTTAGAATATTGAATATATATACTAATAGGTTTCAAATCTCACATTAAAAGGATACTATGTTATATTTTTAAGTTGAAGTATTTAAACCAAAAGATTTTTTTATCATATATTAAAAAACATAATTTGTTTTTTTAGAAATATGGAGTATATATGCTAATAATTTTTAAATCTTATATTTAAAAACAAAACATACCAAGTCTTGATCAGATCTTGTCTAGATCATAGGTTGACCATCAAATTTATCAAATTTGACTGAATTGTTAAATTGATAGGTATATTGATCTATCAAATCAAACCGTACTGAGTTTAATAATACAGGCAAAACAACCCAGCAATGCCAGGACTTCAGAAAAAAAAATTCAAGCCTATTCCTGGTCAATTGTACCAGCACAAATTCTAGGCCCATGGCCCACATAAAACAATATAAACAAGGGACTAGGGTCACAAACCATGAAACAAAGCAAAGCCCCCAACGCCTTAAACGCGTAAACTTGCTCTCCAATCTCTTCCCTCTCTCTCCTCTATAAATACCCCCGCCTTCCTCGAGACACATCCCTCAATCCCTCAAAAATAAATCCCTAGAAAAAAGCCCTGGATCTCACCCTCGATAAAAATCCCCCGCCTAAACCTGAATCCCCAGTTTCCCTCCCTCCCTCTCTCTAGATCTTACCCCGATCTTTGATTCTACAGGTACTCACCCTCTCCTCCTCTCTCGGTGTTGTGTTTTTAGGTTTCGATTCCAGGGATCTTGACTTGTGTTTGTTGGCTGAGTTATTGACTTCAGTAGCTTTATGCTTTAAGGGACTTAGAAGTTTTCTTTTATTTTCTGCCTTTTTTTGGGGTTTTTTGTTCCTTTTTCATTTCAGAGGCTCTGTTTGTTTGTTTGTTTGTTTAGGGATTTGAAGCTGTGGGATTTTGTGATTTTTTTTTGAAAATCTTAGATCCGTAATAGCAGCATCTGAGGTTTATTTTGTTGCTTCACGCATGATTCGGATCTAATATTTCTCGACGAGGAATCTTTGTATATTGACGAGAAATTGGAGTGAACAACAAAAAACCAAATTTTAAGGGTTTATTGTTTGTTCTTGAATGGTCAATGTTTTAGTCCGAGTGTTTGAACTTCTGAGATTCATTTTATAACTAATTAAAGTTGTTTTTCTTGTTGTAAAGTTATTTTTTCTGTCTCTTTTCCTAACAGAAATAGGAGTTTCAGCATGCTAGTTAGATTTGTTTGTTTTATGTTGTTGACTGAGCATTTTGGTAAATTGTTGGTGTTTTTGTGACATTTTTCAGAGATCGAGACTGAATTCTATTACTCTTTAAGTGTTAAAAGTTACAATATTTAGTATCTGGCACACCATTGCTTGCCTATATATAGCTTCTGTTGAAAATCTTATTGGTGTGGTGGAGACATTAACAATAGATCTATTGTTAATATGTGCTTTCTAAGGGTTGTGCTGTAAGGGACTGTTGGTGAATGTTGACTAAGCATGTATTATTTCTTATGCCAATGTTTTGATACTGATCATTGCATTGATTTTTCCTTTGTATCTTCACATAGCAGGTTTACTTACTGCTCATTTTCTCAAAAACGTTTGTGCTGCTGCTGCAATTTCAATGGCTGCAACTGTGGATATGTCTCTTGATGACATTATAAAGAAAAACAGGGAGAGAGGTAGAGGACGAGGTAGGGCCAGCCATGGACGTGGCCGTGGACGTGGGCCTGTTAGGTCCTTTAATAATGGAAGGATGTCAGGGGCCGTTCGAAGAGGCCCTCTCTCAGTGAATGCTTGGCCATCAAAATACTCCATTGCTAAGGCAAGCTCAAAACTGTGGATGGTATATGCATATGATTCAGATCCTTCTAGGATTATGAAATCCAAATGGAAGGGATCTCTATTACGCTAAAAGTCAAAATACAGTGGATCTTAATATTAATTTGTTCATGGCAAAGCTCACTTGGCCTCATCCACTAAAGCATTACTGTTCGTTGCATTTATATCATTATCTTGGGATTTAGCTGTACTTTTGGGTTATTGGGTCTGTATACTGGGGATTTTCCACAGATCTGATATGACGTGGGTCTGTGCAGAAGTTTTTCTGGTCCTCATCCAGTTATCATGCTACTCCCTAGCATTTTATCCTGGGCTTCATAGGTGAATATTTGGGAATGGAGTTCGCACCAGTAGCATAATGTCAGTTAACAATTAGTCCTCTATATAATCCATATTATACAGTTCTAGCTTTTGACTTGTTTAGACGGAAAGATTATGATGGATCCTCCTGTTATGTGCGGAATTTCTTCGGTGCGAGAACTCATCTCTCCTAGTTCATGGTGTTTTTGCAAAGGAGTTCCTTCGCTTAACTTCAGAACTGGAGCTCTCACCTATATCATAGCACTGGTTTTCACATGCAGTGGGTCGAATCCTTTACTCCTATCTGCCATCTATTAATTCAACCTCCTGAAGTTTGGAGACATGGTTACTTGATCTATTTACTAAACTGCAGTTGCTTTTTATCTTATGGGAAATTCCTCAACTGAGATTGATATTGGAGATGGTGAACTTGTTATGGAAATAAGCTGACATGTTCTATTTGATGTCATCAGCCTTCTCGCAGAGTCAGGAGTTTGCCTTGGCAGCATGATTTGCTTGAGGATAGCATTAGAGCTGCAGGAATAACAGGAGTAGAAGTTGGAACCAAGTTATATGTTTCAAACTTGGATTATGGGGTGACCAACGAAGACATAAGGGTACAACTTAAGCAATATGTTTTCATCATAGATGCTCTGTGTGCTGTTTTGGCTTTCTAAAATAAGTTTTCTGGGAAACTCAGGAGCTCTTCGCAGAGGTTGGAGATCTGAAACGATATGCTGTTCACTATGACAAAGATGGTCGCTCTAGTGTAAGCTCAATTTCTTAATATCTGAACTTATTTATGTTAGTGCTGCTACCATGTGGTTGGATCTTGAATATCATTTGATTCTCTCTCTGGAAGTTTGGTTTTATATCATTTAATAAATTATGAGTTGCATGTTAAAGGCTGGGAGGTTTCATTAATCTTGTGCTGACCACAAGGAAGAGTAATTGCTTGCATCTGCCTGCATTTACAAGGACATGTGATATATCTAGTGAAATCATGAAATCTCAATCTGGATGTGTTTGCTATGAGATGAAAAATAGGGGTGAATCATTTTATTGTCAATGGCAAGAAGGAGAAAAGAATATCTGTAAGGAAAAACCAGAAAAAATTATTAATGTCCTGGGCAGGTCTGTTAGCTGGACTTGCAAACTGTCAGATCTGCAGAATTAATGTTTTTGTTCTTAAACACAGACTTGGCAAAGAGAAGGAAAAAAATTCCTATCTGCTTATCGTAATATTTTGGTTAGATGCTAACTACAAATTATCTCCTTTGACGTATTCACCTCAGCCCATTGGTTCCTCACTCACACTTTTGCATGCACCTATGATACTGGTCCAGTGAAGAGCCTGCTTTTCATGGTCCTTTTTGTTTCCTTTGTGGTGCTTTTAGTGCCTCTCATGAGTTATTTACATAGATTTTTTGTTGAAATGGTTTTTGATCATGTCCTAAAAATTAGATGAATACCCAACATGCTACAGGAAAACACCCACTGTTTTCATAAATAAATAGACATTTACAGCGCTCTTGTGGTTCATGTGTCTTAAGTTTGTTAGTCATAGCTTTTTCCTCAGTACATTGATTGGCTTTGTTTAAACTTGCCATTTACTGTTTTGGTTTCTAAGTGTTCTCCCTGGATAGGAAACTTCTAATGTTTATAGCTTGGTAACAGGGCTCAGCTGAAGTTATGTATACAAGAAGAAGCGATGCATTTGCTGCTCTTAAGAAGTATAACAATGTTCTGTTAGATGGAAAGCCCATGAAGATTGAGATTGTGGGTCCCAATCCAGCGGTGCCTATTTCAGCTCGAATGAATGTTGCTGGAGTAAATGGAAAGAAGAAGAGAACTGTTGTTACAACGTATGTGGTTTTTTTGCTTGTCTTTGTTCTCATTATTTGATTTGATGTTGCATTCTTCATATGAATCTGTCAATCTATTAGGACCTTTTCTGGTGAACTATCAAATGTTTTGCATTTGCTATAGAACTTTTTAACTTTTTCATGGGTAGCTCACTTTCCTTGTGTGCTTGAAGCTGGAATCCAAGCTTGCAAGAGTTTGTAGACTGTATGAGGTCACAGTGCTTGTTGTCTGGCTGTAGTTTGATTTCCTTTGACAATTTAGTTATGGCTGATTTTGTTGTTCAATAAGAAGGGATCAATAGCTTCGGTCTTGTAATGAGAAAATTAGCTTTTCATTCATGCATGTTTACTGGCTGTTTGGCTGGAGTCCTGGTTAACATGAAGATTGCATCTTTCTCATTATGTCACTCTCTTGAACACTGTTATCTGTTTGAGGGTGTGATGGAAATTGGAAAGCATTACTTAGAAGCTTTTTCCTGAAGATGATAATTATATTTTCAGAACACTTCCATTGATAGTTTGAAAATTATGCAGACCTGGATTAGGTGGTGGAAGAGGTGCTGGTGCAAATAATCGTGGTTCTGGGTAAGCTTTTTCTTCTTCATATGTAGCTGTTTTGCTTGTTGGTTTAATTCCTTAAAACAGTATCGTTTCTGCCTGTTCTTTGTTTAGTTGTATTAATGTTAGTTTGAACAAAACTCCTTTGTTTCCCTTATTCTTCTCATGTCGAAGAGGTTTTATTTTTTATTTTACATCTTTTTTTATAATTTTTTTTTTGCTGTCTCTGTGCACAGTCAGAGTCATCGTGGAGGTGGGAATCTAAGGAATGGTACGAGGAATGGCCGTGGTCAAGCTCCTGGCCGTGGCCAAGCTCCTGGCCGAGGACGTGGCCGTGGGAAGAAGCATCCTGTTGAAAAGTCAGTAGATGAGCTGGACAAGGAATTGGAAAGTTACCATGCTGAAGCAATGCAAACTTAATTTCGAAAGTTGTTCGTTTCCAACTAGACATAGCATCAGTTTGTGTTCATCGCCGTTAGCTCCGCAAACTTGTTACTTGCAGTGATGTCTGTTGTTCCTTTTTTTGCTAACTTTTAACACTAGCTTGGAAGCTTTTTGTAACAGAGGATGTTGGTTGTCTTTCCAACTCATAATCGCCTTCGTATTTTCTTGATTCTCTATATATTTTATTTGTATATAGTTGTTATGAAGAGGCTAATATGACCATGCTACTAGCATCCTTGTTTAATATGGTATCATTTTATATCCAATACTTGTTAGAATGATTGTAAATCGAAATAAGGAAATGACTTTTCATTCTAGTTTGATCTCTTTGGAATTGGTGTGCTTGGGGTATTAAACATGGTAATATTCAATCAAGAATCATCATCCAAAAACTTGCTTATTTTTAAGAATTTGGTATTGTTGTGTTTTTTATTTCAAAAAATTGAAAGCAAAATGTGAAATTTTGGTCTTCGTTTTCAATGGACAGAATGAAAACGTGTTCCCAAAAGCTCTCGTAATTTATTTCTTACACTGATAAGGATTTAGGTTATGAGTTTGGGGTGGCTTGGGTGATCAGGTCCTTTACGCCAACGGTCCTGATCAAGTATTGGATGCTTTGAGGTCAGGCTGGGATCCGAGGGATGAGGCGATGGGATGCCGCCAAGTAGGATTCCTGGGAGTCAGGTAGAGATAAGGTGCCAGGGTCGTATCATCCGTGCAATCGAGAATTGAGACGAACAGAATGAAAGGATCACACCTTACATCTCTGAATAATATTATCATTGCTTTTACTGATTTGAATATCCGATGAAGATTAAGTGCTTCTTCTGAAAAAGAATTACAAAACAAAAAAGATGAAGAAAATGATACCACACAACCCCAAAGTTTCTTCTTGTCTGTATGTATTTGATGAAACATCAAACAAGCTAACACGCATGAAGAGGTGAGGTCAAAGCAATGCCAGCATCGATGCCTCAACATTCATTTACTTAGATGTTGGACAAGACATGCGTGCTTATGAAGACCTACTACCTGAATGATTGATAACTTGTTTAATAATCCAAGAACTTATGTAATCATGGATAATACTTACATGAACAAAACTAGCTCATCATTCTCCAACTTTATAGCATAGTAGCGTGGGTAGGATGAGAATTTATGTGATAATTTCTCCACATTGGGCGCCATATTAAGCATTCATGCCCCGGCAGTACGATTCTTTAAACAATTGCCCCTCGTTCAGGTTGCAGTCTTGCTCCAAAATATTGAACTTAGAATTCTTTAACGCGACTAACAAGCCCTTACATGAGTAAGCATCAGGAAGGATGAGTAGACACGAAATATTCGAGGGAGTTAATGAGCTCAGTTGATCCTGGAACAATTTCAAATCTGAGCTGATGCAATGTTTGCACAAGGGTTTTCTTTTTCATCCTTGGCTTTTATGCACTCCAGGCAAGATTTTGCATCTGAGAATGACAAATAGCATGAACAACATAGAACATAGCCACCGGATACAATGAAAAACCCCTTCCATGCGAGACAAGCACCCAAAGAACAAATGCGATTATAAAGACGATGGGTGGGGATGCATTTCTGCGCCGGTTCCCCATCTTCTCCCATAGCTGCAAACCAGGGGTTGTATGGCATCTTAGCAGGAGTTTTACACAAGATATACACACACTCTCAGCTTACTAAAAGGTCGAATGAAAGAATAAATTGTATTCATGAAGGTTGACCACCAGAAATGTTGTGAGTTGGAGCAGATACTTCTTTGTTTAAAACAAGGTGTCCTGACTCGCCCTTCTTGAAAAGATTTTTAACCACTTCATCCCAGTTAGTCTTTCTGCCAGTGGAGGTCGATTTGAATTGCGAGGCTTGGACGCCTTCAGACAGGGAAGGCTCTGTCCTGTTATCCTTCAAGGGTTCTACATCTGGGGTGGTCACAGCATGAGGAATATTTAAACTGACAGCTCTTTCCAATGCATTCCTGTGTTCTTGCTCAGCTGTCCGCATCCTTTCCAATTTCTGTACTTTTGGAGGAGTTGTAATGGTTCCAGAATCAATTTCCTTCATTTTCTGTGGAAAATCAATACCATTAACCGTCAGTAAACTGTTCAACAAATAAAGAAGTTGAGCCCTGGAAATTAAAGGGCAAAAGAAAAAAATCTCTCCCTCTGGTGTTACTTGTTTTGATACAAGTACCCTTATCAATCTTAAGGGAAGCAATTTTATGTAATCTTGGTGGCTGGCTTTAGTCAGTTGATAGTAAAGAACTACTATAGAATAGCAGTATTTAAATTGGACTGATGAAAAAGGGATTGGAAATGTCAATGCCCTGTGGGGTAAGAAGCATATATGCCTGACTTGTGTAAATGAGGAGAATGGGGGGGGGGGGGGGGGGGCGTCTGTCCGCAAGGAGAAAAATGTATCAAAATATCAGATTTGAATAAATCAAGCAGAAACACATTATATGCAGTTAGTACAAAGTTGCACAAAAAAGCTGTGGGCTGGCATGTGCATCTGTAGGGAGGAAGGAAGAAAGACAAAACACATCACCAAATCCAAATGGTTCAAATGATTGATCCAAATGACCTTCTTTGAATGGGAAAAAAGAGGGCATGTACTCAGATAAATGGCTAATTCCAGGTAGAGAAACTTTTGCAGTATGATACTAAAAGGTAAAACTATTTATTTTCTGTTTTTCTATAAAACGCGAGTGAAGAGACCAAGCTTTTACTGCTCTAACTTGCTAGTTGATTATAAATGAAATGGAACATTAACATGCTATCAAAAGGAAAGGACTTACCTGCAAGGCTTTCTCTGATTCCCTTTCTATCCAAATAATTCCATGATCAGATGTGGCATTACATGATAAGACAATGTGTTCAAACCTTCCATCTACAGGAATGGCAGTTCTGACCTCTGGAGGAAACCTCCCACATCTGTGACAACAAGAATAAGGAAAAATTTTCAGGACATGGACGAGTGTTTTCAGTGAGAATTATACCATCAATGTTCTAAAGGGAGAGAGGAAATTACTATGAATCAAACACCAAATCAAGGAGAATATAGTTATTTTCAAACCTAATTTTAACACAAGGATGGTAAAAGTTCACTTTATTAAAAAAAAGGTGCTAGTTAGCTGAATGATTAAACTGCATTCTTATCATTTTACAATCAATAATTGGGCAACTCAATGGATTATAAGTTAATGAAAGAGCATCTTGATGCAGACCGTCGAACGGTTGGTTTGTGTGATTGTTATTGAGAGAGACAGAATAAGGAGGGTTGAGCAACAATAGAAGATCATAGATTATAAAGGTAAGACCTATTTTAGCAATAAGAGGATGTCAAAAGCAAACTATGGTCTATAAATTTGATCAAAATTGCAAATTATGCATGTGAATACTTTGCAATAAAAAATTTGCTAGTTTTGTATACTGCTTAGGGCCATGGTAGGCTAATGCATTTTGTTAACAGAGCTGATAAATTGAACATGTTACCTGCAAAATCTTCTCTCTACAATATGATACATTCGTCCAGGGGCATAAAATCTTCTTGAATCTCTAAGCTTTCTACCTTCTGGAATGAAGGTATCTCTCAAACAAACCAAAAGCAACAAGCAGGGCAAGCTGTACAAAGGATCAACACCTCGTTTAAGAGATAATAATAGGAACTCACTCCACTAAGTTTACAAGGACGAGGATTTGTATGCAAAATGAAAGGCACAGATAGCCTCTACAATGACATGGACATAAGAATACCAACCAGAAGATTGACTTAAAGATGTCTTCCAATGGAGTAGCTGTTCTTGGTAAGAAATCATCCTGGATAAGAGCAATATGTTTACATCAAGGTAGTGCCTTTAACACTGAAATAGAGTGATCTAAGTAAATTACAACATTATTACAACGCAGATTCAAAGAATAACATGAAACATCTAGTACTGGCATCCTAATTACTTTCACAAAAATATGGTTGATTATGACATGCACACACTCAAAGAATGCTGATTTGTTTCATTTTATTTAGCTGGGAGGCAAGGTACTAACTGCACCATTCATCAACTTATTACGTTCTAAATTCTGCCCATCGTACAATACGAAACACAGATCAATTAGATTCTGCAACAACCAGGCATTTAAACTATGAAAGCACCAGTTAAAATGAAATATCCAACACCTCTTTAAACGACAGTTAAGTGCAAAGTCCTACAATTGCCTTAAAAAAAAATTCAAACCCGAAAGATCTTATCAGAAAATTCTACATAAATCAAACTTTTGACCAATCAGCATCAGAGAAAAATACACAAGACAGTCAAAACTAGTAGCCTTCATTGGCATCACAGATCAAACAAAATCACAGAACCAAATAAATCAATAAATACTAAACAACACAATCCATCGACAAAACTAACCTGCAAGATAACAGAGTGAATAACATCAGCATACTTAACAGCCAAATTAAGAGACATGCACCTTGCCGGAGCCATAGCATAACACCTAATCTTCTCTCTAGGAATCCCACCTAACTTATCTCTATGATTAACCGCTATAACAGTTAACAAAGCCACTACACCAGACCCTAAAGAATGCCCAGCGAAAACCATACCATACTCTTTCCCACTCTCCTCCCACAACCTCTTCAATGTCTCCCCTTCTTCATTCAATAACCAAACAGCAGACTTCATCAACCCATGATGCACAAAACCTCCATCAAACATCTGCATTCCTAATCTATTATCTAACAACGTTTTATAATCACTTTCTTTGTATAAATTCAATCCCCTAACCGCCAAAACAATCTCTTTATTATCATGGTCTGTGTAAATTACGTAAGGAGGGGCCCGCCCTTGTGTTTGTTCATAAGTTACACGTTTGATAACCCAATCAGGGTTTATTCGGAAACCATGTTGAGGAATGAATTGAGGGTTGTGAAGGTCTGGTTCGTAGACAGCAAGGACTAAACGGCACATACGAGGGACTGGTTCAAACTCTTCTGGTGATGCTAATGTCCAGTTTGCACTATCATTACCACTAATGTATGTGCAACGTTTCCAAACCCAGCGCGCAAAGCCTAATATAACTACGCATTCTACTCCACAACAGAGAGACATCTTTTCCGAATGGTTTTAGGTCTGGAGAGGGATTTGTGAAGTGAGGTTTCTACAGATTTGGAAAAGACTGGAGCTTTCAAGAGAAAGGTGTGATCTTGGAACACCAAAAAAAAAAAAAAAACTAGAGAGATAGAGGTTTTGAAGAGAAAGGAAAGAGCTTTTTGAGAGGTAAATAGCTGCAACTTACAGAGACACTCACAGAGAGAGAGAGAGAGAGAGAGGGGGGGGGGAAGAATATAAACTTGAGAGAGGTAACTAATTGGGTGTGTGCAGAGAGGGAGGGAGGGAGGTTGATAATTGCTTGGAATTTATGAGAAGATATTGGAAAGAGAGGGAGGAGGAATGGGGAGGAAAGTTGTGTCTGAGAGGGGAAAGTTTCAAGAAGAAGAGAGAGTGAGAAGGTGGGAAAGGCTTAGCATCATTGGAAAGAATGTTTATCATATAAGCTCACATGAAAAGGAAGCTTAGTGTTAGTCATATACGACAGTGAAAACAGTAGGATACCAATTTATAGAGAGAGAAGAGAGTGGAGGAAGGAGGGGATGCTAGAAGGAAGAGGATGGTGGAGTGGGAAGCTCAAGTAGGTGGAGGAGGGTGGGTGTGAATTGTGTATTGTCTTTTGTGTTATCTATTGAATTTTTCATATATTATTTGCTTAAATGTGAAGGATGATGAACTACTGTGTGACCTGTGAAGATGCTAGGTGCTTGTCTTGACTCTTGGGCACAACAACAGGAAGGATGTAGAGATTAATTTATTAGATTTTTTATAAAGCTTCATTGCATGTTAGGATAGGTGTAAAAACGGGGAATATAATGTCTTTTGGATACACTTTTGTCATTAAATTAAAATAGGAACTCGTGCTATTTTAATGTATTGTCTTTAAAAATAAAATAAAAATCTAAAAAAATAATTTTAATATATTTTTTAAAAATATATTATACCGTATTACAGCATCAACACATGAAATAATTATTATCAGTATATAAAATTATTTTTTAATGATTTTAATATAGTGTTTTTAAATTAATTTTGTAAAATGATATTAATATTGTTTTCGACTTAGAAGATAAAATTCAAGATTTTAGAACTTATTCTTTTTAATTTGAATGGATTCATGATGTTTATCAAACATCAAACACAATAGCCAGTATGCTGAGTTGACTTGATGAAATCATATATAGTTTAAACATAAATTCGAGTGATTAATTATCTTCATGAACTAGAAATTAATTCAATAACCAGTAATTAATTCTTCATTGTGTGGACACATTTATACTTGACAGGGTTTAAATCCCACAACAAATCAACAGTAATTAAATGACGGGAAATTCTGTAATCAATTAAACTCTTATATATTTGGTATAAATTAAAACAATATATGTGACAAACTGACCATGAGAATTTAATCAAAATCAAGAGCAATGCCCTCGTTTCCTTGCTGGTTACAAATTCTGTGATCTCTTCATTGGATTGACCCTCGAGGAGAGTATTAAATAAATTATGATTTTCCCTCTTCCCCTCCAAAATTAAATATTAGCCTACCAAAGCCATTCAGCATTCAGATTGTCGATCACAACGTTTCTTCGCCCTTGAAGAAGGAATATGCTCCGATTCCAGAAAACTTGGTAAATGCATGCAACTTCCCTTCTAGGGTTTGCCCATGCACATGTTTTTCTTCCAATCCTTATTGACATGGCACACATTCTATCTACGTAGAGCACAATTATTAAATTCAGTTTAATCTAGACTCAAGACCTAATTGAACTGTAATTAGGTTAAGTTGGGTTTAAAAAAACTAAATAGAAGTTGATTTGATCAAATTTAGATAGCCTAATTAGTTAATTTACTATCCCATCAAAACTTAATTTTATTTTTTAAAAAGTATAAAAATATATTGTTTTAATTCATCCGGATTAATACACTCAAGGGCGGGTTCGATTACTTTGGTGTAAGGAACAAGAATCTGTCATCATATTGTCCCAAAGTAAAATAACATAGATAGATGCAAAGATATGGAAAAGGCAAAAGGCTCAAGATGCCGGATGCCATCCCTTGAAGATTTGCAATTGTCCAGCTGTAACTCTCTCACCGTCATCTGAATTTTTAACCAATATTTTACATGACACGTGTGAAATATATAACTTATTTATTTTTGTGGTTGTATTATATTTTAAAAAAAATTATTTTTTTTATATTTTTAAATTATTTTAATATACTGATCTCAAAAATAAATTAAAAAAACAACATTTTAACTATTATAACAATATAAAAAACATAACCTTAATAAATTAAATTATGTCTAGTTTATTAGCTCAAAAACAAACAAGTAAATAAAAACAGGAAATGAATGAACAAACAAGGGAAGGTACAAGCAAGGGGTACAGTACTTCAAGAACAACTGTATCCAAACCGTTAAAAGACACCTATGAATTCATTTCCATAAAAGTTAGGTTTATTATAATATCTCCAATAAAAAATACTATTTTAAAAAATTAAATTTATAAATTAATATTTTAAATAATATAAATATAACTTTTCTTATAATATTTATTTTAATAGAAAAAAATTATTTAAAAAGCCAATTATATTATAGTAGAAGAAACTAGTGTTTTATTATTTCTTAATAAATTTAATGTTATTTTTTTTTTCACATAGCTATATTTAATTGATTTATTTTTTTAATGGTTTTATTTTATTGATTTTGGTTTTTTTAAAAAATATATAGGAATAATATTTGTGGGAAAGAAAAAATATTTTAACATTTTATTTAGTTTTTCTTTTAAAATGTGTAAAATAAATATAAAAAAATTAAAATAATACTTTTTAATATTTAACTTATCATTTGAGACATCCATTGACATGCCTCTTACAGTTGAGTTTCTAGAACCCATTGTTGTTTTACAAAAGTAACATGTCGACTTGTTAACTATGTGTGTACGGCATGCATATGTGGGTTAGTAAATTCATGTAATTCTTTTCGTTTTATATTCATACCTAGTAGATCTGTGTTTTTTCATCAGCTGCCATTTAATTTGTTAGTGGAGAAATCCATGAGAGAATTTAAAACATAAGTGATGATGATGATGATTCAAGCTTCCTATATTGCATTATTTAAAATTGTTATTTTAGGATATGCATAATTTAAAATTATTATTGATATATAGTAAAAGTAAATCACATATTACATGTCAAAGAATTATCTCAATCCAATAACTCAAGTTATAAATGAAGTTTAGGGTTATGATTTATATTATTCTCTAACACATCTCCTTAAATAAAAAAATTTTAAGCTTGAAATTTATGCAGGTTTACATTACTTTATATTTAATTTTTATCAAATAAATAAGATGATAAGATTATAACTCGTAACCATTTGATCATCAAAGCTTTGATACCATGATAAAAAATTAATTTAACCCAATAACTTAAACTATTAAATAAAATCTCAATATATAATTTATATTATTTTCTAATACCACCTCCAACTTAAAAATTTCCCATTATAAGTTTGGAATAATATATGGTTTTGTATTTATTTTTTATATCTCTCATTGGGATTCTATATTTACAACAACGCAAGGCTAAAAAATTCAGAAACTAATAATTTATGCAGCAAACTTGATGTACAAGAATGAGAACATAAATGGAAAGTAGCAAAACTAATGATTAAAAACCATATATGAATGTGAGAACGTGCTTGTTGAACACATCATTGGAGATTAAAATAATTTAAAAACATTCCATTCTTTATACTAACAACGAATGTCCTAAGAAACCATACAGCTTAGCTTGCTCATCCAAGGCCAAGGAAGCAGAAGTAAAATCCAATCTAGCAGGAAAAAAGAGCAACTTTTTCAGTAACTGTTTTCAACTAGTTGAAATAACGGGTTCTTCTAGTTATGCCCATTTCAACGTTCTGGTCTTAATTTCATTCAAGAGGGGAAAAACGTATCCCCAAGTTTTCTATAAAGTCAACTGTATTTTCCATGAAAAAGGGAGGGAATCACGCCTGTGATGTTTCTTGAAGTGTTTAGTCGAGAAAATCAGTGAGCAACGCCATTAATGTTACCTAGAGCAAACACCTAACGAAACTAATTTTGCTGACAGTAAGACGAGTTGGCCAACTGCTAGAAGAGGCCACCAAACCTCCCGAAACTTGAAAAGTTGCTCTCACTGAGACCCTCTATGCACAGTATCACCTATGATTTTGAAATTAATCACCTAATACTTGAAAACTTGAGGAGCTAGGCATGACTAAACAGGCAGTGGATAGGGCACTGAACTTAGTATAAATCCATGCCAATGATTCTCCACTCCTAAAGCAAGAACAAGCGAGTGAAGATTGGCAGAAAATGGCAATGCTAGGACTGGCTTTGGCTGCTTTCATTCTTGCAGCAAGGGCGACAACATTGGCGTCAGCTGCTTCACTTGTCACGTTTATTTTTGGTGACTCATTGACAGAAGTTGGAAACAACAAGTATCTTCAATATTCTCTTGCAAGGTCTGATTATCCGTGGTATGGGATCGATTATCCTGGTGGAAAGGCAACAGGAAGGTTCACAAATGGGATGACTGTTGGTGATAGAATTTGTAATGCTGCTACTAATTATCTTACAAATCAAATTTAAAACTTAGAGTTCTAAGAATTAGTGCTTGTTGGACTAACTTTTCTTTTCTTGATGTTTTTTTCTGGAATTTGAAGCTGCAAAACTTGGAATTCCCTCTCCGCCACCTTTCCTTTCTTTGTCAGAGAATGATGATGCATTACTTACGGGGGTTAATTATGCATCTGGTGGAGCAGGAATTCTTAATGAGACAGGATTATATTTTGTATGTTTGTTTTCTCTGCAGAAGAATCTATTTTGCTTAGAAGTTCTTGACAGCTTACTCTAAGTGCAACATAACCACACTTGTATAGTATTTAAACCCCCCCCCCCCCCCCTTTTTTTTTTGTTTTGTTAATTTTCTGTATTGCAGATTCAGAGATTATCCTTTTACGATCAGATAGAGTGCTTTAAGAAGACTAAGGAATCAATCAAGGCTAAAATAGGAGGACGTGCTGCCAACAAACTTTGCAATGAGGCCATGTACTTCATTGGACTTGGTAGGCATGCTTTGACAATTGAATGTATTGGTGACTCAGCTCCTTTTGCTAGGACAAAAAAACAGAGATGACAATTTATCTTTGGGTATCTTTGCAGGCAGTAATGACTATGTCAACAATTATTTACAGCCCTTTTTAGCAGATGGTCAGCAGTATACATCTGATGAGTTTGTAGAACTCCTGATATCTACACTGGACAAACAGCTTTCGGTAAAGAATACCTTCTCTACCTCTCTTTTCTTAAAATGTCTTCTGTGTTTTTGGTAGGTTTTGAAAACAATTCTCTAAGCAAGAAGCCATACATCATGAAACTTGATTATACCAGATGCTATACCAACTGGGTGCCAGAAAGGTTGTCTTCCATGGGCTTGGTCCTCTTGGCTGCATTCCTTCTCAGAGGGTGAAATCAAAGACAGGTCGATGCTTAAAGAGAGTAAACCAGTATGTGTTAGAATTCAACTCCAGAGTTAAGAAGCTGATCGCCACTCTAAACCAACGATTCCCAAATGCGAAACTAATATTTGCAGATACGTACGGAGATGTTTTGGACTTGATTGATAATCCCACTGCTTATGGCAAGTTCAACCATCTTTTAATCATTTTATCCTACAGATGCTTGAACTAGCTCTTTTCCCTGAGCAGTTCTTGTTTTATTTTTCAGGCTTCAAGATCTCCAACACTTCATGCTGCAACGTGGATACCACCATAGGTGGTTTGTGCTTGCCTAACTCAAAACTATGCAGCAACCGGAAGGACTACGTGTTCTGGGATGCTTTCCATCCTTCTGATGCAGCAAATGCAGTACTAGCAGAAAAGTTCTTTTCCACCCTGTTCTCAGGCCCGCCATCTGTGGCACCACCACCTTCTCATTGATTTATACCTCTGTGAACACCAAAGTTGAATCCATGGAGCTGCGGCTCACATCTATCAATATTACGTTTTTTTGATGAAGAGACGAACACTATATTCCATACTTTTACGAATGATTTCCTTTGTGAGAAAATGTACTTCTGAGAACTAATTCCAAATAAAAATTTGTTTGAATAGTAATATAATGTATGATATTTTTTTATAAAAATATTTTTACATTAAAAATATAACAAAAATATTTTTTATATTAGCGTATTAAAATTATATATTATCTATTTATAAATAAAAACCTCAAGACACCTAAGAAATAATTTGTTACTTAGTTTTGCAAAATAAAATTTAATATTATTAGTTTATAATAATTAAAGTTGTGAGATCAAATTCAAGACAGTGAAAATTGATTTGTGCGGCCAAGACAAATATTTTTGTCCTTTTTTTTCCAGTATTTATCTTTTCTTCTTTCTTTTTTTTTTAATTTGGCCCTCCCAGTTTTTTTAATAATAGACTTAATAATTTATTTTGAGTGGCAAAATATAAGAATCTCGTGCAATGTCAGGGAAAAACTCTGGCATTCGGTTGACACTAGTTTAGAGCATTTAGAAATTTAAGGACCAAATTAGATTCCAAATCAAATACGAGGGATAGCTAACAAGTAGTGTAAGTTTGGCTGGCAAATTTAGTGCCTGGGCCAGAGTGAAGGAGGCCCGTTATTCTAAATTCATAATCCAGATTCCAGCGTAACTAAAATCATTTAATTTGACATCATTTTAATATTAAAAAACGTTATCTTATTAGTCATTAAAATTATTTTTAAACCCATTAAATTTATTTTGAATTAGTTTCTACCCAATTTAATTTAAAATTTAAATTAATTAAAAAATCAAATTGACAAGTTATTTAATTGAATTTAATAATATTACCAAAAAATTATACCACAAAAATTGAGTCGATGCACAAGAACAAAAATTTATAAAAAATATAAGCTCACGAAAGCTTTTAAGAGTCGATTATTACAAAATTGAATCGAAGCACAAGAAAATAAATTCCAAAACTCACATTCCAAACAGCCTCAATTATCAAATTTAAAATTAAATCAATGCACAAGAAAATCAATTCCAACAAAATAAATTCCGCAACTCACATTTCAACATTTACAGTAGTTTACTTTTAAAAGCATTTATTCGTTTAAAAAATATAAAAATTAATTTTTTATTTTTTAAAATTTATTTTTAATATCTACACAACAAATTAATCTAAAATCATAAAATAAAACAATAATTTTAAAAACAAAAAAATAATATTCATAAATTTGTTGGTTGAGGAACAAAAAATACATCAAAAGAATCGATTGCTCTCAGTTAAGGGCCAAAGGTGTCCACATGAGAGAACTCAAGAGAAAGGGCAATCCTATTTTTGTTTAAGCCAAAGAGAAACTTGTTTGTAATCCTTGACAGAAGCCTTCTTCTTTCCTCTATGGAAGAGAGATCGCAAGACAACCTCCACTCATAGAAAAGAGAATCACTAAGCACCCATCAAAGAGAACAAGCAGTATACTTCTTTGGGTTAAACAAAAGGAAATTTGTTTAGAATCCCCAAATCTCTCAAGTCTCTTTCTTTCAGTGTGGTTAAAGCAAAATCAATCATCATTGAGCAATCTTCAAATATCATACCACAAAAATGATAAAATCAATCAAATTAAACAAAAGGGTATTTGATAAAAAAAGAAATAGATCTTCAACGCCCAAGCCTCTAAAGTCTCCATCTTTCCCACATTAGACAGCGAAAGGCATAAAAACAACGAAAGTAAACAAAAGGGTAATGGGAGATGTGGTGAAAAACAGAACCATTAAACCCAAAAACCTCTAACTTCTCAATCTTTCACATATTGAGTAAGAAAAATGGTAAAAAAATCATATTAAGAAAAAGGGCAGGCAGGGGATTTGAAAATAAAAAGCGGGCCTCGCGAGAAAAAGCCAGGATTCATACGAGGATTTTGAGATCTGCTTGTCCAATATGTACCATGTTGATTTTGCACCATTTGGTATTCTATGAGATATAAAGTGAGTTAAATCACATAGAATCATAGTTCAGATGCTTTAGTAAATTGAAAATGAACAAAAAGCTTAGAGAGATTAGACAAAGGATAGAGGAAAAAAGATGATATTTACGCTTGCAGGGAAAGATGAGGAATTGGGATTTCGGTGGCTGCAGAGAGATTACAGTGTATTTATAGTGAAAGCAATTAGGGATTAGTATTCTACCGAACGCACCGTTTGTCTTTTTTATTCATTAAGGGTGTTTTTGACAGTGTCTTCAACTTTTCATGCTTTTTAAAATAATTTTTATTTATAAATATATTTAAAAAATATTTATTTTTATTTTTTAAAAAATTATTTTTAATATTAATATATTAAAACAATTTAAAATATTAAAATTTTTAAAATTTTAAAATTCCAGTTAAAACACATCCTAAACACCATTAACCTCCTGTAACTTATCAATTTAAGGACATGTTTCAAATTGTATTTTCGTAATTTTTTACTGTCACTAAGAATAAATATTTAGGTTTAGGGTTTTCACTTAAAATATATCTAAATCAATTTTTTTAATTAAAAATAAAAATTAAATTAAAACCAAATAATTTTGATTCGGTTGGATTCAATTATTTAAAGTAAAAAATCTGAAAAACCAAACCAGCCAACATTTTTGTCTCCAAGAAACCAAAGAACCACAAAGCCATCATCTTCAAATTCTCCCAAAGGACCAACAACACCCATTATTTGTGTTTCCTTCCAAAAGACCAGCCAAGGATTCCAAACAGCTGTTGACGGCAAGGGGTTTGGAACCTTCTCTTGTCTCAGGTTGATAAATCTTCTCAACTGAAAGATCCCGGATAATATACACATTTTAATTGAACATAACATCTAGTGCCAAAGTCACTAAATCCATTTTATTTTGGGAACATCACATCTATTGCCAAAGTCACTAAATGGGAAGTCTTTAGTGTCTGATTCAAGACTGCCTTGGGAAGCTGATCAGTGAATGCCGAGTCCATGGCGAATGGTGTTTATACCGGCAAAGTGGAGGTGAAAGAATTGAAGACATTTGTGGCTAGGTGGCATAGAAGATCATTTTGATATTGGGATTCATTGATTCTCTGATTCGCAAATCCTTGCCAAATTGTCCATGCATCTAATTTCCCACAAGTCGAAGCTTAAGTTGGGAGATCCAATCTCGAATGGAGGTTTTCGGGTGACAAGAAAAGTTTGGAGTTGCAGATCAATTAACTACATTCTGTCATATGAACTAGAATTTCCACCGGAAAGAGGTTTGCTAACAAGAGCTGGTGGTTAATTATACTCAGAAGGATATCACATCTTTGCATTATAAAGAATAATAATCCAGTTGATGCCAAACTAAATTCTGGCTCTCCTCCTGTTTCTTTTGTACAAAAATTCAATGCCCCAATTCCCCTACCGCCTAAACCTCCTCCAAGAGAAAGGAAAACACTTCCACCTAGTAGAACAAACACTTCCACCTAGTAGAATAAACTGTCACAAAATTTTTAGGTTGCAAAAGATTTTAGCACATACCAGTTTACAAGAAAACTATGCTACAGATGAGAACTCTGAGAAGCAAGAAGCTCATAGAACCGAGGTTATACAGATTTTGGGCAGGAGGAGCTGAGCTCGTGGAATTCATTGATGGGGCTGTGATGTTTCCAATACCATTTATCTTGCCGGTGCTGCAAGCAAGGATCAATTAAACATATTAGAAATAAGGGCTTTTCATCATAGAAACTGACTTACAAGCATCCCTAATTGATTATCTCATGCTTGTAAACGAAGAAAAAGGGTATTCAAATGTTAGTGACTGAAACAAAGGCAGGGCTGGTTATTTAGCATACCTTCCTGGGAATAAACAGGTACCATGACCTGCCATTGAATCAAATAGTGCATTAGAACTTCAGAAATGGTTTTTTCGTGGCACATGACACAGCCAATGAAAAAAAATTGAAACAGAAACAAACACACATAAAAGAACAAATGTTGAATATTAAAGGAAGCAGAATCTTACTCGGGTTTGTAGTGGTGATAGCAGCCACGCCATTGAAGTCACATGTCCCAGGAGCCTTCCCCATCCGATTATAGTAACTGTTAAATGCGTAAGTTGCATGTGCAATCACATTGTCTGGTTCGTAACATGGCTCTCCCTGCAATAAAGCACTGCAATTAACCTTGCCAGGTCCACAAGCCCAATCCAAAGCAGCTTGCAGCATCTTTGGGTCAGCGCCTTCCTTTGCAGTGCAGTAAGTTTGGTTCGTAGTGTCATTAGCTAGCACTAAGCCAGCCCCCGTCAGATGCAATATGTAAATAGGCTCCCCATTTGCGTTAAACAATCCCCAGTTCTTCTCTGAGACTGGCCCGGGTTTCAAATCTTCATTATACAGCTCATAAATGTATGTACTAACAGCAATTCCAGGATGATTGGGGGTTCCAGTTTTGTTCAGCACATGCCTAATCAAATTACTGTTGTAAGTGTTGGCATTATCTAGAGTTGCATCCGGCTCGTTAGTATCACCTTTAGATGGCCAGCCAGATTCAGTTACCATGACAGGGATGTTAGTGAAGTTCAGAAAATTCATGGCAAAGTATGCGGCATCAACCATGGCATCAAAGACATTGGAATAGTGAACAAGTGTGTTAGCATCAACAGCTTCCTTGGTTGGAGCAAGAGGCTTCATGAGTGCATAATCTAATGGAATCACACCATTTGATTGCATATAGTCATAGTAAGGGTATATATTGAGCATCAAGTGTGACCCTGTGGACTGCAAGAAATTGAGCATGGGAATCAAAACAGGATTCCATGAGCGGTTAAAGAAGGCTTGGGATGGTGGGAAGGAATCGAGGATAATAGATGAAGAAAGGGGTGTTGAAACTTTGATTTGGCGATCTAGATTGGATGCAACAAGGGCTGATTGAATGTACTTCATGGCATTGACAAGGACTGGCGCTGCATTGGATATGGTGGTGAAAACTTCAGAACCTACACAAATGGCTGTGATGTTTGTAGCTGGGTAATGAGCTACAATATTATGTGAAACCCAATTAGCAGCAGTTGAATTCGATTGACCAATTCCTAGAAGCTGTTCATTGGGAACAGAGACCATGACCTGAATGCCTGTATTTGCAAGTGCAACTAGCATGCCACGGTCAGCATCATAGAGCCGAACATGCCAGATTTGCTGAGCCTTAAGGAGGGCTACTACTTGAGTTGGGTGAGGCATGTCAGAAAGGTCTGTTCCTATGTTAACACCAATGAATGCTTCTGCAATAAACACAAAGCGAACATTGTAATATTGCATCTATGTCAAAAATGCATCACCAACATGTGGAAAAATGCAATTATGCAAATGCAAGTGTCACTTGAGGGAATAACTGTGCAATAAAAGTTCACAAACCACTAGTTCAGATGATTCAGTACAGAAAACACAAGCTATCGAGAAGGGGACAGATAAAATACAATTCAATTAACTACCTCGTGCTTAGCTTTTTTCTAAGGAAAGAGGATCATGGTCACACGAGAACATCGAGTCCATCGTTGCCTATAAGGGCTGCAGATTCCTCTAACCAGGAAGGAAAGGCAGCTAACTCTTCAATCTTTAGTATGGGCGAACAAATATTCAATTACTTGATTCAAGGTATGCCACGAATTTCATTAGAATAAGAGAAAAATAAAAGAGAAACTTCTAAAGATGGGCCCAGAGCAAAGTTAGATTGATAACATATAAATTAAAATGCACCTTGTGATTTGGCCATTTTGAACTTTTAGTGATAGTTGTTCGTTACTTGATGTTCAAGTGAATTGTTTTTTTCTCAATAAGTAATGTCCTTTAACTCTGTTCGCAACATGAACATGGCAAAACCTTTTCCCTTGTGGTGCTAGAAAGACATTGAAAATTGTATTGCACCAACTGTTGTTCGTTTCCTGATGCTCAAGTGAATTGTGTTTTTCTCAATCAGTAATGTCCTTTAACTCTGTTTTCAACATGAACATGGCAATACCTTTTTCCTTGTGTTAGTAGAAAGACATTGAAAACTGTATCTTTATCACTAAGAGGAAACAGTATAAAGACAATTCTCGGCACTTTTTAGGATCACCAATTTTTCCTCGACCTTTTAGAAATATATGTAGTGCCCAGACATAATCATACCCTATCAGACGACCCTATTAGACAATGTTCAAGGAGCAAAACACAAGTCACTCAAGTATATAAATAAACTTCTGTAACTGAAATGAAGTGATCAAATACTGGGGTATCATCAGTTTCCTCGTATTTTTGACTTTGTTGAAAAGCTCGTAGTGCTAAGGAAGAACACATCAAAAACAAGACAGATTCACCAAAACTTTGTCTTTTTATAATTATGTGGTCCTATCCTACACGAGGACCTTGCAACTTCAAGTAACCTCAGTAGCAATCTTAAATGATTTTTTATAATGAAGTAAGGTCCTACTTTATTAGAGTAATGGAATTGGTGTCCTGCCTGTGTTTATTTAAAATGTCCTTGCAAGTGAATGGCTTCCCTCCTAATTTGTGAGATGAGACTTTAGCAGTGAACCATGAAGCGGCTCAAGGAGAAAACTTAGTTTTCCTTCCATAAATCGGGCTGAAAATCAGATGGTCTTTCAAGCTTAAGTCTTTGTAAAATTTCATGTTTTTACTTGAATTACCTCCATTAGCTGCCACCTCTTCACTAGTCTCACTTTTTTTTTTTGTCAAGCATAAGTTGTCTCTCTTTATATGCAAACAAAGTGAGAATTGGCTTCTCAAAAGACTAGTTTCTTGATCAGCCATGTCCCATTGGTTGGATGGTCCTATGGACAATTTAGATGGCTCGACTCATAAGCTTGTGACAAAATAACTTTCACGGACCAGCTATGAATAGGACACCCTAACCAAGTGTTTTGCTTCAGTATTTTACGGTGCTCAAGCTATAACTAGTGACTAGTTACAGCATGGGCCCACCTACCACCTAGTTTTGCTGGCAAGAGTTCAGCTCTTGCTAACAAAGTAATGTTGACAAGAATGGTGGGCGAACTCACACTTTAACTAGTGGGATATACACCAATCAAAACTTAAGTACGATAGTAGGCAATACTCTCTCCAACTCGAATGTGAGAAACTCAACACTATGAGAGACTATTGTATAGGACTGCCTAAAGAACATCATGATTTACCCAATTTACTCTGTTGAATCAGACTAAATTGTGGAAACATGATGCCCTACAAAGATAATTTGTTGAATCAAATTAATTGAACTAACCATGTGGTCCTTAGAATCATAGTAGGCAATACTATCTCCAGACGAAACCATCATAAAACCGGTGCATAATAACTTATTTGAAATGATTAAGGAGACAAAAATCTACAACTTGTTAGCATTGATACTCAAAGGCTCCGAGGCATCCTCATTTCTAGCATGGTTTGTTAAATTAGCCCATTGTCCATAATTTTCTCTTAGACCTTCAAGAGAAGAAGAGAGAAAATCAGAGGAAGTAATGTGCTAGGATAATGCATCTATTTTTAAGCTAACTCCACTATCTTCTTATTCTCATTGGATTTGAAGCCATACCATTTGCAAAAACACTTAATATTTAAAAACCAAAAACCCTTATTCTACCTTAAACCTTAATTGTCTTGGTAATTACTTAAATACAGGAAGAAACTACACAGTAGACAACACCCCAAAAAAGAATCATTTGTAGGTATTTGAACTTTTGTTTTGCTTGCATTGCTTCATTCAAAAGGTTTGATATCTTATTTTGCACAAAACCTTCTAATTATTTGACCCTGCTAGTTTGATCCATTGCTACCTAGTTTTTTATCTCATGGTCTAATACTTACCTTCATTACTAGCGTGTTTAGTTAAAAAAAGCGGATAATTTTCAGGCACTAAAAAACGTCCAACATATAATGATCTCTTGAAGGCCCATGTGTCGTTGTAGTGGAGATGCTTCCCACCACACGGACAAACAGGTAAACAGCATAGGAATGGGATTGGTTCTTTTCTTTTTGAGTTCTTTTATACTTGCTGTGACAAGAAAGAGAACTCGAGTGCTACATATAAATTGATACACACACGCGCGCACATATCATGTTGATGCTATCAATGTAATGGTTTAATAGGCCAAAAAAAAGAAGGAAAAGAAAAGAAAAACAAACATAAATTTATTTACAAATGCATGCACAAATCCTTGGTAGAGTGATGTGGATGGACTATTGCAATTTAAGATGCTAGAATGAAGCATGGGTGACAGAGAGTAAGGATACTTGCAAATGGATAAAGGGATAAAACAAACAAAATAAAAAAGAAAGTAGCATTGATGGTTCCCAACCATGCCTGGCCCAGGTTTCAAGTCCTAGAAGAGGGGCTTTAATTCTCTAAACTTTGACCGTTTGCACTACCCAAGGCAGAACCATATCCCTTTACGAAAGAACAAGAGGGTAAAAAAAATGAAATAAACTATGAGCTGTAGGACAATATAGTAGCCTGTTAGAAACTAGGAGGTTACAAAATTCCCTTTCCTATTTATTCAATCGTGAGGAAGGAAGTGGGCATTTAAGGGATTTGCATGGAGTGAAGGCCAAGTTTTCAACAAGGTCATGTTCAGATACAGTAGCCAGGAGGACCCAGAGAAAAACAAAATCTAGAACCAGCTGGCCTCCACGATACACAAACATTTATCACAGAATGTTAAAAGAACAGAAATGAAACCTTTTCTTCCGTTCAGTTACAGAACATTCAGTATAGATTGAGGAACATTAAATTAAATCCCCCAGGTCCCAACTTCCCCTCTGTCATTCCTTTATGTCCTAATTTAATATCTAACCAGCTAAACCTCACACACAAGCAAGCACAGATGCACAAAGACAGACACTGCCTACAATCTTGACAGCTTTTTTTTCACAAAACCACTTAACGTTCTGCTTTACCTTCAAGCTGCTACGAAAAATTTTACTTCAAGATCAAATCATTTCAAAGCTTTTAATGCAGGGAAGAACATGTAGACAATCTGATACCATTAGAGAATCCATAATATAGAAGCCGTTGAAAAAAAAGAGAGTGAAAGCAAAACAAGAAGTGGAAGGCATAAAAAAGAATGCAGGAAATCCTTACCATCATCAGCAGCAACAAAAGAAACTTCTGCTACTAAGACCAGAAGTGTAAGAACAAACAGCGACTCCATCTTCCAGAACATTATCTATAGAAACTAAAAATTGAGACCCCAGGAACGTGTAGAGAGAAAGAGAGTGAGTGTGAAAATGGTGGTAACAAGGAAGACTAATGAAAGGAAGTGGGTCGAAAAACAAGAAAGTAAGGAAAGTAGAGAGAGAAGGTCAGAGAATGAACGGTGAAGATATCATCTGCAACTGTTTACACAGCGGACAAACAAAGCAGTGTTAAGTATAACGCAAAAGACGTTGTTGTGTAATAAGAAACCCAAAGCCTGGGCAAACTTTAGCTGTTTGGTCTTGTTCTGTCTTGCTGTTGGTAAAATTGCTATAAATCATTTTATCTGATCCCTCTGTTTTTATATAATTGATGAAATGAACCTTTTACTTTAAATTTGAACAAATCAACTTTCTCTGTTTTTGTAATCCTACACAATTACACATAACATTTATCTGGCTATTTTATAGGTGAAATTAGAAAGATTTTACACTTATTTTGGCTTTACAACTTAATGTAAAGACCAACTAATTAAAGAAATCTACGATCGTTTCAATTGAATTATTATTTTTATTTCTTAACCTCACAAATAAAATCAAGCTTTTGTAAAAATAAAGAGTTTTCCCATGCTATTGCATGATTAAGCATGGTTATAAAAACCAGCTAGAGCAATAACCCCACCCAAGAATAAATCAATGGTTGGACGGGTCAGCTTTGTTTGACCCTAGTAAATTCAAAATAGATCATTTTAATTTTTTAAATCTTAAAATGGTGTTTTTTATAAAAAAAAATCAAATTAGATTTTGTTAGATTTTAAGTAGCTCGACGTGTAAATTGAATATGATATGTTTAACTTTCATGTAATTTAATATAAAATTTGACTTAATTCAAGTTATAAATCCACGAGTTATTAGATTAATAGATTTAATAATACCAGATTAGAAAACTTTTAAATATATCTATGATAAGTTAACAAGTCAGGACTGGTATAAGAAAACTCGTAAAATTTTTGGATAAAAAAATTAATGTTATTTTTTTATTATTATTAACGTAAATATCCGGATCAGTTTGCATGTATCTTGACTAATTTTATAAAACTTACAGTTAATGACCATATAAATTTTTAATGGTTATTATATTAGCAATTAAAAATCTCAAACATGAAATCTTAAAAAAAAAAAATCTTAATTTAAATTTTTTATCACTAAATCATTTACTATATGGTTTGACTTTGATCTTCTTTACTTGATAGTAAGAGGCGTAAAAGTGAGAATCGAGGAGGTTTGAAGTTCATCTTCTTTACTTGATAGTAAGAGGCGTAAAAGTGAGAATCGAGGATGTTTAGCCCAGTAAATTTTGTTACCGTTAAGAGTTTCTTCCTCTAAATCAGAGGTCTTTTTGCACTTTGTTTGGATGTGATGGTATTTGGGACCAAGCGTCTTGAATGCTGTGAAATTTGATGCTGTCATTTCCGTGTTGGTGACTAGGATAGGCAACGTGGGACCTAATTTTTTACAAGCAAACAAACAAGATTTCTACGGAGGGATACCCAACGGTCCATTTTGTTGTCTTTTCTAATTATTAAAATGTTCCTTTTATTTATTTATTTGGATTCCTTGCTTTTTCTGTTAATAATTGAGAATATCATTCCAAGTTGCCAAGCTTTTTGTTGAAGAAAAGGAGATAGAATTAGCATTTCAAGAATTCTTTAAACTCAAGCATTTTAAGAACAATGATACTGATCTAACTAATAGATTCTTTCCCAAACTGGTTTGTAAAGGTTTTGAATCATTAGATTGATAATTTCTTTTAAACTAACCCCTGCAAAAAAAAAAAAAATTATCACATCACAAAAAATATTTGACGAAATAGCACAATTAATGAATTGTTGCTAGAAACATCACAACACATAAGATAAGATTATATTATTGAGATATGAATATCCAAATATATTTGTGAAGGTTGCGATGAGCCTATAACCTTCACAAATTTGTTTATATATTTTTAATAAGTTATGTTATTGAAAAATAAATAGAAAAATAAATGTTTTGCACAACCTTACTTAATGCATATTCAATCTTTCTTAGACCATTTTAAATACTTGTTAAAATTAATATCAAAAATAGATTTGTCTTCCCACTGCTATTAGAGATACTATTTTAAGAGCACAAGAATATATAAAGTCAATATCTTTGCTAAAGAATACAAATTAGCATGGCTAACATGAAAAAAAAAAAACTATAAAATAAACTTTATCTTTAATATTAGAGGGGATGTTAAGCTTTTTTAGAGAATGCATGAATTTTTTAGAAAAGGGTGCGAGACTTGTCAATTGAGCCTAATAAATAAGTAACCTTAATAGAATTGTTTGACTTATCGCTTTAATTTGTAGAGAAAAACATCATATATCGCATGTCATCACGAAACCAGAAATCCATCAATTTTGAAGAGTCATCATTTGATCACTATTAACAGTCTCACATTCCTCATAGAAGGAAATAAATAGATACTTGCGGTTTTTTTTAAAAAAAAACCCTTCATTCTTATAAACTTCATTAAGTTTGTTAGTAGAAGGAACAAGTTCATCATAAAAGATGTCAAAACTAGAAAGGTCACTGAAAGTTTTTAATTTTCATAATGAGATAGTAAAGGATTCCGATGGTTATAGAAAGATTGTATAACTTTTATCTTCTAATTATATATAAGAAGGGATTCGAAAACAACACCTCAAATATGTGCCTTCTCTTGGTCAGTTCATAATGTTTTACAACATTCTTTGTCCATTTTCAATACTTAAAAGTATACTCAAGTGTGTCAAATATTAGAAAATAATTCTTGCAAGTAGCACCATCAGCACGATTTGTGGTTAGTTCATTGGCAACAAAATCAACCAGGAAAGATTTTGAATGTAAAAAAAATGATCGAAGTTGTAAAACTTGTTGGTGTGAACTATTATAGCCGTAAAGTTCACAAAATATCTCTAATGATCAAGAGGTCAAATGCGTGATGCCTCTGGAAAATCACCATTTAATAAATGGATTAATTATGGGTTCATGCACTTAAACTTATACAATGATACTTATTTTTTATTTTAATATCCGATTAAAAACATCATTTTATTTTTATCTCTATTTACTGAATTTTAAAAATTCAAATTTATGTTTACAGATAGACTTATAAACTAACTTGATAAATATTAATGCATCTGAAAAACATAAGATTAAGTGCAAGATAAAAAAAAAAAAAAAAAGAGAGAGAGAGAGAAAAAACAACCTTTAGTTTCTCTAAATGAAAAAATTGAAGTTTTCTTTTTCCCCTAACACACTGCTTTGGAAGTTTATCCTGTTTACAAGTTGAATTTCGTATGTTCTAATTTTATACCAACACTTATTTTTTTTATTTTGTAGTTTTGATCTCCAAACTAAAATACCAAGTTAAATTCAGTTTTTTTTTTCAAAATTATTAATTCGTGTGATTGGCTGTTGGGCATTATGAGTTACTCCCGGTTAAAATTATTTTTTTCAAAATACTTTTCATGTAAAAATCATTAAACCAGTGTTGTTATAGATTCTTTTGGATGATTTTGACATTTATAAAATGTTTATTCAATTCTTAAAAATGAAATTTCAAATAAATTTAGGAAGCAGTCCAATCACAATTCGAAACCGTCCCGACATCTCTTGAATCAACCACGTAAAATGAATTTGTCTAATTGTCTTGGACTCACTCGAACCAGGCCCCCCAGTGAGTTGATCTCTAGTCATCTTTCTTCTAAGTTCTATCCATGGCACTCTGCCATTGCCAGGCCCCAGAGGGCTCTAGTGGACTGTAAAACTACGGGCAGATACCAGATAGGATCGAAGCAGTTTTGGGTTGACAGCTGGAAATTGATGATTGGTTCACTTTGATCATCTTATGAGAGATTCAAAACAGAGTATGATTTTTAGGCTCTACATGATTCTACCCTCTCGGCCAAACCAGTTCTAGGAGCTAAATGATGAACAATTGCTAGTGCTTTGATGGACCTTGCGTTGGGTAGCTTGAACATCATCATCATCATCAGTGATGAATGATTGCTAGTTAGATTTTTTTTAAAAAAAAATAACATAAAAGTTTTGGAAAAATGATATAGGTTAAAAAAATACTTGAAAAATAATACAATTTGAACATAATCACATTTTTTAATATTATTTTTGTATATAATCGTCGTTTTAAAATCCATATCCTATACAAACTAATTAACATACAAAACCGTCAGCCAAATTTTTTCTGGAAGAAATAATAGGTTACAAGGAACACACTGAAATTTGATTTTTGACCCATCTAATATTACTAGAAAAATCTCAATAAAACAATTATAATAATATATTAAAAACCACTAAACAATATCTTAATCAACCTTGTTCATAACATCATTAATACTTAATACTTCAAGTATAATAAAAATATTTAAAAATGGAATTTTTTTGTTCAACTATAAGTGATATCCTCCAGCCAGCTTGTACGTCAACTTAATAAATTTTCATGGATACTTACCTCAAGTTTTGAACAAAAAGATCAAGAAAACAAGTAGACACCTAGTGGGCTGGGGAGATGGTGACATTAGAGACTTTGCACGGATCATTAGCATTTCACAAGGCCCAGCCGTTGTCTTTGAGCCTCAGTTGGCTAGTGGGCTTGTTGCGTTTAGCCTTACTTCTAATGGCTGCCTAGTCGAGCCTTCATCGGATAATTCTAGTGGCTGTCCCGGACTTCACCGGCCCAATTACAGTCCGGTGGAAGATGGAAAAGTTGTGATGACGGCAGGAGCACATCACATATTCTTCCATTGCAAAAATTGATGTAAATGCTTCCAGCACTTTGAAAATACCATGTGAAATTGATGCTAAACACCCACCGAGCACTCTTGCTTGGGAGGAAGAATCGCATTTCTCACTACTTAGTTGCTGTGCTCATTAATTGGTTTAATCTTTCCTTCCATGGTGTTTTTAATTAGCTCAATGATTGTTGATAAGGGATAACTAATTAAGCGTTTTGTTTGTTTAATCACAATCACTAATTCTTCGGCAAGAGGCCCACAACCTCAATTAGTGCGAGCATATATAGATATATAATTACTAAGTTAAAGTTTAGTTGCTGTTTCAGAAAAAAAAAAAAAAAACAGTTAAAATAAAAAAATCGTGTTTTTTTAATATTGAAGAATACAAGGATATCCGAATAAAAATAAAATAAAAAAAATTAAACTTTTTGTTTGTTTAATAATAATCACTATAATTCTTTGGCAAGAGGCCCACAACCTCAATTAGTGGGAGTATACATAGACATCTAATTACTAAGTTAACGTTTAGTTGCCGTTTTAGAATAGAAAAGATAAAACAATTAAAAAAAAAAAAACATGTTTTCTTTGTACTATTTATATTGAAGGATGAGAATTCAAAAAAAAAAAATGATCTCATAAATAAACTTATTTTTATATTTTTTTGCAAAACCAAATATATTCACGTCGCTTTTGTATCTCTCTTCTATCACGAAACACTATTCAAGAACACCACCACAACAACAACAAATTCCCTTTTACCAATATTTTCTATCATAATTATTAGCCTCCATCACCATGTGTTTTGCTTTATTGTTCCCAGCAGCCATGGCTCCTAAGCTTGAAATAAAAAGTAAAATCACAATCATCTCTCGCCATGCACACGTTAGAATGACATCAATTCTAGAAAAATAAGAGTAATGCTAGTATTTAATCAAGATTCAAAGTCCAGGGCAAGTCATCCTCGACCCATGGTGCCATTATTCTCTCTCTAGAAGTAGCAATATTTGCCAAAATTGTTGATAATTAAGTAGACTTGGAAAGGGGATGGTATTAGCTGTTCGAGTTGAGAAAACAAGCGAAGACTCGGAGACTTTGTTTAACAGCAGTTTAAAGTTATGAATGTGCCAAAAAACTCCTGTCCTTCGCTGTCGAAGTCCAAACCAAGTTGCAAAAATTGAGTCTTGAGAGTTGAGAGAGACATAGTGAGCAACCCCACCACGCCATGCGAGCTACAATAAAGATGCAGATGCATGCAGCCTAGGGGTTGAAAGACGCGGTTTTGGGATGTGAAAGGAAAAAGATTCCAGCATGATAGACATATCCATTGAGAGCATGCAATTACAGTCCACATTTTTGTAGATTAACGTGTCGTTTGAATTGAATCTATATATATATATATATATATATATTGAATTTATACGAATTACCCAAATCACAGATCTTGTTGGGTCAATGAAATCTGACCGAATTACTATCCTTTCTAGTTCAAATTAAAATCTATATAGAATAATAGCTATTTTTAATGCACATAATTTACAAAATGAGAGCTTTTACGTAGATTTGATGAGCAAAAACTTGGACATGGATAAAACTAAAAGGGCTCAAGATCTCTCTTGGAGGGAGATCTGAGCTACTGTTACCGGCCTACGATCCACAAGGTTTAATGGTTAGGAGCATATTATTATCCATGGTATAATAAAAAACTAGCCACCTCACTTTTTTTTCTTCAATTTGCCCATAATTATTCAACTAGACTAACTTAGACAGCTATAATTTATAAAGTTATGGTAGACATTTAACCCTAATTAATCAACTTGTATCAGAAAAAGGATAGACCGAAGGATACAAAAAACCAAAAAGAAAAAAAAAAAGAGCCAGAAAGAACGAGAGAGGGAGAGAAAACAATGGATAAAAGACAAACGATGGAGCTCAGTGCGCATCTTAGACTGAAAATAAAAATTAACAATTAATGTCCCTAATATTTGAAAATATAAATATTGCATGGTCAGGCCAACGACAATTCAACAATTCGACATTTTATTTGTAACTCTTGACTGAACATGGAGCTGACTTTGAATGCAATCTTATCGTAGTTCACCATCATGAAAAGGATTTGAAATATATTTGTGGAGTTTTAACTCCCCAAATTGTATATATATTGAGGCTTAATTATATAAATTGGGTTGCGTTGCTTTAAAAGAAACAAAAGGTAATAATTAATCAAGTAAATTGTGGACTTGGACCGATGATAATCACTATATTATAACTATACTTTGTACATCAATCAACATCCATCCATGCATGTCTAATAATGTTTATGATCATATGTAATGAATAATCAACTTATTTAATTTTAATTCAGCTTGACTATTAATAATTAAAGAGTTGTAGTTTTATTTCGTTTTTCCCAAGAAGGGCCGTACAAGTTGGACTGCATACAGGATTTGGTGAGAGCAAAGAGTAGTAGTAGTGGAGGAGGACCATTTTTCCAGATGTGGTTGTATTTTGTTTGATTTTTCTTTAATTTACTAGCAAGAGGTATCTTCTCCCGAAAGAGGATGTACCTCCCCATCTCTTTGCACGAGAGTCTACAGCATATATATAGAACTAAAAAGGTTATATCTTTATAAATTGATATTTTCGGGATTATGAAAACTTTTTAATTTCTTAATTATTATTTAATTGATAAACTAGTAATTTTAAAATACATATAAAATATTTTAGAAACCATGATAAACTTATCAATGATCTAAAAAAATAAAAATCACCCCCAAAACCAAGTATAATATACATTATATTTAAATTTAAAGACCAAAATGTATCTTTCTCAAAATTTATGGTCATGTTTGTAGCCTTTTTAATTTCAATCCCTATTTTTCTAATTCCATTCTTGAATAAGAAATTCAAAGTAATTCGTCTAAAATAAAATTTTAAGAATCAAAATGAATTATAAAAAATACACAATGCCATCTACAATACTCAGCACACGCGATTTAGTTTATTTTTTTTATTTAATTTTAAAAAAATCTCTTTAATCTTTCATTGAAATAATAAATAATAGCAACACTAATAATTATGTGTCTCTCTGTGTGTGTGTACATATATATTCCGATTCATTAAGTATTAATTATTTATTTACTTTAACTGGTGTCTAAAGTGCATGGATATATATACCCCGTCCATGTTTTATTTTATTTTTTTTTTTTTTATTTTTTTTTTTTTTTTTTTTGATTAACGTGGGTGTCCGGGCCAGCTTGCGCGCACCTCGACTAATCCCACGGGCCCTGAAGTTAACGACCATGTAAGCCCCCGTCCATGTTTTATTAAAAGGTCAGGTGAGAGGTTAGCGTAACGTTGTATATTTAATATTATGTTTTATCTTTTGTTAATATATATAATTCTATAAAGTAATTTTATCTAATTTATAATAATGAATTTATAAAGGTTTGGTAACTTTGGTTCGGTAGAACAAGTCTTCCATCCAGCCTAACTCAACTAGATCAAAAGAATGAACAAGTAAAGTTATGATTAATTTAGGTTAGAAAGAAGTACACATTTATCCTAATCTAATCCGTTGCCGCCCTATATTTACCAAGGTATTACTGTTGATTTGATTATTTACATTTACCTTTACACCTGGTTTGGAGGTGGGAAAACACATTTACAAAGCTAAATATTGAATCAGATAAAGCTTAGGTTACGAGCTAAAAAAATTAACTTCAATCGATTCAAATTTTTTTTAAAAAATAATTAAAAACATATTATTTTAATAAAAAATTATAAAAAAATTAAAAACCAAATTTTAACATGATTAATCTCAAGCTAACTAGATAAACTAGTCAACTTGGTTGTTATTTAAGCAGGACTACAAGTTATACAGCTTTGTGTGAAAGTGGGGTGAAGTAGGTAGTTTTTGTTTTACTCATGCTTCAAACACAAGGAAAGAAAGGTTTGATGAGGCAGAGCTATCTAACTATGACGATCGCACGTGTGCTACGCGTTGTCTTGAGCATTAACACGTGTACACCATCCTACCAATGAAAAATGAGGCCCAAGATATTAAATTAAATTAAATTAAAAAAAAACCAACATCTAAGAAAAATCCATGTTGCCAAAGTCTATTTGGGGGTTGAGTTGTTCTATAAATAAGTAGGTAGTTCCCATAACAATTTTGCCTTGTTATTTGGGTATCTTTTGAAGAGGAAGAGCGAAGAGTCTGTCGTTGCAAGCTTACTTTCTCTGTCTTCGATCAGTTGTTTGTGAAAGATGGGAAGGCAACCGTGTTGTGACAAAGTTGGGTTGAAGAAAGGGCCATGGACTTCCGATGAGGATAAGAAACTCATAAACTTCATCCTCGCTAATGGTCAATGTTGCTGGAGAGCTGTTCCTAAGCTTGCAGGTCTCTCCTCGTCATTCATATGCCTAAATATTTCCAGTTTTAGCTGCTCTCTCTTCTTTTCTTTGGAGAGTGGCTGCTATGGTTTCTTGAGTTTAGAAAGAGAGATATATATCTTGATGGTTTTTTCACCCTTGGAAGAAATGAAAATGAACCTTTATAAATATTCTTCTTTAACTTACCACTGCCATGGTTGATGTCATTGCAGGATTGTTAAGGTGTGGGAAGAGTTGCAGGCTGAGATGGACAAACTATCTCAGACCAGATTTGAAGAGAGGTCTTCTATCAGAATACGAAGAGAAGATGGTGATTGATCTCCACGCTCAACTTGGCAACAGGTTGTCTATCTTTTTCAGTCTTCACTAACTCTTCAGATACAATCTCCTGCAACAGCTAACTTCGACCATTCTTACGCATCAGGCTTTCTTAAATACCCTTAATTTTTGGTAAAGTTTTGTTCAGTACTATCCATGAAAGCTTTGAGCCAACTCCGAGTTAGAAAGACCTCCCCATCATTTACCTCAAGAATAATTAGTAGCATCCCATGAGCCAGGATTGAAATTCAACTTCTGCTGTTATTTTGGACTGCAAAACTGTCAAAATGTTGGACTAGCTAGGTTCCATTTGCATTATTTAATGAATTCTCAGACTCTGCAGGCTGTTAATGGAGATTGTCAACCACAAGCACTGCTAGAATCTTTTTATATATAAGAACTGGAAAACATTTCAAGAAGCATGATGTTCTTATGTAATTATTGTGCAAGCTATGTGCTTGCTGCTCGGACCATTCATTTGTAGTTGGTGTTTGGTGGTCATAAGGAGTCACCATGCTTTGTAGTGGTCCCTAACACAACCTCATCATAAAACTTCATGCCACCACTTTTCCCCTTTCTTTACCTTTTCTTTTTAAATTAATCTTTTGATCATTTGATATATTCTGAAAGTTATCCTATTGCTGCTTAACAGATGGTCTAAGATTGCATCACATCTACCCGGCAGAACTGATAATGAAATCAAGAACCATTGGAACACTCACATCAAGAAAAAGTTAAGGAAAATGGGAATTGATCCTCTCACTCACAAGCCACTCTCCACCATTGAAACACCGCCGTCACCACCACCACAGCAAGAAGTTCAAGTGCAGGATCAGAATATACAAGAAATAGAGCAGCAAGCTGTACAACAGTCTTGTTCCACTAGTATCGTATCTGAACTGGACCAAAATAAGGAACCTGAGACATCATTACAATCAGCAGTAACTCAAGAGGAAGAGATCAATAACATGGCCGCAAGCACATATGACACAATGGAGCAAACGGATGGTTTTTGCATAGATGAAGTTCCACTAATTGAACCCCATGAAATCTTAGTCCCTTGTGGACTTTCTCCTTCACCAACCTCAATCCCAACCACTTCATCATCGTCATCGACATCATCTTCTTCTTCTTCTTCATATGGTTCAAACAATATCCTTGAAGACTTGCTACTGCCAGATTTTGAATGGCCTATTAATAACGTCGACATTGGCTTGTGGGGTGATTACCTGAACAGTTGGGATGTGCTAATCAGTGATGTTGTCGGTGACAGGAAGCAAACAACAATGTTTGATCCTCCTCTCAATCAGTGCTCGAGAATGATTTTGGATCAAGATTCTTGGACAAATGGGCTCTTGTGATCATTTGAAAAAAATAATAATAATAATAACTCGTGTGGGCCTTGCTCGTAGTTTGGTCATTAGATGCGACAGAGAGAAAATAAATAAGTCAAGAATCCAGGGAAACCCCATCTTTGATTTAGGCTTATTTATTTTATTTAATCTTTTAGTACAAAAGTATTAATAATTACAAAATCAATATTGAACTTTTGTATGTGAATGATATATTTTGGGTTATCACTCCTTTTCCCCTTGTGTGCTATGTGGGCTTCATCTTGCCTTTATTAATATTAAAAAACTTCAAGAATTTTTTTTCCCTTTATCTATCTATTGCTGAGATGCTGTTAGCAATGCTAATTAATTAATTGAGTGGAAGAATTTCAGTGAGCATTTGGTGGATATAGTAACGATAATATATTTTATTTTAAAAATACAAAAAATTATTTCAAAATTATCCCGGTTTATTGTATGTTTTTATTCAAAATTCTTTAACAAAATACGTGTATATTTTTATATTATGAAACATTAACTAAATGAAATGCAATTAGATCACTCGAACATACCAGCTGGTCCATTTTTTATACTTAATCCTATTAATTTGTCATTAAGTTCTTTGTAATCATCTGTTTCCTCTTCCTTCTCACCATCCTCGCCAATTTTATGCAAATGTGTCACCAAATGACTCTCTCAAATGATGTTAGACTAGGTTTTCTTTTACTATTTCCTTTTCGTCGCACAAAGTGACTGACACACACCATTTAAGTGCGGACTGCATATGATCATATGCCGGCATTAAAATATGATGCTTTCATGGGGAAGGTGTGGTGGATTCCGTCACGGAATTAAGCAGGCGGTGGTGGCAAGATTTTGCATTTGAATGAGCCTGTGGAGGCCTTGTCCACTTGGAGATTTCGTCAAGAAATTAAGCAGACGTGATCGAAGAAGAAACGTCTCACTTTCCTCGCAAATTTTAAAATCAATCTCTAATACAAGAATCTGTCAAACTATTAGGGTTTTATCTTCAGTTTTTCTTAGCTAATGTTGCTTAATTAAGGCCAAGTAAATCTGCCACCATTACGTTCATCAGTTTGCCTTCCCAATCACTTATATATTTTTTTATGAATGTCAACCCTCCTACCAATTCTGAGGAAAGTTCGTATAAATATGCTGTGACATACCATTGACTGTTTAAACTGTGATTTAATTGTCTTAATAAGTGATTATATATGTTACTCTCAGTACGTATATATTACTTGCCTTCACTTAAAAATAATAATATGCCTTTACTTGGCAAGGATTCTAAAGATTGCTTTGTCGTATAAGCTAAAATCGTAGGGTACTAGCAACAATGACAATGGTCCAACCGTTTGTGTTGAAGTATTCGACAACAAGTATTGTATATAAATCAAATTATACACACGTATCTTTGAAACTCCATGAAATATATATAGAAAATGAAATAAAATGTCAAATAATATTTTGAAGATATATTGAATCAATCAATGAGTGTGTTTATTTCTCACCATTATCATCATACATTCGAATCTAGAAATATATGGTAGAACGAAAATTTCTTCCCAATACATCAGCCAGCATACGAAAGCTTGTTTAGAATGTACTTGATATGAGAAAAATTCAATTTCAAGAAATGAAACTTGACAATGGCTCTCAAATTTATAAATTTATAAAGGGAAATTATTAGCAGATAAAAGTCACTCAAATTTAGATATAATATATCGTCTGGATCAATGGTTGGATAAATTAATAAATATGCTAATATTTGATTGGATTATCAAAGAATCAATTCAATTCAATAATTTAAGTTGTTATATGAGGTTTCAAGATATGATTTATATTATTTTTTAACACACCTCCTCAAATAAAAACTTTTTGGGATGAAACTTGTATAAACCCATATTATCTTGTGCTTAATTTTTATTAAATAAATGGAATGGTGAAATTCAAACTCGTGACCGCTTGATCATCGAGACTCTGATACCATATTAAAGAACTAATTTAACTCAATAACTTAGACTGTTAGGTACGGTCTCAAGATATAATTTATATTATTTTTTAACATGAATTTATTAAATTCTAAATAAAAATTAAAAAAATTATTAATTAAATTTCTCTTGAATTTTAATTAAATTATCTAGATCACTGGTTAATTTGGATATAAATGATATCCATCTTTGAATAAATCAACTCATGTAATTCAAAATCAAGCTTGGTATTGCCAAGTCTTAATCTGCTGACCAGCCGGTTTGATAAATAACTTTAATAAGGTTAGTATATATTAAAAAAAAAGAATTAAACCGGTGATATGCATGTTCAGCAGAATTATCCACTCTGTTATGTCCAAAGAAACTAGTTATGTCCGTGTATCAGGCAGATGACCGTAGAGTTGTTTTATTGCAGTGGGTCATCTCTAGAGTACGGCAGCTGTGTCAGACAGATAGAAGATTCAAATGATTTTTTTATTTTTTATTTTTTTTGCATTTGACCGGACAAAATAGGCAACTTGATTTTAAGATAACATTAATTTGATTGAAAATTTGGTTCATCGTCTTGGGAGATGTGCAGTAAATAATCTTCTTTTTTCATCAATTGATGTGCAAAGTTACCGAATTTTGGAATTTTCTTGGCTGGGGAGAGATGTGCAGTAAATGAATCTAATTAAAGAAGAAGATTACATTATAGAATTTAACTTGAATCACAATCCTATTTCCAATCAATTTTAATTAGTGATAGAAGGATTATTGTAGAGGAGGTTGTGATTCTTTTGGCTTAGGAAAGCATAACAATTTTAATTAGTGATAGAAGGATTATCGTAGAGGAGATTGTGATTTTTTTGACTTAGAAAAGCATAAAGCCTATATATTTTTAGATTTAATAAACTGCTAAACCTATTATTTATAGATTTAACTATGCATTGAGTTTAAATAAATATAAATTTAGTAATTTATCCGACTCACCAGCACTGAGCCTATGCTTTTTTTAAATTCCAAAAAAAAATCTTATATTGTCTTACGAGATCATGAGTTAGAGATATTTTATCTAGATAAGACGGGTATTTTATCCTATTAGGTCAGAGATATTTTATCATGACAAGACAATGATATTTTATCGTGATACATCAAAAATATTTTATCTTGACAAGATAAAAATATTTTTACTGATACTTGAAACATTTCCCCTAAAAAAAAAAAAGACCTCGAGAACTATAAAAAACACTAATATAACCTCCATTGAAAGGGTTCAATTCTAAAAAAAAATGGATTTTCTTACAAGTATCGAGCATGATCCACAAACCACTATCAAGGAAAGTCAAATTAAATTGCTATAATTGGATGATTAATCAAATATCTTAGATACTAGCTCGGCCTACAAGCCCATAAAATAAAATTAGACTTCATCAATTAACAATATTGATCCTCTACTTATTTTACTTGATATAATTTCTTCATATCAATTTTTTTATGTTGTTTTCTTACTTGTTGAGAGTGAATAAACGTTCACTATATTAAGCAATTCTGGATGTAATTGATCAAAATTAAAGTACATGTTGCATATTGAATTCTTTATACCATAGGAATGAATATTTTTTCTTATTTTTTTTCATTAAACTGAAATAAACAAGCCTTTTACATCTATATTTGAATTCAATTAAGATATAACAGCATTCTCTTAATTTATAGAGAATGAAAAATACTAAAAAAAACACGTTGAAAAATTTATGGAGGAACAAAGTTGATGGACAGTTAACACACTCGGTTTTTATCTGTATAAATCCAAATAAGAATTTCACTACAATACACCTTTATAAAAGTATAAAAACACCCTTAAATTTAAAAAGTATTAAATAAATCGACCAAACATATATAAAAACATTAAATCTAATAGAAAGAGTTCTAGATCTAGAATTATTGTGCAAGGAGGAAAAGAGGTGAGAACAAAAAACGTTCCATGATTTTATCGGCTAAAAAAAACAATATTTTTTTTTCATTTCTTTTTCGGTAAGACAATATATAATTTGCAACATTTTCCAAAATGATATTTTGATAATATATTGAAATATTCTTGTATCAGCTGATCTATTCACCTAAAACTTACCTTTAAAAACCTATCTTTCTGATTCATTAGTGCAATAAATTAAAATATTTCAATTAGATTTCCTTGAGATAATTAAGATCCTCCATCGATTCTGTTTAAATTAATAAGGGGATCATATCCATTTTTATTTCATAAAACTCAAATTAAATACATTTTTTATATTTGTTTTTGAAAAAATGAAATAGTTGAATGAAGTATTTTTCTTCTTTTGATTTTCTCACACACACGTGACATTGATTTTCCTTGGACGATAATATAATATACTACTAAGATCGAGTATATTTTTCATAGACATGAATTAATCAAGATAAATTATTTGTTAGTCAAATAGCTACACATCACAGTCATTGGATGACTTGATCATCACAGACAAAAAAAAAAGAAAAAAAAAAGCAACTTTCCATGTGAAAATGACAATGAAAACGCGGTTAGACCAATCTTCATCAGCAAATATTATCCAATAAAATCCTCAAAATATATTTTAAATAAAGTTGCTCAGATATAGCTCAAAACCATTCAAATAAAAGTCAGTGGAAATGGGATCACAACTTTGACTTCAAATCCCTTACATGATGTGAAACCGTGTTACAATGACGTACCTTTTATTGGACCAACAGTTTTCCTAGTGAATCTTTCTGCTTGATGAAAGTCTATTTTCACACACACACACACTGTATAATATCTCTGTTTGATGTTTCATGTTGCTGCCTGGACACAACTTCCATGCCCACTATAAGGAGAAGTTGTAAAACTGTGATGCCTTAATTTTTTAGATATATAGTTTAACTGGTGATAGTTTTTAAAAGTTACTAGTTCGAGTTTTATAAATTTTAAAGACATTAAAGATACATATAATTGTTAACTTTAAGGTCCATAAAATTAATAGAGATGCATGCAAATTGGTTCAGACACCCATGTTAATATAAAAAAATATTGTGATATATTGTCTCAAATTCTAATGAGTGTTGATGATTTTGAATAAAATATAAAAAATAATTTGTAGAATTATGTTTAATAAATAATTCTCTTTATGGCAAGAACTATACAATTGCTCAATTTTCTTCTCCAAGCTTGAGAGGTGACAAAAATAAAAATATATCCAATAAGATACTACAATTGTATCAATATCATGCATAAGGGAGCTTCTTAAAACTATGTTAATTCCAGTTACGCATAGAATTATTCTATTTATTTGAGATATGTTTTATTTTTTCAGTTGCTTAAGTCATTTTTTTATTATTATTCCTGATTAAAATAAAGCTCAGAACGCGTAATCTACTTGAAAGGTAACAAAAGGGAATGCTAAGTTCATAAAGTAAAGATAACTCGAAGGTTTTATAAACCTAGTGTGGGAACAAAAAAAAAATCCTTTAATTCTTGAGTAGCTAAAATTAATTATATTAAACACTTGATAAATTATATAATGAAGTGAAAGCTTAATTATGTGCAATGTTAATTAGAAAAAAAAAACAATTCAATTAATGAAAAAAATAAATTAATGACAATTCATATTGATAAAGGAATGTTTTTCGAGGCTTGATGAGTGGAAACAATTAAAATTATATTGATGAGATTCATGATTATGAAAGGTTATATTTTAAAGCGAAAATTGAGTTGTTTTATTGTGTTTAATTAATTGTTTTTGTATTTATTTCAATTATTTATAAAAGAAAGATAAGTATAATACACTTTATTTCCCCATTTATTCTAACTATTAATTTTTAATAATTGTAATGTTGAAGGGTAGCTTAACTGATCAGGTCTGAGTTTGCTCTCCAATGATTATGAGTTCGAGTCTTTTTAGAGTCACTGAAAGCTTAAATGGTTGTTAAATTCAGGGCTTGTTAGATTAGTTTAGGTAAATGCAAGCTGATCTATACACTCAGGTTAATAAAAAAAAAATTAGAGATACAAATATTGAATTTTAATTAAATTTTTTTATTGGTTAGAGTTGATGATAATTATCTATCCTAATTCACTGTTTTCACCTTCGACTTTTGTGTATGCATACTGAATTGTAGCCTCACATCCTCGTTTGTCAAGCCCGAATACAGTTTTAAATCTCTTCAAGAATTAATTGCATTAATTTGCAAACAAGTCTGATCTCTCTTTTCCCAAAACCATCTAATATCTATTTTGAACTAGTCCAAAACTAGGGAAATGCAGCAAATTGATCATTAATGTTCGTGATCAATTGCATGCAAAGTCTTCTTCATACTTGCAATATTCTCACATATATATGGTTGAATGATTCAAAGGCAGAGAGCTGCCTGGATCGGAAAAACATGGAAGTAAAGATCAGAAACCTGGTGATCGATCTTTTGTAGTCAAGTTAATAATTATAAAGAAGAAAAAGAAAACGAAGAAAAAGAAGAAGAAGAAAGAAGAACTCAAAAGCATTTTCGACCCTTTTTATCAAGCTTTTTCAACCCATGAGATGATTATAACTTGTGTTGCATACTTCACAGATAAAAAAACGAGGCGCATGAGTACTTCTTTCGGTTTCAAATCAAATCAACTCAATATAAAGTTTGAAGGAATCAAATAAAAAGAGTTAAGTGATAAGAAGAAAAAAAAATAAAAAACTCCGCAAGTAATCATTTCAATCTACAATGAACTATGTTAACCTGCTATGTATTGTTTTTAATATTTTTTAACAATAATTTTTTTTTTACAATACAAGATCTTCATATTTAGGTCATCAGAACCAACCATTGAATTCAATCTTTAATAAATTCAATATAAAAAAAATGTGATAAAAAAAGGGATTGGACATTTGTTTTATTTTCAAATTCTATCCTCAAAGTTTTAATTAATTTAAATCAATAAAATAATTATTCTCAACACCACGAGATTTTTATATTTAGATAATTAAAATAAATTATAAAATTTAATTTTAAATCAATTCAATATAAAATAATTAAATTTTGAAAAAAAGTTTAATAATAAAAAAACAAAAATAAATCACTATACAGAACTATTACAATATACAGAACTATTACAATCCCCATTAGATTGTGTTGCTGTGCACGGTGAAATCAAGGTAGATTTAGTTTTATTTAATTTAATGATTCAATGTGCTCTTTTTTTTTTTTTTTTTTAAGATTCTCGTACAATAAAAGTGTAAATGTACATTAAAATGGTTACATTTAATTGTTGACTATAGGTTTCAACAGCCAATCATTTTAAGGATGGTGGCCTATGTGTCACAGTTAATTGGCAAATCAAAAGGGTTGCATTTCATTTAGAATGGATTAGTGCGTTTCAATAGAGACAAATGTAGCCTTATGCATGCTCATCGTCCTCCATGTCTGAAATCTACAACCTTAAAGACACAGAAATCCAAGAAGTTGCCACATTTCCACTTGCGAAAGAGACAATGACAAGTCAAATCAGTCATTTCATAGGATCAAATTGGTGCGCCATTTCATATTTAATGGCAATTTTCGTGTGCGTATGAATGTGTGTTTGATTTCTTCGAGAGTGTTTGATTCTTAACCAACTATATTATTTTTTCAAAACTCTTTTTCAAAGTTGTATTTTTTTTCTGTTAACTCGTTTGAAATTATCTTAGTTTTCAAAAAAATTATATATTTGGCCAATATGTACAGTGCTTCTTGTACTGTCCATTGATTTAATTGACCTTTCTTTCTTTTAATTTATAAACTAATTATCTGCGTGGTCAGGCCGTATTTTAACAAAAAATAAATAATGAATTTTTAAAAAAATTAATTTTTTAATATTTTGAACCATTTTGTTGATGTATTGATATAAAAAATATTTTTTAAAAATATATATATTATTTTAATATATTTTTAAATAAAAAAAACTTTAAAAGACATTTTAAATATGAATTTCTTTTATTTTATTAGGTTTTGGTCACTTTTAGCAACAAAAGATCACAATGATCTAAAAAGTTTCATTATTTAAGGTGCCTTTCTTTTTTAGTTCCAATCTATTTCTTAAAGTATTTTTCAAACTAGTTTTTGTTTGCAAATGTATTAAATTAAATTTTTTATGTAAAACAAATTTGAAAAAAAAATAATTTTCATATATTTTCAATTAAAAAATATCTTTGAAAAACAATTTGCATCACAATATCAAACACACACATACTAATTATCATAAATTTTTGATGTTTTAATACTTAAAAAATTCAAGATATCAAACCTAAAAAACCTCAATTTTTTTTGTTTGATTTGAGTTTAAAAATAGTTGTTGATATTAGATCATTGTATATATACAAGGTTCAAAGGATATCTTTAGTGATACTTTACAATGATTTAGTTACTAGAATCATGTAATGGTAGCTAGCTCAATTTAAATTAATTGATTTTATAAGTCTCTTGATGATTGATAAAAATATTATTTAGCTTTTAAAAAATATTAAGATGATGATTAGATTGGATCAACCTCCCTCGAGGACCAGGGACATGGACTTTATTGGGTTTAATAATTTTTTTATATTTTTTTATTTAATTATATGATAAAAATGGATACTCATAAAATTAAATACCAATATAAAAGTAGATATTTATTTGAGACAGTTATCCTTAGAAAGCAAACAAAAATCAATAATGCATTCTATTTTCCCAACCAATCTAATATTAAATGATGAAATAAATAAATAAATAAATTTAAAACAATTAAAAGATTAAAAAAAAACATATTATATTAGTGGATAAATTTGCCAAACTTATCAATCGGATAAATATATCATATCTTATAGTGGTAGCATTTTTGTTATTACATAAAATTAAGAACATGCTATCCTTCTTTTCTTTTTCTTTCTCTGTTTTTGTCTTTTGGTGATGGGAGGTAAAGTGTTGAAGGGGATTTCAGGTGATTGTTTTCTAGTAGGCCCGCTTCATCTTTTTTTTTTACTAAATGATTTGTCGTTTGAAAAATAATTACAAAGAAAATTAATCATGCATGAACAATAAGTCTTCTTCTAGGAGGATTGATATTTTTTTTGTTGAATATTTGGCATCTTTCTTTAAGCTACATCATTTAGTCTAGAAAGATATGATATTAATTTTTTCCCCCTGGAAATCGCTAAATTTGTTTTTCTCTTAAGATAAACTAATGCCTTATTTTTTATGCAATCATATTAGTCATATATTTTCTCATTATATTTCAAATATTTATATAAAAAAAACTTCATTATATTTTTACTTAACATCAATCCAAATTTGTTGTTATCAATAAAGTTATTAAATAATTGATTTGTATTATAAATAAAAGAAAATGATAGATTATATTAATTAAATCTAAAACATGTTAAATACATTGTTTTTTATATTTTATTGTATATCGAGCTGCAACTCATGAATATTTATAATGTTTATAAAAAAATAATCTAACCAAACATATTCAAATCTCTTGAAAAAAAAAAAATGAACTGAATTTTAAATTTATAAAATATCAAAAATATAAATATAAAATTAAACCCAACCTCATCATACACATGAACAACAGAGTTTTAAAACCCGGACCGGCCTGATGGGTCGACCCAGGATTCAGCCGACTCGGGCCTGGAACCGGTCCGGGTGGATGCAAAAACCTGCTCGGGAATTGACCCAGGAAAACCCGGTCGACTCGGCGGGTCGACCCGGGACCTGGTCCACCCAGCCAAACCCGGGTGAGACCCGATCAATTTTTTTTTAATTTTCACTGTCATTAAACGATGTCTTTTTTTTCCATCTAAATCCCAAAACACTGAAGACTAAAGACTGAAGAAGAACGAAGCAATTAACCTAATTATATTACTCTTTGTCTTTGAAAATTAAAACTCAACTGAGGAGCAGAGGAGCAGCGGATGCCTGATCATTGATCTCTATGAAAAAGGTTTAAATCTTCTTCTTTCACCATCTGTTTTTTTTATTCTTGGCCGTTTTCAATTTCAGCCCAACATAAAAAAATCAAAATTAAAAAGAGATCTCTGAAACATCTCCTCCAAAGAAACCATCTTCTGTCTACAGAAATGGTGTATTATTGGGAAAAACATCATACACACCTGCCATATTGAATTGTGGAGTTCCATAGTGAGGAACTTGATTGGCTTCTTCATTGCTAATCATCGAATATGCATCAAAGGGATATTCAACTTTGGAATTTTTTCTTATTAATTCTTGAACAATTGTGCTAAACTCGGAGGTGTTGGTTGCTTTAACCATTGTTGGGCTTGAAATGTATATTATCTTGACCGGTTCTTTCTTGTGCTTAGTGGGTTTTTTGCCCCTTCAAGAACCTAGAAGGCAGAATATTGCTCACTAAACTGGCTCATTTTCTTTGATATTTGGTGGAAATATGAAGACGAGGAAGAGGAAGAGAGCAGGTAGTTTTGGTTTTTTTTAGTTAATTCGGGTTAATTTATCTAACTTGTAACCCAATCACTTGACCGGGTCAATGACCAGGTTGAGTTTCAAAACTATGGATGAATACCACTAGTCAAGAACCGTACGGATTGTAATGGATAATTGGATATCCAACGAGTCGGGTGATTTGGCCATCCTCGTACCCATGACAAAAAAAATAAAATTGATTGGTTGACTGTAACAATTGAAGTGAAGAAGTGGGTCCCAACGAGATGAGTCTCTTTTTTATATATGCCAATAGTCAGCACACGCGTAGGAGAACGCGGAGAGAATGATAGGAGTGCAATGCAGCGTACAAAATCCATTTTGACGAAGTCAATCAAGTCCCATTATCAATTACCACTCTCCATTTCAGTCCTTTGAAGTCAAAGAAACATGATATTTACTCCACTAGGCCGCAATGATTGATTTCTTGCTACCCATCTTGTCACCGTCACAAAATCTCTATCCAGTATTTTTTTACTTCAAGGTGAGGTGATTTTTTTTTTTAAAAAAAATATACAATACTTTTTAAGCATAAAATATATTTTTAAAAGCTAAAATAACATATTTTTTATAAAAAAAAAATCTGCTATCCAAACACATATTTTATACCTCTCAATCACATTTCTAAGTGATTCACAAAATTGTAATTAAATTTATTTCTTTAGTTTAATCAAAGCATATAGATCCATTTCACCTTTAGAAAATTCTTAATTTTTTTTGTAATATAGTTTGAGAATTGAGTATTGGTAGCCAAAAGAAAATCACAGCCTCTTACATAAACATAGTGAATTTTCACGTGTAAGACTTGGTTCCAATTGATGTTAATACTTTTCTCGCGGCACAATTTTAGGTCAAATTTGTACTACTAAATAAGAAAAATGTGGTTTTTATTATATTTTCATTGACTCAATAAATATGTTTTCCCTTTTGGTTCTAGATGAGCATTGGGATTTTCCGATTGGAGTTAGTTCTTGATAATTTAATTTGAACTCTTCTGAACATCTTAATTTTCAAGTAAATATCAAAACACACCGAAAGTTTAATTATTAATTTGTTTAAATTATTATCGTGTATAAAAACAACATAAAAAACAGAATTATATTGGAAAATATTATTACACAAAAGCCTTAATTTGTTTTTTTAAAAAAGTGACTTCATTCTATTTTCATTTACTCAATTAAGATTTCTCTTATTATTTTTGTTTGGACTTAGTTTTTTTTATATATATATATATATATATATATATATATAATCTGATCTTTACTTTTCTTTTTTCTTTTTTGATAATGATGATTTAATATGAACTGTTCTTAAAATCTTGGTTTTCAAGTAAGTATCTTAATAAGCTAAATTAACTTTGAATTATCTTCTTAAATGACATCTCCCACTAGCTTCTGCTTAAACAATATCACATGATGTGGGGTTTCATCTGGGCTTCTGTAGAGCTCCATCGCACCACAAATAGAGTTTACACGTGAATTATCAATGCGTGTGTCGGCATTATTACCACCAATTATTAAGTGGGAGATGTACATAATTTAATTTGATTTAGACTACTTGCTGTTTATGAACGCGGTTCCTTTAAATTTTGGAAATTTGTTTTTTGCTTAAAAAAAAAATTATATATAATTTTAAATTGTTTTGATATATTAATATATATAAAAAATTAAAATATAAAAAATTATTTTAATACATTTTTAAATAAAAAATATTTTAAATTATCATCATTATCATAATATCAAACATGTCATGAAAAAGACATGCACTCAATTAACGAGCCCGTAAAGCATCCTGCGAGACACTTTACTTCAGTTTGTAAGCTCCTTTTTACATTAAAAAAAAAAAGCCTAATATATGGTGCTCAATTAGATCCCACCAAGCTTTAGATTTCTCCGGGAAAAAAAGAGAGCATAGGACACAAAAATTTTCTACTATATGGATTATTAAAGAGCTTACTCTTTAATGTATCTGTAAAGTTACATTTAGTTTTTATTGTAAAATAAAAATGATAAAAATATATTTGATTGGAATGATAGAAATAAATATGTTTTTGATATACTTTTTTTAAAAAAATTCTATCTTTCCAAAACAAAAAAGTATAAAGGAATATGTATACTTTATCTTCATTACTTCAAAACAAAAAAAGTATAATTTTTTTTTATCTCAAATATATTTTTTTATTTAATTATATGATAATAAATTACATAATATATTTTTTATATCAAATATTTATTTTAAAAGTACAAAAACCATGATAGACACATGGTGTCAAGATAGTAAAAATACATAATTGATAATAAAGGATAAAATTGTATTTTAAAAAAAAAACATTAAGAGGCAAAAATAACAAATAATAGTCTACTTGGTGCGAATTAACTCGTTAAACCTGTAATCCAGCTCATCAACTCAATTAGGTTCAATGATTTTTTTCAATCTATTTTTTAACCCAAAAAACCCTAAAAGAAGCCAAGCCCACATACCTAAACCCGTCTTTATATTTTTTTAATTTCTTAAAGAGGCGGACGATGCTAGAGATTGCTAAGAAGGGCCTTTAGTTTTTTTTTTTTTGTTTAAAATCTCATCTTCAACTTTTTTTTTTTTTACTCAAAACATCTTAATAAACCTATCAATGTCATAAAAAACAAAAAGCAACCCCAACCTAAAAACATTCCCATGGTTAGAACTATCTTCTCGGGCAAGGAGAAGGAAATAAATAACCTAGGTAAAACTATCCTTATTAAGTGGAACTTATTGACACTTATTTCAATTTTTTTTGGTGTTTGGAGTCATCATCAACAATTATTTTCTCTTTCTATGCCAAAATCTGACATCTTCTCTATCTCTTCTAACAAAAAAAAAAAACACTAAAAAATAAGAGAAATGAGCTTTGGTTTCAAAATTAATTTTTTGATAACTAAAGAGATCGATCATCTATAAATAAATAAAAAATGATGGATGAAAATAATTTTTTTGGTATGAAGTTTGAAGCCACCACCAATTTTACTTGTTATTTTCACTTTGGTCCTCTTACTTTTAATCCAACCCTTCATTCCAAAAATAAAAAATATGGAATTGAGTGCTAATTTGGATTCTAAAAGGCTTAATTGTGGGATAAAAATTTAAGAACCAAATTGATAAATTTAAAAAATTTAAATATTACAATCCACAATAATTTATAAGATAATCAATATTGTGTGTTGCTCTAGCATGTTTGCAACAAGGCTTGGTTTTTTTTAATAATAAAGAATGTTTGGAAAGTGAATGGGTTTGGAAACCAAAAAAAAAAAATTATATAAAATAATTAGAAGATAAAGCCTCTTTTGGTTTGGTATGATTGTTCATGAACTATAAATTAAAGGAAGATAGGGTACTAGTATACATCTCCTTACAAAGCACTATTTATTGGAAGAAAGTGCTTTGCTTTGCTCTTTTTTTTTTTCAATAATTGTTTTTTTGTTTAATTTCATTCTTTAATATTATATTTTTTTTATTTAGTTATCACATTCTCATGACATACATCCCATGTTTAACAGGTTAGCTTGGTTTGACAGGTTAACCTGGTTGACTCAGATTTTTTTCTTAGGTTAGCTTGGCCCTGGTCATGAGTTTGGTAGATTGACTCAAGTTATTTTTTTATGTTTTTTTTTAATTAATTTTCTTTTTGATCTCATCATTCAATATTATATTCATTGAGGATTGAAATTCATAATTTATTTTGATTTACTTTTCATGGAGTTATCTCGGTCTTATGACCCGAGTTACAAGTTTGACATGTTAACTCGGATTATATTTTTAAGTATTTTTTTTAATTGATTTTTTCCAGTTCCATTATTCAATATTGGGTTGATTGAGAATTATGCTTCACAATTTATTTTGATTTACTTTCTATAGAGTTATTATAGTTTTATAACTTAGATCACGAATTTGATACATTAACCCAAGTTGTCTCAGATCAATCCAATATGTTATTATTTTAATATTAAAAAAATATCATCTTTAAATTTTATTTAGTCAAATATCGTCATACAAGTTGCATTTTTTTCTTTTACCAGGATAAAAAACATTAATAACATTTGAGTATGTTTTTCATGTTCAAAAAAAATTTAAGTACTCAACCCGCAGCGCAATGCGGGTCACTCATCTAATCATAACTATGAGACATTGCATGCTGGTAGACAAAGGAGTTGGAAAATAAGCTATTTGGGTAAGGTAAGGCATGCATGATTTGTCAGCCACCTTTTTTTTCCCTCATGAGATGAGGAATGTGGCAGTTAATAAGGGCACCACGTCCCATACATGAAATGAAGCATTCTATAATATATGACAAAGGTAAGGTGATACTGGGGCGGTTGCCGGATCACAGGCCGGTGTCTCCCCATGCTCACCTCCTCTTTTTGGGCATTTTAGTGGACTTCGGGACCCTCTCGAGTATTGAGCATGTTGAGGTACCTAGCAATGTTTTTGTTTTTCATGATGAACCATGCGAATCAATGCTCCAATGAGTGCCCTTTCGTCCTTCTTGTTCAAAGTCTGAAAGATTTAACATGATATATCCTTTCATAGATTTTGTTATGTAACTCCACACCTCATTGTATTCGCAATGCTTTTGTCATCAGTTCATCTTACATGGTGCTGAAAAGTTCTAAAGGTAGAGTTTATATAATATTTTGCTACCTTTTGTGACTATCCATCTCGCACTTCTATAGATGTTGCAGAGAGGATTTTCAGTAGACAAGAAGGGATGTCTTTTTAAGTATTTGCAATTTGTTTTTTAAGGCTTGTTAAATAGATTTAGTTTCATAATATTTGTTGAGTGTTTGGGTTTTCATGATTTCGCTATTATTTGGAATTTGATATTAAATCTAAAATCCATCTAAAAAACTTTAATATAGTGATTGTTGGTTCATTGTCGATTTTATATATTATTGTTTTTATAGTTTATTTTAAATCTAGGATCAATTACTTACGATTTTATTAATAATCCTACATTAAATTCAAGTACATTTCCTTTTCTCAATAAGAATTGACTTCAAACATCTCTTTGGAAAAAAAATAAATTCTTACTAACACCGATCTTAAATAAAAATTGAAATAATGAATCGAAATTTTAATAAGATTCAAATAACTTAACCAGGCCAAAACATATGATCAAGTTGATGTAACAATTACTCCTATTCCTAAGTACTTGTTGAGGGCATGTTTGCTATTACATTAGATTGCGACAACAAAAATAAGTATGGAGTTATGAAAGATAATGTTGTGAAAGCTAATTCCTTGTAATTTCATTATACTTTCTCAATAGAATGACCTAAGCAACTCCCTGTGATGACGCGATTGAATTTTTCTTACCACTAGCTCTTTTTCAGGAGATTTGGCGATGAAGTTGCACTCATGTTGATTGTATCTTTTTTCTTCTACTTCTTCTTCTTTTTTTTTTTTTTGTTGGATAACTATTAATATTTATACATATCTTGATTAATCTTATATATCTTAAAATTAATAATTGAGTAAGTTTCTAGTGACTTGACTTTTGAGGAGACTCCCACTAATTACAATTAAAAAACAAATCCAAGACATGAAGAACTCGGATGTACCTGAGGGTGGCAACTTCTTGACAAAGAAAAGGTTCAAATGGTTTTGCTTTTATGCATATTTTGAGATAAAAGTGCTTTAAAATATTCAGGCCCAGCTCGAAGTCTCTAAACTCGCAAAGGCATAGACGAGGATCTCCTTGAGTGGAGCTAGGAGGTGTCCAATGCTCATGGGTCCAAAAAGTGGGGGATAAGGATAGGAATTAGGTTTTCCGTCTTAATTTCAACAAAACCCAACTAGGGCACCAGATACAGTAGCCATTTTGAAATGCCATCTTTCCTGTTTTTTATATGCATCACTTTCTCTCATGAGTCATGATGATGAAAGGTATCTGATGATTATTTTTTTCGAAAAAGGTTTCATATTCTATTTCCTTTCCTCATAGAAATGGCATGTCTGTTGTTTTTTTAGAAACCTTCTCTTCTGCAACAAATTAATATGCTTTCGACATTGTTCTTGGAGTGTGTAAATTAAAAAGGTAGTGTGTGCCAGTGACTTCGGGGCCATGGAAGGGAGACAATGTGTCATGGAGGGTGCATAGATCGATCATTTGCTCCGTTTAACAAAATATTTATAATATAATAAACTAGTCCAAAAAAAATAAAAATGTATTTGATTGGAAAGTTGGAAATAAGAAGTTAAATAATTTTCTGTTTTCTCAAAAAAGAAAAAGAAAATTAAACATAAAGATATGTTCTTTTTGTTTCAATTATTTTCACTCTTTCTTTTGTTCCAAAACATTATCCAAATACCATCTGGTTTTGGATTTCTTTGGTCTATGAAATGATCGATCTTATAGATTTGGTAACAGGTTTATTTGTATTAATTAGCCTGTGTAACACATCAGTTTTAGTTCTTTTATGATATTATTATTATTATTATTATTTATTTTTGGAGGTGGTTAGCAGTGAAGCACTTAGGTGCATGTCTACCACACTCTTACAAAATTTCAAAAGTCAATAATTTCAAAATAAAAGATGGTCACCTAATAATTGGTGGATGTGGTTGGAAGCCTTTGATAGATTATTTAATTATTATTGCGATGCTACCCTTCACACACGTATTGAGTGCATATGTTGTCATCACAAGTAATCTCTTGTTCACTTAGTTTTTGCAAGTGATTTTGTGATTATTTAAATACATCATTTTTTATTTATTTTATTATCATTGTTAGAGAATAATATAAATCATATATTAGGACATCACTTAACAGTTTAAGTTTCTAAGTTAAGATGATTTTTTGATATGGTATCAGAGTCTTGATGACTAAGCGGTTACAAGTTCGAATCTCACAATTCTTATTTATTTGATAAAAAATTAAGCACAACATAATGTAAGCATATACAAGTTTTAAGTTCAAAGGGCTTTCACTTGAGGGGGTATGTCAGAAAATAATATAAATCATATCTTGTAACCTCACTTAATAGTTTAAGCTTTTGGGTTGAGATAATTTTTTGACAATCATTTATTTCTCATTTAGTTACTAAGTTTTAAAAAATGATTAAAGCATTATTAGGAAAAATAACCCCTCAAAGCTATGGCTATGAGGGTTAAACTTAATGCGTAAATTCAAATTACCATTCCCTAATAATAATAAAAAGAAAACCCTTGTATTTATTGTGTTTAAATTAGAAAAATGCGAATCTCCAAGTATTAGCATTTAGCAAGCAATTCACGAATCCATATGATATCCTTATAAACAACATTAGCAAAATTAATTTCACAAATCTAAGATTAAATTGTGAAAAATACAACTCTCATGAATCCGCTATCTAATATATATAGATATTACACATTGGATCGAAAAAGATATATAAATGAAACTAATTAGTATACAAAAGTTATATCTTTAACTACATAATCAAATAATATTCTAATAACAATTTCACAAACCATGAGCTTTTAAAACATTATTGGAGTCATATTTACCTTAGTCGATGTCATCCATATATAACGTTTTCAAGACACATAATTTGTTATTGTTGGGTTTCAATCTTTTTTGGGACCATGTTGTCGACAAATTTTTCTATGTAACTTCTGGTTACTCTACTTGCACTTGCATTAATAATAATAATAATAATAATAATAATAATAATAATAATTGGGGTGCTCTTTTTAGGAAGAAAGTGGAGGCTTCGATTTAGTTACATGTCAAAGAAAACATCCTTGTAGTGAATGAAACATCAGATTCGAGAAACTTGGGGGTTCAAATCAATCAAATAAAAAGTGGGAAAAAAGAAGAAGAAGAAGGAGAAAAACCATTGATGTCTGTAAACTATTGGAAGGCAATAAAATGTAAATATTCCTTGAACGTAAACAAAATATAATAAGAAAAAAGATTAATTACATGAAGCTATAAAATAACAAAATAAACTTCATGTATGTTATCAAATAATATTCTAATAATAATTTCACAAACCATGCATGAGCTTTTAAAACATTATTGGAGTCATATTTACCTTAGTCGATGTCATCCATATATAACGTTATCAAGACACATATAACTTGTTATTATTGGGTTTCAATCTTTTTTGGGACCATGTTGTCGACAAATTTATCCTCTATGTAACTTCTGGTTACTTCACTTGCACTTGCATTAATAATAATAATAATAATTAATGGGGTGCTCTTTTTAGGAAGATAGTGGAGGCTTCGATTTAGTTACATGTCAAAGAAAACATCCTTGTAGTGGATGAATCATCAGATTCGAGAAACTTCGAGGTTCAAATCAATCAAATAAAAAGTGGGAAAAAGAAGAAGAAAAACCATTGATGTCCGTAAACTATTGGAAGGCAATAAAATGCAAAGATTCCTTGAACGTAAACAAAAAAAAAAAAAAAATGAAACCTCGAAGTTTAAGATACCTTTAAGATAAAATCTTTAAAAAGAAGATATTGCCCGTTAATTAAAAAATATTGTAGTGAAGTTTTTGAATTTAGGAATACATCAATTATATTTTTGAAACAATGTAAAGTTTGGCCCAGGAGACTAAAATAGAATTTTGGGCTGGTAACAGTCTGCTTTTTCTTTTTCTTTGGACTAAAAGCTATTATTTACACACCATTGAAACGCCTTGAAGATTGACGTGTGCTCAGGCCTCTGTTTCCAAGATGGCATCTTGGGCTACTTAAGTCATCTGGGTTTGCTTTGGTTAACTGGATCAAGAATCAACCTACCGAGTCAAGTTTAGGTCGATAAGTTAAATATGAATGTAAATCATAATATATTATTTAGTATTATGTTTGAGGATGGACACGGCAGAAGTTATGAGGAGATAAATCACAATTTGCTGCATTTTCACAAGGTAACACCGAGATATGAAAGAAAGAAATGCAAACTTCGGTTATAAGTAACAACACTACATCACAACAATCAGTATTCTAGGGTTCTTTGATCTGTATGTAGTTAGCTGCACAAAAGCCTGTCGACAGGTTTCATCTATCTAAATATTTATACGTTTAGGATACGGCAAGAGACTGAAGGGAGTAAATGGGACTTTGGAAGAAGCAAGGGAACACCAGTCTTGGTGCATTTCTGTGTAAATTGCAGTGCAGACCCGCACAGGGCACAACATAGGATGACACGACTAAAGCTCCATCTTAATTTGTGGGCTCTCAGCACTGGTATGCTGTATAAGCTCTGTCTCGATATTGTTTGAAACAATGCTTCCACCATTATAACCATTCATCAACAATTTCCCTATTTTTGATCTCCACTCTGAGCTATCCTTCTCATTCTTCCTGTCATGAAAAACTCTGTCACAGTAGTTTAGCATGGTTCCTAAACCACTATTAGGTGTCCAACCATACTGCATCAACACCTGAGCCTCGCCTTCAGTTATGTCTTCACCAACCTTAATCAAAGATTTGAATGCATTAGACACAGACGAATCAATTTGATGGAAGCCTTCAGAACAAATAAATCATCAAATTCAGCACACTAGTCTCCTGAAGGGGGCGGGGTAATCTGCCTAACCACTACCCTTGGAAATACGTGCAAAAATGACTTACGTCAGGTCAGATGGTATTTTTACCCCCACAAACAAACCTAGCTCGACCTAGAGCATTGCTGTTCCAGGTCATGCACTGCCCAGTTTTCATGGACTAAGACAAAAACTCTCCTGCCAGCTCTCCGAGCCAATCAGCAGACTCATATGTGGTGATATCAAGCCCATTTAGCAACAGATCAAATGATGTCAATACAAGTACCAGTAGTCAGCCAAGGAAAACAGATATAAGTTCTTACCGATAATGGTCTGTTCTCAACCACACTAACCCTGCCACAGTTGGTAAGTTTCATGGCAGTAACCAGACGCTTAATCTGCCAATCAATGGATATGGAATCTACCAGCTCAAAGAAATATGTTGCATAGCCATATTCGGGGCGTTCCAGCACTATTCTGTATTCAAGTGAAACTGAACACCATCACTTTCCAGTACAATATGTAGAGAATACTCACTTGAATAATTTCTCTTGCAGAAATACCTGTTATGCTTTTTAAAGACAAATACAAATGACTGAAGATCTCGGCACCACCCCCATTCAGCAGGCCAATTACGAAACCGAAGATGCCGAGTCTAAAGAAGACAAGTCATAAATATTATTTTTAAAGTGTTTGATAAAAGAAGGTACAACTCTATCAACAACTGCAAGTCCCTGTTCCCCATAATTTTTACAGTAAACTTGTTACCTGCTCTACAAGGGAGAAGAGACATTCCAAACAATAATTAGGTCTTGAGGCCTTCGCACATTGTATGGGAGCAAGCTTTAGTAAGGAGCTACGCTGGAAAAGTAGCTGTACCACAGACAAAGAAAGAGGCTAGCATCAGAACAGATATGAATTTGCAAAGCACAACATGACTTAATTAGGAAACATAAAAAAGTACATTTCTAATTCTACTTTTTCCTAGTTAATTAGAAGGCCAGAAGACGATGATGACATGTTTAAAAATGGAACCAAAGGCCCATAGGAAGAAAATTTGAATCCCTAAATTTTTTATTAGTCACAAATATCTAGAAATTATAGATATCACAATCTCAGAAAATCACAGTCGACCTTTGACATAACAGCTTCAAGCTCTCCAAATCCATCTTCAATGAATGATTCGTCTATGGCCTCATCATCATCTGCCTCTCCATAAAGCTTGATTTCTTCAAGAGATACCCCTTGTTCAACTAACACCTGCCAATTGACATTTTCAGCGAAAACTAAATCTGAATTTCATGGAAAAGGGACGAGAAAGTTGCATGCATTACCTGCAGAAGTCCAGGAGCATCTTCCTCCAGTGCTGTTTCAACAGAATCCCTGCAATTCAACAATCAATAGATCCAAAAATTGAGGGTTTACAGAATAGGGGGGTGAACCACAGACACAAGTCCAGCTTTAGGTAGGGCAAGACATACGTGGCGGTTTTTTTCCTTTTCCGTGGTTGGATGAACCTTATTGGGTCTGGAACAGTTGAGCCATACTCAACATCAGAAGGGATGGCTTTACGCAAGCATTCAGAATTCCCTGAAATCTTTGATTTAGAACTCTTCCATTTGGTCAGCATTTTGATGCGATCTTGTAATTGCATATGATCCAACTTGTCTTTGTACAGTTTATTGGGGATTTCAAGTTCAGTCTTCACTGGCACCTTGTTAATGGAGAAATTAGAGACACTGATTCTGTCCGAGTTGTGTAATTCATTGTTATCCAATGGTTCAGCCTTGACATTGATCATGGTTGATAAACTTGAGCTAGCCATACTATCAGCTGTTGCAGGCATGAAATGCGGTTTCTGGCATGAATTTGACTCCATGTTCAATCCCTGAAGTTAGCATATTCAGTCACTTTCTTTCAGAAGAAAGGCAACAAGATGTCATGTCTCTGAAAAAGAATAAATTTCATATTGACCTCATAGCATAAAATATATAAAATCCCTTATTTTTCCTTTCAATGTTGCCATAGAGAATATGCTCTGTATTCTCCACATACACGCAGGGAGAGTCAAGAGAACAATTTATCCACCAGCCAAAAATAATCATGTGGAACGTTAACTTACATTTCATAATCCAATCTGAACTCAGTTAACCATGCACAGGAGATATATTGTTCGTGCCACATGTATCAATGAGCACAAAAAGAGAAACAAGGAAAATTAAATACAAAGTTATCACTCTAAAATAGGCTTCACACACGCACACATAAAAAAAAAAAAAAAAAAGCATAAACAAGTGCTGACAGAGTTACAAAAATGTCAACACATAAATTGCTGGGAGGGGAAAAAATCCATAACATAGCTTTATCAATTATCTCGCAAAAGTCACACCATTTTATGACTTGAGTTTTAAACACCACAGAAAGCCATGAAAACATATAGAGCAAAAGGTTTCTCAAGGAGCCACTCAGGCCAATGTACATGTCAGACACCAAAATGCTCAATCAAAAAATAATAATAATAATATAATGAACTATAGTCAAGTCTAAAAATCTAAGGAAGAGCAGTAAATGAACAGTAGATAAATGCTCCAAGAAATTCAACTACGAGAAGAGAAGAGTAAGAGGTCATTGCAAAACAAAATTTGCACAAGGGAAGTATAACAAGGTTAATGATTTTTCAATGTGAACGGCTGCATGATGTAAATGCCTACACCTCAAATATTCCAGCAGTCTTCAACAATTGACACAATATTACACATCAGCAATCAGATTAAAAGGACAACAAATTACCTCCAAATTTGTCTTTTCCAACCTCAACATTTTCCTGGAAAGTAACACGAAAAAATACGAGTTGATTGTTGTAGGGAAAAAAAAAAGGGCACAGAGGCACAAGGGCAGTGCTACAACTTGTGGTGAGGGGGGCTACGACCCCTCAAAAGTTTTTATAAGGTTAAGTTTAACCCTGACTTTGAGGGTTCATTCAATTAGGCCCTGCCAAAAGTTTGCATATTTTATTTATGAACAAATTATTTTAGATTAATTTTATGTCCATCCTTATATTTTTTTCCCCATATTGGCTCCCATGTACTTTACTCTAGCTCTACCACTGCAGAGAAATGAGTGCAAGGACACCAAAACTTTAAACAGTTAACTCCACCAGAAGACATAAAAACAACACCTTGATAGTAGCATCCCTTGCCGCACTCTCAATACAACATGATCAAGGTCATCAGCACAGTCATCAGGACTATTACTCTTGACCTTAATTGTTTGCAAATCAGCACCCGCAGAACCAGTCATGCCATCTTCTAATGTGCTCTGAACATTATTATACGAACACTCGACCTTCGCTTCAGCAGGTTGACTCTGCGCCATTGAATTCTGGGTTAAAGTGCAAACAACTGTCTCAACTTTCTCAATTCCAAAACCATTACCAGCAACTTCTGAACACATTACCTGATCCAAACAAACATATGCATTTACTTTAGTCCCCTGACTACTGCAACCTCCCGACTTAACCAGGCCTTGCCCACCAATGCCATTCTGCAAACACTGATTTACTGCAACTTTGCTACCTTCTCTCACATTAGCAGAAGAGGCACTCACAGAAACTTCCTGTAGACCTCACATAAATGCGAGAAGAAAGAATATTGTATCATATCATATGTATAGGCATTCGCATGAATTTAATTCAAGAAAAGTAATAATTCAAACAACAATTTGCCAAAAATAACACTAAATAAAAAGACCCACAACACCATATTTCACACAATTGCCAAAAAAAATAAAGAAATTAAATTACACCGGGAGCGAAAGAAGCTAGTTACCTGGGAATCCTCGTACTCCTTTTTAACAACAACATCAACATTGGACCTATACAAGAAATCTATCATCAAAAAAAAAAAAAAAAAAAACCACGAAGAAAATCACACAAGGAATTGCCCCTTAAAAGAAAGAAAAAACTTCAAATAAATACATAAAAACATAAACATAATCACATAAAAAATGAAAACTTTATGAAAAAAATTGACTCACTCACGTTATATTTGGTTTCCCTGACAGTAATAATTTACGACGTTGTAGCAAAGGAAGATGGTCAAGCTCGTTGGACCAATCACAAATGTCATTGAAATCTTGCTCGGATTTTGTGGAAATTACTTTTGAAACATTCAATTGCGCCATTTTTTTCTTCTTTTCAAGCTTCTCATTCACTCACATAATCCACTTCCATGAAGCCAAGACTGTCTCTTTATCTACGAAATTTAAATAAAATCGATAACAAGAGAAATGATTTCATTTCTTAATTAGCGTTTAGTGTTTCGGTTTTGATTTGGGAAATTAGGGGTTTTGTATTCTAGGGTTTTTGAAATATTGAAATGGAGGGGAGGGGGGGTGTTTGGGGGAGCTAAATGGCGCGAGGGAAGATAAAAGACTTAGGGGGCGAAATGGAAAAAAAATGTGGGACTGGAATTGAATTGAATTCCACGATTTGACACGCTTCTAAACAATTCCTTTCTTTTCTTCTCTTCTTTTCTAGCTTTAAAAGGAGGAGAGGATAAGAGTTAAAAAGGTTAAATTATTTTTTATCCCTCTAATATTTTGATTTTGTTAATTCCATCTCTTATCAATTTAATTTGTTAATATGATCCTTGTATTTCATGATTGTTGTTAATATAGACTTTTCATCTCCGTCTTGGATATATATATGTTCTGGTATGCCCAAATCATCCTTTGAATTTGGAAATTTAATGTTAGGGTTAGGATTTAGAAAATGAAGGAGAAAAGGTCGATAGTGGTGGCTAGTTTTTTTTTTTAATGGTAAAACTGTAATATTTTTAATATAAGACCTCTTTTAATCATTAAACAAAAAATAATGGCATTTTTGTAAATAATTACATTTTTTTGTTGACTTTGTTTAGAGATTATGTTAAGTGATAATGCATGTAAAAGGCAGGGAGGCTTCCAAGGGAACAAGACATCATCCTCTGAAAAGCGTCGGCAGCACCGGCCAACAAAATCAGAAACCTGTTGAAAATCCCTTGAAAGATGAAGCTGGAAAAAATACTCAGGAGGATGAGCATGGCCGGCCAATACCAGGAATCTTATCAAATTAGCACACTGAGTTAGGAACTTGATGCAAGAAGACTGTCTGAACAACAGCTTCCCAAACATGCCGGAAACACTTGGATCATCAGAATCTGCTTCACATAAAACACACACAGGGTAAAGAGCTGACAAACTCGAATTGCCTCTGAAGATCTTGAAGAATCAACTCGTCTCCGGAACAAAATATTCTGCCACGCCAGCCGGTGGCATGCTTCTTTAAGCCCTTCATCTTCTGGTCAAGAACAAACAGAATGAGGGGGAGAACTCGCAGAGGATCACACCTTTCTCTATTACATAATAATAACTAAATAAACTCCGAGTTATGGGGACTCAAACCTACTTCGTTGAAGGAAGCTATTAGATATATAATTGCTAAACTATATGTCTGCTTGTTTAATCCCAATTAATTGCTAATCATGCGACAATTTAACCTTACTTCAGAGTTGATTCAAGATATTTTAGGGTCTGGTTTGATTAATTTCTCATAATATAAAAGAAAGAGAAATGAGAAAGGAGTAATATGTTTATATGTAAAAATTATCCTAAAAATATATTTATTTAATATCGTCATCTTTATCTTTTTAAATAAATATATTTGTATTTTTTTTTAATGTAGTAATTCTATTTTAAAACACAAACCTCACTCAACCTACGAAATTCCATCTAATTTTATTGATTTCTTAATGAAAAATCTTTCTTTTTTTGTTACAAAAAACAAATTCAGATATAAGAGAAGAAAAAAATGTTTGACTAGATTTTTTTATTTAATTTCCTTTAAATTCTATTTACTTGGATGAAAAGTGCATAGATCAATGTGGAAATATGAAAGGCTCCAGATGGGGTTATGAAATTGGAGGACAACAAAACCTACAAGCGTGGAATAAAAAAAATACAACAAAACTTTTTTTTTTTTTTTTGGGTTTTTGCAAAATAAAATAAAAATAATCCAATAAAAAAAACACATGAATTATCTTCCCCTGCACCATGTCACAACAGTTATTACAACAAAATCAACGAAGTAGTTCTTTACTCCAGCAAGCTGACAGATACGAGATACTGTCGGCGTCGTTTCCTTTTTCCTCTCTCTCACCTTACTTCCCTTTGTTCTCCCATTTCCTTCCCTTCCCCCTCAAGAGACAAAGGATTTATAGTCCAAAAATCTCTCCTTTCTAGATAAAATCTCTACTTTTCTCCAAATGGGTCTCCTTGATTCCCTTCTAAACTGGCTCAGGAGGTAAATTTCCCTCACTTTTTGTAATTTTTTGGTATTTCTTTTTTATTTTGTTGGTTGTGTTTGCTCTTTTAGTTTTGTTTGGATGATGAGAATGTTTTGGAAAAGATGTGATGTTATTTATCATATATGCTGATTAATTGAACTAGATTTAATTTGTTAAGTTGCTGCTCGGCTGTAGCTTAATTATTATGTTCGAAATCAATTTGTTTTGTTAATGATTTTGAGGTGATAAAGTTTAAATATTGATAGTCGAAAAGTATACTAGGTTAAGAAATAATGTAAGCAACATAAAATTATTCAAAGGGAAAAGAAAATTGTGGACATAATTTGTATGTTTGTGATGGGATGATATGTGGATTGTAAACTTGACTATATTCGTTTTAGCTCTCCCAAGATTAATATTCGAGAGACATGAATTGGTCATGAGGAGTATTTCGTTGCATAGTTTCTTATATGCGTTTCGTTTAGTTCTTGTATGCAAGATTTTCATGATAAAAGAGGAGCGTTTGGAAATGGGTTATCTTTAAGCAGTGCCTAGATGTTGATAGAGAATACACATGAACAAAAAGAGAAAAGTAATGTTGTTGTGGAAAATTGGATTAATATAAACGAATAAAGGATTTGAGCTTTGTGCTTAAGCATATAAAAGGGAATTATATATATAAAAACCACATGCCATATAATGGGAATAATTTCGCATAAATTTCTGAATATGAAGGAAAGAGATGTACCCTTTCACATTGTATTACTTCATGAATTCGGAGTAGAAAGTCATCACATCATAGAGTTTCGGCTGTTGTTCAAACGGGTAGGTGTTGTTGCTCTGTGGTTAATGATCTTGGACTTATCAAGACAATAAAGAGTAGCTGCTCTGAAGATTAAACATCTGCATAAAAATACTGCACGGCTGTGGTGGAATTAAAATCTGTATAATTTTCTGTGAGAATGTCATTGCTTGTCTTGCATATGATTAGATTACTGTCTCGTGAACCTGACCAAAACTGGAAGCCATTGTATGAAGAGGATAGTGGGGGGTTCATTTCTGTTCGTTTCTGGTTCTCTGATACTTATTCTGTAGGCAATAGTAGTAGAAATGATCTTTTTGATAGATGTCATAGAACATTTTTGGCTTAGAAAGAGCCGAACAGCTTCCCTATTATGAGAAAGCAACTGTGGTCAAATGTTTATTTGATGAGCTTCTGGAAAGTTGGTTCACATTCTCTTGGAATGTTGTTGACTTATCAAAGAATGCACAACTTTTTTTTATTCTTAATGTTATTTTTAATCTGTTTGTCTAATAACTGTAATAACCAATGCACATTACTTCTTTCCATTGATTTTGCCTTCTGCTTCTGACATTTTATCAGCTTATTCTTTAAACAAGAAATGGAGCTATCCCTTGTAGGCCTTCAGAATGCTGGAAAGACATCTCTTGTTAATTCCATTGCTGTAAGTTGACACATACCAGGCACATATTTACGGGTTTTAGTGAGTGGCTCCCTTTTAACATTTTTCCTTTTATGTTTACCAGACAGGTGGCTACAGTGAGGACATGATTCCAACTGTAGGTATCTTTTCCTTGAACAAATTCCAAATAAAGCATTTGGTGATGTTTAAAAGATATAGACTTTTCATACTATGAAAACCAGGTTGGATTCAACATGCGAAAAGTTACAAAAGGCAATGTGACTATAAAGCTTTGGGATCTTGGAGGGCAGCGGAGGTTTCGTACAATGTGGGAGCGTTATTGTCGTGGAGTCTCTGCGATTCTGTAATACCACCCATTCTCTTATTCATCTTTCTTATGCCATTATCACTTCTCTTTATTTTTATTTTATTAGAATGCACTACCTATTAGGAACAAGAAAGAAACACTATCTTTTAGCTCCAGGATGATAACTCAGAGTGATACCAGACCTTGTAATCTGCATCTATCATCGAATTTTTCCATGAAAACCCTGACTAACTCTTCTCTTGATCTTTGAACTGGTTTTTTTTAAGGCTAATGAATCTTTTGCCCCAATAGAGCTTTGGCTTTTGTTAGCTCAATCGATGACGTTGTTTGAAATAGGTATGGGTGTAGGCTATATTTGGCTTTTCTCAATGTCTATAGTAGCGTACCCATAAAGCCAAAACTTTTATTTTTCTTTGTTGCCCACGCACATCCACATATTTAACTACATGTGAAGGAGGTCTTTTACACTTCTCTTTTCCGACAGGAAAAAAAAAGTACTGATAATAGAACACATACCTTGTCACATCTGAAATGCTCTCTCTTGCTGCATAGGAAAGCATTAATCGCCAAAAGAGAGAAGAAATGCTAACATGCTGAATGAATACCTAGTCATACAGTTTATTGTTATGCAGGAAATTTCATTTTCTCAAATTAAATAATGCATTAAGAAGTCATGTTACTTTTGGTAATGGAAAATAAGGGAAGATGACAATAATTTTTTTTTTTTTAACTTGGAATAGTTGTCCCAGTCCTTATTCTTGCAGATTCCATGTATTCTTTTTATATTGCCGTCACTCTAGTTAGCTAGAGCATTAGTGGATGATATCCGCTGTTGTTTTCTCCTTGGTGTCTGTTTAATGGACTAACTCTTTTGTTTTCCATCTTGATTGATGCAAAGACAGATATGTAGTTGATGCAGCTGACAGGGACACTGTTCCCCTATCTAGAAGTGAGTTACATGACCTCCTAACCAAACCTTCCTTAAGCGGAATCCCTTTGCTTGTCGTTGGCAACAAAATTGACAAGTCAGAAGCTTTTTCCAAGCAAGCTTTGGTGGATCAGCTGTGAGTTTAGTCCTACCATATGATGTAGATTTTGTTTCAAATTTTTCCCTCAAGAATTAAAGGTAGACATTTTTTTCTTATATGTATTTTGTTGGATGGTTTCAGAGGTCTTGAATCAATCACAGACAGAGAGGTTTGCTGCTATATGATCTCATGCAAGGACTCCACAAACATAGACATTGTTATTGATTGGCTTATCAAGCACTCAAAAACAGCAACAGGATCTGTAGTTTGACTTTCTCCAAGTTGATGCTCTCTTTTACAATAAAAAAAAAGGTGAGGAACTAAGCCTAGAAGCACAGAGTAGGCAATACAAATTCTTCCTGGTGGAATTTGTTTGCTGGTTTTTAGATCCTGGTTGCATTCCAAATGTTCTGTTTTTTACACTGTACAGTACCATAATGCTTGCAGCGAGTTGTTTGTGCATCTTCTATTAATTTATTTCCTCGTGTATTTTTATCTTCGGAATTTGAGCCTGCCTGCTTATTTTGCAAGTTTTCTTGTATTTGTAATGTTTACTACTGTGCGTGCTTATATTGATAAAAGTTTCGATGATCAATGTCCAAATGAAACCAAAGCAGCATTTTTACTGGGAGGACAAAGGGATTGTGTCATTTAAGCATCTGTATTTCATGTTTTATTGGAGGTTTGCAGAAAGCTGCAGTTAAAATAATTTTCCAATTCTATTTTTGGAGATAGGGGTATGGAATTCCTTTTTCCTTTCTGCTTTTCTTCTACCCCAAGGAAATGCCTCGCTGGTAACAGTCGTGATCTCCAACTCCCCGGACAGCTAAGAACACCCTCAATAATTTCAACTCAATGTCTTAATTTATGTCTGTAAACCTAGATGCTGAATGGTGACCTGGATTGCAGAAAGCAGAAAGCAGAAAGCAGAAAGATCTTTCCAGGGAGAAACAGGCAATGGTGTCAGCTAATGTGTAGACAGCAGAAAACTTAGCTGGATTGAAGAAGTCTAGTAGCTAAAGGGCCTTGTTCCAGAGTCAGTAATGGGGCTGTCATTGACCAAATAGGGTTTCTTTCTTTCTTATATTGGTTAATAGTTTATTAATAATTGCAAATAATGCAACCCAGAGGACAGTTGGACGTGCCAACGACATCCTACTGTCCCCTATCAAATTGCCGACTAGATTAGCACTCTTAATAATCGAACTGCCACCACATTCGGACATGTACAAATCATGGCTGCCACTCTGCGTTGAAGACCTTGGCGCCTACAGATGGCAGACAAGAGCAGCGGGAATTACGTTAATGGTAAGCATCGAAGATTTTCTCTTCGAGATTTGTCAACCAATAATTACAACAATATTGAAAGATCCCATGCCATTTCACCATGCAATGCTAGCTCCTTGTGGCTATTCCAATTTCCACTCGATTCCCATTAAAACAAAAGGGAGAAGATACTAAACTAACGTTGGAAGTACAAAATTGTAGTGTCGTATAGATTGTTTCCACGTTAATTCTAGTTCATATAGGACATGTAAGGTAGGATCACTTTCTTGAGTGATCTCTAATAAGGTTGAATGATTGGTTTCGGTGGTGTGTATCTCAGACAAGACAGTTTTAGAGAGAATCAACAAAGATCTCGAGTTAGCATCAACAAAATATGTTAGTCCTAGGTCAAGTCTTTTCCCTTACATGCCTATATGGATTTGGTTCATCCCTTCTTTTGTTGGGTCATTTTCTGCTTTATAGTCCTGGATTTCATGTTCTAAAGAACTTTCTTGACAGGATTACTGGATTTCATTTTCAAATCAACAACGTCAACTATTGTTAATTTAGATAGACAATAAGGCAATGATTTTTTTTTCATGGACAACACTTGGATTCAAAGAATGATGCCAAGGATAATTGTGTTTACGGCAACCGCTCTGCGAATTTATGAATCTCTACAATGCATGTGAACTTATATGACTGAAATGTGAAAAACTCATATTAATACTATTAAACTTAAACCCTGAGTCAACATGGCACAAGTATAAAGTTATCAGTGCGGTAGATTAACCCAAATTAATTAATATATATATATATATATATATATATATATATAAATTTTTAAAAAATTAAAATAATATTTTTTTAAAATATTTTTTTAAATCAATTGAATTTTCATTAGATTGACTGAGTAATATAATCATATTAGTAGAAAGTAAGAGTTCTAAATAATTAAAAGATTTATTACAACTAAATGAGGATATATCATAAACAAACTATATAGATGACGTAATAGATATTTTTGTGAATTAGAAAAAAAAATTAAGTTTAAAAGCAGGTTTAGTCATATCAAACTAATATAATAATTAAAATAGATTATAATTTTTTATATTGCTGTTAGATTAAGTTTAAAAGATTTTCAACACCTAGTTTCATGAAAGATTGCTTTGTTAGTCCATTCATTGCATGGAACTCCTTAAATGAGGTTACAAAAATCATGTTTGATTTAGTTTTGTTATTTTTTTTAATTTTTTTTATTTATTTTATGATTTTTAGTTGCAAAGGTGTAACTCATGGTGCTTATCTTTTCTTATACTAGAATCTAAAATTTAACAAAAATCATTTTCGAACATTGTAAAAGCTATTAGTTTCTTAGCATCAAAGCAACGACATCTGACCTAACATATTAACACAGCCATGGATATCATAGTGTCTTGACTTAGCATTTAATGGTACCAGAAAGAGAAGGGTTATTATATGGATCTGAGCTAAATCACAAACCCCATATGGTCCCACTCTTGAACAAAATTAGATCTGAGCTCATACAACTCAGTTTGAACAAATTAGATTTGTGCCCGAAGCAATAGTGCAGTTTCAAAGGGGACTTTATAAGGTTAAGCAACGTCATACAACTCAGTTTCAACAAATAAACCTGGTCCACTAGAAGCAAAGAAACTGGATTATTTAAATTTGTTTGAAGACAATATATAGCTGTAGCGCTGTCCATTTGCTGGAAAAGAATAGGAAATGCTTGAGTCTCCCGATGTATATTTCTCAAAAAGGAAAAAAAGAAGCAGCCAATTCTCTGTGAAAGTACTCGAGAAAGAGTAAAGAAAAGGAGCATGCATCTTTGAATTTTGAAAGAAAGTTGAAGAACTCCAGGAGTAAGTGGCCTCTTTTAGTCAAATCATTGGTTCAATGCTATAAAACCTTTTCCAACTAATAATGGACAGGGAGATATGCAAAAGCATGGAGAACAGAAGAAGATAAAATCATCTCCCATGAGGAAGCTTGCCATATTGTTGATTGCCAAGAAATAATTATAGAAAGTGACCGTTATGCTAAGCATGAACCGAGCAAGTGTCATTCTGAATTATGAAGAGATTTTGTTGGAACTAGTCACCGTAGAGAGAGAGAGAGAGAGAGAGAGAGGCAAAAGCCACATCTTCCGAATGTAGTCAAGGGCTGTTTCCAATTTACATCAGTGGCAAGAAGTCTCTGTAACCTCAAGTAGGATGTTTCTGTCTTGATCGATATGTCACAATGAGAAAGGCAAGACCAAGTCTTTGTCCAAATCAAACCATAAATGGACATGACCCTTAATTGATGATCAGATTGACATAGCACCTGCCTCTCAAATCATGATTGTTTATTGCATAATAAGACCTTGATTATTCATCTCCTCTGAGAAGTGCCTATAAAAAACAAATAAGGCCAATATTCATGCTTGTAAATCTAGCAGAATCTCACGTACCAAAAGCTTAACATTCATGACCAAAAGCTTACAAAGGAAAAGCAACAAAGTAAAAGATGCTAAAAAGAATTACAGGATCATGTACTCAACTGAAATAACTTGCTAGTTATTCACACTTACACACAGCCAAGTACAAATATTAATAATGTTGGAGTTCTCCTATGAAATACGACATGAAAGGTAAAACAAAATGCAGAAGTAAACTGCAGCTACGAAAACAGGTAAGGGAAAATAGACAGAAGGAATGGAAAAGGAAGAGTTCATAAATGAAATGAACCCGAGAATAAACAAACAAATGAAGCGCTACATTAAACAATGTATGAAACACCAGGAAACATTGACAGGTTGGTGATGTTTCTTTGTCCTTTGAGAAGATGGTGGTGCATCTGAATCAACTCAACAAGTATGTTACGAGGGCTTGTCATCTACAATGTCATGTTCTTGAGAGCTAGAGCGGCAAAGGTCCTCAATCTGGCTTCTCACCTTGGACATTGAAGGGCGGTTATCAGGATATTGGGCAGTGCAATCGATTGCGAGCTGTAAGAGCTGAACCATATCTTCCTCTACATTCTGAGATCGAAGAAGCTCTAGATCAAACACCTCAGCAGTCCATTCTTCTTTGACAACAGATTGGACCCATCTTGGAAGGTCTACACCCTCATCATTCAATTGTGAATGTGTTGGAGCCTTTCCAGTGAGCAATTCCAACAGCAATATACCGAAGCTGTAGACATCAGCTTTTTGGGATACTTTACGAGCATCTGTCACTTCTGGTGCACGATAGCCATCGATACGGTTGGGAGTGGGTGTAAGACCTGCAAGGTGTGCAAGGCCGAAGTCGGAGACGCGGGCTTCAAGTGAAGTAGTAAGGAGGATATTTGATGACTTGATGTTTCCATGAGAGCTTGCAGGGCCTTGAGAGTGGATGTATGCAATTCCTCTGGCAGCTCCAAGGGCAATGCCAGACCTTGTCTCCCAATTCAATGGAGTCCTGCCAGACCCTTTATTTCCTGCAGTTGAAACCAAGTGTAATAAGAAACAAAACCAACGTTCCAAAAGTTATCTTAATCTTCTGTGCTCAATGAATCTCAACATAATCCAAGTATTCATCCCAATCATGCCAACGCTAATATTTAGACACAGAACCATGATTGAATACTTTCAAAAGACCAGTATGCAACTGCAAACTGCAGTTGTCTAGAAATAACTATTCCCTCAAGGCAGTTTGAGAGGACTTTAATTGTCAGCTATCCGATGAGACATGATTTCTACCAAATAAAGGCAGCTTAATAGTGAAAAATATGATCTATTTCAGGTGAAGCAAAAACGGAAGTTCAAAACCATGTGCTCAGGATTTTAAATTACATGTGGTAAATCTCAGCAAAAATTTTGAGGTTTCCAGTATTTTGCCGAATTATCAACAAAATTATTACATTACATGATACGAGCATGTCAGAAAACTAAAATCAAGTAATTATAACAAGAAGAACCAAAAGGAATAAATCATGATGCAAAAGAAGGAAATGCTCACCATGCAAAAGCGCAGATAAGCTTCCCATGGGCATGTAATCATGAACAAGAAGCTTTTCATCCTGGCTGTAATAATAAGCCCTCAATGGAACCAAATTCTCATGATTCATCTTTCCAGCCCCTTCAATCTTCTCTCTAAATTCCTTCTCCGGTACCGTTACTTCCTTCAGCCTCTTCACAGCCACCATCAACCCCACATCCAGAGTGGCCTTATAGGCAGTGCCAAAAGTCCCCTTTCCCAGAACCTCTGCAGAAGCTTTCAACAAGTCCTCCAAACCAAATGCCCTCGCCGTGTTCCCAAAGAACACCAAATTCTTAGTCCCACTACTCTTAGCTTCACTTTTCACCACCGCCACAGCATGCCCTGCGCTTACATTACCACCTTCCCCAGCCGCCTTCCCACTGGGGATCTCAACTGCTATCTCCTTTGGCAGCTCAACATCTTTAGACCCTACTGTTTTGTCTCTCTTTCGTCGACACAAGAAGATCAAGATCATTAAAAGTAACAAAAATCCAATCACACATCCAACAGCAATACCAGCAATTGCTCCACCAGACAACTTATCATCATTACCATTCCCATTTGAAGCACCATTGCAAGAAACCAGAGGCTTCCCGCAAAGCAAGGTCCCTTGAAAAGAACTCAAGGGCTTGTTAGACAGTTTCTGAGGAACAGGACCAGTCAAATTGTTAAAAGAAACATTGAACTGATCAAGTGGCAAATTCAAGTCAGGAATAGAACCAGTAAACTGATTCTCCTCCAAATACAAAGTATCCAGCCTAGTCAAATTATTAAAACTTGGAGAGATCACACCTGAGAAGTTATTATTAGCCAAGTTTAACCTTACCAAGTTCTGCAACCTGAACAAGAATTCAGGAATCTCCCCAGAAAAGAAGTTCCCTTGCAAATAAAGATTACGTAGAGAAACAATATTGCCTATATCAGCAGGAATTGGCCCTGAAAGTGCATTGAACCTTACAGACAGCGATTGCAAACTTGTTAAATTTCCAAGTGCAACAGGCAACTGCCCTGAAAGTCCCATGCCAGGTAACCTTAACTCAACAACTGTGCTTCTCTTTTGATCACAAAACACTCCCACCCATTGACATGGATTATCTGAAAGATTCCACAAGAGTGATCTGCCTCCAACTGCATCACGCAGAGTAACCAAAGCTGCCCTCTCTGAAGCTAGATCTGACTCAACAGTAGAAAAAGAATTCAGTGAAAGAAACACAAAGAAGATTATCAAAAGCAAAAGGCTTGGTTTCGGCTTCATATTTCGTGGCAAAACCAAAAATGCACCAAAAATGAAAACCAACCCAGTAGAGTTAACTAGCTGTTATTAAGTTTGTCTTTGGTTTCTTCAAGTTTAGGACAGAATCAAGAAAGTTTATATTGGGACTTGAGGGTCCTCAAAATTGGAAATGGGGTGGTATGAATTCTTGAATTTTGTTGTTGTAGCAGATGTGAATGTGTTTGTGACTTCTTTTAGATGGTTGTGACCCCAGTGGGGGCGAGGGAGAGAGACGCAGAGACGGAGACAGACAGAACTTGTTGTTGCTGTTCACTGTTAAAAGGCAAGCCAGTGGAGGGTAGAACTCACTTCCTTTGCTGAGTTGGCTATTGTTCTAGTTTAATAAAGAATTTCCAACAATGATACAGTGATTCTGGAGTAGTGATGACGATTTGGGAGAGGAAATTTGCCGTGCATGTTTCACCTCAGAGACCCATTGTTGTTAAACTATGTTTAACTCGTCAGGTTGGAAAATTTGTGATCTGGAGCTTATTTCAATTCAGAAAAAGACTAGATATGCTGCCATCATCTTCAAAGGCAAAAAAAAGAGAGAAAATTTAGGCGAATCTCTTAAATATAGTCCAATTAAAAAAAATATAGCTTATTAAATTATAAATTCAAGTTTAATCAAAAACTTAAATATTATCTAATTTAATTTTGAATGATAAAATTATTAAAAATCTATTAATAAAAAAACTTGCAAAAGAAAATGAATAACAAAAAAACAATAGGGTTAAAATTTGACATAAAAAACCCATTGAGAATGAAATAAAAAAAATATCACAAACAAAAAAAATTATAATTAAAAGAATTACGATCAAATTTGAAAGATTAAAAATTTATAGGGATGAATTTAAAAATTATTTCTAATAAGATAGATTATCTATAGATTAAAAAAAGGTGGAGGTGAAGTAAAAAAAATTTGGTGAGGATTAACCTAATAGAATCAAACCAAAATAAATAAATAAAAAAGTTTAAAAAATATATAATTAAACCAAAAAACAAATTAAAAAAATAAAACAACATCAATTCAAAAAAAAGAAAAAAAACATGGCAAACCTTTTAAACCTGGTTTAATTTCTAAAATTTGCACCCTGTAAATTGTTTTATCTAAATTCAATTAAAAAACATAATTCTCAATCAATTTAATTTTGAAGGATGAAATTAGTATAACGGTATCGATAAAAAAACCTACAAAAGCAACAAAAAAAAACATAAAATTTGATATCCAATGATGATGCAATTTAATTAAAAAAAATAAAAAAAAATCTCAAATAAAATAAATATCAATTAAAAAAATATGACAAAGTTTTAAAGATTAAAAAAAATATAGGGGTGAAATTGAAAATATCTGTAAAAACCAAATAAACCCAGACAAACATCTTAAATATGGCTAAATCTTAAAAAGCTTGCAACCTATGAAACCCTAGATCCAGGCCCTATCGAAAAATCTATTATAAGCCAATTTAAAAATATAAATTTAAAAAACTTATAAAAACAAAAAAAAAAGATAATAAAAAAAAGTCTCGAGGGAACTTGGCAGACAACTTGGGTCAACAAATCAAACGCATGACATACAACATGAAATTGGGATGTCCTTATAAATAGAAAAGAAAAAAAATAGCAAAAAAATATTTAAAAAAATGAAAGTACCAATAAAAAAAATAGTAAAAAAATAAAAGTCGATTTGGGTTAATCTTTCAAATCAATGACTTAGGTCATGAGACTAGAGTGACTCATTAAAGGCAAACCCAAAAAACAAAGAAACAAGATTCTTAATCTAACAAACATTAAGGGATGAAATTGAGAAAAAAAAATCAATAAAAAAAAACAATGCAAAACAAAAACAAAATAGCAATTAAAAGAAGTAGGACTAAACTCGACATAAAAATTAAATAAAATTAAATGTCAAGGGAAAAAATCAAATGAAATTAAATGTTCATGGATGGAATTGTACAAAACAAATCCCTTAAGAAAATTATTAAAAAATAATAAATAAAAGAATTAGGATCAAATTTGACATAAAAAATAAATGAAAATAAATGCGTAAGGGTGGAATTAAAAAAAAGAACAAATCAATCAAAAAAATAATTGAAAACAAAACAAATAGAAAATAAAAGAATGAAGACTAAATTTTAATAAAAATTAAAAAATTAAAATGATCAGGGATGAAATCAAAAATAAAATCTAATTAGAAACCATCAATGTAAATAAAATAATTGCAAATAAGATAAGAGGGACTTAACCAAAAGAAAAAAAAAATGAAGGGATGATATGAATTTTTGCATTAACAACACAAAATTCAAGGAAGAAAGAGAAGGAAAAAAAATGAAAGAAAAACAATTTCGGACTAAACCATACCAAACCACTATACACTTGCCACTCATAAAAAAAAAAGACGCTAAAATGAATCAAATGATGTAGCAAAAACATGATTATAACTGTTTGAGCTAGCTGCACGGGCTACCAAAAGGTGGTGTAGCGGGTGATATGTGTGAGACAAGCGTTGACAATTTTTTTATTTTTTTTTCCGTGCAAAAATAAAAAATATCATTAAAACTAAATAATATTAACAAACAAACCACTATAAAATGACAACTAAATCCCAGTACTCAAGGCTAAAAAATTTAAATTATAAAGATAATATAGTAATTTAATTATTCTATAAAATTTAAAAATACAAAAGCATTCTTGTACAAAAAGGTTAGATTATTTTATTAAAGAGTTACATTAGTGATTCTACGTTAAAGAGTTAATTAGGATTTTTAAAATAAAATAAAATAAAATAAAAACTAAGTAAAATAATTGTAGATGATAAGTTGGTAAGAAAATTCTGAGATGGGTCCCACTTGCTAGTAACTAATGAAAGTAGTTAAGCTAATTTTGGAGCTTGCTTTGCTGGTACGTGGGATTTGGATGTGACTGATATGTAGATATATTTAATTAAGGGAAGGTTTAAAAATAGTTTATGGAAATTCTTCCCTTATTTTAAGTAAATCCTAATAAAATTTTATATTGTGATGCAAGGATTAATAATTTGTTGTCAAGAAAGAACTTGTATTTTCGACATCCTTTCCTGGGAAATACAGGGTTTATCTAGTTTGATTTTATCGAATTTCAATTTAATCAAAATTAATTAATTTTTTATAGTGAATCTTAGCTCTCAAATTAGATTAAATAATTATAATTTTTTTTTAAAAAAAGAGAAATACCTTGAAGGAGTGATGCATCAAGTATAGAATACAAATTTGAAGAAAAAAAGAAGAAAAAGTATACAATTCAAATAAATTTTGGCAAAGTTTTAGTAAAATGAAATTGCAAGGATAATAATAAGACAAAAGGTTGATGCCTATATAAATGAGCATGTGATTATTATTTTTATATAAAATTTGGCACAAGCATCTTACCCGGTATTCATGTCTTTTGGGCTAATTCTCATGTAATGTCATTATTGCTTGTACACTTCTACTTCACATTTGTATCTCTTCAAGTTACTACACCGACAAATCAAATATAAGGAAATGGCCTATTCCTTATTTATACAATGAATAAGTTTTTAATATATTTTTATATTTTTAATTGTTTTAATTTAATCTTTTAATAAAATATTCCTCTCAATATATTATTTTATCTATTTTTTTCAGCCAAGCTAATAACATGATTTATACACGTTTTATTTCTTTTTATATCCGAAATATTTCTTTCATCAAATGAGTATGAGCTCATCTATATATGATGTCTTTAATGATTCCTTACACACACACACATAATGTTTTTAATTTTAGTTAGATCTCAAATATATCATTTTATTTTAACATACTATTCAAATTAATAAATTTATGCATAATGAAATTTTCCTCTTAATAACTCAAAAAATGCAAGACAAATGCATAATTTATTTATTAATTGTATGTTTAATTAATACATGACAACAAATATATTTAAAATTAATATTAAATCTTAATTAATATATGTTTGTCTCTTGTTTTTAAGATATAACATGTGTTTTTTTTTTAAAAAAAAAATAGCTGAGATTATGATATATTATTCAGATTAACTAAATTTTTTCAAGAGAATTTCTTATGAATATTAAGTTTCGTTTTCATATGAACTACCCTCCCTTTGATATCTTGCTTAAAATCAAGGATATAATTGATAAAATTATACATATAAAAACACAATGAAGAAAGCAAAACAAATAGTAATAATAATAATAAATCCTTCTAAAGATTTCAATTCTATAATTGCAAAGATTAATGATTCTCAATCAAGCATCTTTCGATTCAAATATTATTAAAAAAACGAATAAAAAATCTCAACCAAGCTGTCTTCTTTTAGTTTAATAAGTTCAGAAACCAGCTCGTATTTAATAATTCATTGGACAGTTCATGAAATTAAAGCAGCAAGAAGTACTACTTGTATGGTTGTCTATCATCAAATTGTCGCAGCAATATATATATATATATATATATATATTTTTGCCTTTTAGCACCGATCGATTCCAAGTGGGCTTCTGACCTTTTCAAATGAAGATCCCTTAACAAACTCCAATAAATTACTTAAGAGTTTTATAATAAGTTAATGACTACACGTTAGCATCCAATTATATATGTTTGCGTTGAACATTATTAATTAATCTAGCTCATTCTTGGAGATATTAAACAAATTGGAGATGATTCTCGTACTTTCACGCCATTAATTTAGGAACAGATGGTATTGATTCTCGAGGAGAAAAAAATATAGATGTTTTTTTTTATAATTTTAATATACTAACATTAAAAATAAAAAAAATCTAAAAAAATAACATTTCAATATATTTTTTTTAAAAAATTATTTTAAAAAAATATTATATATTAAAATACCAAACATAAACTAATATCACATGCTTTCATAATTCCATTGGCCTTATGATATGGGCTATGATAATTATGCTTCACTTAGAATAATATAAATAATATAAATAATACTGGAATATGGTAATAATTATTTTTCAAAGTGTTTTTTGATTGAAAATATATTAAATAATATATTTTTTTATTTTTTAAAAATATTTTTTTAACACCAACATATCAAAACAATTCAAAAATATAAAAAAAATTATTTTTTAATAAAATATAATTTAAAATACAATTTCAAACAACACTATACTAAATAAGTTAATGATTATTCAAGAGCATCTTAATTCATTTTCACTCTCCCACGCAAATGCTTTCATGTAAAAGTTATTTAGTATAATCTTAACATTATTTCTACAAATCATACCAAATTGAAAGTTCAAAACTATTGAATGAGGGAATGATGAAGATGAACTTATTTTACTAGGTATTTATTCATTTTCAAGGTATTTTTTTTTATATATTTTTCAATAATTTTGATATATTGATATTAATAAAAAATTTTTTTTTAAAAAAATCAATATATTTTCTAGCAAAAATTATTTTTAAAAAATATTAAACATTACAATACCAAACATATACTAAGGTCACATATATCACATGCTTTCATGATTTTATGAACCTTTGGACTAATAATTATGCTTTCACTTGGAATAACACAGGGAATTTTTTAGAGTATAATAATAATTATTTGTTAAGGCATGGTTTGGTACAACGGGCGTGTACTAGCAATTTGATTCTCTCTCTAAACTCCAGCAATTTTCTTTGAAATAAGTAATAATGAATGAAGAATCGAAGAGAGATTATTCCTTGACAACTGTTAATGACCGTATACCCAGAACAGATTAGCACTTCTTCGTTGTTAAGAATTCAGAGTCAAAAAGCTACCATTGGTCGGTCACAATACGAAAATACTACTTTAGGGACCCTATAATATACATTGCTTTTTATTTATTTATTACTTTTTTGGGTCATTACATGACAGGTTGGCGATTTGACGTGGCGACAGCTGGCTGGACAGATGTCACGGTACTGTGGTGATTATGATTTTGATTGGGCCGTCAATAGTGGTCCAAACTTCAAAGGATTTATGCCTTCCAGAGATCATCACTCGGTCCACAGGATTGTCCTGCAATGATGAGAGTGTAGCTTTAGCATTGGTGCACCCGCACCCTATTCTTCGTCCTCTCCTTCCCCTTTCTTATTTTATTTTTGAATTCTGAGCGATGGTGCACAGGAATCAACGGTTTATTTTTTAATCTTCGGCTAACGAAGTCCTTATATTTCAATAATTATTCTGCGAACCCACTAGTGGGTTAAAAAAACAAGAAACCATAAGTGTGTTTTATAAAAGCAATAAAAATCATAATTCAAGTTATATACCTCTGAGTTGAATTAGCTTGGCATATATATATATATATATATATATATATATATATATATATATATGAAATTAGATGCATCTAACTAAGAAAATAAAAGAGTGGTTATATTAAAAAACAATTTAATAAAGATACATTTCAATCTAGTCAATAACGTCACAAAAAAATTAAAAAATAAAAAGAAAAAATAACTTAAGGAATCCTAGTACACTTGCCACCATGCAACCCATGCACAAGACGATGATAATTTTTCACGGAACCAAAGAAATATAGAATGTGAAGTGTTGGAGTTTAAAATTAAAAAACAAAATCAATTAAAAAAAATCAATATCACCCGAGTTAACCTTTCAAATATGTTACCTCGGTCATGAGTCCAATGTAATCCTATAAGAGAAAATCATGACTCTTAATTCTTAACCAATTTAATATTAGAGGATAAAATTAAAAAAAAAACTAAATTTGATAAAAAAACCAAAAGAAAAAACATAAAAAAATAAGGATAAAATGTTATTTGATGAGGAAAATTTATTTTTTATTGTGTCATTAGATTCCCAATGACATCTTCTTTCTTCATTGTTAGCGCTTATTCAATTTTTTTTGGATTGATTATGGCAACATGTTTTTTTTTTCTTGTTTCTCTCTCATCCCTTGAAATTAATTTATGTTTGACAATTATAATTTCAGCATGCTTTTTTATTTTATTTATTTATTTACATTTCTTCATTTAATTCTTTTGTGATTTTTTTTGATTTAGCCCTTTAATCTAAAATTATACACCCTTTCATTTGTTTTTTTTTCCTTTCAAATTTGATTATCATTTTTTTAATTTTTATGTTTTATTTTAAATTTTTTTTTGTGATTGATTATTATTTTTTAATTTTATTATTTAACATTTAATTTTATAATATTTGAGCTTTATGGTTTTTCCAGGTTTGATGCTTTCAATTAAATGACTCGAATCACAAGTTTTATAAGCTAACATGGGTTTTTATTTTTTTGGACTTATTTTCTTTTTTGATCTCATTACTTGATGTTTATTTTTTTTTATTTAAAATAGGTTTCATGGTTTTCTTGATTTTTCTATAGTTATCTCGATCTTTTAACATGATCAATAGGCTAGGTAAGTTAAACTAGGTAGGCCTATGCCTTTTTTTTCTTTTAATTACTTTTTTTTTGGATCCTTTTGTGTTATTAATTTTTTTTTGTGTGAATTTTATCCTTCAATATTTTATTTGTTGAGATTTAACCTTCATAGTTTTTTTATATTTGGTGCTCCCGATAAAATAGCTAAGACATATGTTTTATAACCTAACAAGAGTTGACATCGATTTTTTTTTGACTTATTTTTTTCCTTTCCCACCTCATAATTTAACATTGGTTTTTTTAAAAAATTAGGTTTTGAGATTTTTCGTGATTTTTTTTCCAGGTTATTCCAATTTAATAACCTGACTTATAGGTTTGACGAGTTGACCTGAATAAGCTCAAGTTTTTTTTTGGCTTATAATTGTGTTTTTTGTAAATATTTGTATGTTATTTTTTTTTATTTCATCATTTTATATTTTATTTATTGAAAATTAAATTTTAATTTTTTTTTAAATTTGTTGTTTCTAGTCAAATTACTCACTGGAGTCATTGGTGGCTTAAGGGTTTTTAAAAACCTGAGAGCTTGAAGAGGGATTTGCAGGGTTTCAGAAGGAGAAGAGAAAGGTTTTCCACTTTTAATATCCTACAAAGCTTCCTGGTATAAATCTCAGATGATGAATTTTAGTTTCCTCCTGGAAAAAAAATTGGGTTTTCTTTTCCGTTTTATTATGTGAATTCCCCCCCTTTCTTTCGTTTGTCTAATCGATTTGGGGTCTGATTTCTATTCAATCTTTTGAGGGAGGTTTTTCCCCCCCTGAAATATCAGGTAAAGGCATAGTCTGCTCCAACATTAACTGAATAATTGGTCATAAAATTTCTTTCTTGTTTAAATTTATGGGAGATATGAGCACCAGTGTAGTGAAATCTAGGTCATCTTCAGCCGAAACAATCGGCGGTAACCAAGATATTCCGACTGAGAGTCTTCTTCGAATGCCTGCCAAACCATTGCTCAAATTCAAGCGTGTATCACAACAATGGCTTTCATTGATTTCTGACCCTGCATTCTCCGTATTCTGACAACAAATCCTTACGAAACACCCAAAACCCTCATGCTCTGTAATGGATTCTCTTATACTCAATGAATCAGGGCCCTCCGTTTTGAGTATTCCACAGAGTCCCATCCTTGAACTGTCTACATGTCCTTCGGATCAAGATACTATTGTAACTCTGTATTTAATGATGGAGATACGGGGCAATGGTATTTTATTTGTAAGCAGTTCATCAGACCTGCATTCCCAAGTTACATATAACTAGAGATATTGTGCCTTCTCACCGCTTGTCTATGAAGCAGGCAGAAGCTAAAGAAATTTTGATGATAAAAAAGGGTTCTAAATATAAAATTATTCTAGAAATAAATATATTTTTATTGTTTCTGGTTTTCTTCCCGATGAAATACTAAGCGAATGCAATGTAACAGAGCACCAGAAGTCCTCTGTCAGCGAATTAAAGGCATTCAAAGGAGGCGACTCCTTCCGAATTACATTAGCAATTTAGCATAAATGCTGGAGATGGCACTTCTGTGGTCGTACCCCAGCCTAATGGGCAAACCTAAAACATGCCACCTATAAATTGAGGCCAGTCGTGTGAGATCACAGAAGCAGATTGGGAAAAAGACAGAGAGGTTTAAATGTGAGATCACCTATAACTGCTCTCTTGCACTCCTTCAAAAAAATCACCTCATGTTCCCATATTTTCAATCCATTATACGCAAAATATTCCCATCTTCCACTCAAAACACCTCGTGTTCTCTTTGCTAAATCCACTGAACACCTCATGTCCTCGAGATCCACTCAACAAAGAAGAAAACCCTCAGCTTCTCAACCTGACAAACCGAATGAAGCATGTCTGATTTGGAGTTTTCTCTCTTCGGAGTTCGAAGTAATGTTAATGTTGATTGTTGAAAGCCAGAAGGATGCGGTTCAAGATAGATTTACTCGGGTTTGGGAAGGAGTAGAGTAGTTCTCAACCTCTTACATCTCCAGGATTCCCAATCCTTTATGCATAAACAGGAGATATTCCTCATCAAGGTTCTATAGTTTTTTTATGGTGCTGAGCTGATGCAGGGTAGCATTCCATGATTTCGTTTGTGGACTCTTTTTCAGGATCTATTTGTTTCACTATGCATGCCATCAAGATAAGTGCTGTTAAGCAGATAGTTTTTGTGCATCTGATGCATTGCAAAGACACAGCATCTCTGCAATATCATATGGATTCAGCCACTGTCATTTTATATGTTTGTGCTTCTTCAATTTGTGTTGATTTTATAATGGAGTTCCATGCATGTTCAGCTGCAATAGGAGGCAGGAAATGGAATCAAACTAGTGACAGCAAATGAAGACAATGCCTTAATACAGAAAAAGAGAGTTTGATTAGCACATCACAAAGCACAACGGAGGAAAGTCCAGCAAGCTTCCGATTATTTATTCATACAGAACCTTGGGCCAATTCCAGAACAGATTAAACTCTAGATTTATTCATTTCAAAGCTTGCTAGTGATATTGATGTTCCTAACTTTAGATTGCTTTGGATTGGTATCTTTTGGAACAACAATGGTGAGAACACCATTTTCAACTTGAGCTTTGATTTGATCCAGCTTCACATCTTCTGGTAGCTCAATTTCTCTAGAAAAGCCCCTCTTTCTTGTCCCTCTCTCAGCTACATGCCAAACTGTGTCTTTCTCATGGGTTTCCTCTTTGCCACCCTCACCTTTTATGTGCAAAATATTCTCATCTCCCACTTGAACCTTTATGTTCTCTTTGTTAAATCCTACTCACAGATAACATAAATTACTTAATTAACTAGAATTAATCAATTAATTTCAACTCAAGAAAACTCCAGACAGGTTTAAATGTGATAGCAAAAAGATTCAATCTTTCAATACAATTACCCTTGGACTAAAACAACCCATCAAATTTTACCTCTTAAGGATTCAGACTTCAATAAGAAAAGACTAATTCAAGAAAATTTCAAGCATCAAATATCATGATTGCCTAATTCAATAAAGTTTATTTACCTGGTACATTGACTTTAAAAATATGGGAAGTTGGGGATTCAAGCCAGTCCATGAGAGCAGTTGATCCAGACCATTCATGGTATGCTGGAGGGCTCAAGAACAAGCGCCTAAAAGGGTACCCAAAGAAGCCATCAGCCATTCTTGAAGACTAATGAAAGAAGAAAGTGAGCTTTGTTATGGATTTTTTTGGTGGGTTGTGGTGTGAGTTAAAGGTAGGGGTTTGGCTTAGCTTTATACGTCAGTTTGTTGTGTACGAAAGTCCAGAAGGTTCTGCAGTGTTCTTTAGCTATGTATCCATATGCAGTTATGCCCTAACTACTAGTCTAGGACCTTGGAGACGATGAGATAATTGCTCAAAAATGTTATCTTATGATCTCCATTTGAGAGATAATTTTTTTGTGAAAAAATAGGAAGGAAAAAAAAAGTAGTGGCATATAAGACATAGCATTAGAAAAATAAAATGAGAGCATTGAAAATTCAGTTTATATATTTGTTTTATGTAATTTCTAAATTATTTACTAGTTTCTTGGGATCATCACTTTTATGGGGGGGGAAATCAGCCATGCAATTTGTTGTTATGAAGAGAATTTCATGATTAAATTGCTCCTTAATAAGAATTTAATTTTTTTTATAAGAAGACTTTGAGCAAGTTAAATACATATATATGAGAATTATTGGAAATTTGTTTTTGTCTTTTTAGATAAGGCTACGAGAACTATTGAAGAAGTTTTTATTGGGTTTTGGTTGCAAGACTATAGTTTAGTTACAAGCATGTCGTATGAATAATTTTTTATTTTTTATTTATTTGATAATAAAAATGTTTTTAAATTAGTTTATATATTAATTGAGATTAAAATTTTATTTTTAAGGGTTATTTTATATAAAATAATTCAATATTTTTTTTTATAATTCTATAAAATTAAAAATATATATATATTTTAAATTATTAGGTTAATTTTTAATAAAATTCACAGTAGTACCGTGTTTTTTAAACCAAAAAATTATATATAAAAAAAATATCATCCTTGTCCGATTGAAGGTGAATGTTTATTATTACTCCACTAATTCAAAATTCAATTTTTTTTTTTACTTCTGAAATTAATAAGATACTGTTTCAAAGAAAAAGCAAAAACAGAAAATCCTTAATCGTGTGGAAAATTCTGGTCTATCCAACAAGAGTCCATAAGCTTCCATAGTTGCTAGCAGGGCCTCTCTTAGAACACGACTGGCTCTTCAAGGCCTGGCCTTAGCCCGACAATGCGAACCCTCTTCCTTCAAAAGGTTTTGGATGTCGGATTTTGATGATAGATGGGCTTCATTCTAGGCTTTTGTGGAGCACGTGTCCAAATTTTTCATGCCAAGCCTGGAAAACCATGTAACGACGGTGTTTATGAGCGTTTCAATCTTGTTTTTAAAATTTTTTATTTTTTTATTTTAAATTAATTTTTTTAAATTTTTTATATACTCATATCAAAAATAAATTTGAACTACAGTTAATACAAAACTTCCAATCATGCCCTACTTTCTTTATTATATATATATATATATATATATATATATATATATATATATATATATATATATATATATGGGCTAACTTCTCTTCTGTTTCTTCACCTGTAAGTTCCCATCACCTTATGGGTCCAATGTTAGATTCAAAATAATTGCATAATTGCCCATTTGGATAATAAAGCTATGACTATGAAACCCATGATCGCATAAAGAATATAAAGTTTGTCTGAAGGGTTTGCTACCTTACAGGATGTCAATCCTTACTTTTTACTATAACACTAATTTAAGTCCCATCTAAATGAAAGCTACCTCTTAGCATTATTGCATGTTTGTTAAAGTTTTTTTTAAATATTTTTTTTTTATTTTTATAAACTATTTTTAATATCAATAAATCAATTCTAAAACACAAAAAAATAAATAATTTAAAGCTAAAAAAATACTTAAATTTTTTTTAAAAGATAATTAAACCGCAATAACGAACATCATCTTACATCCTGTTTGTTTTTTCATTTAACGCAGGGCTAAAAGCACTGGATGATGGATCTCAGTATATACTGCATGATTCTTGCTTTTGTCGGTCTCCAAGTTATGCCAACATTACAAAGCTAAAGAAGAAAAGTCTGTGATTGAAGTTCTCCCTACGATTTGGTATCAATTAATCCCTCACTACTATAGTTTATATTAAAATAATATAAAACTATTTTTAAAGCTTCATCAAATAATACAATTTTTTGAAGTTTAGATGGTTATTATATGGTACAAGGTATGTTGAGAGCTTTTCTTACGAGTACAAACGAATGATTTAAGATATTCTTTTTCGCCTTTTCTTACGAGTTCTTTAAAGTTGCTTGAGTTAAAAGAAAGAGGTGATATCTTTAAGCTCCAGATCCAATTTCCCGAAGATCCAACAGCAAAATTCTTCTTTCCATGGCATGATCACTAGTGTAAATCACTTGAAAAGTAAAGAGACAAGGATTTGAAAAGAAGAGCCAGGTCTACGGAAGTACAAAAGAATGATGCACACACCATGACTTGCCATAAGTTATGGCATCCAACAAGCACTTCTGCAACATTTACAGCTCGGTGAACAAAAACGCAGGGAAGAAATTGCTTAGGAGCCGGGACAGAGAGAAAACAAGAATGATTTCTGGGTACATGTCAGTAGCTCTGATAGATTCATATGAAATACATCTGGGTTTTATTCTGTTAGATTGCCTTCAAACTTAAAGCAGCGCCTCCTGGATATATAATTAGAATTAGACAGCATTGCCCCATCGTGAGAGTACCGTCGGTGTGTTGATGCATTTTGGTTCTGTTTGGATTAAAAGCTGATATAAAAATGATTTTAAAAAATTTAAAAATATTTTTAAAACGAAAAACACTTTAAAAAACACAACCACTGTGACGCTACCAAACATCCTCATGTCCATGGAAGGGTGATGTTGTTTAATCTCTCATGGGTTTGGGATGAGATTGATAATTGATCATTATAGGATGAAATTGAGAATCATGTAATACACTCAGGATGATAATGGGGTTTTGCCTATTTTCTTAGTACAAAAGTAAAGGAATAGTTCTGGTTTAGGAACGAACAGAATCAACAGGTTAGGGTTCTCAAGCACCTCAGTCTGTAAATATTCAAAGCTGCTGTTAACTCCAATCTCGAGAAGGATCATACAACTTTTTTGTTTTTTTGATGATTAAGTTAAGAAGCATCTTAACTGCAGCACGACATTGCTTTGAACTTGATCTAATCGTTACTTCAGTCTTAAAAACAGGGCTACAACTTTCTATCCCACTAAATGAACATAGTTTTCTTTCTCATGCATGAAATCCCAGGCAGAGCAAATGAAGGGGACTTGCCGTTCATTGATAGAAAGTCGCAGAGAAATTAAGAAAAAGACATGGCCAAAGTACTAAAGAAGACTGTCACCTCAGAAAAGAAACATAATTTGCAGCTTACTAAAAGAATATGCCAATTTTTTCACATTTGGACGATACAACTTTATCAAGTGGGAGAGGACTGAGGAGAGTGGAATCTTAGCTGCCCTTTTACTCTGTTTCCTAACTTTGTTTTATGAGATGCATGCCCCCACCCACCCACCAACACCACCACCGCCACCACCACCACCACCACCTTCTTTCTTTCCATCTCTTGCTTAATCCTTCTTTTTGAGAGTCAAATTAAAGAAAATCTTAAAGGGGGAACAGAAAGAGAAACAGAGGAAAGTTGGCATCATGAAGAAAGGAAAGGGAATCAAAAGAACCACCAAAAGCAAATCACTTTAGCAGGCTGAGATTTGAGCTGGAATTGTTTATTTTCCTGCATGCATGAGAAACAATATTGGCAGTCAGAAATCATGAAAACCAGATGATAAGAAAGAAGATTAATCAAGGCAAGAAAACTTGGGATTTTACCATTTCCTCCGAGCACCTTTCCGAGGAAAGCAAGAAAAATGATGACCAATGCCACTCCAGCCAATATTCCAATAATAATTGCAAATGTCTTCTCACCATCATTGGTATATTTATCTGCTTTTGGAGAGAGAGAGAGTTAGCAAAAACAGCTTATCATGAAATGGCAACCCAATTATTTCTCTGGTTTCAAAACATTCTAATTTTAGAACTTTCTACCATTTTAAGATAAGTTTTTGTACCCTTTCCCCCAAATCCTATGTACATCATTGGCAAAAAATAAAAATAAAAAAATCAATATTTTATAATAAATTGGTGAAGATAAATTATGTTTGGTGAGTGTTTTATGCAGAAAAACAAATAAAAAAGAACGAACATGTTTGATTAAAAATATATTAATTTTAAAATAAATTTGAAATATATTTTTTATAATTTTAAAATATAAAAGATATAATCTCTACTCAGATTATCTTTTCCTCTTATATTCCAAAATAATAAGTGAACATTATTTAGTTCTTGATTTAATGATATTTTCTTGTGAGGGGAAGATTTAATGTAAATTTCTATCACACCAGCATTTGAGGCATAGAAAAAATAATTAACACTTTTTGGGAGAATTCTTGTACTAATTTACATAAAAATAATTATCAACAAAAATTAAGTACTATAAACAAATCCATCACTCTAATTAGGAAAAAAAAAACTAACAAATTCATCACAATTTGAAAGCATGGATTACCACTATGAGCCTTGGAATAAGCATGAGGCCCACCGGTGGTGTACCTAGCATAGCACTTAGCCAAGAACATATCACCGTAATCCGCAGTGCCGCAGTCTGATTTCAGCCGTGCGATCGCCTCCGACAAACAATCCTGGCATTCTTCGACGCTCAGGTCACCGACACATTGAGCCACCCCCTGGACATTACCTGACCCACCAACCCGGTAAGGGCCACTTGTCCCAGCCAAGCTCCCTAACACTGCATCCCTAAGGTTCATAGCATCCGTATCGTACCCAACCGAAGGTCCACATTTCTTCAACACCACGGTCTTATCTTCCACACCCAAAAACGTCGTGTTATCATACTTCACATAACATCCTTGAAGCTGCAGAGCTCCACCACAGGTCTGAGCACATAGGACACCGAGTTGACTCACTGCTCGAGCGACACACGTGGCACAATCCGGCATTGACAGGTCACCGCGGCACTGGTAAAGCCCGTAAACAACATCTTGTGTGCTTGAGCCCATGATGGTATAGTTGTTGTAAGAAGAGTAAGTGGCTGAGTTGACAAGAGAAGTAAGGAGAGAATTAAGGTTGGACTCATAAGGTGAGTCTTGTACATATTTTTCTTGAGTACAGCCTCCAATGACAAATGCGTCTGTTGAATCTGAAAGTGAAGGGCTAGGGAGAGATGACAAAGCGAAGAGGAACGTCAAGGTTAAGAGTAGTGTTGAACTCGTTGTTCTTCCCATGTCTAGACAAGTTTCAGACAGGGAGAGAGAGAGAGAGAGAGGATATATATAGAGGCAAATCTAATTAAGCCGTTGGTTATGAAATTAACGTGAGCTTAATACAAGACTCTTGTTTCTCTCATCTCCACCAGTCTTTTTGTGTGGCTCCTTCTTTCCATGTACGTGGGAGAATAGGCCTTTATATATTAATCAACACAAAAAAAAATAAAAAAATAAAAATCAGGGATCATTCGTTATGAAGTAACATGATTAAAGAAAATTATTTGGATAATTTGTTTATTGAAGTAATAATAACATTAAAGAATATATAGTGTAGACCCAAGAGGAAGAAAATATTTATTTCCCTTGTAAAGGCATGAATGTACATGAACTAAAAGCTACTATATATTTTGACATTCGAGAAACTTACAATGATGTCAGAATATACACTACATGTAAAATTGAACTTTGCTATGAACCAAAAAAATCCTGCTTAGGAGAGGCGATAGCTCGTTGCTAGTGATAGGGTTTAAACTTGGCTTGGTATAACGAATTGATTTGATGATCTGCTAACTTAGAGTCTAGTTTCACTTGGATTAGTTTTTTTTTTTCTGTTTTTTTTCGAGCTGTTTTGAATTTTAATAGTATTTTTAAAATTTTTATAAAAACTATGTCATTTAAGATTTTTTAAATATATTTTTTTCAAATTATTTCTTACTTGAAAAAATATTTTTTATGTATTTTTAAAACAACATTTTAATATATTTTTAATTAAAAATATCTTATATCACATTACTAAATATGCAACTTGTACAAAATATTATGACGAATATAAGATATAAATATAATTTATTTAGTATGTAATACAACTGTAAAATATAGTTTATCTTTGTCTTCGAAACAAAAATTATCAAATTTATGTATTTGTTTTCAAGAAAATGTAAAAACATTGTTATAAATCTCATATCAGCTCGGTAAATAAACTTGAGATCTAGCTGATTAGAGGTTTAACTGGTTTAGATTGAAAAAAAAAAGAAGAAAAATAAAACTATTTGACTTGGTCGACCCATACTTGATCTAGTCAAAACTCGACCGTTAACATGTTAATTTTTTTTATTATTATCAAAATGATATGTTTTAATTTTAAAAAATTAAGATTAACCCTCCCAACCTATAACATAAGCCTCAACCCAAGTTAATTCTAGGTTGGGCTTTATATATAGTCAATCTAAGACTTAGCTAATTCGGGACCTGAATTATTAAATTGTTAAAATTTAATTTATTAGGTTGATCCAACCCTAACTTGGTCAAAATTTAATCATCATTATATTCATTAATTTTTTTTTGTCAAAATAATATTCTTGAGATTTTTTTTAAAAAAAAATTAAGGGAGAACTCTTCCATTTAATAACCCAAACCTTATCTCGAGATCATCCAAATCAAGTTTTAAAGCTTTGTACAATAGATATTCTGATTTTTTTTTTCACAATTATTCTTTGAACATTTTAGAATTTCAAAATCGCCCTATCTTTATCTCTTCAATATTGTTCCATCTCATCCTAGCGTCCTGGTTCAGCTCCTGTGAATCTACTACTGAATTAACGTGGGTATTAATTAATTAGATAGCTTGCTCATAATAAATAAGGGAGAATCATCTTCATCTTTCTTTCTTTCTTAATCTTAGAGACTCTTATCTATATTGTGCCCTATATATTGCCTCTCAATTAAGAAAAATAAATTAGTAGCTAGTTAGTGTATATATAGGTGTCTTTTCATGCAGAGCTGTAGCTAAAACAATTTGCACTGGCATTTACGACTAGAACAACTCAACAAAAGGGTGTTCTTGCTCCTTTTTCATCTTTTTATCCCATAATGCATGCACATAGCTTTTTCAAGTGAAGACACACAAACCTCTGTACGAGTTGCACTGCATCGCCCACACTCTACTTAAAGGCACTTTGGCAGGAGGGAAAGCAACCTATATATATATATATATATATATATATATATATGTAATTTCCTTAACGAAAAGGGAACTTAGTAAACAAGGAAAAGAAAATGAAATGAAAAAGAAAAAGAACCCATCTCCTGCAATCAATCGGTTTTTTTAATCGAAGAGATTTCCATTGATCAAAACAACAAGATACGAAAAGAAAAACCCCTTTGAAATATTACGTACTAACTTTCGAGGGCTAACTCGAATCATAAGAATTTTTGTACTTGTTTGCCATACAAAACAGAGAAATGTTCAGACTGCTCTTGCTCACTGTAGATTTAGCTTAGTATAAAGGCAATTATAGTGTACTAATTTGTTCCCAGATTTCTAAGCTTCCATTGCGCCCACAGATGCGTGTGGGGCATTTCGGAATTAATGTTCCAAAGTTTTTGTTCTCACTTCCGAACAGAACACTTCAACGGTATGGTCTCTCTCTCTCGCAGACACACATGTACAGTCACATGCAGCTTTTGATGGTTGCATCGAGATTTAGCCACCATGAACTAGGTTTTGGCTGTTTCTCTCGAGGATAAAGAAGGTAGATGGAAGATGTCATATTCAATAATGTCGTTTACGATTTATGGTAGTTTGTCTTGATATCTCAATTTGCCAACACTACCGGGTTGTGGTGTCACCCTTCACCAACTGATGTCTGGTCATTATGTCTGAAAGGATTTGGGAGTGTAATAGGAGTTATTTTAGAAAGTTTTTTTTTAAGATATATTAAAATATTTTGATATTAGTACATTAAAATAATTTAAAAATATTAATTTGAAATAAAAAAAATATATTTTAATATATATATTTTAAATCTTTTTTCATATATAAAGTTAATTGCTTTATTTTCCAATTTTTATTAACGTAATGATTACAATATAAAATTTAATACCTATCGGTTTTAATTTTTTTTTTATCAACTTAATGATTACAATAGGAATTTTAATACATATTCCAGTTTTAAATTTTAATTACCTTAATTAGCCTTTTCCATATATACCGTTGGTTATTAGCTTCCTAAGAAAAAAAAATTGTTAGGCGCACCACTTATAATTTCCTTATTTATCATCTTGATTATTAAATAAATAATACTTGTTTTCTTTCAACGAGGTTCTATACCATGACTTATCATATCCTTTTAAATGTAGTTTTTCTTTAATGAAATAAAAAACCTTATGCAATAATTTATTGATTCCTTATTTATTGATTTTACACACACACACACACAAAACTCTAAATCGTATGGCCAAAACACTGTAGATTCACAATTTAAATTTATTTTTTTAATTTGATTTTAATTTTTTTTTATTGCACCCTTTTTTCCCCCCAAAATTAAAGGATAATTGAATAAAAAAATTAAAAAAAAACAAAAAATCAAAGTAAAAAAAATACCACAAATGAGTAATGGTTTTAAAGTCCATATAAAAAGTTTAATTTAGTCACCAAATTTTATAAATTATATCTTTTAGGTCTATCAATATTCTTGCAATTCAATTTTGATACAAATATTTAATTTTTTTAGATCCTAGTTTGAGAGAGGAGAGAGATCGCTGAATTTCAGTGATAGAAAAAGATAACTAGAGCTGTCACTAATTTTAATTATCAAAATGATCAATTTTAATGTCAAAAGATTCCATACGGTGATGATAGTTTCATTTATGTATTTTTCTTTTGCCTAAAAAATTAGATTTAAGTTTAGAAAATCTTTTAGTTTTGGGTTGATTTCAGGTTTTTATGTGTAATTTTTTTTAAATTAAATTATTTATAGGTGTTTTTAAATCATTTTGATATGTTGATATAAAAAAATAAATTTTAAAAAATAAAAAAATATATAATTTTAATATATTTCATAAAAATTTTTAAAAAACAATTATCACTATAATGCTGAACACTACTTTCATTTCATGAGCACAGTTTTCATACCTGCTCCAATATCTAACCTGGATACGAAATTGGATTCCTGGTCATTCAGATAAACTTTAAAACAATATTTTTTTTATTGTTTTTTATAATAAAATGAAATTGTTTTGAATATTTTAAAAAAAAAATTTAAAATGATATTATTTTAAATAAAAAAATTTAATTTTTAAAGTTAACTAAGTATATTCTCTTACGGATTATAAGATTATTAGAGTTTAATTAAATTAATATCCAAACTGGTTTGAAAAAAAAAATCTAGATCAAGCTCCAAATAAATTAATCACCAGTCAGTTTACAAGTAAAGGCATGTTTTACCAAATATTTTTAAGTGTGGTAATAGCTATTTTTTAAAATATATTTTTTATTAGAAATATATTAAAATAATATTTTTTATTTTTTAAAAATTATTTTTGATATTAGCACATTAAAAAATTTTAAAATAAAAAATTAAAATTTTTAAAAATATAATTTTAAACACGTTTCTAAACATTTACTTAATAGCTATATTCATTGGAATTTGGTACATCGTTACAAACACTGTTGTTATATAGTAGAGGAGATGTATTCTCGTCTCTAATATTTAAATGGATCTGCACCTCTCTTGGGCTCAGGTTCCATATATCTCAACTTATAACTCAGGTTTTATACAGTGAGTTGGGCTTTCTATTTCTATTAAGTCTCGAGATTCCGCGGGCATCAAATAGCAAACCAACAACTTACAGGGCAAGAAGAGTGCGAGAAAGGAAAAGCAAAAGGAAAAGCAAGCTGCTATTCTTTTCTTTCAGGTTAATGCTCTTACTTTTTCTCATCTTCCATACACTTAAAGAATATTTAAATTTCACGTAACTGGAAACTTATGCATTCTTAATTTTAATCATTTAGAATTAATTGATCGGGGTACTCATGTTAATAATAATAATAAAAAAAGTATTTAAGCTTCATTTAATGTTGATATTATTACCGCAAGATTGCTTTTTCCTCTGTTTTTGTGATCTGGGAAAGACTGTATTGGTAAAAGGAATTGTTAGGCTGGGAGATGGATGCATGGCATTTGCATTTCACCAAACATTTAGTAGGCAACTCAATTACTTCCATGACTGCTTTATGTTACAGTGGTCATATCAATTCCATTGTCGTAGTGGGTGTTAAGCACAATTTTTCCTCCTTTCTACACTAATAATGTATAATGGCATGACCAAAAAAAAAAAAAAAACAAAGTTTACACCTGATGTTACCATATCTGGTCAAAATATCAGGATGTTAATCACAAGTGAAGACAAAAACGAAGTTCTAAAAAGAAGATGTAGCCTAGTGCTTAATTCTGGGATTTTACTTTCACAGTTTGCACCATGAGTATTGTACAAGCTATGCTCCTGCATGGATCACATTTCACTGCCTTTTCCAACAAAAGCCGACTTCCTAGTTCTTCTTTCTGACGGCAACTTCTTTTTACTCTATACCTGGCTTCATTCCATTGATTACATGATGAGTGTAGTGTAAGATATGCTATCACATTTCATCATTCTTCTAGTCCTCGTTTTCTCAAGGCTATCATATTCTTCCAAGTCCAACATTCTTTCCTATCCTTTACCCAGCCTCGTCCTTCTTTCCATTGGTTTACTCTCTTCTTTATAAAGAAAAACCCTTTTTATTCTTGAACCAAGGAAGATAATGGCAGAAGCTGTTATCTCCAATATTGTTGGTACAATCACCAATGGGTTGGCACCCCTGATTCAGCAACCAATTGAACTAGCATGTGGAGTTGAAGAACAGCTTGAAAAGCTTAAAAACACATTATCTACAATTAACTCTGTACTTCATGCTGCAGAGGAGGAACATGACAAAAACGAGGAGGTTAGGGTTTGGTTGGGAAAGCTTAAAGAAGCAGTCTACGAGGCGGATGACGTGATTGATGAATACCGGACCGACAATGTGCAAAGGCAGGTCCTGGTGTATAGGAGCTTGATAAAGAAGGTACGCAACTTTTGTTCGCTTTCAAACCCTATCTTGTTTCGTTTTCAATTGGGTCAAAAGTTAAAGAAAATTAGAGAGAACATGGATGAAATTGCAGAAGATAGGTCTAAGTTCCACTTTACGGTACAAAGTGGGAGAGATGGCAAAGCTGTGCCATTAAAAAGGGAACAAACTGGCTCAGTTGTTTCATCAGAGGTTATAGGAAGGGAAGATGATAAGGAGGCGATAATCCAATTGTTGCTGTCTTCTAATGAGAAAGAAAATGTTACCATAATTCCTATCGTTGGAATGGGTGGGTTAGGAAAGACCACACTTGCTCAATTGGTCTTCAATGACGACAGAGTTGCATCCCATTTTGGATATCGTAAAATATGGATGTGTGTCTCTGATGACTTTAATGTGCGACAGATTTCACAAAGAATTGCTGACAAATTGGATCGTAGAAACTATGGCCACTTGGATTTTGATTTGTTGCAAAACATACTTAAGCAACAAATGAGCACTAGCAAGTATTTACTAGTCCTAGATGATGTTTGGAATGAGGATAGAGTAAAATGGTTTCGCTTAAAAGATTTGTTAATGAATGGTGCCAGGGGGAGTAAAGTCTTAGTAACCACACGAGGCAGGATGATTGCATCAATGATGGCCACTGACACACACCATGTATACAAGTTGAGTGGTCTTCCATATGATAAGTGTTTGGATTTGTTTCTGTCATGGGCATTTGATAGAATTCAAGATCGACCTCAAAACCTAGTAGCAATTGGAAAGGATATAGTTAGTAAATGTGGAGGGCTTCCTCTTGCTGCAAGAACGTTGGGTTGCTTCTTATACCGGAAGGGTGAAGATGAATGGTTGTTAGTGAAGAATAGTGAGATATGGGAACTAGCTCAGAAGGAAGATGATGTTCTTCCTGTTTTAAGATTGACGTATGATCAAATGCCACAATACTTGAAGCCATGCTTTGCGTTTTGCTCTTTGTTTCCCAAAGATCATTCAATCGATAAGGAAACACTAATCCACATGTGGATGGCTCAAGGTTTCCTTCAATCATCAGATGGAAGTCCACTTGAGAAGATTGGCCACAGGTATTTATTGTTAAAGAATCTCTAGCTAAAGAAAATTATATGATTGATTATCTTAGTCAGTGGGATTTGTTTTGATTGTTTGAAAGAATGAATAAACGATTTTTTCAATTATATCAACTAATACACCATATGTATATTAATCTCCCATAAAAAAATATGCATTTAGTGGGGTTAATTAATATAAACACTCATCAAGTGAATGAGAAAATGTTGCTATTTGAACATTAACAAATAATTATCCTACTCATCTTTAAACCATGCAATCATATTCAATCTTTTTATATGTTCATCTTTCAGTGTTTTGGTGTTTCGTTTTTATTTTTTTGACAGGTATGTTAATGAACTCTTGTCAATGTCTCTCCTGGAAGATGAACTTAAATATCCTGATGATGAAGCAAGACACTGCAAAATGCATGATCTTATTCATGATCTTGCACGGCTGGTTGCTGGGACAGAGTGCTCAATCATCACTGCTCATCCTAAAATCCCTGGCAAAAAAGTTAGACATGCTTCTGTTTTTGGATCTGGTTCGCCTGAAAACTCTTCATCGAAAGTCAAGGATTCAATTTCAGAATTTTTATGCAATGCAAAAAAGTTGCGAACTCTTTACTATCATCTACTAGTGGAGAAAAACAAGACAGTAATTAATCTCCTTGCAAATCTCAAGTACCTGCGCATCCTTATTCTAACTGAATCAGAATTTGATGGTTTGCCAAGTTCCATCGGTAGCTTGCTGCATTTAAGATATCTTGATCTCTCTAAGAACTATCACATTAGAATACTTCCACATTCTATATGCAAATTGCAAAATCTGCAGAAGTTGAAACTATATGCTTGCAAGCAGCTTGAGGAGTTGCCAAAAGGTACTTGGAAGATTGCTACCCTACGACATTTGGAAATAACTTCGAAGCAAGAGTTCTTGCCGAAGAAAGGGATAGAGTACTTGACTTCGCTTCGTTCATTGTCCATCCACAATTGTTATCGTCTTTCAACCCTGGTTCGAGGAATGCAGCACTTGATTTCTCTTCAAAAATTATGTTTGACTGATTGCCCCAATCTCACTTCTTTAGAGTTCAGTTTGAATTCCCTCATTTCCCTTGAAAGTCTGGAGATTCGTAACTGCAGTGGTCTTGATTTGAGAGGACGACCGGAGAAGAAAGAGGAAGATAGCTTGGAAGGGCGCCGGCGCCTTCCATCATTGCTCAATATTGTAGATCTTAATTACAAAAAAGAGCAAATTGAGGATGAGGAGAAAAAAGAAGAGGGCCACCAAGGCCTTCAAAAGCTTCGGTCTCTGACTTTTGTTCAGCTTCCCAAGTTGATAGAACTGCCAAACGAGCTTAAAAATGCTGCTAGCAGCCTGCAATATCTTTCTATTTCCAATTGCGACAACCTTTCTTCTCTGCCCGATTGGTTGCCGCAGTGCAAAGCACTGAAGAGGTTAGAGATTAAGCAGTGCAAAATGTTCCCATCTCCACCAGGAAGCCAGCATGGTAGTGGCACAATCATCTCACCTTCTCAAGGTCCATTTTTCCATGCATTATATTTGCATCCTTTCATATTGGTTCATCATTAATATTTATTTATTCGTTCTTGAAATTTTACCTTCTCTCTTTTATTGCTTTTCAATGCCTCATTATCATATTATATTTTTGTAATCAATTGAAAGTTTAGCAGATGAATTGAAGGAGCTAATACCAAAACCAAGAAACTAAGAGGAAACCTTTGAAGAAGCAAATACTACCGGGTTGTTTGAGCTTACCGAAGAACGTTCGAACTTGGATGAGTTCTAGAAGAACAATTCAAAGCTGCTGCAAATATGACCAAGTTTCACCAAAACATCTCTGCAATAAGATCTCCCTCGTGAACATTGTGTGTAGTTTAACTTTATTGTTTTTAAGGCATGTAAATTTAGTAGTTGTGATGGCATTTTTCTTTATTTTTTTTATCACTCTATTCATGAATCTGGGCAAGAAACGTATCTCTTATTTGGTTGATTATCTATCACATATACTCTTTCCTTATCCTCATTTTAACTTGTTACGTTACATGCTACTTACCGTGTCCTTTGGGCAATAAAATTTATTTCGCTACTTCTGATATACACTTCATGTCCTTTGGTTATTAGCTACATTAAGAACATATTTTGTTTTTATATTATCCCATGTTGCCATCAATGCCATGCATCTGGGCAAGAAACGTATCCCTTAATTTGATTAATTATCTATTCTTCTTCCTCATTTTATCTTGTTATATGACATCCTGCATCCATAGGCAGAGAGGAGACGGGGAAGCAAAAGGATTTCCCCTGCATCCATCTCGCTCAGGTCGTTCCCAAGTAGCATTGCGGGATGGCAAAGAACTTAAGATCTGCACAACAAATTTCGAGTTCGAATCAGGACATGCATTTTTTATAAGAGCCTGAAATAGTTAGGATTTTATTCACTCATCTGAACCCACAAAATATGCTTTCCAAGAAGTAAAGTCTCCTCGAATAAAAAAAAAAAAAAAATTCTCGCTCAGGTCTCCTCGAATGATCAATTATTATGAAGCAACGAGGAAGTAGAGATCGTGTAAAATACGAAACGTAAGAATCCAACCAATCCCCAGTAATCTCAATAAACCTAACATCATCTCCGAAACCTTAAATAAAAAAAGAAAACATTGAGAAGAAGCAAAAACCCACGATCTTAAACTAAGAACACAAAAACCCTTCAAAGATCAAACTCAAAAAATCAATTTAACTTAAAAGGTTTGTAACTTAGAATCAGAAAGACAGCAATGAGAACTAAAATAAACAAGACTTAATCGTTTCATCCTCTCAACAACTTTTCTAAGAGGTGACTTGCTGCGACCTTAACCTGCCCTCTCTGCTATCGAAGAGAAACGATGCCGAGCTAACCATAGAGCCACCGTTACTACTCGTCCATGATCACAAAGGCTGCCTACAAAGATAAAGAAAGAAAACATTAAATTAGAAACAGTTTGTAAGAACAACAAAATGGGTGGAGGAAGAGGAAGATGGAGAAGAAGGGGAGGTGAGAGGTACATAATTAAGTTATTTGATTTTTTTTTATATAGAATAATAAATCTTATAGCTGAATTTACTTATAAAAAAACTCTATTATTTTACATGTCATATAAAAAATATAAAAAAAAGTTGAATGAGCAGGGTAACAATACATTAATATATAATTTAAATTTGTTTATATAGTTTAGATCTATACTTACAAATCTAAATTACTTCATATTGTTTGTCTTATATGATAATTCAAAAATTAAATCAAAGAATTTAAGAGTAAATGATTTGACTAAATATTTTTGTGCACCTTTTTCAATATTCTGTGCACATTTAATGATTAGTTTCCTCCGATATTTTATCATATTTCAAATCTAAAAATGATAGATTATATAAACTGAGGGTATGATGTTAATGTTTTGTAATGTTAGTATAAAAACTCCTCATAAAATCTGTATATATAATAAAAACAAATGCCATGCATGTCCCGCGCGTGTTACAATAACATGTGAATGAATTGGACATCATGCGAAAACTATGCCTTCTAATAACTTAAATAAGTCATCGTTACCAGAATGGAATTAATTTAATTTTTATTTAATTATATAATAAAATTTGGATAATATGAGATGGAAATCATAGCTTCATGGATCAAGTTTAGAAGTTTACCCACAAGATCAATTTTTATGAATCCTTCCGTTGGAGTTGCAAAGGAGGTGTTTGGTTGGATGGTAAAATTGTTAAGATATATATATATATATATATATATATATATATATATATATATATATATATATATATATATTGTCTTTTTATTAAGGGATATCGAGCGCAGGTCTCCTCAGATTATCAACGCAAAAAACAGGAAGTTGTAGATAGTGAAGCTTTTGAATGCTAGCTAGCTTTGCTGGCAAAGTCAAAACCTAGAGCCGACATCACCTCCAATCAGAAAGTCTACCCTGTTTTGCAGGTTAAATTAGAAACAAAAGAAGAAGAAAAGAAGAAACTTTCCCAACTTTCTTCCTTGACAACTATAGATTACAACTTTCAAAGCCCTTAAATTAATTGCAAATAATCAAATTTTCCAGAAGTAGAAAAAGCTGTCATTATCTGCAATCCTGATGAAGTCCAATGACCGTTAGCCGACTATGGAAATAAAGACAACTGACAAATTTTTTTCCTTCCCAAAACATAATTTTTTATTAATTCCTCTCCAATTAGAAACCATCTTGCGTCTTCCTCGTAAAACTTTCTGATGTTCCCACTAACATTTTCCTAACAAGAAAGTGATCAGAATTGAAAATTCAAGAAAGGGATAACAAAATAAACACAAAATCGCCTAATTCTTGCTTCCTGTCACTCCATTTCTTGCTTGTTCAATTCCTGTTAATTATGGCCCTCACTGTTTTTCTCCACAATTTCTCTATTTACAAGTTCGATTTGGCCTGGTAGCTTGAAGAACAAGATCCCATTTCTTCTTCACCAAGCTGTTGCCGACCTGCGAGACGGTCAACTAATACAACCAAGGCTTCCTTCATCCACCCATGCTGACAGCTTTCTCTTGCTTCTTCCACACTCATCTATACATAGCACGAAGGCAACTTGATATCAGCAATTGCACCGACAGTTCCAATACAGAGTCAAAATACAGATAAAAATGTTAGAATGGTAGCATGTGCATACCCATTTTCTCTGGCGATTGTTTTTCTCTGGCCAGAAATCTAATACCTCCTTAACATGTAAAGGGAACAAGTATCCATCGTAATCAGTGCCATGAGTTCTGCTCTGGAAGGTCCAGTGACCTAATTGGTGCTGCAAAAAAAGGTCAAACATCAATAAACTGCGTGATTAAATTTGGGAAAAATGAACTTAAATTGAACTGCAATCACACCATTAAAGAAGATAAGACAACTACCTCAACATTGCCTTTCACCCCGGCTTCCTCGTATGTCTCTCGAGAAGCGGCTTGTTTTATGGTTTCATCCAATTCCCAGCCTCCCTGGTAATCAATGAAGCATATTGGTTAGGTTATGTGACAGAGCAACGGTCTATACTCTACGCTCTACATTGAGTTATCAAGTACTAATTTCATTTGAAATTAGTTAATACCTTAGGAAACAACATCCCCTTTCCTTTCTGTGAACTGATGACAAGAACTTCTAACTCATCTTCAACCTCCGAAGTATTTGAGCTCCCGTTCTTGTATCTGTATGGTATGCATCTGCAATATATGAAACAAGAATACATAAAATTTAGCAACCAATAAACTTAAAAGTAATCAAATCGGGCACAAACTGGACTACTTGGAATCAAATCATCAGTTGAATTATTGCTTCCATGTTTTCAGTTCCAACAAAGATGGCCAATCAATCAGAAAGCAGGACAGAAACTGTATTTTCCCTGCTCCACAAGAAGTTTTAGGAAAAGATATGGACAATTATCCATGCACGTGAGCCAATCCTGTCCACCCATCATGGATAAGCCCACCATGATGGACTAGCTAGTGGCCTCAAGCGCCCGTAAGCAAAACTTAATAAAGTTCTGCTTTTCTAACATGTCAAGAAATCATTTATGACGAATCCTGTTTTATTAAAAGACAAAGCAAAACTTAACAAAACCTCAATCAACTAATGATTATTTAGTCCATCAAATCTGCAGGCCTAATAAGAAAAACAATCATGCCCCACAAGGCAAAATCAAGAAAACGCAGCTAGTTAACTAATGAAAAAAAAAATCCGTAGAGAGAAGGATAAGGGAAAACCAACCCACCCTACAACTTGACGACGACCTTTATCATAACGCTGCAAATGCCTCCCTGTACGAGACACCAAAGAAGCTACAACATTTTCTTGAGATACCAAAGCAGTAGCCATTTCTTTTCTTTCTTAGCAACAACAATTTTCTCAAGAGAACTTTAATGGGGTTTCTTGAAACAAGAAACTGGTTCTTTCTATTACAAGAAACTAACTAACAAGCTAGCTAGATGGTGCAAAATATGTGATGATATGGGAACTGACAGATCCTCTTAAGGTATCTATTTCTGTTAGTAGTTATGACAAGAGTAGAGACGGGCTATCTTCTCGTATAAGTAATGGCAGGAAAGAGAGGGGAGGGGAGGAGAGGGAGAGGGAGGGGAAAGGCTTTGATGGCAGGGCCCCCGTTTATTGGACTTTAGTTATTTTGCCTGCTCCCAGACTACGTGTTGGTGACGCGTCAATGATTTTTTCTTCTTCATCATCAATATTTAATGAGTGAGAGGCCGACGAAGTGTTATTATGAATATTTTTTAAAATATTTTTTATTTAAAATATATTAAAATATTTTTTTATTTTAAAAAATTTATTTTTAATATTAATATATTAAAATGATTTAAAAATATTAATTTAAAAGTAAATAAAAATTTATATATATATATATATATATATATATATTAACATTTTAAAGTGCAAAAATTAACAATGCTTTCTTTGTCCTCATTTCTTTGTTTTTTTCTTAGAATGAAAATTAAAATTTTATTATTGTAGAATCCAACAATTGCAATCCACGCCGCTAAACGGAGGGAAATTTGTGTTTTTTTTTTTTTTAATCTAAATAAGAAAAAATTCATTAAAATTTAGAAATCTACATGTTTGTATGCTTCTTTCAAACATGTGCCCCCACGCCAACTTTAATACAAGTATAAGTATGAAGTTTTAAAATCTTAAATATTTTATTTTTATAAAAATAAAACCATAAATTGTAATTTATTATATTTACCTTCTTTTTTTTTTGAAATCTGATCTGATTCAGTCTCAGGTCAATTGATGTGCTAGCTGACCGAGTCTTAAAATTATGTTTATAACAGTTGAGAGCCACAAAAAATATGTAAAGGGAAAAGTATTATAAAATTCTTTCCTAAAAAATTCATATATTAAAAATGGAATAGCCAATTATTGTGTGTGTGTGTATAATTTTTGTCGTGATAATTAATTTGCTGCTAACAACGAGTTGATTCGGTAGTTAAGATACCAAAGGATTATATATACTTGGATTCAAATTGTGTCACCATCATAGCTCAACGGAAACGGCATGCCTCGTGAGAACATGTGACTTACTCATGATTTTATTAAAATTAGTTTTGAATTTAATAATTTATGTTAGATGGAGGAAATAAAATAATATAATAAATTAAGTCATTTTTATTTTATAATCACGTTTGTTTAATTTGAATCTAATGATTATAGCAGAATGTAACATAAAAAAAACTTGAGAATATCTCAATTCAAATGCATTGCCTCCCATTAGTACATCAAAATACAATATATAAATAATTAATAGTTAGTGTGAGGTTCTCTACAATTATTTAATTTCCATAGATAATAATTCACTGATATTTAAAACCTTTTTTTGAAGAAGACAAAGAGAGACGACTTCGTGTTGTTAAATAATGGAACATTTACTTTCATGGAATCTTTCAATGTTCTTGATTTTATAAGAGATGGAATGATGGGCCCTTCCCATTAATTTTTTTTTTTTTGAAATCAAAAGAATGAGATTTCGGGTACAATATCCGCCCCTTGTTAATTCATGCTCTCAATTAACAATTTTAGGTTGTTTTTGTATTTTAAAAAATTTTATTTTTTTATTTTAAATTAATATTTTTTTGATATTTTTTTATTTATTTTAATGTGTTGATGTAAAATATAATTTTTAAAAATAAAAAATATTATTTTAATATATTTTTTAATAAAAAAATAACTATAACTATACTTTCAAATAAACCATAATAATTTGATAATATTGTTGACTTTTACTATTATGGGAACTGTTGCTTTGCTGTAGTTATGGATACAATTAATTGCTGTTTTTAATTAACATATAGTTGGTAAAAATCATGATAAAATAACATCACACAATAAAAATTAGTTGTGATTATTGGTTATAATAAAAAAAAACTCATCAAATTAATTAATTTTAGGGTTGATAATATGTGTGTACTCAAAGATTTATTTATTAAACAATTCTTGGTATTGTGGTGAGAGTAAGAATGCATTCAAACCACGTTATCAACAAACATTTAAAAATCAATGAGATATTTTTTATTTGTTTTCTAATTCAGATCAGAGGACTAAAATCTATAAAAATTGATTAAATTAATTCAAATGATTTAGACCAATTTAAGGGTATTATAATATTATAATTGAGATTGAGAGGAAGAACGTAATCTCGATCGATTAACGTATAAATTAACATCAAAACTGAATTAAAGAACCTACGTACAATATTTACATAATTCCTCTTCCTCTTTCTTTTTCATTCTTGTGAACCATGCATCGTTTCAATTAATTGAGAATCACAATGAATTAAATGCAGGTAGAATTTTTATAGTATAACTCAACTAATTAAATCTTTAATTTATTTTTTAAAAATTATTAATTTGAATTTTATAAATTTTAAAGCCGCTGAAAATTTACATAATTATTCCTTACGATAATAAAAATAAATAAAAACAAATAAATGACATGCTGCGTTATCTTAATTTCCATTAATTAAAAAAGAAAGCTGCAGGTAGGTTCAGATAAATTGCGGTGGAGACCATCCCGACCCCCTCTGTCGTCATCTTTACACTATTTTAGGTTGTGTGGACAGAGCTCCATTAAAGTAAATGCATTTCTTTGTGGGATCTTACGTTAGCCATGGGATCATGTCTACACAATACATCGGGCTTTTGATTTTCCTTTTTATCAAACATGGAAAGTTAAGTTGTCGTTAATATTGCTTTAAATCTTGCTCGTACTTCTATCACATTTATGTTAAAATCAAATGCTTTTAAAAGCATGTAAGAACTAACTCTTAAGATGATTATTCCCATCCCAATTGATACATTTATTTTTATTTTATTTTATTTTTTTTACAATATCTTCTAGTGTTCAAATCCTAAAACAGAAACAAAAATTACTTAGCGCCTGGTTGAATCTCCAACAAATCAAGCAATTGTTAGTATGCATAATACACCTATTTCTGGAGATTCTTTAGTTAGCGAAGGGTGAAATCAGACTCAACTAGCTGCAATTAACCTCTGATTCTTTGTTAAGAAGCATACTTGCACGTACCTTGGGTCATTTTTTCCTTTATGTCGACGAAAAAAACCCTTCAAGTGGGATGCAAAAAGAAAAATGTCACACGTATCACGTTTATCTTGTCTTCCCATATATATATATACTGTTACTCTTAGTACTTGTTTGAAAAGAAGAAGAAGAAGAAGAAGTTTGAATTGGATTATCAACATTGAGAAAAACTTTTATTTGGCCTGAAGGATTTTTCATGTGAGTTGTGTTAGATTCGTATATTCATGCATGTAATTCTGTACAAGTTCTTTGTAATTGATCATTGCCTTGCTAGAATTAATCTACACTGCTTTGAATTATCAGCACACTGATTTCCAGGCTTCTCATATATATGACCTTCACAGCTGATCCATGTGTTGTCTGATAGATAATTTCTTGTTGATCTTTCTACTCTTATATTTTTTTGTTATGATCCATGTGTCAACCCCATTTTATTTTTCACAAAAAAAAATGTGGATAGTAGCATGCAGTAAGACTCAAATTAGAATATATCTAATATCCCTCATAGCAGGTATAGTTGTTAAATTAGGTTGGATTTGAGTAGTTAATTTTTTTTAAAAAAAATCGGGATTTAAAACTAGATTTAATCGAATTTTAAGTTAAATTAAAAAAATATTAACCTATAAAATTCAATTCATCCAATTAAATAATTGACTTAATTAAGTCTGATGTAGATTTAATTAGGCAAATATTAAAGATTTTTTTAAAAAACAATAATTATAATATAGATTGTCTTGATAATTAGCAACTAAAAAAACTTCTCGGATAAGTTTTCGAGCTGATTATAAGTAAGGACTGCAAAAGTGAATGAAGAAGTAACAAGTTGGAAATGGCTTATTTGTTGATGTTATGTTATAATTATTTTTGTATTTTAAAAGAATTTTTATTTTAAAAAAATTATATTTTTTAAATTAATATTTTTTTATGTTTTTAAATTATTTTAAAATGTTGATTTTAAAAATAATTTTTTAAAATAAAAAATATTATTTTTATATATTTCTAAATAAAAAACACTTTAAAAAATAATCATAATTATATTGTCAAACATGCATAGTTTATTTTAGAGTTTATGAATAAGTCAATTTACCACCAAATTTTTTTTTCTTTGTGCGTGTGAATCAACCATCCCCTTAAAGCATAAAGAAAGTCTCAATTGAGCCCTTCCATCACTCTCTGTTGATTGAAGTGTTGGAAAGGGTTTCATGACTTCTTTAAATTAAGCAGTCAAAAGAGAAATAGAAAAATTAAGACTTGGCTTACCCAAAAAAAAAAAAAATTCTATTTTTACCAATAGTTTTTGGAGTCGCTCTTTTTTAATCGGTTAATTTAGACTAAAAACAGCCATCACTTACGTGGGAAGGATTGTCAAGAGGCTCGATTTTATGTTCTCTCTTAAAAAGGGATGTTTTGGATCATAAAAACTACAAGGAAGTAATCTAAAAACTAGCCATTCACCATCGTAATAAGATCTATATTGGTCACTTTCAATGGTTAACTCTTACTTCTTTAGCCAGGGGTAGACTGTTCAAGTGTCTGAAAATACAATAATTTTTTTTTAAAAAATACATTTCACCTGAAAACAACAATGTTTAGGTAATTATTTGAGAGTGTGGTTGCAGTTATTTTTTTTAAGTATTTTTCATGTTAAAATATATTAAAATAATATTTTTTTTATTTTTTAAAAATTATTTTTAAAATGAGCGTATCAAAACGATTCAAAACATACAAAAAAATAATTTTTAATAAAAAAATTAAATTTTTATAAAATGTAATTTACACTGCATTTACAAACAGTGAAATTATTATTCTCCGCCGCATTATTTTGTAATTTTTTTGGTTCCTTATCTGCATATAACGGTTGAGGAAAGTGCGAGGAACGGATGTCGTTCACATGCCAATCTTTGAAATTACTTGCTATGAGGAGCTTGTAAACCTCCTGCGGCCATGACTGCCCAAATAAAGCTCGCACCCATTTGACCTCACTTGTCGGGTGTAGTTCATTGCTTTAATTTGAGTTCCTACACAAGTTTTGATCGCCTAATAAGTTCAAAGCTTTCATTATCAAATTGGAATTGAGCTCCACATGAGATTTAACATATATAGTAACACATTTAGATAATATGTTTCATAAGCTTCCATGAACAATCCATTTAGCGGCGCTACTGCATTTAAATAATTATCCAAAATCGATTATGAATAAAACCCACTTAAATTATTCATAAATGTGCTAATATTATCCACTGATTCTAATTAAAATGAGTGATTTCAATGTTTTTCTTACTTAATAATAATAATAAGACGAGTAATCAAATATGAATCAACTCCTGATTAAATTCCTGCCCACAACTCAAAATCATCCAACTTAACTCTCAATAACCCAACCCGTAAATAGTACTCCCATCTCCCATTTATTATATATAATTCTTTTGGTACATAATTAAATGCAAAACAATAGCTGCAAAATTGAAAAAATTGAAGAAGGCTGAATTTAATACATGGAGTCGATCCCAACCAAATATCATGCACGAGGCAATTGCTTCCTCGTAACCTTACTTCATAGATAAAATATGAACCTAAATCATGCACCTAATTAATGAACCTCCACTAACTCCCAAAAATCTTTTTTTCTCTTCATATTTTAGGTTGTACCAAACGTTTTATCTTCTTATTATTCCTTTTTTTTTGGTGCATACCAAACATTTTCTTAGTCGATTCCTAAAATCGATTTTCCTTTATCACACAGCGACACGGCATGTTCTCACCTAATTCAAGTCGATCGTTAGGAGGGAAAAAAGAAAAAGAAAAACCCATTCTGGGCGACAACGAAGTATACATGAACACATGCATGTTCATGATGAGAACAGAACCTTCCGAATTCTAAAAAAATTATTCCAATTATTATTTTGTCTTTTCTATAGATGAGATGGTCTAACAAAGTTAAAGCCTTCGGTGGAAAATTAAGCAAAACCCTAAATATATATTGCATGTCCAGCCGTAGACTATAGTTTTTATATAAGTTTGAGTCCAAAGTCTCCGGTCCTTCTTGTCTTTGCATGGCCTCCATTCAACTCCGATCAGTATATACTAAAGATAATGCAGTATATGTGGCAGTAGAGGAGGGAGTCTCACATCATTAACTTAGCCCTCTTTTCCAGAAGTTGACAATTTCTTGTCCGGAAAAGAAATAATTAAGCTCGTGCTACACAAAAGGTCGGTCACCTGTCGGTTACGAGTTATTTTGAAATTTGTAGCTACACTGACATGGTTGCTGCCAATTTAATCTAGAAAAGTGAAAAAACTTTACATACCTACATGTATTTGAATATAAATTTGTGTATTTATTTTTAAAAAATATTTAAATATTTTTTTTTATTTATTAAAAATTATCTCAATCTAATAGTTTAATCTGTTAAATAAGATTTCAAATATATAATTTATATTATTCTTTAATACATTCTCTCAAATAAACACTTTATAAGTTTGAAATTGCATAAGTTCATACTAATTTGTACTTAATTTTTATTAAAGATATAAGGAATGATGAAGTTCGAACTTGTGACCGCTTAATCATCAAGGTTCTGATACCATGTCAAGTAACTATTATAATCCAATAGCTTAAATTGCTAGATAAAATACCAATATATAATTTATATTAGTATTTTTTAATAATTTTAATATGCTAATATAAAAATTAAAAAATCTAAAAAAAATATTTTAATATATTTTTAAATAAAAAAAAAATCTTAAGAAACACACCATAACATGTACCAAGCCTTCAACTTAGATATTCAAGCATTGATCTTTCTACTTGTTCATGGCTTAAGGAGTAGCCTTTGATGAATAATGCTAAGCTAGGATCTCCCCAAAACATTTTGAAATCGTTTATGTTTTGGTCAATGAACTTACATAATGCCCTAATATAATTAACTCATATATATATATATATATATATATATATATATCATCTCATACATTAAATTATAGGTATATTTTATTAATGAATCTCGTTAAACCAATAGTTGATATTTCTTTTTATAAATGAATTTTATAAAACTATCATGTAAGATTAACAATACTTTTTAATTTATATAATTCGTATGTAGGACCGGTCGAATAGAACCCTCTTAAAATCAATGAATAATGAAATTCTCCGGTGGAAATAACAAATCAAGCTATCATTATATTCTCCATATTTGAAAAATAAAGTCTTATATTACTGTAGATGAATGATTTCATAAACAATATGTACTACTTTCATTCGTTAATTATATGTTTTCTCAACAATGCACCAGCTGTTGAGCATACACTGCTGCTGCTAATTAAGAGAGTGGAAACCGGTGACGATTCAACGAGTTGGCATGTGGAAACATGTGAACATGTTTCTGAATCATAAGCTGGTTGAAGTCGATTCCAATCTGTGGTATGAAGCCCACAAAAATCTTATCTTGTTTCATGTGGTTTCTGACATCAAAATAATTTCATGTTGAAAAAGACAGTCTTCGAAATTGCAGTTAAAAAGTATTTCTAAGAATTTTAAATTTTATTTAAATTAATATGTTTTGAATATTTTTATATTATTTGGATGTATTAATTTAAAAAAATAAAAAAAAATATTATTTTAATATATTTTAAAATAAAAAATATTTTAAAAAACAATCATTATCACACTATAAAATTATGTATATGTCATCTATGACAACAACACTTGAAGATCTGATTTCATTTCAATGTCTAACCTTATCTTGTGCACGATGCATGCTCACCAGGCAAGGTAAATTACATGGCCAAAACCAGTGGCAACATGATAAGATGATATGCTCGGATACGACGATGGATAGTATCCCTGCCTGGCTAGCTGAGCACTACCATGAAAGACGCAACTGTCTTTAGGAATAGAAAGAAACTAGCCTTTGGCTTCCACGTTTTGCTGAGAGAAAAATAATAAGAAATAATAATAAAAAAAGGAATTACGCTGAAATCATTATTGTTATTATTACCTTAATTCACAAATTTAACATGCTAATGGGAGATATCTAATTTAGAATTTACCCTTTTTAGTGTTTTAATAGCTTTTTATTTATTTATTTTTTAATTTTATTATTTAATATTGAATTGATTGGGAAATAAATTGCATGATTTATTTTTATTTGATTTTTTATAAAATTATCACTTTTTTAAATAAATATTTATTTTAGATTGATCTTAATTTTATGAACATTTATTTTTATCATATAATTAATTAAAAAATTTATAAAATAAAAATTATTAAATCCAATAGAGTTCATGACTCAGTTTGTGGGAGACCGTGGTCGATCTAATTTGTCATCATTTCAATATTAAAAAATAATTATTATTTTGAATTTTTTTTAAAAACTAAGTCATGTTTTTACCGGTTATGAAGATTATACTTAATTCTATGGTATTGATAAATTTAAATCGAATTATCCTTCACATAATTTAATTTAATTGGAAACTTGAATCACGTAAAAAGATGAGTAAATAAACTTTAGAATTGATCTGTTTGTTATGTTCAATAATATTATCAAAAATTTATTCACGTTCTTGACATTTTTTTAAAAAATTAAAAAAGAATCTAACCCACATCCAAAAAGCGCGTACCTATATACCGCTGTCAGCTAATTTTCAAGACCATTCGGTCCACAAAGGCTCTGGCCTACGAGCCTAAAGGTCATTGTTCAAATTTGAAAGACTAGACAGATGAACACTGAGCATGCTTGGCATGGAGTACAAGCCCCACAAGTCTTAAAAACTGGGGATCACACACAAGAAGGCAGTTCTGAAGGTCAAGAGAATGCCTTAATTAGATGAATGGGCAGAAAACATGAGAAGTAGACAAGAGAAGATTGTGGGGTTGGGTTGCTTTTCTGTACACATCATGAACCCTACGAATGCCCTAATCGCGTGCTTGCCATCCTTCCAGTGGGTCTCCACAAAGAAATTTTGGAACCAAGAGTCGACATGCCCTTCCTTCCCTTTCATATTCATTGATGGCAAAGGATATGATCAAATTTGGGATGCAGTTTTTTACGACTCCTTCGTTCTTTCAGACCTTCACATACTTGAAAGGTTGGATTTTTTTTTCTTTTTTTCTCCCATGGATGGATGGTCCATATTGGCATTTTGTTTTCAATAAATTGTGAGGGAGGAGGGTTCTTAAGAGAGTTGTTGCCAGCACAAAAGGGCTTGTTTTCATTGCTTTATAGGAACTTTGCGACTTTTCGGCTAAATCTATCTACCTTTAACTTGTTCTTATGGATGTGAGCTGTGACTTCTGCTTGCTACATGTGATTGTGAGTTCAGATTTCTCTTTGTTCTCTCTGTTGGACCATCGAAGGAAAAATTCAAAGTGATGATAATGCAACATCCAAAAGTCTGGCCACGATCCCCTGCGCTAATCTGACCCTTAATTTGTAGTGAGAAATATAACGAGCTTATGATTAAATTGAAATTAAATTCAGAAATGAGAAGCTTTGGCAAAAGAACAACCCTGGAAAACTCTGGAGAATTTAAGTCGGTCTCATAGATGAATTAGGATTCATACAAGTTTAGAGCTGATTCTACTTGCAGGATGTCCAACGCCCTTAAGAGTAAAATACACGCTACAAAACCCCAGGATTTCCAAAGACAAGAAGCGTACAACAGATTTGCTGAGAAAGCACAATATTTGCAAGGAAAATCTGAGGAAGAAGACTGAAAATAAAAAATACTTGTAAGACCAAAGTGGTTATTATGCTCCAGGAAATTTTAATGGGAACATGCTGAATGACTTTAAAAGGGAGCAGGAAGTTGCAATGGAAACACAGGATTGGTTATTGAAAGAGAAGTGCAGAGGGACCGAACAATTTCTCATTCTTTGGAATAAAGAATATTATGGACTTGAAGTGAAGAACATTAAAAAGAAGAAAAGAACACAACATGACTTCGAACAGAGAACGCGAGAATTTGTTCCTGGCTCATTCTCTTTAAAATTCTAGCTGTACAGCAGCTGGATAAATCAGAGCCTCGTAATATTGTTCTTGGGTTCTTACCTTTTTATTTAAAACAAATTGTAAAATAGTTGGACCATAAGGCAAGTTCGAGCACCGATTCCCTCTCCTTTTTTTCCCACAGAATAACTAAAGGAGGATGAACTTTAAAAGGGCAAGGCAAAGTGTTCCATAGTGGGCTTCTCTTTAGCCATTGATCACTCCTTTCTTGCCCCTGGATTCCATCAACTTCAATCCTTTCAGTTATCAGTTGGTTACTTAAGACTTGAAGCATTGATTATTATGGGATCAAGCATGCAATTTCTTCATTTTTGTCTGGTGTTTAACCATGATTCAATTGTGGAAGAAGCTGAATATACTCAAGGAGCCATTAAAGCAGCTAGATTGAAGTTTCTATGGTGGTAAAGGTTAAACAGACAAGTGAGTTTGAACACAGGCAAGAATAACATGGACTTGAAGCGAAGAGCCCTAAACGAAGAAAAGAACATAACATGAGTTTGAACAGGAGGCAAGAATTTGTTCCTGGCCCATTCTCTTTAAAATTTCTAGCTGTACAGCATTTGGAGTTTCACAAGGCAAAAGATTCTTATTAAAGCAAATCACAAGGCAAGTTCAAGCATTGATTCCCTCCATAGACAAGAATCTTGCTCCATTCTCTTTATTATATGCTTTCCCTGCTGCGAGCATTCGAACGTGGTGCAGCAAAACATCTGATACAGTTCATGCGTCGTATTATACAAGAAACAAGGAAGTCACCCCCTTCCCACATGAGAAAAGATCTAAAAACATTTCCCCTTCAATAAAGAGCTGAAAGGGTATGGTAGAAATTATTCAAGAAACTAGCAATGCCAAACAATCCAAACTGACAGAAGAAAAACAGAAGGTAACCTCGGAAAATTAAAAAAACAAAAAATAAAACGGAAAGGCGGGAATGAAGATCAGCGGGAAAGGTAGTTATAGTTGGGCTGGGCCCAGAAGTTCAAAGTAAAGCGTGAGGTCCGGTAAGGAAGACGAGGCCCGCCCCAGCACCAAATTGATTAGGAATTTAATTTTGTTTTATTTTAGGGCAACCTTAGGTCCTTAACATTAGGCCCTCAAGTATGATTTTAAGTATAATATGGTACGCAAACTAAACTTTATTTCACATGGATCTCCAAATAATCACGAAACTTTCAATTACATCTCACAGATAAAGCTAAAATCTTCTCATTTCTTCCTTAGGGAGAACATAAGAAACTAAAGATATTCAATTGAGAAAATCTATAGAATTATATAATATTCGTAATATAAGATTTATGAAGTTAAAGCTTTTGTTGAGAAAATGTTTTATCAAATTGAGTAGGGGTGAGAAAAAAACTGAAAAATCAATTAAAATGAGAAAACAAAAAAAAAACCCAAAAAACTGAACCGTAAAAAAAAATTAATTACAATTTTGAAAAAACCAACTGGTTCGGTCTAATTTTGATTTTATAAGCTTGAAACCGAAAAAACCAAACTGAATCCAAACCTGAAAAAAACCGAGCCAACATAGAAAAAACAGAGCCCAAACTGAGCCAAATCAAAAAAATTAAGTAAAACCGGTTTGAACCAGTTTTTGTCCTTAAAAAACCGAATTGAAATTGATTGATTTGAACCGGTTTAAGGTTTTTAAAAAAATTTAGCTTGGTTATTTTTTTTTAATAAAAATAAAATGAAATTGAAAATAATTATCTCTTAAACTTAAAATTGAGTTATATAATTATATATTAACTAGAATTTATTTGTTATATATATATATATATATATATAAAGAGGTTAAAAAATTTCTCTCTCAACAATAATCTTGTTTTATATATAATATCAAATCATGTACATTGTTCAATTTACCCCTCAATTATTAATACCCATAAGTACTCATTAAAGGGTATTGTTGTCATTTCAACTCCTTTTAATTTTTATTATAGGGGTATTATAGTTATCCTCAAGCATAAAGAATTATCGGTGCCCGTTTGGCATGGAGGTTGAACCTATTTTTCGGAAAATTTCAAAATATTTTTTTTTTTGCTAAAATTGAGTACGGTTTATACTTTTTGGATCGTTTTAATATGCTGATATCAAAAATAATTTTTAAAAAATAAAAAAACATTATTGACATACTTTTCAGCACGAAAAGCTATTTGAAAAGCAACCGCTACCATACTTCCAAACACCCTATAAGATACACAGCCACTCATTTTCAGTTTTCTTCGAGCGCATCAGGCTTCCGACTACTCTTATAGCCAAGGGAACTCCGCCACTCTTCTCAACTATCTCTGCTCCAATGTTTTCCATTGAATTGAATGGACTCGATGATGGCTATTGTCAATCTTTTTATGTTGAAATCAACCGATACACACACCCAAATCCGCAAATCAAAATGCCCTTCTATTCTTCGGTCGTTGTAGACTAATTGAGCAAGTGTTGTTATACCCAGTCCCCCCATTCCACATATAGCATAAATAGAGAAATCATCTGAACTGTTGAGCAGCATGTTGATCAGATCTTCTTTCTCCTTGCCCCTTCCATAAATTTCTGGTTCATCCATCCATGACCAAGTCTCACGCAGATCAAAACTACCTGTTCCTATCTCCACAGCCCCCTCGTTTAGATGGAAACTGTGTCTCTTCTTGGCAATGGCATCTAGTTTTTGTCTAACATTGATCTTCAGTTTATGCACCATTCTTTGTCGAAAAACAAGTGGATTACGAGTGCAAGAAAAGAAGGATTTTACTTGATTTTTGAGATCTCTTGGCTGCTTATAGGCTCACTCTTCCACTGCTTTTCCTCTGCATCTTGCAGCACAGCTTGTATAGTTAACATTTTGTTAAGATTTTCAAGTTCAGTCTTTAAGCCCCCAGCAAGTCCAACCAAGTAATTCCATCAACAAGATCCTGATTACTTGTTCGTTATCTTTCACATTTAACGAATCTCAAATACTCATTTAGGGTAACACTAAAGCAGGCAACAAAAAAAAAAAAAAAAGCCCAGGAAGGTAACCTCGGAAAGTTAAAAAAATGGAAAGGCGGGAACTGAACATCGGCTGGAAAGTTAGTTATATAATGTTCGTTATAGGTGGGTTGGGCCAACAAGTTCAAAGTAAAGCGTGAGGTCCTGTAAGGAAGGAGGGGCCAATCCTAGTTTCAAATTGTTTTTTAATTGTGTTTGTATATATTTTAAAAATATATTTTACATAAAAAATATTAATTATTAATTAATATATTTTTTAGTGTTTTTAATATTTTTAATATGCTAATATTAAAAAATTTTAAAAAATTATTTAAATATATTTTCAAATAAAAAATACTTACTTCAAGATAATTGAGTTTTCTATTCCATTTTTATAATAAAACTTAGAATATGCGGTGGGGACATAAAAATCTAATAATTTAGATATTCATTTGGGAAGATGTATAGATCAAGTACCTGGTTTTGGGGCTAATTTGAGGTTTTCTTTATTTTATTTTTAGATGGGTGGAAATTATGATCTCAAATTATTCCATGTAGAATACTAGATGTATCTGGAATCTTTTTCTCCAAGCTGGATCCTTGTGGACTGCCTGGATTCTACGACTGAAGGGTAATAGTCTTTGGTGCCTGAAATGTATTAGTTATTGTGTATGGTATCGGAAAAGGCTCCCAAATGTGTGTGTGTGTGTGTGTGTGTGTGTGTGTGTGTGAGAGAGAGAGAGAGAGAGAGAGAGAGAGAGAGAGAGAGAGAGAATCTGGGATCAAATCCACTATATTGTAGGAAAATGTTAGGACAATTCACTTACGGTGAGATTATTATTGGAAATGGAATTGAGAGAGTTATCAACTGAATATTCCACTTTCTTGATTAATTAAAAACAGATTAAGTAACGGCTAACTAACAGAAATAACAAACTTTCTATAACTGCTTTAACTAACTTCAACAACTTTAACAAACTCTAACTCCTTCACTATTACTTGCTAGAGAAGTTAACTGAAGAATGCAGGATTGCTCGTTACTGTTGCTGCTAGGGATTTGCATTGCTGTAGGCATTGCTGATGTGGATTAAGCTAGAGAAAACATATCTGCAGAACAACACTGCAGACCTCTTTTGTGGACAGTGAAGAAGATTGAATTGCATGCAGCTCAATACTCCCCCTCAAGATGAGACGCAAAAATTCAAGGAGAATAGATATTGTGAAGACTCATCTTGGATAACAGAGGATAAAAAAGGGAAAAGCCAAGAGCTTTAGTAAATATATCAGTGAGCTGATGTTTGGAGGAAACATGAAAAGTGCGCACAATGCCTAACTGAAGCTTTTCGTGAACCACATGACAGTCAATGTCAATGTGTTTGGTACGCTCATGATATACAGGGTTAGCAGCAATGTGAAGGGCAGCTTTGCTATCACAATAAAGAAGAGTAGTTTGAGGAGAAACCTGTAAGTCTTGAAGAAGATTACGAAGCCATACAATCTCACAACAAGCTGATGCCATGGCTCTGTACTCAGCCTCAGCCGAGGACCTGGAAACAGTGGTCTGTTTCTTTGATTTCCAAGAGATTAAAGAGTTATCAAGGAAGACGCAGTACCCTGTGACTGAGCGTCTGGTATCAACACAACCGGCCCAGTCAGAATCATAGAAGGCCTTCATTTGTAAACTAGAGATAACTGGAAAGAACAACCCTTGAGCTGGAGATGCCTTAATGTATTGCAGGACTCTAGTAGCAACAGTTAAATGAGGGACTCGAGGCTGGTCCATAAATTGACTTAAAACTTGCACTGCAAATGAAATGTCAGGTCTGCTGATAGTGAGATAGAGTAACCTCCCAACAAGTCGTCTGTAGGCAGTAGGATCATCTAAGATTTGTCCAGAATCTTTAGATAATTGCATATTGGGTTCCATTGGAAAACGCACTGGTTTGGAAGCCAACATACCAGTATCTTCAAGGATTTCCAAAGCATATTTTCTCTGGCAAACAGAGATACCAAGCTCACTGCGAGCAATTTCTAAACCAAGGAAATATTTCAATTGACCAAGGTCTTTTAGCTTAAATCTATCATTAAGTAGTTTGATAAATTCTGAAACCGCAGTAGAATTATTGCTGGCCACAATTATGTCATCAACATAAACTAGCAAGGCAATAAAAGAACCCTCCAAAATTCGTGTGAATAAAGTGTAATCAGCTTTGGATTGTATGAATCCAAACTCGAGCAGGGCAGTAGAAAATTTAGCAAACCATTGCCTTGAAGCCTGCTTTAATCCATAAATTGACTTGTGTAACTTGCATACCTTGGACTCCCCCTGTCTAGCAAATCCAGGAGGTAAAGACATGTAAACTTCTTCATCTAATTGTCCATAAAGAAATGCATTATTCACGTCCAACTGATGAAGATCCCACTTCTTGACTGTTGCGACTGCCAGAAGAGTTCTCACAGTGGTGAGTTTAGCCATAGGAGAAAACGTCTCATAGTAGTCCAATCATTCGCATTGATTATATCCCTTGGCAACCAACCGAGCTTTATACCTTTCCAAAGTCCCATCAGAGTGTAACTTGACTTTGTAAACCCATTTACATCCAATAACGTGCTTGGAGATAGGAGAATCAACAATAGTTCATGTATCATTTTGTTCAAGTGCTTTGATCTCAGCAGCCATAGCCTCACGCCATTCCTCATTTTTAACAGCTTGTATATAGGATGTGGGTTCAACAAGTGCAGAGATAGAAAGACTAAAGGATTTTTGAGTAGAGGAAAGATGGTTATAGGAAAGAACTGAAGAAAGAGGACAAGGAATACCTGAAGCTGTAGACGAAGTTGCAGGATCTGAAGTGGAGGTTGCAATATGACAATGATAGTCATGCAGATATCCAGGTGTGTGTTTTACCCGAGAAGACTTTCTACAAGGCTGGGGTGAAATTTCTGCAGTGGATGGTATGCATGGTTCTGTTGGGGAATTTATGGAGTTAGAAGGTGAATTGATATGGCTTGAGGGAAAATAATGTGTAGGTGAGGGATCAAATGAAGGAATAGATGAGTCATGTATGGGAATAGGCAGAGGTAATATAGAATCATTTTGGGATGGATGATGTCTAAGAGCAAAAGGAAATACATTTTCATGAAACACAACATTTCTGGAAACAAACACGGTATTGAGATGTAGATCATATAGTTTGTAACCTTTCATGCCCAAGGGATAACCAAGGAATATGCAAGGCTTAGCTCTAGAATCAAATTTTTATCGATTTCGAAGAAGAGTATTGGCATAACAAAGACAACCAAATACACGTAAATGAGAATAAGCTGGAGAAGATTTGAACAAGGTTTCATAAGGAGATTTATTTTGTAATATAGGAGTAGGAATCCTATTTATCAAATGCACGGCTGTAAGAACACAGTCCCCCCAAAATTGTAGAGGCAAATGGGACTGAAAACGAATTGATCTAGCTACATTCAAGATATGCTGATGTTTGCGCTCAACAATGGAGTTTTGCTGTGGGGTTTCAACACAGCTAAGTTGATGAACAACACCCTTTGATGCATAAAAATGGCTCATGTTGAACTCAACTCCATTATCTGACCGTAAACATTTGATTCTAGTATTGAATTGTGTTTCAGCCAGATTAAAGAAAGATTGAATGTGAGTTCTGGTTTGAGATTTATTGTCTAAAAGGTGAATCCATGTAAATCTGGTGTGGTCATCAACAATGGTCAGAAAATATGATGAACCAGTAAGGGATTTTGTGGAAAAGGGGCCCCAAATATCACAATGGATTAAATTAAAAGGTTGAGTGGAAATGGATGAGCTATGGGGAAAAGAGAAACGATGTTGTTTGGCCAATGGACAAATGTGGCAATTCTTATTTGATTCATGTAGAACCTGTGGAATTACATGAGAAAGTAATCGTAAAGGAGAATCAGAAGGATGGCCTAATCTATAGTGCCACAAGCTATTATTGACGAAGTTTACAGAGAAACTTGCAGAGGCTAAAGCAGTGACATTATTTTTGGACATGAAATTTACAGATTTGACAGAAACAGAATTCTTAGGTAAAACATAAACTGGATTGTGCATCAAATGATATAAACCTCCAGCTTCTTTACCCACACCAATCATTTTCCAGCTTGTAAGGTGCTGAACAAAACAAAACTGTGATAAGAAGATGACACAACAATGTAGAGTTTGAATCAATTTGCTAACAGATATTAAGTTGAAGGAAAAAGAAGGAATGCAAAGCACGTCTGTTAGAATAAAGGAGTCTGAAATTTTAACTGTGCCAATGTAAGAAACTGAGGCATATTGCCCATTCGGTAATCTCACAGATTTGGAAATAGCTGAAGTAATGCTTGTAAAAAATGACATAGAACAGATCATGTGATCTATAGCACCAGTATCAATGATCCAAGAGGTTTTGGTAGAGTTTGTGAGGGAAGCCTGAGGAGTTAGAGATAAAGATGATGCAAAAACAGAATGTTGTAAATCTAGATCATGAAGATTTATACCATTTTTGAGTGAAAAATCACCTGCACTTGTCACATTTTCACCTTGTATGGAGATTTCTGATTCTGTGGGTGCGGATGAGGAAACTTGGTTAACAGACGAGTCATGCTCTGAGATGGATGGCTTGAACATATTAATGAGTTGCTGGCACTGTTCATAAGTAATAGGAAGCTGAGAGGTATTACAGTTAGAGACTTGATTAGCACTAGAAGGTGCATTCTTTCCTCTATTGAACTTGTAACCAGGAGGAAAGCCATGAATTCTGTAACATTTATCCACTGTGTGGCCAGCAATCCCACAATGAGAGCAGATAGGTCGATCTTTTCGAACATAAAAAGACTTGTTACCATTAAAGCGATTTGAGGACACAGTCTTTGTAAACAAAGCAGTAGTGTTCTAATTGAATGAAATGCTTGATGAAGAAATCATTTGTTGCCTCTCTTCTTGGATGACAAGTGAGAAAACTTTATTGATTGAAGGTAGTGGGTCAATCAGCAAAATTTAACCCCGAACATGTGAAAAACTCTCATTTAATCCCATTAGGAATTGATATACTTGTTGTTGATGATGGTAAGACAGAATAGTCTTCAAGGCTCCACATGTGCAGGTAGGGATTGGTTGGTGATTTCCTAACTCATCCCATAGTCCTTTTAAAGCAGTAAAATATGAACTTACAGAATTGTTCTCTTGTGATAAGCATGAGATGGATTTCTGAAGTTGAAAGATGCGTGGTCCATTGTGCTGAGAAAACCGATCTTGGAGATCTTTCCATATTTCAGAAGCATCATCAATGTAAATGATGCTATTGGCAATCTCTGTTGAAACAGAGTTGAGCAGCCATGAGAGAACCATGTTGTTGCAACGAATCCATGTCAATCCTTGAGAGTCATCAAGAACAACAGGTTTAGGCAAAGTGCCATTGACAAAACTGAATTTGTTCTTGGCTGATAAGGCCATCATCATTGCCCTCTTCCATGAATTATAGTTTTCACCATTGAGAGGTTTTGAAACAATCATGGCTCCAGGGTTGTCACCATGATGCAAGAAGAAAGGATTGGAAGGATCCATCTCTGATGTAAGGTTGGTGTCGACAGCCATTGTCAAGAGAATGATTGTGGAGAAGAGAATGAAGAAGATGATAAGATTTTGAAGATGCGGAAGTAAAATTCAGAGAGAATGCTCTGATACCATATTGGAAATGGAATTGAGAGAGAGAGTTATCAACTGAATATTCCACTTTCTTGATTAATTACTAATGTCTATTACACAGTATATATAGACTAATTGAAAACAGATTAAGTAACGGCTAACTAACAGAAATAACAAACTTTCTATAACTGCTTTAACTAACTTCAACAACTTTAACAAACTCTAACTCCTTCACTGTTACTTGCTGGAGAAGTTAACTGAAGAATGCAGGATTGCTCGTTACTGTTGCTGCTGGGGATTTGCATTGCTGTAGGCATTGCTGATGTGGATTAAGCTAGAGAAAACATATCTGCAGAACAACACTGCAGACTTCTTTTGTGGACAGTGAAGAAGATTGAATTGCATGCAGCTCAATAATTATCGCTAGCACTTTGCTGGTGTTCTTGTAAGGATTTACAGATCTAGACTGCTCTACAAATCTGGCATTCCTTCCAATGCAAAATTGGAAACTGCAACAAGGAATGGAGAGCGGGTTAGTCCTGGAGCTAGATCAGATGATATGGTGGCTGTTCAAGGTGCCATTTGCAGTACAACTCAGCTAGGGAGGACAGTGCAGCATGGCTTGATAGTTCTAATGGAATCTATTCAACTAAAAGTGCTTGGATGTTATCGAGGAGCAAAGAAGTGAGAGTAGACTGGTATGAACTGATCTGGGCTCCTTCACAGATTCTCAGGCACAGTTTTGATTTCATAGCTTGCTGTATTAAACAGATTGTGCACAAAGACAGGTCGAGTACACATGGGAAGAAACATGGGTTTGCTAGGTTGCTTGTAATGTGGAAGTGCTAATGAGGACCAGATGAACCGCATAAACATAGGATTGTCAGTATTATAAGCATGTTCTGAGGTTTATTCTGCATAAATGTTGATGTAACGGAATTGTTGTTACATTTCTTGCTGTTATGGAAGTGCATTGATCTAGGAGAAATCTAAAGCTTTATAAATCATTAAGTAGTTTATTTTAGACCAAGACAAAATCTTGCTCTACATTACATCAAAGCAAAATCTTTTCAACCCATTTCCAGGCACTGGAAATCGGGGCATCCATGAAAGTGATTGAAACCAAGCATTACGTTATTCAACAGAAAATGCAGAATCATAAGGCAGGCAAGCGAAGCAATAACATCGCTTGCTACCTCAAATACAAAGGGAAACAAATTGAAAGACATGCATCCTACTGACTCAAATCCTTCCGTGATTCCTTGAAAAGACTGCTACGAACAGCAGTATTTCGTATGAGAGATTGGTTAAGGTTCTCATGGCTTCCACAGGATGGTGGTTTCTGCAATCATGGAAGTCACGACATATGGATCCATGTTTGAAGCAGGCCTTCGGTCCTCAAAATACCCCTTTCCTTCTTTCTCCGTGTCGCGGCCAACACGAATGGAAGCCCCACGATTAGCAACACCCTGTCAATCGAACAAGATGTAGAGAAACTAATGTAAGACATCTTGTAATAAGAGAACTCAAGCAGCAAGGAAATTGTTTCCTTTCCCTCTTACCCATTTGAAAGTGTTAATGTCAGCTGTTTCGTGCCTTCCGGTGAGTCTCCGCTCATTCCCTTCTCCATAGGCTGCAATGTGTTCTTTATGCCTCAGACCAAGCTTTTCAATTGCTTTCTTGATGACTTCATAGCCTCCTTCACTTCTCATGGACTTAGTACTGCAAATGTGAAGCATTTTCAAGTATGAGACAGGAAAAAAATATTAAGAGTGCGGAATAAAGAAGCAAATAAATCAAGCTTCAATCAATGATGCAAATTATACCTGTAATTTGTGTGCGCCCCTGCTCCATTCCAATCCCCCTGGCAAAACAGAAGTCCAAATTCTTGAGAGCTTAGACGATAAAAGTAGTGAAAACATGCACACTTGCAGCATCCAAATTGAAGCAAAAAGGGTACAATAAAATGAGAATTGACCTGAATTGGCTTAGGATCAAATGAAAGCACAACTCCTGCAACCTCAGTGATCCTCTGTTAACATAAACACAGACATTTGAGAAAACTATAGCAACTGGAATGGTTGTACCATCTTCTATTAAAACTACCTCCAAAATGTACCGAGCTGCCCACAATTCATCTCCGGAAGAGATACCGACTGAAGGTCCAACTTGAAATTCCCACTACAAGAAAGTGAAAACGGTTTAATGTTCGGAAACAAAACAAGATCAGAGTGGTTCTAAACTAGAACTGTAAGATCAAAATGGTAGAAGAGAAATGCTAGTTCTTTTATTTCACCTGGCCTGGCATCACTTCTCCGTTGATACCACTAATGTTGATGCCTGCATACAGGCAGGCCTTGTAATGTGCATCAACAATGTCGCGGCCAAATGCTTTGTCAACACCAGCACCACAGTAGTAAGGTCCCTGAGGGCCAGGATAACCACCGATAGGCCAGCCAAGTGGCCATTTAACATCTTTCTGCAACAACGTGTATTCTTGCTCAAGGCCATACCTGGGTTTTTTTTTTATATCAGATTTCTCGTTAATCAAAATTGCAAAATCACTTTGAAAATAGAGTGAAGCTGGGGAAAAACAAATACCAGGGAACCTCAGCAACAGCATCAGGATGGCTGAATATCTTAGCAGCCTTGCATCTCTTGTTTGTTGGAATAGGCTCGCCAGCAGGAGTGTAAGTATCGCATATGACCTATCCAATCAACATCAATGTTAAAGAGAATGACTTGACTACATCAAGTGGCAAGACACAGGGGGACAAAATTGAACTCACAAGGATATTATTGCCCCTCCTGAATGGATCCTTGAAAATAGCTTGTGGACTGTTTCATTGCGCACAAAGGAGAGTGAGCTCAGAAATATTTGAAAATTAAAAAAAAAAAATTAACATTGCAAAGAACATGGTGGTCCAACAATATTAGAACCACGCAAGAAAGAAAAGAAAACGGAAGCTTACTATAGAATCACTTCACTGTCTTCTCCAGGAGCCTGGCCTGTGCTGGAACCATCATAGTTCCACTTGGGAAGCTTTGAAGGATCACTAACCGGACCGGAGAGAGTCTTTACATAAAATTTAAGAAGAAAAACGACATTTTTTCACATTAGAATTACTAAATAGAAAGCTTAGACAAAAACAACGACGACGACAAAACCTTAAAAGCATAAAATTATATACCCTTCCTTTGCTCCTTATATCTATTCCAGACCCTCCAACCCTGTTCAGAATTAAACAAAAGCATAGATTACTCGCTTGCTTGGTTATAAAACAAGGCAAACCAAACCATATCCATTAGCAAAAAGCAACAAGAACAGAGCTATGCCATGTTTAACTACAATAAAAACGTGACACGACCCCAGCCTCCAGGGAAAAATCAAGAATACAGGATCATTTCAGTAACTACATTAGTCCCTTTTGTTTTTAATGGACAAATCAAAGATAAATTTACTGACTACAAACAAACCGAGTTCAATTAAATATCAAGCTTGGCTTTTCATTGTTAATGACCAGAAAAAACTGAAACTATTTAAAGCAATTTGCCTCAAACCATGAAAGTTCCTCCATAAGAAAATATTTGCTTAAGCTAACCGTAAGATTGAAGATCTTATTGTTGCGTTCATCCATCACGACATGAAAAACTGGAGCAGGGCATAGTCTTGTGCTCTGTTTTTTTAAAATGATCTAGTGAGCTACGTGTGGATGACACACAAGTGTTGGTTCATGTCAGATGGCTGAATTAGTGACCTTACTTGTAAGGTTAATAGTTCAATATTACAATAAAAAAACACAAGAATAAAGCAAAACCATCCAAGAATATAAAACTATGGGCAGCAGCAGGGGAATGGCAATAAGTGCAGAAGGAATAGTGAACTAAGCTTCTCTGGAGGGTTCTTCTAAACTTGAGAACCAAAAAAATGACTCTAAGTAACACAATAATATCTTTGATCATTCATGGTAAAAAAGTTACAAGAACAAGAAAACAGAGAAATCCCGAGGCCCCAGAAGGGATAGATTTCAAGACAGCATCAAAGAAGTAAACCATAAAAAAGCAAACCCTCTAACAAAAACGTGTAACTACACATATATGCATACAAATATCTATACATTCATGTACAGATGAAGAAGAAGTGTGTAAGAAAGTAAAGAAGGCAGTACCATATGTACTCAGCAATAATTTTCTCAGTAGAGTCGGAGAGGTTAAGGTTGATAAGCTCTGAAAGCAACGACATGCTCAAAAAAAATCAATGAAGCTTCTCTTCTCTGTTTTCTGAAAGTTTAATGTCTGTAGATGTGAGCATGGAGGAGCTTCGCTTGTGCTGCTTTTAAAGTGCGGATTATTGTTGAAGATATAAAAGAATTCTTTAAAAAATATGGACTTTTTTTATTGGATATGAATTTAAAAATATCTGATAATTAAGAGCTAATTTATTTGATTAAATATTGAAAAAATATCTTTTCTCTAAAATAAAATAAATGGATTGGCCGTGTGTCAGCAGCAAAGTTGGATTAGGGGGGTTTATGTTTGAAGGGAATCTCATCAGATTGATCCATGTTTTACTTCGCTGGCTAGCTGCTCTACCGGTTGCAATTTTCTTTAGTTTTTTCAAAAGTTTTTTTTTTTTTTTTTATTGATGAAATTTGTCAAAAGATTGAAAAGTGTAATGAAGTTTACAACCATATTGTTATAATATTGAAAAAAATTTAATTAGATTTTTTTATATAATTTGATTACTAAAGAGATCCATATTAAGTTAAAACTATGTAAATTCAAACTTTTTTAAGAAGAAAAGTTAAAACTAGTTTTGGGAAAAAAAAAGAAGGTAAAAAGCTAAATCAAATTTTGATTAAGTTGTATGGATTTAACCAGGTTAACTCTTATCTAAATTTTTTAAAACCCAACGTGAATCCAATCTCAAATTAACATATTAAATTAAACTAGGTTTAATAAAGCTTTTAATTATTCATTTATGAAAGACTTATGTGATTAAAAATCTCATGTTTTTATAATATGATAAAAAGATTGTCATGGGGAAGAAAGAACATTGGCGTTTAAATAAAGATGATTTGATTTCATAATTAGTATTATGATGGTATTTAAGAGTGTTGTAATGATTTTTTTAATTAATATTTTTTGTTTAAAAATATATTTAAACAATTTAAAAATATATAAGAAATATATTTTTAAATTAAAAAATTAAATTTTAATCAATTCCTGTTTGAAACGCAATCCAAATAATGCTACATCAAGCTAACAAACATCGATTTAAAAACATATTGGTTTGGCAAAAGACACAGATAGAAAAGGCCAAAGGTAATGTAATATCGATGGCCACATCCACCAAAGGAACAAAAAGCAGAAAACAATGGAAGTGGTGGAGATGATAAATTTGGATAAAAAGTAGTGTCGTATTGGTTTGTAATTGTTGAAAGTTGGTCGTCGTTTAATATGAATGATGGTGGAAGATCATATTTTGCAGAAGGAAAAGGGAGGCTGAGTTCACACAGCATGAGGGGAAGCGGTTGCGGTGCTCGTGCATGCATGTACCAGCATTGATGGCTACGGTAGCCCGAATTCCAATGATATCTTTTGCCGATTGAAGAAAATTAAATTTATTTTTATGGATGCTTTTAAATTAATTGAAAAGGAATAAAAAAAAAATACAATTTTAATGGAATATAACCATATGTTTATCACCTTTCTCAAATTTACATAGGACAATAAATAAAAGAAATATAAATAGTTTATTATTAACATAAAAAATCCCAAAATCCCTGTTTTTTTTTTTTTCTAACTATTGTTATCCTTGCAATTCTTTTTTTCTAGCTAGCAAAAAGGGGAGAGAGCTAGCGTGGTGCTTTATTTGAGAAAAAGTCGCTACCTTTGTTTTTTGGTGCAAAAGTGCTTCTGGGAAAAAGTTGATTTTTTAAAAAATTATTTTGTTATATATTTTTAGATTATTTTAATACTTTAATATTAAAAATAAATTATTTTTGACAAAACCCTTTGAGGGGATGAGACGGACTACCCTCAACTATTTGACATTTGAGATGCCAGTCGTCTGCAAATCTAAAGAAAATATCAACCGCTCGAAATTATTCAATTGCTTAAAGTCCAATTTTTGTGACAAGTTACGCTGCTGATCTCTGCAGATGGATAACAACATTATTGACTTTCTGTCAAAACCAGAGGCTGAAAACCCAGAATTACCCAACATGTAATTAAGGCAGTTGTTTGTCACCACAAAGCCTAAGTTTTTAAAAAATAAACACCAAATTATTTAAATGGATGAACTCCATTCCTTTATTTAATTTATATAGATGTTTGAGCTTGTATGTATTTTAATTAATCACATGTCATAAAATTAATAATTATATAAACCTACAATAATTTTAAAATTTATAAGACTCAAACGAATAACTTTTAAAAAACAAACCTATAAATTAATCTATTAAGTTATATCTTTTTGGATTTCAATACTTTAAACTTTGAGTTCACATGTACCAGATTCCATGAAGGATGTTTCTATCCATCTCTTTTTTCTTTTTATTTTTTTTAGATTTAAATTAATTTTTTTAATGTTTTTTTATTATTTTTATGTACTAATGATAAAATTAAAGTAAAGAAAACTCTAAACATGCAGATGTTAATTTGCTAGGAGATGTAATTCCTAGCACTATTATTAACAATTCAAAAAAAAGCTACGCATACTTAAATTATTGATATGTTTTATCCCTTAATTATTAGAGTTGTGACAAGATAAGGAATGAATTGCCAAACTTGATCTATTACATCCTCAAACTGTTGTTTTTATAGCAAATTAAGAAGGTCTATTGCAAAATTTTGACTGCTACCAAACTTTGATTTTTAGTTTATTTTGAAGCAATTCAAATTTTTTATAAATAAAAATACTTGATTTCAGATCATATATTAATGAAAAAGACAAGGATTAAACAACATTTCATTTAGGCAGTGTTTAAGATTATAGTAACTATTATTTTTTAAAATATTTTAAAAAATATATATCAAAATAATATTATTATTTATAACATTTAAACTAATGATAAAGATTTAATTTTTGTTGACAGATCTTGATTTATTCAAATAATAATAATTTAATGATACAATAGATCAAATTTGTAATTCAATCCTTATTTTGCCACAACCCTAATAATTTAAGGATAAAATATATGTCATTATTAAACCTAAATTATTCCAAAACAACTCAATGTATATTCCAATTATCAAAGCCAGAGCGTCAACGGTCCTCTCAGGCTTGATAGAATCAAGAACTTTCTTGATCCGCCCCCAACTTAAGTAGAATAATTAATTCGTATAATATTCCCAATTCAATCAAAATACTTATCGAGGTTCTTGATTGCTTGAGAAACAGCTTGAGGAATTAAAGTCAACCATCTTCATTGGACATGAGAGGGCACAGATGCAGTTGACGTTACTCCTTGATTATAACCCTTCAGCCTTTTTTTAATCCTAAGTTGTATCCTGAGCCCTCCCTTTGACTCCTTATAGGCCAAGATATGTGTAAAAATTCAGTTTACTAATCATATGTTTAGGTGATTAATATCTTATATTAGGGATTTTCATTTTAATAATGCTAATCGGTCGCCATGCCCTTCGTGGGGTGATCATTTTTGTTGGCCTCAAGGAGTCAGGATAATTAGATTATCATGAAGGGACAAGTCTCTCAAATTGCATTCCTCCCAAAGTTTTTAAAGCACTGGCTTGGTGGCTGAATCTTAAATACAAATTAAAATAATGTTATTTTTATTATAAAAAAGTAGTTAATAATTTACAATAGGTTATCAATTATAAAGTCAACTCAAGTTTTTTTTTTTTTAAAAAAAATTTAACTCTATTTTAGCAAGCGATTCATCCAAATCAGGTTTTAAAAATATACAACATATATGCTTATTGTTGTTAGAGAAATTTGATTATTCATCACAAATATTCCAAGCTTACAATATTTCTTAAATTGGCTCAATTACCAGTAGTTTAATGAAGGACAATTTACCATTTCTATTGATAAAAAAAAAATATCATTCTCATATTTGATCTTTCTTGTTGTTAATATAATGATTATTGAAAATTTATATGGTAGATAACTTTAGAGCCTATGAGATTAGTTGAGATGCGTGTAAGTTGACCCAAATATCCATGTTAATAAAAAAAAAATAGTCTTCAAATAGTATTAATGAATTAAATATGTAACTTGATTTCATAATCTCTACTCACATTCAAGCTTCTTAACTAATAGATGCTCAATTTGCCATGCCTAATCTTGACTCTGTGTGCTATGATAGAGGTTCTTCTCAGGTTTTGTTTGCCCAGGCTGACAACGACGAGAACAGCAACCAACAATAACAATTATATATATATATTAATTATTACATTATATTTACATATAGTTGCAGTCTTAAAATATTGATTTGATATTTAAAAATTCATTTTCGTTTATTAATTTTTAAAATTTAAAGTTTGGGATTAAAAAATTCATTAAATTTCTCTAAACACACAACATATAAAAAGTGCTTCTTTAATATTATCTAAAAAATAATCTTAATTGACATAAAAAATAATATGAGAATATCTTTTATTGTATCATAAAGAAAATCACATCATTGCCAATAATGATCATATTGAATCGAGTGGTTTTGATAATTTGGCAACATTTTCTTCGAAATTTCAGTAATTAATCAGTGCTCCTAATGATCGAAGAGAAAAAAAAACAAATTCTTTTTTGATGCTTTATACAAGTTATTATTTTTTTATGGCTTATAAAGTAATATCATCCCACGTCTGAGCTGGCAGATTCCATAGATCCAGTATATATGGTGAATTATTGTTTTATTTAATCATATATAAAAAAAAAACACACTAAAGAGTCGTCTCTCAGCAATTTATTTATCACAATATATTGTGCTAAATATCATATGTGGTCCTTCAACTTTAAACTGAGTCAAATTAACCTCTCTATTTCCTCCTTTTAATTGTTCTTTCATTGGTTGTGCAACCTGGCCAAACATAATTGGATGAAGATCTCAAAAATTGAGTCAAATCATCTTCTCTGCTTCTAACTAAAGATGATCCGAGTCTCTTAATCTAACTTCAGTTCTATCTAATTAGCCCGATAAAACCACAAGGGTTGATTTGATCCAATTCAAAGTATAAGGTTTAATTGAGTAAAATTAGAAAAGTAGAGGGATCGCATATGATTTTTTTATTTGTTTACCTATTGATAAACTACGAATAAATGACAAATAACATAAAATGCTTGTAGTGTTCGGCATCACACAAGTATCTTAATAAGGAAATTCCAATGTACAATGTCTAATCTTGGCATCACATCTCTAAATTCTTGATTAAAGCTACAAACTACGTAAAATATTTCTGTTTCAATGTCGTCAGCAGGGGCGGAACGAGGGGGGGGCAAGCAGGGGCCCGGGCCCCCCCTAAAATATTCCGCCCCTGTATAATATATAGATCAGAGTGGTAAATCGCTATGGTCATTTCGTTGAATAATAGGTTAAGCGCATGCTTGACCTCAAACTTCACCGTGATCAAGGTGGCCTCATATCAGAATTAAATACAGCCAGCTGATGCACGGATTAATTAATGCTCAAATCTACGGATTAACGCACTATATATATATATATATATATATATATATATATATATTATTAGGTAATTAAGTGTGGATGAGGTTTTTTATTCTACAAAAGTAAGTTTTTTTATTGTAATTAAGTGTGATTTTCAATTTGATTATTTTTAAAATTAATTTACGTACCCTAATATAAATCCTGTAAATATAAATTCATTACTTTACACAATAAATTTTGCAGTCGGTCAAAAACAAAAATATAAATATAAATCATAAGTAAAATTTTTCAAAGAAAAAATTGAAGTAGAACCATCAATTAATTTATTTTTTATTAAACAAAACAAGGTAACTTAAATTTAAAATCTATTTTTATTTTGTTTTGAGATGTTTGTTAATAATTTGATGAGGTTTTTTTTTTTATATATCATTTTTGCTTTATTTTTTTTCTTAGATCTGCTAATTTTACCAATTGTTTTTTGAATTCTTGTTATAGTGTTTTTTTTAATTAATTAAATATATTTCATTGGTTTGTTTTGATTATACTTTGATTTTTTTTATGTTTTGTTTTTAGCAGAATCACCAAAATTATCAATTTTTTCTCACGATATATATTTTGATTTTAGGTTGAACCATGAACAAAATAAAAAGAATTTGATTTTTTTTTCAAAAAAAATATTGATAACTCGCAGCCTAGTGAACCAACTCCAATGTGTAATGTTAAAGTTATGATTGAGCAACTCCAATGCGCCTCAGTTTACAAAGAACCCACGTTGATTAGTGAGAATAGTTATTTTTTGCTTTATTTCAAAGTTTATCAAACATAAATAATGTTTCGTTTTAGCTAATGTTTCTTATATACTTTGTATGTTTATATTTGATAGATATAAAGACCAACATTAAAGTGATAAATATATTATGAAGATGAAATTAACTTCGTTGCTTTGACTCAATTTGATATTTCTTCAAACTTTTTACCTCATACAAAGATCATTATATGTTTATAGTAAGTTATTTGAATAAAACTAAATTATACAGGTTTTTTTACAACTCATGTACAATAAAGTAAAATAAATATTATATTTTATTATATTAGTTATGGCCCCCCCTAATAAATAATTCTAGCTCCGCCCCTAGTCGTCAGGATATATAGTTGTAAATGATCGTTAGTAAATTAATAGAATAATTTAATACCAATGCCTTGTGTGTGTCGTTTAAGACAAAAATTTCTTTTCTTCTTTTTTAATATACAATGCAGTTGCTGGCCTTGTTGATGATGAAGCTAGCCCAACATGCAGGTGTTGTTATTGTCGGAAAGGTGTTTATAGTTGTTTTTTAAAATATATTTTATTTAAAATATATTAAAATAATATTTTAATTATTATTATTTAAAAATAATTTTTATATCAGTATATTAAAATAATTTTAAATTATAAAAAATTAATTTTAAATAAATTCTTTTTTTCAAAATTTAGCCAATTTCTGTTCAGAACTAAACGCGAAACATGGCGAAATAGAGAAACTGAGTTCCACGTGTCTTTCTGTAGGCCAATAATGTTGGCATCAGGTGCCAAAACGGCAGGGCTTTATGATTCTGGAAACCTTATCTCCAATATTGGATTGATGATGGTTACAAGAAACCCATTGGATGGTCATTGATCGGAATATTGGAAAGAACATATTCGACGCACAAATTTTGAAAGTACCTTTATCTAAATCAATTAATGATTGATTGGGAATGTTTTTCAAAAGCATTTCTAAAAAGATTTAAATTTTTTATTTTTTTATTTTAAATTAATATGTTTTTAATATTTTCAAATTATTTTGATGTGCTGATCTCAAAAATAATTTTTTAAAAATAAAAAAAATATTATTGACATGCTTTTCTAAGTGAAAAGTACTTTGAAAAGCAACAACAACTATATTTTCAAACACCTTCTAAAAGGCATGGAAAGTACCACGCCACATGCTTCTTCTCTCTTTTTTTTTTAATTTTTTAATTTGTTTTTTTTGTTCTATCTTTTTTAAAATCAAACAGAAAAGGATTTTAAAATCAACTAATTTGATATAAGGAGGTTTTTCCACTTGTGATTTTTTAAAATTCTTATAGTTGGAAAGTGTCACTATTTAAAAAATACATAAAAATTAGTTTTACAAACTCTAACAAGAGAGAGAAAGAGAAAAAAAATACATTAAAACTCAAATAATGATATTTATAGTACAATTAAAAACATCTCAATAAAATAAATTCAATAACAAAAAAAATTTATCAATAATAGTTAAAGTAAACTATTTAGTAGGTGGCTCGGTGGTAAAAATTTGAGAATAAAAGATTTTTTTTTTCTATAGTTTTAAGTTCGAACTATGTGGTTGCTAATATGAAGATCATTGGAGGTTTACATAATCGTTAATTTTAAAACCCGTGAGATTAGTTGAAGTGTACGCAGCCTGAATACCCACATTAATCTAAAAAAAATAGTTAAAATATGTAACATAAATCAGTGAGTCATGTCATTTAAATATATGTATGGTAATATGGTTGAAAATATTTTATTAATTATTTTTTCTGTAAAAATATCAAAACAGTGCCCCACTTTGATTTCAGATAAGATGCTTTTCAAGTTAGCGCACATGAATTAAAGTTTTAGTACGGTACAAATTTCTCTAACATAGGTAGCTTTGAGATCATACTTTTCAGGAATTTTGATTACAAAAAATAGGGATAGGGGGTGAGCATAAATGTAAGATCTTTGAATATGATCGATTAGATTTTGCTGTATAATATGCTTTATGCTTCGGTTTTAGCCTTCATAATTGAATCTTGAATGATCTTTTCTAGTGCTCAGCTTGTCAGTTTCTTTGTTGTAATTCAAATCTATCACACTAAAGCTTTCACGGAAGATTTTATTCTCCACCTATTAAACCATGCATGGATGCTCATCTAGAACAAAGCAAAGCTCCATTGACTCTTTTTTTATACATCCTTAATAAAGAATTTCCTAACAAGGCAAAAGAAAGAAAATGCTCAGAAACTTTACATTCTTTTTAGCACATTTTTTTTTAAAAAAAGTGATGAAATTCAAAAGGGATTGCAATGATAGAGTTTGAATTAGATTTATGCAGATGGTGTTCCAAAGATCCATGATTTCTCTTCCATAAATATGCTTCTAGTGAAAACATAGCAAAGAGAACAGAATGGCTAAGGCTTCAATGAAATTGAAGTTGGGACGAGAGTTCATTGTTTCCTGCTGTCTGTGACCACTTGAAAGGGTTTTTGGGCCTCTGCCAAGGGGTTTAAGGATCTGATGCACCTCTGAGAATATTCGTCATGACTGTGCGAATAACCTCATCGAGGTTTTAGATACACTGCCTTGTGATGAGGCATTTTTATATGCAAATGATCTCATCTGAGGTTTTCAATATGTTATCATGATGAGCATCAAACTTGTCTGGTCTGGATGATTTCAGGACTGAACTCTGCCGGTTCAGTGGGGCGAAGATATATCCTGGCAAGGGCATCAGATTCGTTCGCTCAGATTCCCAGGTAATTTGCAGTTCGGTGTCGAAGGCTTATTTTGTTTTGTTTTTATTTAATATCTTCTGCAATACAATCTATGAAACTAATAAGTGATGCTTTTTCAATCAATTCATTCTAAATGCTTTTTTTTTTAATTTTTTTTTTCTAAAATTAAAATCAATATGAATTTGACATATCTCCCAATATTTTTTAAAATGAAAATTAGTGAAATATTGAGTTGACCATGAATGAAGTATGAAATATGAATAGCAAGCAGGCAATGTAAATGGCAACTTCGAGGGGTTGGTCTAGTGAAACTTAATTATGGGCTTGGAGGTTTGCTCTCTTCAGATCTTTTCTAGCATCAAATCTTTTAGGGCCGCGAGCTGTGGGGCTTAACACTGTGTAAAGATCCGTTCCAGGCTGTAAAGACTTGGTTAAGTACGTGAAAGCTGGGACAAGATATTCTGTGATTCAGGATAAAAAAAACAATGTTAATGGTTTGAGTTGAATGTTAATTTTGTTAAAAAAAAAAAAAATACCAAGTGTTGAATGTTACTAAAAGTTTCTCTTTCTCTCTCTGTCTTTTCTTCTGTTGTTCTTCTTGTTATTCAAGAACCCTTCTTTCTTCTTTAATTACCAGATTAACTGGATGGCAACACATTGATTTGAATTAAATCCGGGAAAAAAATGTTCACTGTGCACTGTTCTTCGATCTTGGAGTCCCTAAAAATAGAACATCAGGTTCCTAAGCATTCTGTTAAATTTTCAATTGCAACTGTCTATTATTAATAAGGTGAAACTATTAATAATAGCATTTACATTGTTTTCCAGATTATGAAGGGCTGTTCACTATTGCATTGTAAATTAAAGTTTGCTGCCTAGATTTTCCATTTGAGTAAACATATATGTTCAAATAAATATGGTTCTGGAGGTTCAAAACTTCGAAAAGAAACCAGGTATGGCCATGAGCCCATGACCACCTTGCTGCATACAGAAAGATGTTAAATAGCTCCATGGATGCCGTACTGGTGTGTTCTTGGTTGTCCTGTCTCTAGGGTAATGAAGTTTTTTTTGTTCCAAGGACTGTTGTGCCTTCGAAGTATACTAATTCCTACATTTGATCTTACACTTCTAATTTTAGAACCCTTTTGATCTTGTCGATTTTGCGACATTAAATCATTCTTCATCTTATCTCCTTGTCATAGAATAAAAGAAAAAGAACCTTAGTCGGAAAACATTTATCTTACCCGTGTCAGTTCCCATTTTCACTTCAGAAGAGAACATGGCTGACGCACTTGTTTCGGCTCTTGCATTTACAATCTTGGGCAACTTGCATTCACTAGCGCTGGAAGATATTGGTGTTTCCGACTTCCGAGGGTCTGGCCAGTGCGCAGCTTGGCTACATGGTTATGGGGTCACCGAAGGCCACTGGACACTGATAAAAAAAAAAACTAAGCGTAGAGAAGAAGACGTTTGCTAACAAACAAGGCAATTCAAGTAGACAAATTCTGTCTTCAAATCACAGCCATGCTCCTTTGAAACTTCAATTGCTTTATTGTAAGCATAGCTAGTCAAGTCTGAACTGTGTGGAGCCTAATCAATGTAGTCAGGGACGGCAGTTTAATATCTTAATAAAATTGAACCACCACATTATCAATCACTAATGTAATGAAGAATTGATCGATAGCAGAAGAAAAGCTCATCACCAAATACTTTCACCTTTGCCATTTCTCATCTCACACTGCTCTGTCTTCTCAATACATACCATTTCTTGCTTACACCCCTGCTTTTGGTTATCCTTGCACCTATTCTACTTCTTCTTGTCAACATCCAATTATTTTCCATTCGAAAACAAGCTATGGCTGATGCAATTATTTCTGCTCTCGCGAATACAATCATGGGGAACTTGAATTCCCCAATTCTTCAAGAGCTTGGACTTGCTGGGGGCCGAGAGAGTGAGCTTGAAAATCTCAACCACACGTTCCTGCGCTGCAAGATGCAGAGGAGAAGCAGTGGAAGAGTGGGCTAAAAAAGGCGTGGCTCAGGGATGCAGCTTATGATGCTGATGATTTGCTAGATGAGTTTGCAATTGAAGCTCAGTGGCATCAGCAGCCAAGAGATCTCAAATATCGAGTTAGTTCCTTCTATTCTATCAATCATAATCCACTTGTTTTCCGACAAAGAATGGTGCATAAATTGAAGAATGTTAGTAAAACTAGATGCCATTGCCAAGGAGCGACACAATTTCCATCTAAGTAAAGGGGTTTTGGAGATAGAAGCAGGTAGTTTTGATTAATTGGCGTCAGACTTAGTCATGGTTGAATGAATCAGAAATTTATGGAAGGGGCAAGGAGAAACAAGATCTGGTCAACATGCTGCTCACCAGTTCAGATGATTTATCTGTTTATGCTATTTGTGGAATGGATAAGACAACGCTTGCTCAGTTAGTCTACAACGACGGGAGAATAGAAGGGCATTTTGATTTGTGGATTTGGGTGTGCGTATCTGTTGATTTCAACATAAAAAGATTGACAGCAGCCATGATCGAGTCCATTCAACGCATTTCTCCAAATATTCAACAGTTGGATGCCCTTCTACGATGCCTCCAAGAAAAGTTAGGAGGTAAGAAGTTTTTGCTCATATTGGATGATGTTTGGAAACTATATATGGCTGAAAAAATGGCCACAAATCCTGTTCAGCACATGGAAACATTGTCGGAGGAGAAGAAGTTTGTATTGATGGTCAAAGATGGGAGGAGAAGAAGTTGTCGTGACTGTCGTGGGTTAGAGGAGCTACCACCGTGGGAGCTGCTGGTTGTAGGTGTCACGTCTGTCGGAGAAGTTTGTTAGCCTGTTACTAGTACTTCGGGCGGTGGCCGACAGTGATGTTCTTCTTCCTCCATGGTTCTCGATCAGATTCTCTTAGGTCTGAACAGTGAGATGAAATGGGGTTTTTTTTTAGTGAAGATGCAAGGTAGAGAGGAGCTATTGGTTTTGAGAGTGAGAAGGTCTGATAGAGGATTAGTTGCTGGAACTGTCGTTGCATGTTGGTGGTCAAGAGGATGAAGAGGTGTTGTGGTGTTGAAAAAAAATCAATCGGTCTCCTGCTCTCTTCGGAAAGGTTGAAGATGATGAGAGTGCAGTATTTTAATTGTGAGGAAAAGGAATCCACATTGAATTTAGCAAAACTTTTCGTATTTTTTTTTTAACGTAATGTAATTGTTATTTCGTAATGTAATGGGTGCACAAGACTCCTTGATGTTATATGGAGTTTCATGGCAATACATGGGCCTCAAATTCATCGTAAGAAAATGTTTATGAGCATGACAAGGTTCAAGTATACTAAACACTTGATCATACGTGGACAAGTGAGAATGGTACACGTTCACAAGACATGACAGCAAACTAGTCTTCCGAGGGCCCCCAACTTCCACCCAATTCAAGGCTTCTAGTAGGGATAATGCCTTCTTCTAGTAGGGAAATACCAACTTTTTATCTATCTATAGATATTTCCACATATTCTTCCAATACAAATCCTCTATGCCTTTTATTACTCCCTTCAAGGTTTTCATGGAGAAAAAGAAACCTAAAGGTGGTGACAGCACTGGTGATTTAGCCCTAGTAAAGGCGGCTGCATGGGCATGGTACCAACATGGCTCAGGGTCAGAAGGAAAACCTATGTGTGAATCTTATGTTACAGGTTCTCGTCAAGCTCCAAGACCGTCAAGATACAAGCTAGAATATATGAGATTGAGAGTGAAGGAATTAGATGCCATGGATGGCTCGGGAGCACCTAGTCCAATCGGTGCAGATAATTCTCTACTTGATAACTATGAGGTAGAGAGCATTTCAAAGCACCTTGACAATCTTATAGAGTCAAGCAGCAAGAGATCTTATGGCGTCGAGATCTTTGATAGAGATGATCATCTTCATCGCGGAAAAAGTATTTCATTATTGGATAGTGATCAAACTTGTGGAATGAAGCAGAAGAAGAACAAGACGAAATTTTTCTTACAAGGTTGGTGGCTAAGACATTCGGTTGTTTGTGGCACAAGGGAAGATGTGGTGAACATACAAGAGCTTTAGCGCGCTGCGGCAGCAGCCGGAAAGGCATATTCCGGTGGTTAAGTGGTTGCCAGTTGAGCCACAAGAACTGCCAACGGTGGGTGAATATACAGCAACTTCTTAAATTGTTACCTACACCAACTTTTATCTCTTCTATGACTTTTTTCCTTTCTTTTCTTTTTTTCAATGGGAACACTTAAATATTACACTACGAAACATAGATAACTTTCCCTTTTTCTCATCTCAAAGTAGGAAAGATTTGATCTCGTATAAGCATATAAAAATTATACAAGTTTAATATTTTGATTTTTAATTAGTTATTTTTTTTAACTCAATTAAAATAGGTGAGTTTAATAATTAAATTCATTTACACTACGAGGCACTCCTTAACTTTTGCCTTGCTTGAATACTAATAAATCAAATTTACTATATATATATATATATATATATATATATATATATATTACAAGTTTGTGTTATAAGATCTTATGAAGGTGCCTTGAAGGAAAGGACAAAAACAGTACTTCGAGAGATCAATTATAAGATTTGATTTCGACTAGGAACTTGATGATGAACTTGTACAAACATCAATCAACATCACTATTCTTCTTCTGATGCCACAATTAGACAAAACAAAACCACTAGCACCGACTGATCCTGTGTTGAAATTGCTCTTTGATGCTGCTTGTTTAGGACGAAGTATGGTTCAAGCTAAGCTGCATTATTGGGTGAGGAAATTAAGATAAGATAGGATAAAACAAGGTGAAATCATAGTTATTAATCAATAATTTTTTTTTTTTCAAATTAATCTCCAAATGGACATGATAACTATGGTAAAAAACCACGGTAGAATGAAAAAATTTCTCCTGAATTAACCTAATGGTCAACGAGTTGATTAGAAGAAATTCCTCCTCTCAATTCTAAAAATGAAGAATGGTTGGACAACAATTTGAGAGGCTTCTCATGCTTGATGACATCCGGTCCACACCTACCAAAAGTGACCCCATGTCGGTCACATGTGATTCTATATGTGCGTGTGAGTTCTATTTCCACTACATAGGTCAATTTGGTCATAAAATTATTGTTTTTTAAGAATGAAATGGAAAATTGCAAGACTGCTCTAAAATTACAAAGAAAAAGAAAATAATGACAGTGTCGTTCCCTGTGAGAAAGGCATTGTGCAATTGGGGCATTTTGCTCCAGAAACGAGAGCGGGATAAAAAAGGGGTGATGTCCATCAAATTTCACTTCTACTCTAATCTTATTAACTTTTAATCTATCAAAAAAGAAAAAGAAAATTAATTATCTCTAATTTAACTCAAGATTTCAATAGCTTCTGACTATTACAACATCTAATGGAGGATCTCCTTGTGAATTTTTTTTAATTAAGAACTTCTTTTGAAATCTTATTACCATATGAATTTTGTAAAGAAAACATGGGAGGAAGAGAGGATAGAGTGAAACAAAAGAATGGAAAGGTGCCCCTTTTGTTTGTGTTTTTAATTTGATCCTTATTGGATTTTTTCTATTTAGCTTTCAACTCGTCCATGATAATCAAATGAAGGCAGCAACAAACCAAGAAACAAATGAAATGGCTACTTTCAGACTCCCTAAACCCTACCTCTCTCCTCCAAAAACCCTCTGCGCCTTCTCCACTTGGTACTCACCACCCCCACAACCCCCACCAAGACAGTCGCCGCCGCCTTCAGGCCATGAATCTCCAATTCTCACAACAATCTCTGAAGCAATAAAAAATATTGAAACAAAGCCACTTCACATTTCTCTCAAAAACACCCTACCTTCATTCAAAGCCCATCACTTTATTAGCCTCGTTAACCAAAATCCTTACTTTCTACCTCCAAAATCCCTCCTTTCTTTCTTTGACTTTCTATCTTCATACCCTACTTTTAGCCACACAATTCAGTCTTATTGCAGTATGGTTCATTTCCTCATTGCACATCGAATGAACCAACAAGCTGAGTCTTTGCTTCATTTTGTTGTTTCACGTAAAGGGAAAGGATCAGCTTCTTCAGTTTTTGCTTCAATTCTTGAAACTAAAGGTACCCTTTCGTCAAGTTTTGTTTTTGATGCTTTAATGAGTGTGTATACTGAATTTGGTTACGTGTCTGATGCTATTCAGTGTTTTAGATTGACAAAGAAGCATAATTTGAAAATCCCATTTAATGGTTGCAAGTGTTTGCTTGAAAGAATGGTTAAAATGAGCTCTCCTATGGTAGCTTTGGAGTTTTATCTGGAGATCTTGGATTCTGGGTATCCACCAAATGTGTATAGTTTTAATGTTTTAATGAATAGATTGTGTAAAGAAGGTAAAGTTAAGGATGCTCAATTGATTTTTGATGAAATTTGGAAGACAGGTCTGCAGCCCACTGCTGTTAGTTTTAATACTTTGATTAATGGTTATTGTAAATCAGGAAATTTAGAGGAGGGTTTTAGGTTGAAGATGGTAATGGAGGAGTTTAGGGTTTTCCCTGATGTTTTTACTTATAGTGCTTTGATTGATGGGCTGTGTAAGGAGTGTCGGTTGGATGATGCGAATCATTTGTTCAAGGAAATGTGTGATAGAGGGCTGGTTCCTAATGATGTTACTTTTACCACATTGATTAATGGGCAGTGCAAGAATGGGAGAGTTGATTTGGCCTTGGAAATTTATCAGCAAATGTTTACTAAAGGTTTGAAAGCTGATTTGGTCTTGTACAATACACTCGTCAATGGCCTTTGTAAGGGTGGATATTTTAGGGAAGCAAGGAAGTTTGTTGGCGAGATGACTAAGAGAGGTTTGAGACCTGATAAATTTACGTACACTACACTTCTAGATGGTAGTTGCAAGGAGGGAGATTTGGAATTGGCTTTGGAGATGAAGAAGGAAATGGTAAAGGAAGGTATTCTGCTGGATAACGTAGCCTTCACAGCCATTATTTCTGGATTGTGTAGAGATGGAAAGATAGTAGATGCAGAGAGAACATTGAGGGAGATGTTGAGAGCGGGTTTGAAACCAGATGATGGTACATATACCATGGTCATGGATGGGTTCTGTAAGAAGGGTGATGTGAAGATGGGATTTAAGTTGCTTAAAGAGATGCAGAGCGATGGGCATATACCAGGAGTGATCACTTACAATGTGCTTATGAATGGACTCTGCAAGCAAGGCCAGATGAAAAATGCTGATGTGCTTTTGAATGCAATGCTCAATTTGGGTGTAGTTCCAGATGACATTACTTACAACATTTTATTAGAAGGGCATTGCAAACATGGGAAACTAGGAGACCTCCATAATGTCAAGACTGAAATGGGGCTTGTTTCTGACTATGCATCTTATAGATCACTGCTGAATGAGTTGAGCAAAGCTTCTAAAGATCGTCAAAAGAGATGATTTCTGACCGTTGCATATTTCATGTACAGACCTTTGATAGTTGATAAACTTAGATTTGATCTCTCAGATGATCAGAGAGAAGGTAGGAACTTTTAGCAAACCGGCTAATTGATTTACTTGACTTTAGATTTCTGGATGCAAAACACAGAGTTTAGCACTCGTAACCAACTGTCATATGTCAAGGATTGAACTGTATAAATACATACCTTGTAACAAGTAGAACGATTCTTTCATCCAAAAATAAAATAAATAATTAGAAAAACAAGATCTTTAAAGTTTTCTTGTCAGCAAGAGTAGCATAGCTTTTAATGGAGGGTATCTGCCATGTACTGTTTGTTCACTTCTTCCTGTCCTCCTTTGCTCTGTCTTTAATTTCAATTTATGACCTTTTTTTAATGAAGGGAATGCAATGTCTAGTGGATTATGCTATATACTGCATTAATTCTTCATCATACCTTAAACATCTTTTGAGACTGTAGTTCTTGTTGCAGTTACTGCATGCTATAAACTTTTAATAGGCTTATCCTTGACTCTACTAACCCAACTCATCTGGTTTAAGTCCAGAAATAGTAGAGTCAGCTGATCATATTAATTGCTACAATTAATTAAAAAACTTACTGCTGGTCTGTGAACTGATCGCTTAAGTTTTGTTGATTCATTTATTTATAGTGTCACGCCTCTCACAAAGTACTGCTCTTTGTAGCCGGTCATAGTTTCATCTACTCTTACTTGAAACATCTCTTAAACATTGTTTTTGCAAATGTAACAATTACTTGCTGCTATAAGAATGCCATTTGTTTTCAGGAAACATTATCTTTACTGTTATCCTATTGCCATATATATGTAATGCACATACATTTCAAAGCAATATTGAAGAGCTCATTCTGTGAGCATAGGTGTAAACTTGGTCTTGGGTTTAAGTTGGTTTGATGAATGAAATCACTTATGTCCTTCATCCTTGTGAAGTGTTAGAAATCCTTAGCTTCAAGATACTTTGTAAAGTTTTTGCTAAATGTTGTCTGTATTTTGCCGGTTGGATTCACTCAGATTGTCGACTGAAGGCATATAATATGATTGAACTTCGAATCTCTACTACACAAACAAAATTTAGTTTCAAAATTTTAGTAACGATTTGTTGGTGAATTGTTCTTCTTTTTTTGGTATAATAGGATAAGAAGCTAGACTAGCTCGTCAGGAAACGAACACCACAGCATCACCATGTAATGCTTGCAGAACTCGCAAATACGAGAAGACTTTAGGGAGAGAGACTTCTAGCTCATTAATATCAGAATCGGAGGACCTAAATTTGAAGTTCAGACCATTCAACAAAGGAATCAGAACCAGAGGCACCCAACTTTGCCACAGCTTTTACCCTCTCCAAGAACGAGTAATTTTGCAGGACCAGGTGCTGTTAAGCAGCTCATTAATATCAGCAACTAGAGCATCGTATGGATGAAATAAAGAATTGCCCTCCCTGACCATACGAAAGGCTTCCTGAGAGTCAACTTTAAGAATCTTTCTAAATCCCAAGCCTCCAAGCATGATGTAAAATTGTAAACCTTGCTGCATAGCTTGAAGTTCAGTTCAGCCACCAAAACCTGAATAAATTATTCATACGAGAATATTTTGTATCAGAGAATTATATTATTTTAAAAAAAATTAGCCCATAAGTAGAAAATTTAAAAAAAATAAAAATTGAATGGTGACAATAGATATATACATGTTTTTCTACTATGTTCATATCATATTTCATATTTTTTGAACAATGAATTTAAATATTTATATTATATTTATCGGATATCTATTATTTAAAAAATATTTATTATTCTATATATATATAATTTCATCATATGTTTTTTTTATCCTATTTATATGTGCACAACATTAATATTTATAATTTAATCATGGACTGGTTTGGATTGGATTGTAGATCGGATAATATTTATATCGTAGTAATGTTATTTATCGGATTTGAAAGGAACAGCGTCGTTTCTTACTATAGAGCATGGGTAGATAGTTTTTGAACAGTGAAAACTGAAAAGCAACCACGAATCAGTTTCAGTCGACCAAGACAAGGCAAGAAGCCAAAAACAAGACGAATCAAAGTGACAAGGCAGAAGAGAATGCAAGAAATGGGGAAGCAGCAAGCGCTGATTTTGATCCAAAAAATGGTGAAAATCCCTCCTCTTCAAGCCTTATCACTCTTCAACTCCTCGATTCAACAAGGCTTCCAACACACTCACCACTCCATTTCTTTCCTTCTCCAACACCTTCTTGACCATCACAAACTTCCCCATGCACAATCTCTCCTCCTCCAAATACTTTCCAACAAAATCTCCTCTCCCTTTTTCACTGTCCCATCTCTTCTCCACCATTTAACACAAAACCAGAACCAGAACCCATCAATGAGTACTGCTCTTCTCTATGAAACAATCATCAATGCCCATCTTAAATCTCAATTGCTAGACAAAGCCCTCGTCTTTTTCAATGAAATGGTTGATAAAGGCGTTGTCTTTCGACCTAACATTTTTAATAGTCTCTTGGGTTCTCTTGTGAGATCAAATTGTTTTGAGAAAGCTTGGTTGGTTTTTAATGAATTGAAAGAGAGGGTTAAGTTTGATGTCTATAGTTTTGGGATAATGATCAAGGGTTGTTGTGAAAATGGTAATTTGGATAAAAGTTTTCAACTTTTGGGTCTATTACAAGACATGGGTCTTTCTCCTAATGTTGTCATATACACTACTTTGATTGATGGTTGTTGTAAGAATGGTGATGTTGAAAGAGCTAGGTTGTTTTTTGATAAGATGGGAGAGATGGGTTTGGTTGCTAATCAGTATACTTTTACGGTATTGATTAATGGGTTGTTTAAGAAAGGACTTAAGAAAGATGGTTTTGATTTGTTTGAGAAGATGAAGATTAATGGGCTGTTTCCCAATTTGTATACGTATAATTGTTTGATGAATGAGTATTGCAGTGAAGGAAAAATAAGCAGAGCTTTTGACTTGTTTGATGAAATGCGTGAGAGAGGTGTAGAAGCAAATGTTGTCACGTATAATACTTTGATCGGTGGCATGTGTAGAGAGGAGAGGGTTTGGGAGGCTGAGAAGTTGGTGGATCAAATGAAGAAAGCTGCTGTTAGTCCTAATTTAATCACATATAACACATTAATAGGTGGATTTTGTGATGTTGGGAATTTGGATAAGGCTTCAAGTTTACTAGATCAATTAAAGACAAATGGTCTGTCTCCATCTTTGGTGACCTACAATATTCTCATTGAAGGATATTCCAAGGCTGGAAATTGGAAAGGAGTTGCTGATTTAGCAAGGGAGATGGAGGGGAGAGGCATTTCTCCTTCTAAAGTGACATGTACAGTTTTAATTGATGCTTATGTTCGATTGCAAGAAATGGAGAAAGCATTTCAAATTTATTCCTCAATGGAAAAGTTTGGTTTGGTTCCTGATGTCTACGTCTATGGTGTGCTAATACACGGTTTGTGCATGAAAGGTAACATGAAAGAATCATCAAAACTGTTTAGATCAATGGGTGAAATGCACGTGGAACCAAGTGACGTGATATACAATACAATGATCCATGGTTACTGCAAAGAGGATAACTCCTATAGGGCTTTGAGGTTGCTTAGAGAAATGGAAGCTAAGGGGTTGGTTCCAAATGTGGCTAGCTACAGTTCTATCATCGGAGTTCTATGCAAGGATGGGAAGTGGGAAGAAGCTGAGGCTTTATTAGACAAGATGATAGAATTGCAACTACAACCGTCAGCTTCCATCTTAAACATGATCTCCAAAGCCAAAAATTTTACAGAATTTAAGATTTAAACGACTCTTGGCATGAAGTGGCAAAGCAGAATTCCGTGAAAGATGGAGCCTTTGAGATAATGGTAATATTGGTAAAAGAATCCGCAAAGATTTGAAACACACACCCACATTTTGGGACAGACTAGCAGAGACTGCAAGACACTCTGTGTGGGAGAGGGCACTGAAAACGATCCAGTCCTGTTGTATAGAAACTAATATCAGCAGTTTCGTATGAATGAATCAAGTTTTTTAGCATGGTAAGGCATCTAATATTTTACTTATTTGATCTTTTCAATTTCACATAGAAATTTGTTCAAAAAAATCACACAGAGATGGAAAATCACACATTCATGTTTTGAGTATCCCCTTGTTCTTCATTGCAAAACATTACTTTTTATGGAAATATATAGTTATGTCCAAAGCATGTACCTTAACAACTAGTTTCAGTATAATGTTAGGACAGACAATAAAAAGAAGAATAAATAAACATACAGTTGTTGCAAGCTCTTGATCCGACCCAACTTTGGGGCAAGAAATCCCCTTAAAAAAATACCTGCAAAAATATAACTCCAACAAAAAAAATGGTTATTACTTGATTCACTGATAAATGCACCTCATATGTACCATGTGCTAGGATCTAACTAGAGAAAGACTAACATATATAATACTGAGTTTTGATAGAAAATTTGATGTATCATATTCTTACATCTTTAATACATGGTCTCGAACAAAGGAGCTGGAAATGCCAGAGCAACTGCAAGGATCTTCATCCGAGACATCCCAATTGAACAAAACCATACCCGGGCCTTCATATATAGCTTTCTTTGAATTTTGTAAGTACCCAAACTTTCCAGAAGTCTATAAATTCCATTTTGTGAAAAGTACAAGACTGCCAAAAGTTTTCCAGGTCACTAAATTTCATTGAGTACATTACTTTTAACACTGGAATTCAGATCACATAACTTCCAATCCTACTCATGCTATTTGGTCACCATGTAATTGTAGGAAGGATAGCAGATTGAACGTACTTGGAATCTTGAATTTTTTAAATTGATTACACAATAAATCACACCACTCAATGTAGCCTAATGACACTAGTTAGCCCAGCTTAGAACTATAAGAACAATGGATGAAGAATCAAGAATAAAGTACTAAAGTGATAAAGCAAATACCTTCATCTTTAGCTAAGGATCAGTCACAGGTCGCAAAAAGAATTAGAGAAACAACACAAACAAGTTGCAGTGCTGCATATGGTTTTTTTTCTTTTGATTTTCTTCTCTATTGTCTCTACCAGCTGCTACCTGAAACCAGATTCTGCAATATGGGTGCAAAAATGAGCCTGCTAGCATCACAGGTATGATCATGAACTCAATCCACTATTCTCTCTTTTGCACAGGATTCTATATACATCATGCTTGCTTCTTTGTTTTCATATCTATTTGTTACATAATCAGGGGTTCCCCCTGTCCCTTGTCGTGATAATTTTCTCAGAAGTCCTGTCCCTACATATGGTAGGTTGATGGCTGTGTGTGTTTATGCAATTCATTTAATGTAATTACATGTGCAGATTTTGCTTGCAGCTCTTATTAAATGGAAATTTGGAACATCTGGAGACGTGACTTAAATGTCACATTGGTATGCAGGTGTAGTTGTGGCATGTATCTGCTTCTTTGTTCCTGCTTTCGCAGTGCCAAGTGAAATCCGGTCAGCCGAGCAAAGCATCGCACTCTCGGTTAACATGTTTTTCGCCTTCTCTATTGCTCAATTGTTTCTTCCTATGCTTTCCCTCATGAAATGTGGCTTGTTCATCTTCTTTGCGAGTTTCGTGGCAATTATGACTTCTTCATTTATTCCTTTCTTGCCTGAAAGTAAGCACGTACCAATTGAAGAGATGTATGGAAAGAACATTTGTTTTGGAGGAAATTCATGCCTGTAGATGATCCCCGAGCAACTGTCACCTCCTATGGAGAACCATACTTCAGGCATCCAACCGGAAGGCATTTTGAGTTAAAGCTTCAGAGGAGTCGTTTTCTCCAACTCGAAACCTGTAAACTACCGTGGAGAGTAATTTTTTAAAAAAAATATATATATATTTCTTATTAATTTGTTCATGTCATTTTTTTAATATAATTGACGTGCTGTTAATTATTTCATGTCATATTAAATGTGAAAAGATTCATATTATGATTATGATTCATTAAATTGATTATTTGAAAAAAAAAATTACAATAAATTCATTGATTGGACCATGATTTTTAATATAATTTATTAAATTGATGATTTATATAAATTCAATAATAATAAATTCATAGGTTTTGCTATTAAAAGTCATTGAAAAATACTTAAAAAGTCATTGATTTGGTTTATTTAGACAAAACAAAATTGAAAATACTTTATATTTTAGACATCCTCTGTCACCGGCTCTGATTCCCTTCTTGAGCACCGCACCCACCACCAGCAATCTTATTGCATCGGATTCAGTTATAACTTCTAGCAGAGTCCAAGTTACAGCAAAACGCACGGCCTCCCAGGGCCTCTCCTTGAGTAGGAGAGCTTCATATACCTGCCATCCACAGGTTTGCTACAGTGCCGGAAAAGCTCTCTCTTCCTCCTCAGGGGAGCTTCGAGGAAAGGACCGCTGCTCCTCTGCATACACGGTTAATATAATTCCCAACAAATAGAGATACAGCCGCCTTCCTATCTACTGCTCTTTAAATGGTATGCACAAATAAATACGAAGCCTACAAATAAACCAATATTTTAATTTTGACTATATCATAGAGAGACATTATTCTAAATTACTAGATTAGTACATAAATGCATGTTCGAAGACCCGACTCAGCCTCCAGCCCAATCAACCCACAAGCTGGCTAGTTGAACATGAAACTCTAACCAAGTCGGGTAAAGTTTCGAGTCGATAAATTACCGGATTTAGTGGAACACAAATGATCTAGAATTCACCAAAAAAAAGAAAAAATCCAATGACGTACCATAGCCAGCCAGGAAATGATCTCCCGTTCACTTTCTACAATTTTATGTCGCCATCTCCAAAGAAACAGATTTATTTTGAAATACATGATATTCCTTTCTAGTTTTAGCATTAACATACCATAGCGTGTAGCATGATAGTCAGTATCTGTAACCAAATTTATTATTCTTCCCTTTCCCTTTTACGAATATCCTGTTAATATCCTAATTTAGGTTGCGGATCAATTTATTTTTCAATAAAATTAGAGATTTTTTTGTTTTAATTTTATTATTAATATCTTTAGATTCTTTAATGTGCTGATATCTGAATTTTAAAAAATATATATTATTTTAATATATTTTCAAACAAAAATATTAAAAAAAAAAACACTTTAACATACTCTCAAGCATCCCAGTTTGCCCATCAATTATTTAGCTAGAAAATGAAGTATAGAAAGAACGAGACAGGGAGAAAAGAAAAGCTGGAAGGGGCTTGCATTGCATCCCTGTAACAAGGAAAAGTTAGGGGAGGAAGGGGGACCATGCTGAGCAGTTGTAAGAGTTTAGCAAACAAAAAGGGTAGCAGCCTGCCATGGCCAGCCAGGAAAGCAGATTTCTTTCCTCTGCTTGGTTTCTTTCTTTTCATTTATTGATTCAAGGAAAACTACATAATGGCAATTTGCCATCATAGCTAGCTAGGGTTTGGTCATCCTCTGCAGAAAGTGAGTGAGATTCTACGGGCGTGCGTGCACTGGATGCTAGTAATTTATTCGTGGCTAGCTTCTCAAGAAATGGCTGGTTCACACCCTCCATGCCAGCTGTTCTCTCGTCTCTTCCCTTCCAAAGTCGTCTTCTTTCACCACCCTTTTCTGCTACCATCCAAGACGTAGATAACGATGTTTTCTCCGTCTTAATGAAGACGAACCACTTTTCAGATCTCCTCAAATGGCTGCCATTAGTTTGGACTTTAAACCATGTCTTAGTTTTCGACTTCTTGGTGAGAAATGATTAAAAGCATGAGTGGCCACCACGTAAGTCTGTGATTTCGTGGATTAGAGTGCCCATGGCGACGAGACAAGACAGCTTCAGTCCCACGGGCTTAGCATTGTTTAAGAGTTGGTGCTCATATTAATGGTGGTTTAGGTTAAAAACAATGGGATTCATGGTTAGTGTGATTTGTCAATATATGTCATTGATATTTTTGCTCGAATCTTGGAATCAATATATACAAATAATCCAATCCTCTAGGTACATGCATGGTGGAAACAATTGAAAGATGTGTTTTTAAAACATCTAAAGATAAATTTAAGATATATTAGATTTTATTGTATTTATAAAATATTAGAGATAGATTTAAGATATATATAACGATGAGGTCGGTTTTTATAAAAATAAATAAATAATTAATTAATATGATATGATAAGATTCCATGGAAAAAAAACCTTAATTAACTTTTAACTTGACTATTTGGGTCAAAATATATTAATATTTTTTAGTTTTTTTATTTAAAATAATATTATTTTTATTTTTTTAATACCCTATTCTTATATCAAGTCAACCCAGGTGTTGATTTTGATAACTTTGCATCTCTCATTATCCCTTTTTACTTGCTTTTTCTGAGATAATCGGCTTCCTTTTTAAAAATAAATAAAAATTCTTTACAACACGTTTACTTTTAAAATATTGGATAAAAAAAATGCTTAAATTATAAGCATAACATGTTTAAAAACAGTCTTAATCTCTGCAAAATAATTTGAAAATACTTATAATCATATAAAAAAATATATATCCAAAATAGTTTTCAAATCTTCAAATATATGCACCTATTAGGCAAAATCTGTATTTATCCTCAAGAGGCCTGCGTAGAAAATAAATCCTTGAAATATTAGAGGAAAACTCAAATTAATTTCCATCTTGATTCTAGTTAATTACTCTCTTGATGGCTTAAATTTGAGGGTCCCTTCAACCCCAATGATGACTACTATCAGTTTCTATCAATCAAATAGGTCATGTGTTCACTTAGACATCTTTTACGCAATTAATTTAATTGGTGGAAACTGAAGCATTATCAAATTGAATTGAATTCTTCCATATTTTAAATGCAGTGGACTAGAATGAAAGCTTGAAAGTATAGTTGATATTGGAAATATTATAATCACGAAGGATAAAAAAAAATGTTTTTATTCTCTTTAAAATGTTTTATCTCAAAAAGTACAGGAAAAGCTAGAAATTATTCAAATCTTTTGCTATAAAATCTTATATTGCTAAAAAAACTGTAATCTCTAAATACTTATTATATATATATAAGAAGAAGAAGAAGAAGAAGAAGAGAGAAATAGAAAAGAAAATCTTATAAAAAAAGGAAATTTTTATGATTATTTTACGAGATCGAATATCTCTTTACCAAGGTAATTACCGTTTAAGTTTTTTCCATGATTATACTACAAAATAAAGGGAAAAAATTAATTTATATTTTTATTTAGAAGTGTGGTTGTGGTTATTTTTTAAAGTATTTTTTATTTATAAATACTTGAAAATATCTGAAAACACCATAAAAATATTAATTTTAAATTTAAAAAATTAAAAAAAAATTAAATTTTTTTAAAAATATTTTTAAAATATAAAAATACATAAAGTATTAATGAGTTGCTTGTAAAATGGCTTAGATGTTAATGAAATTAGTCTTGTTGGGTTTTGTTACAAGATAGATTTAAATTATTCGAATAGGCTAATGTTATCTCGATTTTGAAAGCATTTCACCCTCTCTCTTTTTTTATCTTTTTAATTAAAAAATGCAATTCACACACACAAAAAGAAGGCATGAATTGATTTTCGAAAACAAACACAAGATTGAAAAGAAAGCAGTGTCACTGGCAGTTGTCTCACCCTCCCATGCATGGATATTCTACGAGCTCATCATGATGAACATCTTGCAAGAGTGATTGACTCAATCTATTTATTTATTCATTCATGGCGTGTAAGAATATTTTGGTAACTTTTTCTTGAAAAGAAAAGAAACTGCAATCCAGGTAGTGGAGCAGAGCAGGGAGGAAGATCCATGGTTGAAAGAGTGAAAAATTAGAACCGACAAATCATGATTTACCAATGATGTATGGTGTAAGTGGGGCTGTGGATAGGTTTAAAAGTGAGAGAGATTTTTTAATTAAATAAAAAAAACATTGCATATTTTAGTCATGTGAATGTCGGGAATACAAGGATACAATCTTGGTTTGAAGTCGGCAAAAGAGTTTAAATAAGCTGTCTTCCACCCGGCATGCACACAACTAATATGGAGCCCTCCATTACCTTGCACTAATGATCCTTGCATAGTTGCAAAATATCTTAAATATCATAGTAGTTTGCTGAGTCAATCCGGTAATTCATAGTTCTAAATCTTGTTTGGATAAGATTTTATTTCAAATCTATTTGTAAATTTATCCAATTTAACTTGCTTGATTTTAATTGTAATCAGTCTAGTTAACTTCAATAATTTTTTTTAATTTTTTTTTTTGAAATTGAGTATTTTTATTAAAATATATGGCATTTTAAGTTAATATAGTAAATTTATAACTCAAATCTTAAACTAGATTAAATTTTATATATCAGGTCATAACCTCTATGGCTTTTTATTCTCTCAATTTAAATTTAAGATTGTTTCAAAAAAAAAATTAATTTTAAAATGATCACAAGTTGATTTTAAAATGTTTTTATTGTTAACGATCATATAAATCTCTGGTAATTATTATATTAATAATCATAGGGTTTAAACTTGAAACTCCAAAAAAAATAAATTGTTTAATTCTAAATTCTTACCACTAAACCACATATTTAAATGATTAATTCATCCTATTTTATTTTATTTTAGTAACTAAACACAACCATAAAGTTTGTCCAGCTAAAACTTGAAGAGTACGAATTTTTCATCGTAGTAAAATAATAGGTGAAATTAACCGATCACGTAAATTTTCATAGCAGTCTTCTAGATTTCAATTTCCTACCCAACAAACATGAAAATCACAAACGGATGTTGTTGCACATAGAAATGGAAACAGGGACCATGTGCAAATGTTCCAGGTGTTACGCACTGTTCGAATCTTCGCAAGGGAACGGTCTCAAATGGCAAGTGTGATCACTTACTGTTTGTGAGTGCGGTTCTGTTTAGTATTTTTAAAATATATATCTTTTTTATCTTGAAAAAAAGATTAATTTTTTTATGATTTAATGTTTTAGGTTAAAAATTAAAAAATATTTTACTATATTTTTTTACAATTTACAGTGTATCCTACCGTGCAGAAATGTCTCAGTTTAATAATAACAGAGTAATATCAATTTGAAAACGACCGAGCAAGATTGTCAAGGTGGAATAGCAGTCAATCGATGACTGATTGTCCATTTTTATTTTCGATTGATGGAACCATTTTTAGCATATTTGACTTTGTAAAAGTCCCTAAATAATTGAATCCTCAATTCTATACCATCAAATCAATCAGATATATATATATATATATATATATATATATATAATTTTTATTTTACTTTTTAAAATTTCATTGATTTTAAAAGCCAGAACACTTGATTTTAGCTGAGATAAAATAAGTTTATTTTTATATTTTAAAAATATTTTTTTAAAATATAAATTTATTTTATTTTTTATTTTCAAATTATTTTGATATTCTGATATTAAAAAAAAAATTAAAATAAATAATATATTTTTAAATAAAAAATATTTTAAAAATTAACTATTATGTTAAATCATTTTAAATTAAAACCCTTCAGGCATCAGGTTTGAAGAAGCATGTTAAATCATTATAAATTTATTTTATTTTTTTGTTTAAAATTTATTTTTTTTATTTTCAGATTATTTTGATATTCTGATGTTAAAAAAATTTTAAAAAATAAATAATATATTTTAAACAAAATACATTTTAAAAACTAACCGCTATATTAAATCATTTTGAATTAAAACCCTTTATGCATCAGGTTTGAAATTAGAATTTGTCACTGAACCAGGTTTTATTAACTATGATGCTTTTGTTACAAAAAATAATTAGAGTATTTATCTTAATATTAGTTCAGTTGCATGAAATAAATTAAATGTGAGAAAAATCATGATAGTTGGGAGTCTTGGAGGGATAAAAACCTGCTACGGACAGCATGATAATAATGACCATACACCTCTTTGAAAAGGACACCAATATCTTTGTATCGTGAGGTCTTCGATCTAACAACACAAGTAAATGAACACTCTTGACTTCCTCTCTCCGGCTAATTTATACGGAATCCGATTATTTTTTAAAATATTTTTTATATTAAAATAATATTTTTTTATTTTTTAAAAAATATTTTTACCCTATTTTTTTCTTATTAAATTTATAATTTGAAGTGTGATTTAAATTGATTTTAATTTGAATTGATTTTAATATAGACCTAGTTAGATGAGATAAATTAATCAATAATTTAATTAATTTAATCAAATATGTTCAGGTTAAAACCAAAATACTAAAAAAAAAAACAAAAACTAGAATTGATTGTTGATTTTATCGATGATCCACTTATCCAAACAAATAAAAAAATCGTTTTAAATTGATTCGACAACTACGCCATCCATAACATTATTTTAAATTTAATTTAGTTGGTAAAACTACTACTAAGAAAATCTCAATTAAAGAATTTCAAATAGCAAAAAAGGAGATAATGGTACAAAGTTTTTTTTATTCAAAATAATATTTTTTTAATATCTATTTTAATATCATCACATTAAAATTATTAAAAAAATATATATGGATTTAATTTTGGCTGAACAAAAAAAAAACAAACATTAAGTATTTCATATATATCCTCTATACATATTACATAATCTCAAGCATTCAACATTTACCTAGCCACATGCAAACTAGTACAAACATTCAAAAACATTGATACATAGCCTAAATGTTAGTTTGACGTGGGCCATTGGATTAGATCAACACGAAAAGACCGTACTGATATTTTCTTTTGTATAGTGTTACGTTTACTACCTGATTAACTCTCCTGGCCCCATATAGCCCATAATATCTTCCAAGTACCGGTACCACTTATGTTTTACACAGATCTGCTACAATCAGCCTTACCGAAGCCCACTCTACGATTGGCTAGATCAAACTCCACCCATGTATTTTGTTGGTGAAAATTTCCTATTATATTGCTAGCAGCACCCAACATTTCCGACCGTCCGATCCCAACACAATGGACCCCTCCACCCACATCAGCTAAAACCCTCTCTTTCTCTACAACTATCTCCACACCCTTGTCAAATTCAAACACCATATTGCCTATCAACCGTCCGATCTCTATTGCATTGCCATTGAAACACATATCAGATACACCACCATACACGTATCCCTTCTTTAACCTTGGCCCCACCAGTCTTACTACCTCCTCCCTCACCTTATTGTAAGCCTCATCGACCAAGTAAGTGAACTCGGACCCGGAGTCAATCATGGTTTGACCCGCACCACTAGGATCGGGCCGAAAGGCCGAAATCGGAATGTTCAATTTTTGGTTGCCAATCCTAATTCCTTGCATAGCAACAGTGTAAGCCAAAGGGTCCAAATTGGGCATCCGTTGACTTTGAGAAAAAGTCAAAAGATTAATATACCGAAACCCACCTGAATTCGGGTTTTCACCCAAATAAAACGACCCGGTTGGGGTAAAACCGGGTCGAACTTGCCGGGTGGGTACACAGTATGAGAACTTGGTTAATTTAGCCTGGGAAGCAAAGGACAGCCTCCCAAGATTCATCCCCAGAATGCCCTTGGCATCACTTGATTCCTCAGCGCAGCCTAGGATCAAAGGAGGGGTACTTTGGGACCTAGAAAATGTAATCTTTTCTCTTACAAGATTACCTTCAGCTAATGTTCCATCAGCGTAGAAGTAGGAATAATGACACAAACGTTTCTGGTCGCATGAGGTTGGTAGGGTAAAATCAGGAATTCTGGGCTTGCAAAGGGGATGATTACATGGCAAAACAGAGAATGAAGAGGATAAAGAAGGATCAAACACAGAACTAGGTGGGGGTTTCCTGGGAACCTTTTTGTGACACTGAATCCATGACAACTGGCTGCCTGTGTCCAAAATCATTTGCTGAGTTTGAGGTGGTGTCCCTATAGGGAGAGAGACGACCAATATCATCGAGTACTTGAATCCTGACCTGTAGTTATACGGCGACGAGGAAACCGAAGAACTTTTGAGTGTTGGGGCTTTCTTGGTTTGTGAGATGAAGGAAGAGTAGAAACTTGGGGAGGCTTGCGGGGAGCGAGGGAGGGAGGTGAGTGGGAAAGAAAAGGAAAGGGAGTCATTCTTGTGCTGGGTTTCTTGTGTTGAGAGGGAGCAGGAGGTGAGTAGCAGGAAGAGGTAAAAAGGAAGCATGGTTTCTTCGAGAAGAGAAGGAGAGGAAGCAATGGAAGAGAGGAGGAAGGAGGGCGGTGTTGGGGTGGTTTTGAGTACAGTTTGTGGTGTATGGCTGTATTTATATGCCAGAGAAAGGTAGTGATAGGCTGGGTAAAGCCAAAATAGGAGAATTCGAAAAGAAAAAAATGAAAAAAGAATACGCGTTTTCTTAATTGAGTGGTTAGATCTTATAATGACAGTAGAATTGATGCTTGCTTAATTGAGTTGCAGAAGATATGAGCTGCCCTGGTAGAATCCTGAATATAGCTAAACAAATTCCTTTCTTGGAATTAACTCCTTTTTTTCAATTTATTTTATATTTTTAATATTAGTTCATAATATTAAATAAAAAACCACTAAAAAACATCAATTTTAATTTTTTTTTAAATAAATATTTAAGTTTTTTTTAAAAAATCCAGTACAACAACACTTATGCCTACAATTAATTGAAGCTCAAAAGGCAGCCTAAGAAGTACTCCAAGTTCTCGTGAAGCTAAGTAATGGTGTTTACACTTTACATGGAGTGATCCTGATATTATGGAGTTCAATGTTGATCCGTATTAGATGTTATGTCAAGAGGATGCCATCGCCATTTTACTCAATAAAATTTTCAAAAAACTAATTTTAGAATATCATTGATGTAAAATTAATATATATATATATTAATATTTGATTTTTGTATTCTATACTTTTATGATGATTATTTTGGACTTTGGAGAAATATTTTGCTATGATATTCTAATGTAATAATTATATTGACAAACTTAGGTCATCGGTATTTTGATGTGGTTAAAGAAATACTTGGGTCGTCGGGCTCTTTCCTCGGTAAGTGCCACTAACACAGACGCTACAGCCCACGCTATGAATACGCTGCCCCACCTAGTTCTTATGTCACAAAGCCGTGCATTGCATGGCTTTTCTTTTGCTGCCGTGGAAATTACTTCCCGACTTTTAGTTTCCTCTCATTTCTTTTTCTTTTTCTTTTTAGCTCAATTAGAAAGCACGTTGTGTTTCATGTGTTTTTAATATTATGGTGCTGATTTTTTTTAAAAAAAATATATTTTATTTTTCGCACATAAAATTATGAAAAAATCAATTTAATATTTTTTAAAAGTAAAATTTACTTTTAAAATACATAAAAAACAAAAATTATTGTTCTCCAAACACTAATTTAAACACGATTACAATATTCAAGCAATTTAAATAAAATACATCTATAATATTGTGATTATAATGTCAAGTACATATGTCACATAAGTCAGGTGTATCAATAACTAGATAAATTGACATCTAATCTTTATCATCACAAGATCCATGCTTTTGAGTGTCGTAACAGAAAAAATATGTTCATTCCAGGGTTTTTTTTTAAAAAATAAAACTCATACCTTGATAAATAATTATATTATATATCAATTCAGATTTGAATATTTTTTTTCTAAACATTATTAATCAAACATCCATACGTTCCATAAAAATATTAAATTATTTTAGTTATTAGGGCCAAAATTTTAACTCAGAAAATGAAGAGGGAGGCTAATAGTAACATCAATAATTATATATGAATTGTATTTATTGTAAAAAATCAATTCAACTTAAAATTTTAAATTATTAGGTGAGATCTTAAAATATAATTTATATTATTTTTTAATATATCTTTTCAAGTAAAAGATTTTGTGCTTATTTTTTATCAAATAAATAAAAATAATTAGCTTTGTATTCATGACCGCTTAATCATTAAGACTCTGATATCATATTAAAAAATTAATTAAATTTAAAAATTTAAAATGTCAGGTAAGATTATAAAATATAATTTATATAATTTTTTAATATTTTTAATATAATATTAATTGATCGACATCAACACTCTGATAAAAAAGAAAAAAAGGGCTATGAATTGGTTTTATAACATGACTAACGTTCATGGGCGTCCACAAATTTTCTCAAATCTGTGAGTCACATTTAAATATCTATAGGATAGTAGGCTACAGATAGGAAAATTGAAAATAATAATAATAATACTGGGAATATTTACTTTTTACGTTTTTATTTTCTTTTCTATCATGGCGTCTATAGGCATATGAATTAGAAACTTCTAACACAATAACATTAGTAGGTTTCTTTAATCATTGGCCTATTAAGATAAGAGCACAAAAAGTCTGGCCAATTTCAAAGAGAACACTAAACAATCAATGGGGACCCAGCAAGTCAAATTAGTCGTGTAAATTTGAATTTTTAACTAAAATACGCAAAAGATTGTATGAACATTATATACATAACGAATTTCTTAGAAATGAATTCTTTCCCCATGTAAATAGTATATATAAAAGAGTCCGGAGAAAAAAAAAACAGCGTGTAGCGAAAAAAAAAAAACATGATTTTTTAAATTTTAAGATTATACTTATTTTTATTAAAAAAAAAATCACATAATATATATTATAGAACTTAATAATTTAAATTGTAAGATAAAATTTCAAGATATAATTTATATTATTTTTTAATATATTTTTTTTAATGAAAGTTTTTTAAATTAAAAACATGAATAGATATAAATTACTTTATATTTTTTTAACTGATAAATAAAAATAATAATATTTAAACTCGTGACTACTAGATTATTAAAATTTTAATATCATGTTAAAAAATCATTTTAATCTAATAACTTAAAATTTTAGATAAAATTCATAATATAATTCATATTAGTTTTTAATATTTAATTTTTTATTTATATTTTAATTATTTTTATCTATCATTATTTTTGTTTCCCCTTGTGATGTTATTGGCCATTGCTGCTTGCCAGGTAATGTACTGGTTCTTTAAACTTGGAGTACTGTCAAAGACTGTCCGAAATCTGAATGACTGCAAAGTGGGTGGCGAGCCAGGGCTCGAACTTAACCAGCTGGCCACCATGACAAAGTACTCAAGGAACCAACTCATAGGTAGTTGAAAATGGTTGAATAGGCTCCAAATTCCATGGAAATTTCAAAACTCGACGCACACCAGAATCTAATTCTAACCACACCACGAGGTCTTCAATTGGTTTTATTACCCTATTTAATTCATCATTGTATTTGAAAGTTGTTAAGCAACAATTTTCTCAAGAGGATTAATTTTGTACAGAAGAATGTTTTAGAAAGTTTGTTTTTTCTTTATGAGAAAAAAAATCTTTGAAAGCAAATTAACTATAGCCACCTACTTAATTTACTCCATAAATTATTTGTTGTTGTTTCAATAAATATAAAATCAATTAACTAAAAGAAGGGGAAAATACATGTAATATCCTATAGTTTTGTCCAAATTGTACTCGCAAATTAACTTTTTAAAAATTACAATTTGTATCACTGATGAATATAAAATAAACTAAATTATAAAATAATTTATGACGTGCAATTACAGTTTTACTAAATGCTTGATACAAAGTGTGTAATTTGTTAAAAGTCAGTAAGTAAATAATTTTGACTAAATTATAGGACGGCAAGAGTAATGTTTTTTTTTTTTAAAAAAAAACCCGTATATTAAGTTTGTTCCATCCATTAGTGAATTTTTTTTTAATAAAAAATAAAGAGTTAATTCAATTATGTTCATTACTGGATTTTTTTTCTTGAGAATAATTAATGGGAACTAAATGAGTTGCAAAAAATATTTCAAATGCAATGGAGAAGTGGGTCAAATTTAATTGACTCATATTACCAGTATACTTAAGAGTGAGAGTGTATACACTTGAGGGTCCAGCTGCTGTGGTCAATCGTGTGACTTGTTCCGTCCCCGTCCCGGGTTCGATCCTCTATGTGTATGCCTGTCATCCCCGCGGTGCCTTACCTTGCTCCTGGGCTTGCAGGATGTCCAATAAGCCATGGGGATTAGTCGTGGAGCGCACAAGTTGGCCCGGACACCCCACGCTAATCAAAAAAAAAAAAAAAAGAGTGAGAGTGTATCATATCTTAAAATAAACATTATACTCTAATATATATTACGAAATATATATTATAATTCATTGATTCTTTGTTTCTAGTGAATTTAAAGTAAGAAAAAAAATTCACGCCATATTAGCAATTAAAAAAATAAGAAAAGGGTCAAAACTTTGCTCCTTATAAGGGATTCTAATAAAATAAAATAAAATGATAAAATAGATTAACTCAAACACTACATGAGGAAAATATATTGTTATTGAAACTCTCTTGTTTACCCTTCCAAACTCTTATGTGATAACAATAGGCAAAGAGTATAATATTTTAAGATCATATTTGAAAGATATATGCAAGTATAGGGACTAAAATGGACTTCAAAGGGTAAAGGACTCATGGCCCACTACCGCCCCAGCTTGCTTGCTTTTTTTTTTTATTAACGTGGGTGTCCGGGCCAGCTTGCGCGCACCTCGACTAATCCCACGGGCCCTGAAGTTAACGACCATGTAAGCCTCCAGTGGCCATCATATGAGCAACCTAGGGATTGAACCTGAGACCACAGAGGGAGCAAACCTCTTGGTCCCAAGCTTTTACCGCTGGGCCACCACCTAGATGGTTAACTTGCTTGCTTTGATTGCGTGGGTTTTCGATGCGAGTTTGCAGAGAAATGTTACACACAAACTAAATGCAATGGGTTGAAATATTAATTTAGAGTAGTAGATCCTACAATTTTTACCTCTCATACAAGAAATGTTTTTTCACATATATATATATATATATATATATATATTTAAATTTTGATATTAATATATTAAAATTATCAAAAAATTATTTTAAAACAATATTTTAATGGATTTTCATACAAAACTCTTAAAAACATAAGCTAATATATTACGTACCAAACCCAAATGGTGTGTTAATATAATCCTTGGATCATCCTAAAAAGAAACTAGCAATATAGTTCTAGAAGTTATTATTTTTAATTTTTTTTCTCATTCTAATATTTAAGCCTTTGATTTGAAAATCAACAATTCAAACATAAATTACATGTAACTCTAAAAAAAAAAGATTTAAGCCTTTTATTTGTTTATCAATTCGATCTTTATTAGACAAGTGATGAAATATACAAGGTAACAACAGATAAATTAAAACAATGTTCAAACTATATATAATTAGATCGATCACGGATTATTGTCATAAGAAAAGCATCCAAGGCATAAAACATTTTTGAGATATTCTCAACTCTCCTCTCTCGCCCACGACAACAATAGCCATGTTGCCTGAGCCGCACCGCAGGAACTTTTGGCCGGTAGTGCTTTCCTTCTTGATTTTCTTGTCTTGGTGCTCGGAACATGATCGATTTGATCAAAGTATTTGGTCATGGGACTCATGGGGAGGACTGAACGATCGTGCCATAAGATGACAAGCAATACTTAGCCATATTAAAGAGAAAAAATTTGGGAATATTCGTCACCTCGTTAATTCTTCATTCCTCCTTTTGTTTTATGGTTGCTCCCCACTTCCTTTTGATTAATCTATTTTTAGTGGAGCATCTTAAATAACCTTAATGTGACAAGATCTTCAATCATATTGGCATTTCGAATCTTAAAAAAATACGTCCGGATATGGATTTTTTTGCCAAGTTAATCTTGCTAGCTATATTAATTTATTAATTTAAGAATCGGAAGGTCTTCTATTTCAAGAAAAAACTCGTTTTTTTAAGTAAATACTCGATAAACCAAGGTTAAAACTACTCAAAAATCCAGAAACACAGCCCTAAAAAGCTTAGTGTGGAATTTGAAGTATAACTATATCAGCAGCTATTACAAAGTGGAAGATTCTAGTTAATCATTGACATATATAGAAGTTTTTTACCATTATTAATCTAGGTTTCTGTAAATATATTAAATGAAGTTATATTTACCACTCCATCAACCAACATACATATATATTTGTTGTTCGAGGCATGGCAACACAACTTAATAAACTAAGCATGAAAAACGAAGGCATCAATTGACCCCATGTATATCTATATTAAACTCTCGTCTAGCTATTTTTATGTATCAAGCAGAGTACTCTTTTGTTGGTGCTTCATTATCAAGAACAACAAAACAATCAAATATTATAGATTAATAATCCATAAATATCATATGCAAACATGCATAGATTACGTGTCTATGGATATATGTTAGACAAAACACAAAACATTAATTCTAAACTCATGAGTGAGCATGTCTTGTCATCACTAGGCTATGATAAAATTTTAGTGCTGACATGAAAGTCTATTTTTTTTTCTTAATTTTTTAATCAAATCCTGCTGGTTTTCAAGAATTAACAAGGTTACGAGGAGATCCATCCAATTTATCTTGAGTTATCCTCTAACCAACAAAATGAATTATTTGTATCTAACTAGAGATCATGGAGGTGACTCTAATTTTGAAGCATGTAAGTCTTGAGAACACTAGATATGTTTGCCTGCAATAATAGTAATAATAATTAAAAAAAAAAAAAGCAATCATAGAGCACCAAACCTCAAGAGATAATGGTAGCTGGTAGGACAAAACAATTGATCGTGGGAAAGCTATGGTCAACAAGTTATATGAATGGATGATGGAGAGTTTCCCAGGCTGGACCCATAACATAGATGCTGCCTTCACTGAAAAGGAGTACATGCATGGGAGGCAAATGAATGCTTGTTACATCAATGCCATCCATGCATTAAAGAGTTTGGATCTTGTATCCATCCATGCTGATCGGTCTCCAGCAATTCTCAAAGCCACCATAAAATAATCCCGAACTAATCAATAAATGAATAAAAATAAGTGCAATATATATAACTTTATTATTATTATTATTATTATTATTATTATTAACAACGTAGATATCTGGATCAATTTTAATACATCTCAATTAATTTTACGGGTTCTAAATTTAACGATGATTTAAACATTCAGTAACCTTAAAAAAACTCGAACTCGTGATTATTTAAAAGCAAATCTAAGATTTGACTAGTTAAGCTACCCCTTCATATATATATATATATATATATATATATATATATATATATATATATATAAGATGATTTTTATCCACTCTTTCCCTCTCAATTACCTATATGTAAGAAGGATTTTATCCATTATTCATCCTTGTACTCTTCGGGATTTCTTTATTAATCGAAATCTTTCATTCTTTAATAATTAAGTTCATAGAACTACGGACTGATACGATAACGTCTTAGCCATTTTTCGAGATCTTTTATAAGTTAGATTTATGATCAAATTTAACAATTATATATATACAGGCCAATAAAAATTTCAGAACTGGTTTGGCATCTTTAGTTTATCTCGATTCAAAAAAGGATAATTAAAACTAAGAAAATATATAAATGTGAAGAGATGAAAGTAGATAAACAATATGGTTGTAAAGTAAGAATTCCTCACGGATTATATATATATATATATATTACCGTGTAAATGATCACGGGCTGTGAAGTTTTTTCACAGTAAAAACACAGCACTTCACATACTTTCTATGATCCGTTATTTCAGATATCAAGCACGTGAGATGTTGGAAAGAAAAAGATGATCAACTTTTAGGTCGCTATTCTTTCACGGTTCTGCTATCCTAGCCATGCATGGAATACATCTTAATCTTAGCCATGTATTTTTGGCTTGCCGCTCTCAGGGTTTGAGTAGAAGAACCGACAGCAACATTCCCTGTCATGAGATGACACGTGCACACCTTGCATAAATACTCATCCATATTGCAGCAAACTGTCGATAACAATATGCATGGTACCAATAAAATTAGGATTCTATATTTATATAAAGATGGGTTTGAACTATTGGGATTCATTTTATAAATTAATAAGATATTTAATAGAAATAAATATCTTTATTTTCGAGAAATTAAATACTATATTATTGAGTTTTGTTTTTTCAATTTAGTTCAATTTCGATTAAAAATTGTTTCAAAAATTCTAAAATATCTATGTCAATGACAATCAACACACACATTACATTGATCACCATATCTCCCGTTGACTATCGGCGAGCAAAGGTCTGAAATTAATCAAATTATTGATGTAGGAAACCATAGATTCCTTTTATTGTACACAGGAACTCAATTAAATAATTTTTATATTGCTGGATGACTATGATTTTTACGTCAATTTTTTGTGTGACTAAGTTTGTCAATTTATATAGAAGAAAAAGGTATTTCTTTTCGGGAATATTAAAAAAAAAAAAGCATTCTAAATTACCCTATTTAATTTGAAGGGGGGAAAAGGCCTCAATATTCCCAGCTAGGGTATAGTTTTCGTGGACAGCAATTCGAATAAATTAATTGACACCTCAACTCCCAAAAGCACCATCTTAGGTTTTTAATTACTAAAACCATATTATTTCTCAGTCGTCACCAAGCTCACCTTGGCTTCATCATAGACTCCTACAACAAGATGACAGGATTTTACCCTTGTTTTCTGGGGAATATGCACCATCTTTCTATTTCTTTTTAAGTATGTTATCTTCTTCATGCTACCAACAGGCACTTATATGACCAATATTGCATATCAAGTGGAGAATCTTCACTTAATTAGTTGATAATCATGAATTATTGATCTTGACGAGTGTGCTTGAGAGTGATGTTGCTTTAGCTTTTTGATATATTTTTGATGATTTTCAAGGATTTTTTTTTAAAATCAGTATAGCACTATTTGTTGCATTAAATTGTACGTAATAACAACTTGAATATTGTGGGGTAGTAGGGATAAGCATGGAAGGTATACCATAAATCAACTAGCACCTTTAACTATGAAATTATTGTGTTGGCCTTTCACTATCCAATTGGGAAAGTGTGCTCAAATATTCAATCAGCTTGAATAACTTTTGGCCTAAAATTAAATTAATGAATTAACCTATGGATACGATTTCATCACCATGGATTCGGGTAGGTTCGAAAGAGAAGCAAGGAAAACAATGTCAAGAGTGCCGTCACATTTTGTATTATAATATGTTATTAATTGCCTGATAAATTATTTGAAAAACACATCTCTATTCATAGTTAAAATGACAGGAAGATTAATCTAAACCTCTAAATCCACCCCATTTGTCCCATTGCAAGGGGTCAACTGAAGCATACATCGACTAATCACTTCTTGGGAATGGACAGTCGACTTGTTATCAACGTTTTGGACCCCAAGCGACCAAGAAATCACACACACTATGGAATTGACTCCTGAGAAATGCATGGATATTAGTCCTCTCTAGCTCCATCTCTTCATCTTTCTAGCCGTGACAATAATTGAGTTCATACTACGAAAGAAAATGCCAAATGACTTGTCTAATTTTAAACGAAAACATTGAAAGAACCTCCTATATGAACAATCAATCACATCGTTAACGTATTATAGACAATCAATCAGATTATTTTATTAATTCTGGTTAACATGATTGCTGGGCAGTCACTTGAAATTCATGTTATTTCTCCTTCTATATAAAATATTCATGTTATTTCTCCTTTTGTCTTATCATGATTTTGTTGTCCAAGACTACTAATATATATATATATATATAATTATTAGAAATCTATTTACACATCGAGAATTTCATTGAAATGAAAACACATATCCATCTATCAACTAGCAAGTATAAACGTGGGAAATTTCCCTACTCTCAAGTCGGACTCGTAGAAGAGTAGTACGTAGCTGTCTCCAGCAACAGGAACGGATAAGAAACAAGATGATGTTGTCGACATCAAATTGGTCATAAACTAGTTGTAAACACACAGCATCTTCCCGTCTTTATGAATTTGCAGGTCACTCAAAATAATGCCTCGCCATGCATGCTCCTTGGACCACATTGGAAAACCATGGCACGACCTTTCTTTATCCAAGACCTCTTTATCAATGCTTATCAACGATGAGGTTGTTCAATCGAAACCAAGAGAAAGGGAAATGAATCCAACTCAAGTTTTAATCATTCTTCCTTCTTACGAGACCCAGTTGAAGGCTTGAAGCTAACTACATCAAGGTTATCAATTCTATTTTATTTTATTTTTTGTGAGATAAAAATTATTTTATTTTATTTTATTTTTTGAATTAATATAAAATATTTCAATCATTTCAGATAAAATAAAACGAAATTAACAATCTTAAACTACATGTCTAGATCCATTTTTTCCCCTCTCAGTTGCTCTAATTTAAGACCAAGTGAGGTGAAGTGGGCAGGTTGAGGTAGTTTTCGAAAACATTGTAGCGATAAATAATATTTTCCGAATAGTATAATCCCGCTTAATTATCTATTTATGGATAGTTTTATCTTTCCCACATGGATATATTAATTATTAAAAAATTGTTTAAGAACAAATTTGATTTTCACTGGATATAGCTCAATGACATAAATATTAACTTTACAAGGAAAAAAAATGGCTTGGGTACAAGGGCCTTTAAGATCTTTTATTTCTATAAACATAGTTAAACTACTTTAATATTATTGAAAGCAAAAAAAAATTAAAATTTCTTTCAACAACATTTTTGTTTTGAATATGCTTTTTTTTTTTTGTTATAATTAAGATGTTTTTAAAGCAATTTGGTATTTTAACGAATATAAAATGTTAATAAAAAGAAAAATTATGGGAGTGTCTTTTTATTTATTTTCATATTTAATTTGATCTTTATTTTTTGATTGTTTTTGCTTCTTTATCTTATTTTTATTGGCTTTTTTTATTCAATTTTATCTTTCATCATTAGGTTTCATTTGATTTTTACATAAAATTTAGTCCTTATTCTTTTAATATTTTTTAATCCTTTAACTAATTGAAATTTATTTTAATTTCACCTCTTAGTATTTCATTTTGATTTTTTTTTACATTGAATTTGACTCTTATTTTTTTATTATTGTTTATTTTTTATTGTATTTTTTTTTATAATTTCATCCCTTAATATTTTTTTTATTGAATCCTAGGTTTCAAAAACTAACATTGGTTGAATTTGGTGTTTTTTAGGTTGTTTTATAAAATTGATTTTTTTTTTAATTTTATTCTTAAATATTTGATTTTTTTTTGAAGTCTTCTTGGTTTTTTTTTTCTCACTTTTTTTTGATAAAGTTATTTTAATTCTATGTCATTATAGAGTTGGTGGGTTAACAAGATTGATTTGAATATTTTGTATTGTTTTTTTAAAAAGTTCTTTTTATTTGGGTTTCATAACTCATTAACTTTTTATTACAGATTTTGAGTCATTGTTTGTTGGGTTTGCCTTTTATGTAGTCGATCCCAGCCTCTTTAAAAAATAACATTGTTTTGAAAATTACCAGATTACAGATTTTGAACAGGTTACGATTTGACCTGTTTAATTGAACAAGTCAAATCATTTTAACTTTAAATTGACTTTTTTTGAGATTGGCTCGAGTTAGGGACAGATCTGATAGGATGGGCCAGATTTAATAATTTGCTGTTGATACCTTGACATTTTATGGAAGAGCCTAGGTACAGGCCATGGGTTGTAAAACTCTTCATCACATTTTTACAAGTTTTTTAGGCCCATTGTTGGTCCTTCCGCTAAGAAACACAAATGAATCCTAAGAATTTGATCCAAAAAGAGCCCACAATACACACACACACACACACACACACACACACACACATTCTCAGACAGCTAGAAGAAGCATTTGTAGCCAGTACCCGGGGGCTTGAGCAACAGTCCTACAGCCAGCAAAGTTGACCTTTTTTCTGGTAATTCCCTTGCTTTCTCTTCTTTGCCATGTTATTGATAATCTTGTGTTATATCATATGCTGTTTCTCCGTCTGCTAAATTCAGTCACATGTATTGTGGTTTTGAATTTATAGATACTAAAGATGTTAGTTTATCCTGGCAACCGTGTTGGAGTTTAGATTAACAAAGTACTGAGAAAGTATCCGTGGGTTGGATTCAAACTAGAAGACTTAGAAGGACCAAATTGATGATTTAGGAAGACTGTTACTACTTTTAGTCAATGGAAAGAAATGCATGATCTATTGAAATATATTTGTAATCAGAAGAATAAGATTGTGTTTGATTGATGCATGCATGACCACCTTGAGTGTTGGAGATTAGGTATTAGCTCATATCAGGGGGAATTGTTGTAGCTTCGGTTTCGGGAGCTCCAGTGGGATTTTGAGCTGGGGTTTGATGGGGTATTTGAAGACGGGGATCTTTTTTCTAGCTGTTTTAGGTCAGTACAGTAGATTGGTGAACGTTTCTTAGACCAAGGTTGGTCGAAGGGTGTGTCAATAGGTGCAAGGGAGGATGGAGCTGGCTCTTGGAAAAGCACTAGTAGTGATTGGAAAGTCTCTCATCTGAGGTAGGTGATGGGTGAAGGAACTTGTTGCGACAAGTGTTTGATGTGGTGAAGAAGAAAAAGGAATTGATATTTAGTTATATTGAGGGTGAAGGGTGGATGGCATGATGGGATTTGACATTCATAAGGTTTCAAATAGGTGTTCAATGAAATTTTCTAAAACCTTGAACTTTTGTTTAGGCCTGACGTCTGGACTGGTTTCTTTCTTGTTTCCATCAACCAATTTCCATCTTATCTGGCTGAAGCAGTTGTTTCTAATGAATTCTCAATGTTTAGCAGAAATTATGCTTTCTTTTTGGATATTATACATAAACACTCAAACTTTTTAAGCTTATAAACAATTTCATATAATTTGAAACAGCCTCCTTCCCCTTAGCTACTGAATCGTAATGTAATTTCAAGTGAAAGCAAATTCCATGTTCTCACAATATGGCTCATACCTGCATCTCTCAGGAGAGAGTATTTCAGCTGACACATTTTCAGTCTGGGGACTCTATTTCTGAATACTTGCTATCCCATCGCTGACTGCTATGTAATGTTTGCATATTTGTTAATTGATTGCAGCCACCAGATTCATCCAGGAGAAGCTATCATTTCCTGTTACACTGAAAAACTAGAGCTTTCGTGAATGGAATCAGATATGGTTATCCATAATGGAGGATGTCATTGCAGGAGAGTAAGGTGGCGAGTCCAAGCACCAAGTAGTGCTGTAGCTTGGAACTGCAACTGTTCTGATTGTTCCATGAGGGGCAACACTCACTTCATTGTCCCTTCTGAAAAGTTTGAGCTTCTTGGAGATTCCAAAGAATTTCTTACAACCTACACTTTTGGCACGCATACAGCGAAGCACACATTCTGTAAGTTTTGTGGCATAACTTCGTTTTACATTCCACGATCAAATCCAGATGGGGTTGCGGTTACTTTCAGATGTGTGGACCCAGGGACTCTCACTCATGTTGAGATTAAGTACTATGATGGGAGGAATTGGGAAAGCTCATACAATCAGACAGGCATTGCTTCATGCTCCCAAGGTACAGACTGAATTGTCACTCTTTCTTCCACCACTCTCCTCTGTTTCCCTCCCTAAAGGAGAAGTACAACATTTTGGAAAAACCTTTGTGATGTCGCTTTTTGGAAAATTCTCAATGTTGGAAAATAAAATTAGCAATGGCTAAGTGTTGTCCCCGGCCAAAACTTTGCCTCGTTTCCTAGTGTTATTTGAACGAAAAAACAAGTTACCCTACCTGCTAATTAAGAGAGAGACACCATGCATTTCATGATTCCCACACCGATCATCATTTCCCTTGAACATGAGGATCAAATGGACAGCAAAAAACAGAGGTTGGAAACTAACGATTTGCATGTTTAAATGACCTTAAGAAATACAAAGTAGTCCTGGAGGTTTGGTTCACCTTTCACAACACATAAATTTTCATCCCTGCACGAGCTTGATCGCATTTGCCAGTGTCGTTTGTGACAGCAGCCATGGCTAGGGAAACCAATACAGCATATACTAAACTGGGCACAACAACAAATCATGTGCTGACTTTTGTGCCCGCAATATCTCTACATGTCAAAGGAACTTCAACTCGTTAATGTGATCAAAGTCTTCGGTCATGGGACTCGTGGGAAGGACTGAACTATCATGCCATAAGATGACAAGTAATACTTGACAAAAAACATATTGGGAATATTTGTCACCTCGTTAATTCTGTGTTTTTTCCTTTTGTTTTATGGTTACTCGATTCTTCCTTTCGATTAATCTGTTTTGAGTGGAGCATCTTAATAAAACTTAATATGACAAGATCTTTAATCATATTGGCATCAGGAATCTTAAAAAAAATATTTCCTGCTTGACACCCTCGCCTCGATCTGTCTAATCCCACCCCATAACATGTCACTATGCCTTCTTCTTTTTTTTTTTTTTTTCCAGTTCTCATGACTCTACATGTATGCAGGTGCGCACAAATTTTTTATATGCAGAGTATGCATCATTTTTCAATCAAACACCACTTTTCAATGTCCAATGGCACTTGCCTATCCAGCCAAGACCACTATCATCTTCACAAATGAAATGATATGAATGACACAAAAAAAATTTGGGAAATATTTTCACTAACATCTTTACCATAAGGATTGGGTTTGTAAATACAGAGTCATTAGGTAATAAAATGAAGCTATGTTTTGGCCATAAAAGTTCTAGGTTTTAAGTCCTAGACTCCATACAGTGGCTCCATACAAAAGATATCGTCACACATTTTTTTTACATATATTTTACTCTTCTTATATTTACTAATTTAAACATCAAATAATCTTCTATTTTGATAAATAACTGGGTTTTTAAGTGAACGCCTGTTGAACCAAGGTCAAAACCAGTCAATAGTCTAGAGAAACAGTTTTGGAAAGCCTAAGTCCCGTTTGATGATTTCATGATTCCATCAATCACTTATCAGCAATTTTTAATTACATTTAACAAAATTAATTAAGGGGATTTTTGAGAAAATCTTTGTCAATATACAATCATCGATCTTTTGATCAAATTTTAAGGTCTACCTATGATCATTAGCAGCTACGACAAAGTGGAAGATTCGACTTCACCATTGACATATATAAAGATTTTTTATTACCAGAAACCTGGGTTTAATATTATATATATGTGTGTGTGTGTCAAATTAATGAATGGACAGATATGTTTGATGTTCGAGATATAGCAAAACCGTATAAAAAAACTAATCATAAAAAACAAAGGCATTGATTGACCCCATGTACATGCAGATTAAACTCTCGTCTAGTGCTATGTATCAAGCAGAGTACTGTCTTGTTGGTTCTTCATTATGAAGAACAATAAAACAATCAAATATTATAGATTAATCCATAGATATCATATGCAAACATGCATAAATTACGTGCTCATGTATATAGGTTAGACAGAACACAAAACATTAATTCTAAACTCATGAGTGAGCATGTCTTGTCATCACTAGGCTGTGATAATATAAAATTTAAGGTTTGATCTATTTATAGTAGATGACTAATTAAGTGTTTAATACTGACACCTCCTATCTGGGAATGTTATTGATCGAGCTAATTTTTTGTACCAAAGAAACTCAAGGCAATAAATCTCTCAAGTACCGATATAGTTGCCATAAATATTTAGGGAATCATCTCATGAGTTAATGCTTCAACTCATATTTGTTAAACTCAATTGACGGGTTAATTTAGAAAATTTATAATTCAGAACTTGATATGAATTTTGTTTTAAATTAATAAAAAAGACGATAATTTGTGAAACGCAGTTCACATATCGAGTATTGGATCAACTTGATAATTACCTTTTATGGAAGAGCCTAGGCATATATGGCCATGGGTTGTAAGACTCGCCACCACATTTTTACAAGTGTTTTTGGCCCATTACTGGTCATTCGGCTAAGAAACACACATGAAATCCTATATAATGTGCCCAAAAAAGAGCCTCCAATATACACACACACACATTCTCAGACAGCTGAAAGCAGCATTTGTGGCCAGCACGAGGCTTGAGCAACAGTCCTACAGCCAGCAAAATTGACTTTTTTTTTTCTTGAGGTAAATCCCTTTGCTTCTCTTCTTATCGATGTTAATGATAATGTTGTGTTATATCATATGTTGTTTCTCTGTCTGCTAAATTCAGTTACATCTATTGTGGTTTGGAATTTATAGATACTAAAGATGTTAGTTTATCCTGGCAACTATATATGTTGGAGTTTAGATCAACAAAGTACTGAGAAAGTGTTTGTGGGTTCGATTCAATAAAGAAGATTTAGAAGGACCAAGTTGGTGATATAGGAGGACTGTTACTGCTTTAGGCAATGGAAAGAAATGCATGATCTATTGAAGTGTGTTTCTAATAAGAAGAAAAGTATTAGTGTTTGATTGATGCATGCATGATCAGATGGAGGGTTGGAGATCAGGTATTAGTTCATAACAGGGGGACTTGTTGTAGCTTAGTTTTCAAAGCTGCTACTAGGGAGCTCCAGTGGGATTTTGAGCTGGGGTTTGACGGGGTATTTGAAGACGGGGATCTTTTCTAGCTGTTTTAGGTCAGTACAGTAGATTGGTGAATGTTTCTTAGACCGAGGTTGGTCGAAGGGTGTGTCAATAGGTGCAAGGGAGGATGGAGCTGGCTCTTGGAAAAGCACTAGTAGTGATTGGAAAGTCTCTCATCTGAGGTAGGTGATGGGTGAAGGAACTTGTTGCGACAAGTTTATGATGTGGTGAAGAAGAAAAGGGAACTGATATTTAGTTATATTGAGGGCGGAGGGAGGATGACATCATGGGATTTGACATTCAAAGGGTTTCAAATAATTGTTGAACGAAATAGACTGAAATCTAATGAAGCTAATGGATTTCTTTCAGCCAATATGAAGTGTGTTGATAATGGGTATTGAAAAGTTCCAGGTGGATATCGGCGCATCCAAGACCCAACCATTTCTCACTTCTGCATGTTTAAGGATGCTGAAAACAATGGCCATTAGACCTCATTTCTCTTTCCATCTTCCCATTTTCTTAGTTTTTCTCTTATTGTAATCGGTGTTGAATGAAGTTTTCTAAAAACTTGGTTTCCTTCTTGTTTCCATTAACCAATTTCCACCTGATCTGGCTTAAGCAGTTGTTTCTAATGAGTTCTCAATGTTTAGCAGAAATTATGCTTGCTTGTTGGATATTATACATAAAAACTCAAACTTTGTCCCGCCATCATTATTTGCAAGCTTATAAACAATTTCATATAATTTGAAGCAGCCTCCTTCCCCTTAGCTACTGAATCGTAATGTAATTTCAATTGAAAGCAAATTCCATGTTCTCACAATATGGCTCATACCTGCATTTCTCAGGAGAGAGTATTTCAGCTGACACATTTTTCAGTCTGGGGACTCTATTTCTGAATACTTGCTATCCCATCGCTGACTGCTATGTATTGTTTGCATATTTGTTTATTGATTGCAGCCACCAGATTCATCCCGGAGAAGCCACCATTTCCAACCAGTGCTTTCGTGATGGAATCGGATATGGTAATGCATTACGGAGGATGTCATTGCAGGAGAGTAAGGTGGCGAGTCCAAGCACCAAGTAGTGTTGTAGCTTTGAACTGCAACTGTTCTATTTGTTCCATGAGGAGCAGCATTCAGTTCGTTGTCCCTTCTGAAAAGTTTGAGCTTCTAGGAGATTCCAAAGAATTTCTTACAACCTACACTTTTGGCACGCATACAGCAAAGCACACATTCTGTAAGTTCTGTGGCATAACTTCGTTTTACGTTCCACGAGCAAATCCAGAAGGGTTTTCAATTACTGTCAGTTGTGTTGACCCTGGGACTCTCACTCATGTTGAGATTAAGCACTTTGATGGGCAGAATTGGGAAAGGTCATACAATCAGACATTTGCTTCATGCTCCCAAGGTGCTGGCTGCTGAACTGTCGTTCTTTCTACCACCACTCTCCTCGCCTTCCCTCCCTAAAGTAGTACAATATTATGGAAAAACCTTTGTGATATCGCTCTTTGGAACATTCTCAAAGTTGGAAAATAAAATTAGCTATGTTAGCTAATTGATTGGTCACATGTGTAGCTAATTGATTGGTCACTTGTGCTATTGACTGTTCATGTTTTAATAAAGACTTTGTTCATCCTTAATGAGGTACAAGCCTGAGCACTTACAAATTTCAGATTTGAAGGAAGTTCCCCGAGTGATTGAAGCCTCTTGCAATCATCCAAATATAGATATTCAAGATTGGAAAGTTCATGGATACTTGCAGGCAGGCTAGTAAAGTTGTTGCCACTCACGTTTAATACACTTAATGAAGTTAAGCAGCTGAAATCACCGGGAATTGATTCTTCCTGTAGATTGCAGTTACTTAAATCCAACGCTATAAAAGAGCATAATCCTGAGAATGAATTCAATGACAAACTCAAGGAATTCGTCGTTTTTTCCCGAAACGAGGATAAAAACATCATCCGAGTCTTAAGCAGCTGTCCCTACATCCACGAAGAGATAGCTTTTTAGGCTTTCTGACGAGAGAGAAGGAAGATGGTGGCTGTCTTCTAATAGCATTTCCACTTATATCAAGCTCCTCCAAACTTTCTGCATGACCCAATTCCTCCAGCCTATGAAGTTTTCAGCATCCAGATAAGTCGAAAGTTTCAAGGGCTTTTAAACCATATGCTCTCTTAGGAAGACTTGCAAGCTTTTTGCAGTCATTCAGGTTTAATAAAACGAGGCTTTCGATAACTCCAACTGATTGGTCAATCTCATGCAATTTTGTGAGACCTTAAAGAATCAGCTTCTCAAGATTTCGGACCTCTCTAAAATCCTGTGTCTTACAAGATCGAGGGAGTAACTGAGATTGATGAGTTTCATCTTGTTAAAATTCTGTTAAGAAGCAGAAGGAAACACTGAAAACCAGTTTACATGAACTTTTCCCCTTTTTTTTGGTTTAACAAATGAAACAGAAGTGGTAATCATTCCTGCTCTCCCTTCCATAGTTGTTCAACTTGGCAATAACTCAAATCAAGATCGACAAGTTCCCCTGGATGAAAACTCAATGGCAACGTTTTGAAAGGATATTCATCCCATTTGAGAATCCGTAACTCATTAGAAAGATATTGGAGGCTATGGAAGAAGCGCGCATTACGAAATATGAGCAACAATCGTAGTTTTGTCATTCCCCGAATGATTGAAGCCTCTTGCAATCATCCAAATATAGATATTCAAGATTGGAAGGTTCATGGATACTTGCAGGTAGGCTAGTAAAGTTGTTGCCACTCACGTTTTTTTATTAATTTAGTCAAAGCAATCTTCTAGTTTTGAAAGTGTAATAATTTTTGTTTTTAAATATTTTTTAAAATATATTTAATGTAAAAAAAAATCAATTAATATTTTTTTTAGTTTCTTATCATATTTTTAATTTTTTTGATATTAAAAATAATTTTTTAAATAAATTTTCAATAAAATATATTTTTTAAAAATAAAATAAGAGACAAAAATATCCATCCATCATAATTAAAGATGATTTGACATCCTCCAAACATTACCTATTATATTATATTATATTACATCATATCATATCATACAAACAGGCATGATATTTATCCTGTAATTTAAAATAATGCAAGAGTTGATGTAAAGTTAGCATGCCATCTTTTGACGAAACTTCCCTAACATTAGCTAGAAAGGTGCTAAAAATATTATAAGTTGTTTAAATACTAAAAAAAACACATACCTACATCAAATATATTCTCACTAATATTATTTGTACATATACATATTTTTTAAGCGCTTCATATTAGAAAATCAAACTTAAATTAAAGTATATAGATTTGTGTGAGGTCTTTCACATACGCTAGCATTGGTATGCTAATTTGTTTAACTTAAAAATTCATATCAGATTTATATGTTAAAATCACTCAAAAATTCATATCAGATTTATATTTTAAAATCATATAATGACAAATCAAATATATAGACAAATCATATTTATTTCAGATACAATATTATTCTTCTAATAATTCAAAATACTTTTAAATAATATTTATAATAATTACTTACTCCATATCACACAACATATCCACATACATATATTTCATAAAGTATAATACTTACAAAATATATTTCATGCTCATTTACATATATTATACAAATACTTCCAAAACTTTACTTATACGAAATACTAATGCTTAAGTATTTCCAATAAATATTAATACTCAAATACATGTATTATACAAATACTTTCAAAGATATACTTATATCAAATATCCACACACACAAGTATTTCCTCACATGTATACAAAACACGTATACCACATATATTATATCCAAGAATATTCTTATATCAAATATTATCACACATGTATGAAAAACACATATATTATATATAGTATATCCAATGATATATTTATATCAAATATTCACATACATATATATTTCCTCACATGTATATCAACATAACAATAGAAAGAGTTCAAGAAGACAAAGAGGAATCACAACAACACAAGAAGGATCCTAAGCTCCGCATCTTATGAGGATTAAAAAAAAAAAAGATTATAGGGTTTTAACAAAACCAGGTTACAGGGTTTTAACAAAAACAAATTACGAGATTTTAACAAACTAGGCAACAAGGTTTTAACAAAACCAAGCTTTAGGGTTTGAATAAAAAAACAAATTATGAGGTTTAAACAAAATCGGGCTCTGATACCACCATTGTCACGACCCGAATCCCGGGTCCATGACCGGCAACGTAGGAGCGGTGTCGAAAGGACACCTCACCTACGCTAAGCCTCAGAACGGACATACCAAAAGAATAGTTTATTCAAAAATACACAACATTTTATAATTTTCAGAAATATTATATTATTCAAAACTGATAAAACCAAAAGATAGTTTAAAACTCCTCATTAGTAATTAAAACAAAAACAATAATCCATAATACCCATTACATTGTCAAAATTCAAACTTAATTAAAACAAGGTAATAGTGGAGCGTTTAAGACATCGAATCAAAACTAAAAGGAAAGCCTCGCAAAACAAGCAAGGCATATCGACCAAAATTGAAGAAGCGGAAACATTCAACAAAGTCCAATTGCTATAAAAAACTAAGAACTTGAAATAATATTAAGAATGAGGGGTGAGTTCAACCAACTCAGTGAGGGAATAATATTTAATATACATTTTAGATATTAATAGTTTGCAAGATGATTTATCTTGATATACATATACATATACATACTAAACATATTATCATAACATAGTGGAATACATGTCAGAGATCAGATGACACCTGAAGGTGACTAGATGACACTTAAAAGTGACCAGATGACACCCGAAGGTGACCACTGTAGGATGATCAGTTGCCACAGGCTGGTGCCTCTCTCACCAACTAGGTATACAAAATACTATGTGCACATAGGCTAACTACTCTTCGTTAGCATGGAGTTACTAACAAGTCCTATATCAAGGCATAATAGATATTTACATAATCATCAAAGAAACGTATATCATATCAAATAGAATTTAGTTCGATAGATTGTGAGTGCAAATTCAAGAATAAATGAGTACTTGGAAAATAAAGCAGCATATATAGATATTCAAGAAATTAACTAGTTGTACTCATTGTATAATCAACATACATATTTATTTATAATATATGCATATTAAATATTATCCCACTCACCCGAAAAATATAGAACTAAAAGGAATATCAGATGAAAGACCCGAAAAACCTATTGAGGATTGTTAGAAGAACCTACAATAAATATATGAAATATACTCAAAAACAACTCAAAGCAGCACAATTAAAAGATTTCAATGCATAAAAGAAAACCAGGTTTAGTCTCCTAGGTTTAGGGACTAAAACAACAATTATCCAAAACAGGGACCAAAATGTAATTTTACCATAACTGGACCAAACTATAAATACATAACCATACTGAAATTTCACCCATAAACCATCCTCAATTCTGTCTAGAATGAATCAGGGACCGAACTGTAATTTTATAAAGTTTAGGGACTAAAATGTAAATTCCCAAAATTGAGGGACCAAACTAAAATATTCCGGATCAATTATCAAACTGAGATTTATCATCATTAACCTCATAATAACACTGTCCAGAATCTCAAAATACATTTAGGGGTCAAATTGTAATTTTTCCAAAGTTTAGGGACTAAACTGAATTTTTCATAAATCAAGGACCAAAATAAAATTTGGTCATCTTCAACCTCAAGACCATTCTGTCCAGATTTTCCAGCAAGGTAAAAATAAATTTCTTAACCCCATAAGAATTAATTTAAATAAATCAACTCGCAAATTCTTATTTCTAACAACATACTAATTAATCACCTAATATTAAATTAACCCTTAATAATCATAAATCAATCTTAACAACATAAACTTCTAAGCCTTATAAACCCTAATATCTTCTTTAATTATTCCATAAACAAAATATAATTAAAAGTAATATGAAAGAGAACCACTTACTTGCTACTTCACCTTTCTTGAACTGAAAACTCAAGATCAAAAACTAAAATCTTAGATTTGAGGAGGGGAGAGTCACGGCGGCTACAAGAATTAGAAAAGAGAATAGTAATTCTCTTGCAACTCTTCCTTAAATACCTAGGTTAACTTAGATTGGGTTTGGGCTGACTTGGGCTTAGATTTGGGCTCAAAGTTTGGGACTTATAGCCATAGCCTTGGAAATCTCTTATGATTTCCCTGGTTCCCTGAAAATTCTTGTCGAGCAAGTTCTTAAAACAAATCATGCATCGGTAATCAGCTGTTTTCCTTAAAGTTGGTCGAGACATTTACCAATGAGAACTTGTCCCAATAACTGGCAAGAAACCTCAGGTGACGCATTGCTGTTGTATTCAACTTTGTGCTTTCCCTTAAAAAACATGCAATATTTGTGAAAATTTTCTTTCCATATCCTCTAATCCATTAAAACTTGTTGACTTTTATCCAAGAGTTCTTTTCCTGGATTTTCTTTCATTCTTGCTAGAGAGGGACTTAAACATCCATGAGTTAATAATATAAGGATTGATTTGCAAGGAATTTTAATATAGAGGTTAAAATGATTAACATTTAGAACTTAGAGGATCATATAAGTAATTTGCTTGAAAAAAGGTTGACTGCATGGAGCCGTCTTTTTTTTTCATTGCATTCTATTGTAAATTCTGTTTTGTTTCATCCAGAATGACCGGAATATCTCATTCCAATTCAAAATAAATAACAAAATGAAATAGATTTTATTTCATTTAAAATTTTGCCTTGTTGTAGAAATACCATCTAAATTCCAGCTAGAATGTTTTAGTTTCATTTTACATGTTATGTTCATGTGAAATAATATTTTTTTTGGTTTTTTATTAAAAAAATATGTTGCAGTTTTATGATGTCAATCATATTTACAACCCGGTAATCATCAATTGATGAATGGAGTGAACTTTGCATCTGCAGGAACTGTTGCCCTCGTGGAAACTCATCAAGGAAAAGAACATGATCTTATTGATTAAGCCCTTCTTTTTGTGTGTTTTAGCCTAGGCTTCTTGTTCATCAAAGCTAAATAGTCCGTAGAATTTGCTTATTGGTGCAAATCCAGCATTATTAACTTGGTCTGCATCTTAATATTGTTCTCATTTGTTCCCATTCATTGAAAAGGTGGTAGACCTTAAAACACAATTACGTTATTTTAAGGAAGTGCAGAAGCTACCAAGGCAGAAATTAAGCGATGAAGCAGCCAAGACATTGTTGTCCTCTGCTCTTTACTTGTTCATCGTTGGAAGCAATGACTACTTTGTACCTTCCACTACAAACCCCACTGTGCTTCAATCCTACAGCAGAAAGTAGTCCAGGAGGTTTGATCGCATTTGCCAGTGTCGTTTGTGACAGCAGCCATGGCTAGGGAAACCAATACAGCATATACTAAACTGGGCACAACAACAAATCATGTGCTGACATAAAAGTTCTAGGTTTTAAGTCCTAGACTCCATACAATGGCTCCATACAAAAGCTATCTTCACACATTTTCTTTACATATATTTTACTCTTCTCATATTTACTAATTTAAGCATCAAATAATCTTCTATTTTGATAAATAACTGGGTTTTTAAGTAAACACATGTTGAACCAAGGTCAAAACCAGTCAATAATCCAGAGAAACAGTTTTGGAAAGCCTAATTCCCGTTCAATGATTTCACGATTCCATCAATCACTTATCAACAATTTTTAATTAAATTTAACAAAATTAATTAAGGGGATTTTTGAGAAAATCTTTGTCCATATACAATCATCGATCTTTTGATCAAATTTTGAAGTCTACCTATGATCATCAGCAGCTACGACAAAGTAGAAGATTCAACTTCACCATTGACATACATAAAGATTTTTTATTACTAGAAACCTGGGTTTCTGTAGATATATTAAATGAAGTTATATTTACCACTATATATATATATATATATATATATATATATATATATATATATATATATGGTGGACAGATATGTTTGGTGTTCGAGATATAGCAAGACCGCATAAAAAAACAAAGCATGAAAAACAAAGGCATCGATTGACCCCAAGTACATCTATATTAAACTCTCGTCTAGTGCCATGTATCAAGCAGCATACTGTCTTGTTGGTTCTTCATTATGAAAAATAATAAAACAATCAAATATTATAGATTAAGCCATAGATATCATATGCAAACATGCATAAATTATTTGCCCATGTATATAGGTTAGACAGAACACAAAACATTAATTCTAAACTCATGAGTGAGCATGTCTTGTCATCACTAGGCTATGATAATATAAAATTTAAGGTTTCATCTGTCCATAGTAAATGACTAATGAAGTGCTTAGTACTGACACCTCCTATCTGGGAATGTCATTGGTCGAGCCAATTTTCTGTACCAGAGAAGCTCAAGGCAATAAATCTCTCAATTTTGTTGCCATAAATATTAAGGGAATCATCTCATGAGTTAATGCTTCAGCCCATATTTGTTAAACTTAATTGACGGGTTAATTTAGAAAGTTTATAATTCAAAACTTGACATAGATTATGTTTTAATCAATAAAAAAAGACGATAACTTGTGAAACTCAGTTCACATATCGAGTATTGGATCAACTTGACAATTACCTTTTATGGAAGAGCCTAGGCATATATGGCCATGGGTTGCAAGACTCTCCACCACATTTTTACATGTGTTTTAGGCCCATTATTTGTCATTCGGCTAAGAAACACGCATGAAATCCCATAGAATGCACCCAAAAAAGAGCCTCCAATACACACACACACACATTCTCAGACAGCTGAAAGCAGCATTTGTTGCCAGCACGAGGCTTGAGCAACAGTCCTACAGCCAGCAAAATTGACTTTTTTCTTTCTTCAGGTAAATCCCTTTGCTTCTCTTCTTATCGATGTTAATGATAATCTTGTGTTATATCATCTGTTGTTTCTCTGTCTGCTAAATTCAGTTACATCTATTGTGGTTTGGAATTTATAGATACTAAAGATGTTAGTTTATCCTGGCAACTATGTATGTTGGAGTTTAGATCAACAAAGTACTGAGAAAGTGTTTGTGGGTTCGATTCAATAAAGAAGATTTAGAAGCACCAAGTTAGTGATATAGGAGGACTGTTATTGCTTTAGGCAATGGAAAGAAATGCATGATCTATTGAAGTGTGTTTCTAATAAGAAGAAAAGTATTAGTGTTTGATTGATGCATGCATGATCAGATGGAGGGTTGGAGATCAGGTATTAGTTCATAACAGGGGGACATGTTGTAGCTTAGTTTTCGAAGCTGCTACTAGGGAGCTCCAGTGGGATTTTGAGCTGGGGTTTGATGGGGTATTTGAAGACGGAGATCTTTTTCTAGCTGTTTTAGGTCAGTACAGTAGATTGGTGAATGTTTCTTAGACCGAGGTTGGTCGAAGGGTGTGTCAATAGGTGCAAGGGAGGATGGAGCTGGCTCTTGGAAAAGCACTAGTAGTGATCGGAAAGTCTCTCATCTGAGGTAGGTGATGGGTGAAGGAACTTGTTGCGACAATTGTATGATGTGGTGAAGAAGAAAAGGGAGCTGATATTTAGTTATATTGAGGACGGAGGGAGGATGACATCATGGGATCTGACATTCGAAGGGTTTCAAATAATTGTTGAACGAAATAGACTGAAATCTAATGAAGCTAATGGATTTCTTTCAGCCAATATGAAGTGTGTTGATAATGGGTATTGAAAAGTTCTAGGTGGATATCGGCGCATCCAAGACCCAACCATTTCTCACTTCTGCATGTTTAAGGATGCTGAAAACAATGGCCATTAGACCTCATTTCTCTTTCCATCTTCCCATTTTCTTAGTTTTTCTCTTATTGTAATCGGTGTTGAAAGAGGTTTTCTAAAAACTTGGTTTCCTTCTTGTTTCCATTAACCAATTTCCACCTGATCTGGCTTAAGCAGTTGTTTCTAATGAGTTCTCAATGTTTAGCAGAAATTATGCTTGCTTGTTGGATATTATACATAAAAACTCAAACTTTGTCCCGCCATCATTATTTGCAAGCTTATAAACAATTTCATATAATTTGAAGCAGCCTCCTTCCCCTTAGCTACTGAATCCGTAATGTAACTTCAATTGAAAGCAAATTCCATGTTCTCACAATATGGCTCATACCTGCATCTCTCAGGAGAGAGTATTTCAGCTGACACATTTTCAGTCTGGGGATTCTATTTCTGAAAACTTGCTATCCCATCGCTGAGTGCTATGTAATGTTTGCAGATTTGTAAATTGATTGCAGCCACCATTTCCTGTTACACTGAAAAACTAGAGCTTTCGTGAATGGAATCAGATATGGTTATCCATAATGGAGGATGTCATTGCAGGAGAGTAAGGTGGCGAGTCCAAGCACCAAGTAGTGTTGTAGCCTGGAACTGCAACTGTTCTGATTGTTCCATGAGGGGCAACACTCAATTCATTGTCCCTTCTGAAAAGTTTGAGCTTTTAGGAGATTCCAAAGAATTTCTTACAACCTACACTTTTGGCACGCATACAGCAAAGCACACATTCTGTAAGTTCTGTGGCATAACTTCGTTTTACGTTCCACGATCACATCCAGATGGGGTTTCAATTACTTTCAGATGTGTTGACCCTGGGACTCTCACTCATGTTGAGATTAAGCACTTTGATGGGCAGAATTGGGAAAGGTCATACAATCAGACATTTGCTTCATGCTCTCAAGGTGCTGGCTGCTGAAGTGTCGTTCTTTCTACCACCACTCTCCTCGCCTTCCCTCCCTAAAGTAGTACAATATTATGGAAAAACCTTTGTGATATCGCTCTTTGGAACATTCTCAAAGTTGGAAAATAAAATTAGCTATGTTAGCTAATTGATTGGTTATACGTGTAGCTAATTGATTGGTTACTTGTGCTATTGACTGTTCATGTTTTAATAAAGACTTTGTTCATCCTTAATGAGGTACAAGCCTGAGCACTTACAAATTTCAGATTTGAAGAAATTCCCCGAGTGATTGAAGCCTCTTGCAATCATCCAAATATAGATATTCAAGATTGGAAAGTTCATGGATACTTGCAGGCAGGCTAGTAAAGTTGTTGCCACTCACGTTTAATACACTTAATGAAGTCAAGCAGCTGGAATCACCGGGAATTGATTCTTCCTGTAGATTGCAGTTACTTAAATCCAACGCTATAAAAGAGCATAATCCTGAGAATGAATTCAATGACAAACTCAAGGAATTCGTCGTTTTTTCCCGAAACGAGGATAAAAACATCATCCGAGTCTTAAGCAGCTGTCCTTTACATCCACGAAGAGATGGCTTTTTAAGCTTTCTGACGAGAGAGAAGGAAGATGGTGGCTGTCTTCTAATAGCAGTTCCACTTGTATCAAGCTCCTCCAAAATTTCTGCATGACCCAATTCCTCCAGCCTATGAAGTTTTCAACATCCAGATAAGTCGAAAGTTTCAAGGGCTTTTAAACCATATGCACTCTTAGGAAGACTTGCAAGCTTTTTGCAGTCATTCAGGTTTAATAAAACGAGGCTTTCGATAACTCCAACTGATTGGTCAATCTCATGCAATTTTGTGTAACCTTCAAGAATCAGCTTCTCAAGATTTCGGACCTCTCTAAAATCCGGTGTCTTACAAGATCGAGGGAGTAACTGAGATTGATGAGTTTCATCTTGTTAAAATTCTGTTAAGAAGCAGAAGGAAACACTGAAAACCAGTTTCCATGAACTTTTCCCCTTTTTTTTGGTTTGACAAATGAAACATAAGTAAGTGGTAATCATTCCTGCTCTCCCTTCCATAGTTGTTCAACTTGGCTATAACTCAAATCAAGATCGACAAGTTCCTCTGGATGAAAACTCAATGGCAACGTTTTGAAAGGATATTCATCCCATTTGAGAATCCGTAACTCATTAGAAAGATATTGGAGGCTATGGAAGAAGCGCGCATTACGAAATATGAGCAACAATCTTAGTTTTGTCATCTTCGAGAATGCACTTAATTGTGCCCCTGCTGGTCTTGCTAAGTATAGGGATATGCCTTCAACATCCTCTGTTCCCTGACAAAGAGGCAAATTAGCACAATGAAAATAGAAGAATCTAAAGAAAACCAAACACAGCTATACAGTTTCAAGAAAGAGTTTTTTCACAGGGTGTCATACTGTATTTTTTGTCAAGACATGATCAATATCCTTATAAAGCCATAGCCTAGTGCGTTTTCCTGGTTCCTCTGGAGATTCTTGCCGAACAAGCTTCCAACCAATTTGTTGAAGCAAATCGTGCATCCATAGAGTGTTGTTATTTGAAACAGTTATGAGAGATTTATCGATGAGAACTCTTAATCCAATATCCGGGTAGAAACCACAGCTGTCCCACATTTTTGCTATGTGATCTCTGTCGTTTCCCTTAAAAAAACATGCTATATCCAGGAATATTTTCTTTTCTGTGTCCTCGAGTCCATCAAAACTTATTTGAAGTTTATACAGAATTTCTTTGTCAGGATTTTCTTTCATTCTGTCTAATGCACTTTTCCATTCTTTTAAAGTCTTGTCAAACAAAAAGGAGCCCAATATTTCAAGAGCTAATGGATGGCCATTCGCATGATCTATAACCTAAGTTGACGGTGTCATATACTCTTCTGGAGGATGGTTAGTTTTGAAGGCTTTCAAACTAAAAGGCTGGAGTTTTTCATCGTCATTTAATCCCCCAGACAAGCACATTTATCATTTTTTTTCTTTCTTTGTGCCCATGCTTATTTCATTTTGAGTGATTTTTAGAATGTTGTTTTGATAGAAAAACATCTCAAAATAAAATTTAATTGATATCTTTTCAACTCAAACATGTATTTGTTATCAGTGAAAATGGTGACAAATTCAAGGAAAGTGTAATGCTTCTTTACCATCAAAACTCGAAGCCATGCTTTGAGTTCAGAACTTCATCAGATGCCCTGATTTAAAATATTGGCTTTCAATGTTACATGACTGAAGATGAAAGTCTTTAGAAGTTTACATTACTTGCAAGTCTAACTAGGTTGGTGCCTTTCAGACCTTTTAAATAAAAAAATAAATAAAAAGAGGATAAAAAAATGTTACGACCTGACTCCCGGATTCATGACTAGCAACACAGGAGCGATGTCGAAAAAACATCATATTTACGGTAAGCCTTAGAATAAACATATCAAAAAAACAAATTATTTGAAAATACACAACATTTCATAAACCTCAAAAAATATTATATTATATTACTTGCAGGTCTAAGTAGGTGCCTCTCAGACCTTTTAAATAGAGAACAAATAAAGAGGGTATAAAAAAAAAGGACGATCATATATACCTTTATCCCCTCCAAAGTCGTTCAACCTTGCTACAGCACATATCAAGTTTAATAAGTTCCTCTGAATGGACAATGGCAAGTTCTTGAAAGGATATTCATGCCATTTAAGAATCCGTGACTCATTACAAAGCTATGAAAGTCTACACACATTAGGGAATACTGATGATCTTAATGTGCATGTCCTGTTGCTGGTAATTCTGGGTTTATCTCTTCAGTATCTTCTGTTCCCTAACCATTAAACATACAATTCCAACAAGCTAAGAATGCAAGGAATGGTTTTATGTGATGTCTCAGTGTTTTTCATGTCTAGGCAAGGCAGATATCCTTACAGAGCCATAGCCTCGGAAATCTCTTACGATTTTCCTGGCTCCCTGGAAATTCTTGTCGAGCAAGTTCTTAAAACAAATCATGCATCGATAATCAGCTGTTTTCCTTAAAGTTGGTCGAGACATTTACCAATGAGAACTTGTCCCAATAACTGGCAAGAAACCTCAGGTGTCACACATTTCTGTTATACAGTTTTGTCCTTTCCCTTAAAAAACATGCAATATCTGTGAAAATTTTCTTTCCATACCCTCTAATCCATTAAAACTTGTTGACTTTTATCCAAGAGTTCTTTTCCTGGATTTTCTTTCATTCTTGCTAGAGAGGGATTTAAACATCCATGATTTAATGATATAAGGATTGATTTGCAAGGAATTTTAATATAAAGGTTAAAATGATTAACATTTAGAACTTAGAGGATCATATAAGTAATTTGCTTGAAAAAAGGTTGACTGCATGGAGCCGTCTTTTCTTTTCATTATATCATATTGTAAATTCTGTTTCGTTTCATCCAGAATAATCAAAATATCTCATTCAAATTTAAAATACAGAACAAACTGGAACAGATTTTATTTTGTTCAAAATCTTGCTCTATTCCAGAAATATTGTCTAAATTCCGGTTAGAATATTCTGGTTCGATTCCGCACATTATGTTCATGTCGAATAATATTTTTTTGGTTTTTTTTTTTAAAAAAAATGTTGCAGTTTTATGATGTCCATAATATTTACAACCCGGTAATCATCAATTGATGAATGGAGTGAACTTTGCATCTGCAGGAACTGGTGCCCTTGTGGAAACTCATCAAGGAAAAGTACATGATCTTATTGTTCAAGGAAAAGTAATCATCAATTGATAAATAGTCTTCTTTTTGTGTGTGTTTTAGCTTAGGCTTCTTGTTCATCAAAACTAAATAGTCCGTAGAATTTGCTTATTGGTGCAAATCCAGCATTATTAACTTGGTCTGCATCTTAATATTGTTCCCATTCATTGAAAAGGTGATAGACCTTAAAACACAATTACGTTATTTTAAGGAAGTGCAGAAGCTACCAAGGCAGAAATTAAGCGATGAAGCAGCCAAGACATTGTTGTCCTCTGCTCTTTACTTGTTCATCGTTGGAAGCAATGACTACTTTGTACCTTCCACTACAAACCCCACTGTGCTTCAATCCTACAACAGAAACGAGTACATCAGGATGGTTATCGGCAACCTGACATCTGGTATCCAAGTGATGTGTTAATAACCTAAACATTCTTTCTGTTTTTCAAATCGATCATAGTCTATATATGGTTTCGCTTTACTGTTCCAGGAAATATATAAGGAGGGATGAAGTTTGGAATTTCAAACTTGGCTGCATTGGGCTGTTTTCCTTTCCTGAGAGCACTTAAACGAACTAGAACAAGAAGTTCAGGCTGCATGGATGAAGTTACGGTTCTGACAAAGCTACACAATAGAGAACTCTCTAAGGTCCTTAAAAAGCTTGAGAGACAGCTTAATGGATTTTAGTATTCAAATTTTGATTTCCACACTTTACATAGTGACAGAATAAACCATCCCTCCGAATATGGTATGTTTATATCTACATGTCTATTCAAAATTTCCTGCTTGTGTTTCTCAAATAACAAGTCTATCCTAACTGTCAGGTTCAGGGTATGACTTGTTACTAATTCTTCTATACCTATTTTAATTTTGATGTTGCAACTTGAATGTGAAGATTTTGAGGAGATAAAGTGGCATGTTGTGGCACTGGTCCGTATGGAGGTTCCAAGTGTGGTCTGAACAAGTTCGAATTATGTGATAATGCGAGTGAATATCTCTTCTTTGATGGAATTCATCCAGCAGATGAGGTTCATAATCAATTTGCAAAGTTGTTCTGGAGTGGAAATCCTGATGTTGGAGGGCCTTACAATCTCAAAACACTGTTTGAGGAATAGCATAAATGATAAAACAAGGTGTACTTTTTTCCAGATGCTGTATTAGATAACCCAGAAGCCAAAGAATACTTGCTTCTCTTTATTCTATTTTGACTTGGAAGAAATGACATTAGAGGTGAGAGCAGAGTTCTGTTCTTGAGTACAACACTCACAGGAATCAGAAAGATCATATCTTGGTTTAGTAATGCACTAGTTTACGATGTATCTGATCAGCTCCTCAAAATTCAAGAACCCTCTAAAATCTGGTCTTTTTGAAGAGATTCTGGGAGTGGCCCAGACTTGACAATTTTCAACTTTAAATTCCTGCTCCGAATGATAAGGAAATACTTGACATCTTAAAGCTTTCTGAAAGAATAGATGCTTAAAATTCTGTTGGATGTGTGGAAACAATTGCTGTACCATAGTGCAATCTACACACGTATTTCTTCACGTACAAAATTGCACTTATCGATTATGACCTCTTTGAGAGATCACAAGACCAACACCCTACCGCCAAGAAACTAAACAACTGGAGTCCTTTAAGGTTTGGTTCAACTTCACAAGGTAGAAATTAATGAATAAGTTCTTTACAACCTAACGCAGAGAAGCCATCGGCACTAGACTCTCTACGACCACATTATAGTAACAAAGGACCAAAGCCTACGACACCTAGATTTATCAGCAAATATGAGCAATAAAGTATGATCTACCTGTGTGTCTCATTCCACTGCAGAAAGTACTGCAGTCAGCTACAGACTGATTAAAGACATCAAAGGTAGCTGTAGAAGCTCTCTTGTAATGAAGCAGCAAATTGTTAAGCCTTAATTCTGAAGCAGCATTACAAAAGTTGAATCAAACAATATGTTCAAGAACTAGTGATATAGAAGTTTTAGTTCAAGGACTACTAGCATTTTGACCCATAGTTCAATAGGGTTATGTACCTTTTAGCCTTTAATTAATCAGCCTCGTTACATTGTTGGTGTGGCATTTCGTTTGTATTTTTCTCATGTTCTGTTGGTATGCTCGACTGGAAATGAAGCTGAACTTCTTCCTATTCTTAGGCTTTGGAAATCAGCCTCAACCTGTCCTCTTTTGAGTTTTGTTTTGGCTTTAGCTTTTGTCAGGCATTGGTCAACTAAGCAATGTTGTTGTCATAAAATGGTGATTTGAAGTATTTTGTAGGCTAGTCTTGATATGGCTACCTCTTGTAGTCTCAGGCCACTTAGAAGATCTATTGTAATTTTCTCTTTAGTGTCAATATTATCAATGATTCAAAAAAAAAAAAGGGACATGTCAATTTATCTTAGATACGAGGCAGCTGTTAAATTCCAATTCTATTGCTTTTCAATCAATCATATACAAACTGATGCTTTAAGTCAATGATTTCATAGACAGTAGCAGATTAAAAACACACTGTATTTTCATGTCCATCTTCAAAATTCTACTAGGAATAAGTTACCGAGCCTCGACAAATTTTGGGTGCTTCAGAACATCAAAGCATCACAGTTGTCGCACCCAAAAAAAAATAAATAAATAACAAAAAAAAAAAATTTAAATTTTGTTTTGCGACATTCGACTGGCGACTTTTGTTTTATTCTATTTTGCTGATTTTGTTTTTTGGAGTCGCCACCTAGTATTTTGGTCACTAGGAACCCTAACTAGTCTTTCAAAGATTCTAAGGCAAGGGACTGGTTGCGTAAAGGAAAGGTATTAGCACCCCTAGTACGCCCTACCTAAGGTAAGCTGCTTGGTGCTTGGTTTGCTCTATAATTGCTATGGTGTTGGTATTTTCTAGGCTCGTCAATTGATTTTAGATAGAAATCTAAGGAAATTCCATGTGCTTTGAAAACTCATTTTTCCCTTAGTATTTCGAGAGTTTGTGACTCATAAATCGTGAAATAAAAAAAAAATTAAAATTTTGAAATGTCCTCGATTGTAATCAAGGCTTCTTTCAAGAATGTGTGCAGATTTATTACTCCCAATAATATTTTGGATATTCATCCTTTTAAGGATTTCTTTACCAAAACATTAGCGGTGAATAATAAATAAATTTTCTCCCCAAAAATAAGATTTTTATAGTTTTTGGAATATTGGCCAATACCCTTTGGAGTTTTACAAACATGTTGTAAAATCCAGAAATGCAAGAAAATAATTTGTGTTTAAGAAAACTATGCGAAAACACACTTTCGAAGCTTCCAATATATATTTTTTTTATAAAAAAGAACATTCAAAACATGTTAGAGTATTGGCCGTATGCAACACGCAAGAAAATATTTTTTTTTAAAACAATATATTTTTTTTTGACGAAATCGGGTATTTTAATACTGAATTTGTATCTCCACAGCATAAAAATACAAACTAATATTAAGTCATTTTAAAAAGATGTACGGAAAAAAAATCAACAATATTTTTAAGGAATTTTAGAAATTTTTTTGAAAGCAAAAAAAAAAAAATTTATCTTTGAAAATTTCGGGTGTCTCGACGAAAATCGGATATTTTAAATACTGAATTTATACCTCTACAGTATATAAAAAAATTATACAAACCCCCTTAAAAAAATATATATATGAAAAGAAAACAACAACATTTTTTTTTTTAAAATTTTTCAGATTTTTTTTTAAAATAATATATATACACACACATAATATAATATAATAATATAATATAATTATAATATATTAATATATTAAGGGGCTGGGCCGGGCTCAGCCCCACAAGTCATTGGGCCGGGATCGGCCCAAAAGTGACTGGGCCGATCTCGGCCCAAGAAAAGTAACTTGATCTGGGCCGGACCCGGCCCATACCGCCGGGTTGGGCCAGAATCCTTCTGGCCCATATACATGTTTCTGGGCCAGAATCCGTCTGGCCCATAAGAGAAAACAGAACGGGGGGAATTAATTTCCCCCCCGTCCCCTACATGCAGAACAATTCTGCATGCAGGAGACGAAACCTACGAAAGAAGAAAAAGAAAAAAAATGCAGGGGAGAGAGCGTACCTGGCGCGGCGGAGACGGTGGTTTGCTGGCGGGGCTGCGGTGGCGTGGCTCGTGGACGGAGGCTCCGGGCGGCGTTGCTGCTGTTTCTAACAGTGGCGAAAACTTTCTTCCTCCTCCCCTTTCCCCTTTTTTTTCGTTCTCAGTGGCTTTCTCTGTCTCGATTTGCTTTCTGTTTTTGGTTTCGGTTTCCTTCTTTTCGGTTTGTTTCTTTTCTCCTCTCTCTTTCGTGCGTTATTTCTCTTCTCCCTCTCTTTTCGGGTCTCTCTCTCTCTCCTTCGGTCTCTCTCTATTTATAAGGAAAAAAAGAAACCGGTGTGCCTTTTGCTAGTGCGCCTTCAATCACGCAACGGCCGGTCGGCCATTGACGCGTTCGGTGGTGGTGGTGGGGGCGAGGAGAGAGAGGCGGGAAGGTTTGAAAAAAAATGGTTTTTTTTTTGTCTTCTGTTGCTGTTCAATCGGGGGGAAGGAGGAAGATGAACAGTGTCGTTCAAAACGACACCGTTCAGGTCTTCCTTTTTTTTTTATATATATGAAACGGCGTCGTTTTGGATAAAACGCGCCGTTTCATTTAAATGGCCAAACTTCAAATCAGCCCTCCAAATTCGGTCCCCGCCCCCATAGTTGGCCGTGTTTTTCACTTTGGTCCTTGGCCTCTGATTTATGCAATTAAGCCCTCAATTGATCAATAAACTTCCAATTTCTTCAATTAGGCCCCTAATCCAAAGCAAAACAGCCCCCTCTATTTACCCGGTTTTTCACAATTAAACCCCTAATTAGCCATTAAACTTCAATATTTATGCAATTAAGCCCCTGATTTGACCCCAAAAAATTCCTAAAAAATATATTTTGGCCCCAGAACTTAAATTTCTTTTAATTAAAGCCCAAATTGACTTAAAAATTAATTTTTCTTGCAATCAAATCCTTTATAAATTCAAATAAAAAATCCAATTAAGTCCATAAACATCCAAATTTGGGCTTTTCTCCTCAAAATTCAAATTTTCCTTCTCAAAAGGGCTTTCATCCTTCAAGAATATACTGTCAAAAATTCAATCCTTGTATTTTTAAATTCCTTGACCAATTTTCTGACTGTTTTCCAAGCGCTTCTGCCTCCTGTTATTTTTCTAACCTCTTTTGGCTATTTATTTTATTTTTCATGGGGACCCAAAAATGGGTTACAACAGATGCCCCCTCTTTATAATACTTACGGAGCATGGGTTTTGCGCAGTAAGTGTTATAAAGATAAACCCAAAACGGAACTCCCGAAACTGATCTGGTCGAAGCTTGATTGATCTGAAACTTTATCTTTTACAACAATCCTCCTTAGCCCAAAAACTATGATCAAAACTTAGTCATCTCGAGATCCTTATCCAGCGATCCTTTGAATTCTTACTTTAGTTTGATCAACATGGCAATCCATCGAGATCCCATCTGGTGATCTCCTTTGACCTAGAATCCCATCTGGCGATTCCTTTACCCATAACCAATACCAAAATGTGTGTGTGGTCTTATTATGATGGGTGACCTGCCCGAGTGGAAAAGAGAAAGAGTGGTTTCATTCTTTGGGTGACTTACCCAAGGGGAGAAATGGCCTCATTCTTATGGGTGACCTACCCAGGTAAAAAAAATAGAGAATGGTCTCATTCTTATGGGTGACCTACCCAGAAAAAATAATGGTCTCATTGTGATGGGTGACCTACCCAAGGAAAAAAAGGAAGAGTGGTCTCATTCTTTGGGTGACCTACCCAGGGGAAGGAATGGCCTCATTCTTATGGGTGACCTACCCAGGTAAAAAAAATGGAGAATGGTCTCATTCTTATGGGTGACCTACCCAGAAAAAAATATGGTCTCATTGTGATGGGTGACCTACCCAAGTGGAAAGGGGGAAGAGTGGTCTCATTCTTTGGGTGACCTACCCAGGGGGAGGAATGACCTCATTCTTATGGGTGACCTACCCAGGTAAAAAAAAAAAAAATGAAGAATGGTCTCATTCTTTGGGTGACCTACCCAGAAAAAATATGGTCTCATTGTGATGGGTGACCTACCTAAGGAAAAAAAGAAGAGTGGTCTCATTGTAATGGGTGACCTACCCAAGTAAAAACATGGAGAAAATGGTCGCGTTGTAATGGGTGACCTACCCAGAAAAATATTGGTGAGGGTTCAAAGGCGCACTCGAAATGAGGTAGGGTTTAGAAAACACACTACCCGAGAAGTGAGGGCTCAAACGGCGCACTCGAAAAGAGGTAGGATTAGAACACGCACTACCCAAGAAGTGAGGGCTCAAACAGCGCACTCGAAAAGAGATAGGGTTAGAAAACGCACTACCTGAGAAATGGTGATGAAACCCTGATCTGACAAGTGTTGAGAACAATGTATTATGATTAATATGCATGTATGTTTTTGTTACCTATCTTGGAAACATAGGTCCCCCTTTCGTCGTAAACCTCTTTGCTCTTGTTTCAAGCTTTTCTCATGAACCGAAATATCCTTTTAGTGAAGAGATCTCTGTTTCCTTATGGGGCCCTTTCTTGCTCTATTGAGTTTTGCGTCAAAGGAAAATTGGTTTTGTTCATGAAAACTGAAACTTTTAATGCAATTAGTAAATCTTATAAAAGATGCCTTTTTTAGAAGTTTTTATTATGATACCCCTTTTGGGCTTGGGTTTACTATAGACCCTTATGCGCATTTCATGCACCTTTTGCCCCCTAGTGTGATGTGCAACTATATGTCAAGTAGATTTGATTTGGTTCTCCCATTGATAGAGTCATGCCATAAAAAAGTTATTTTAAGTAAAAGATTTCAAATGCTATGAGATCATATGTTATATATATATATATATATATATATATATATATATATATATATATATATATATATATATAAAAGGACTCTTTACAAAGAGAATTCATGGCCGAAATTTATTTTATTGACTGGGAAATTACGAAATACATCAAGCGTAGTATTTCTTTACAGAGTCAGAATTCACAGGCCTAACTAGATCTTCTCCATCCATTCTAGACAGTAACAAAGCTCCTCCTGAGAATGCTTTCCTCACCACGTAAGGCCCCTTGTAGTTAGGTGCCCATTTACTCTGATCTTCTCCAGGTAAAGGTAATATTTTCTTCAGTACAAGATCTCCTTCGTGGAATCCTCGAGGTCGAACCTTCTTGTCATATGATTTAGCCATCCTTCTTTGGTAGAGCTGATGATGACAGATCGCGGCTATCCTCTTTTCACTGATCAGATTCAACTGTTCATATCTAACCTTTGCCCATTCTAACTCTTCCAGCCTAGAGTCTAACAACACTCTCAATGATGGGATTTCCACTTCTAAAGGCATCACCGCCTCCATTCCATATACCAACATGTACGGGGTGGCTCCTGTTGAGGTTCGAACTGCGGTGCGATATGCATGAAGGGCAAATGGCAACATCTCATGCCAATCCTTATAGGTGACTACCATCTTCTGAATAATCTTTTTGACATTCTTGTTAGCAGCTTCTACCGCGCCATTCATCTTTGGTCTATATGGCGAAGAATTGGAATGCTTGATTTTCCATTTAGTGCAGAGCTCTATTATCATCTTGCCGTTGAAATTCTGGGCATTATCAGTTATAATCTTTTCTGGTGGACCATACCGACATATCAAATCTCTCTCAATAAACTTCTTCACCACTTTTTGCGTCACATGAGCAAATGACCCAGCTTCTACCCATTTTGTGAAGTAGTCAATAGCCACGAGAATAAACCTATGACCATTGCTGGCTTTTGGGTTTATTGGTCCAATCACATCAATTCCCCACATCGCGAAGGGCCATGGAGATGTTAAATTAAACAGAGGAGCCGGAGGAGCATTGATTTTGTCACTGTATACTTGGCACTTATGACATTTCCGGACATAATCGATACAATCCTTCTCCAATGTCATCCAGAAGTACCCGGCTCTTTGTATCTTCCTGGCCATCACATGTCCACTAGCATGAGTTGAGCAAATCCCTTCATGGACTTCTCGTATCGTACTTTTTGCCTCAAATTCATCCAAACATCTCAACAAAGTCCCGTCAGATGATTTCTTATACAAAATCTCCCCATCAAGATAAAAATCCATTGCCAACCTTCTCAAGGTCTTCTTATCGATTTTGGATGCCCCCATGGGATATGCCTGGTTTTGGATGAAATTCTTGATATCATAGTACCACGGGTTTCCATCCACTTCTCTTTCGACTGAACAACAATGAGCGGGGTTATTTCTAATATTGATGTGTACTGGCTGTACCTTGTGCCCAAAGTCTATCTTGGCCATAGAGGCTAGTGTGGCCAAAGCATCTGCAAACTGGTTCCCTTCCCTTCCCAGATGGGTGAACTCTATTTCCTCAAATTCTTCAGCCAGCTTAGACAGGTATTCTTGGTAAGGCCTTAACTTCTCTTCTTTAGTTTGTCATTCTCCTTTTACTTGGCAAATAATCAGCATTGAGTCTCCATACACATCTATCTTTTTTATGTTCATCTCTAATGCAGCCTCTAAACCAAGAATGCAAGCTTCGTACTCAGCCGTGTTGTTGGTGCACCCAAACTGCAGCTTAACTGAAACCGGATAATGCTTTTTATTAGGAGAGATTATCACTGCCCCTGCTCCGTTACCACATACATTTACAGCACCATCAAAGTACATAACCCACCAATCTGATTTTTCTTCCTCGATTGCCAACACATCTTCATCGAGAAAGTCAAAGTTTAACGGCTCATAATCTTCCATAGCATGGTCAGCCAGGTGATCGGCAATAACACTCCCTTTCACGGCTTTCCTTGTCATATATACTATGTCATACTCAGCCAAAAGAACTTGCCATCTTGCAATTCGGCTAGATAGATAAGGCTTTTCACAAATGTACCTTAATGGGTCTAACTTGGAAATTAACCATGTAGTGTAATACAACATATACTGACGTAATCTCTTAGTAGCCCATGCTAGTGCGCAACACAGCTTCTCAATCACAGTATACCTAGACTCATATTCCGTGAACTTCTTGTTTAGGTAATAAATGGCCCTTTCCTTCCTTCCGGTTTCATCATGTTGCCCAAGCACACATCCCATTGCTGTTTCGGTTACTGTTAGGTATAAAATCAATGGCCTTTCTGGTACGGGAGGAACAAGCAGAGGTGGATTTAGCAAGTACTGCTTGATTTTCTCAAAAGCTTTATCACACTCTTCATTCCATATTCCAGGGTTCTTCTTCCTCAACAAACGAAAGATCGGGTCACAAGTCGCGGTTAAATGGGATATAAACCGAGCGATGTAATTCAACCTTCCTAAGAAACCTCTCACCTCTTTCTCAGTCTTGGGGGGTGGCATAGATTGAATAACTTTTACTTTTTCAGGATCCACTTCTATCCCTTTGTCACTCACCACAAACCCCAACAGCTTACCGGATTTCACCCCGAATGAACACTTTGCTGGGTTAAGCCTCAACTTATATTTCCTTAATCTTTCAAATAATTTCTTCAATACTTGGACATGATTCTCTCCCTCTTTAGATTTAGCAACCATGTCATCCACGTATACTTCAATCTCTTTGTGCATCATGTCGTGAAACAAAGTCACCATAGCCCTTTGGTAAGTGGCCCCAGCATTCTTTAAACCAAATGGCATGACTTTGTAGCAAAAGGTTCCCCATGGCGTTACAAAGGTTGTCTTCTCCCTATCCTCTGGCGCCATTCTTATCTGATTGTAGCCTGAAAACCCATCCATGAAGGAATATGTGGAGCTGCGTGCTGCATTATCAACTAACATATCTATGTGTGGTAAAGGGAAATTATCTTTAGGGCTAGCCCGGTTTAAGTCCCTAAAGTCCATGCAAACTCTGATTTTACCTTCCTTTTTGGGTACCACCACTATGTTTGACACCCATTGTGGATACTTCACTACTTCCAAAAAACCAGCGTCCCATTGTTTTTCAATTTCCGCCTTTACTTTGATTAAGACCTCCGGATGAGTTCTCCTTAACTTCTGCTTAATCGGCTTGCATCCTTCCATCAGTGGTATCCTATGTACTACAATGTCCGTATCCAAACCAGGCATATCCTCGTAGGACCAGGCAAAGACATCCACATAGTCTTTGAGCAGTGCAATCAACTCTTCCTTTGCTTCAGGGGTGATCAAAGTCCCTATCTTCAGCTCTCGCTTGATTTCTTCATTGCCTACATTTATGGTTTCAAGTTCTTCTTTAGCGGGCCTCCAAGCCTGTTCGTGTTGTTCTATTAGTTTTGTGAATTCCCATATGTTTTCCTCCTCCCATTCTTCATCTTCTACAGCCACTATGTATTCTTTAAATTTTGGTCATTCATTCTCAATGTAAAATGCAGGTGTTGTTGTGGATGATCCACTTTCAGGGTTCCTGAAAGCGGAAAGTGATGTGTAAATGCATAGTAAGACATCCAAATGAACTTTGAAAATGCATGATCTCATTAAAAACAAAAGATTGGCTCACAACCAAAATAAAAATCCAATTGACATCTTGAGCCTCGATTGTCAATGAATAAAAAAACAAAACAGCAAAAAGGCAAACAACATAGATAAAAATATAATCCAACAATGATTGTTGATTACATTTTAAAAACCAATGGAGCTTCTTGGGTCTCCCAATTCTGGAACTTCTCCCCTTCGGCTAGCTTTCGAACAAAAGTCTTGACGGTGACTTCTTCCAAAGTGTGGATGTTAATTGTGGCAGCTCTTCATCCCTCTTTTCGGATTCAATTTTCTCAGCGATGCCCTTGACTTGATCTTCCTCCAGAGTGTTTATGTTCATTGAAGAAAGCTTCTGAAAGAGGTCTCCATGTCCCCCATCAAGTCGTATTACATATGCGGCCTTTGGAAATGTAATCCTGATCGGAGAGATGGCTAAGTTTTCTTCTTCAGGCTTCCTTCCTTCAATCCTAGCCATTCTCTTCTCCCTTCTTGCACTAGCAGCTCGCTTGTAATCCTCTTTCTTGGGCTTATATCCAAGCCCAAACCTCTATTCTGCAGCTTTCAATTTGATTATACCCATCCATTCAAGCCTTCCTTGCTCCATATCGTATGGGAAAGGAATCTTGTTTTTCAAAAAGCTTTTAGCGGCCATTTTAGTAGCTTCCGAGATTTCTGGCTTTCTCACCACAGTGTTCTCGGACACCCACTCGGTATTCACAATTTCAAATGCATGAAGGTTTCCGTCCTTACAATCCTCTGCTTCAATGAATGGAACCGCCACATTTGTTACCATTGATATAGTCTCCTCAGCCTTAACAGTAACCAGGACACCGTTGGCAATGTACTTTAAACATTGATGTAGCGAAGAGGTGACAGCTCCCGCAGAATGTATCCATGGCCTTCCTAACAGCATGCTATAGGAAGGGTGGATATCCATCACTTGAAGGGTTACTAGAAAGACTTATGGACCCACAGCTAGTTCGACCTCAATTGACCCTATCACTGGCCTTGATGAACCATCATACGCTCTCGCCGTTATCATACTGGGTTGCATATGTGAGGGATCTATTAGCATTTCATCTAGCATATGCCTTGGTAACACATTCAGGGCCGAGCCGTTATCAATGAGAACCTTGCCGACGAGACAATCCTTGCATCGGACCGTGACATACAAGGGCTTGTTATGTCCAGTTCCTTCAGCGTCAAGTTCATCTTCCGTGAAATACAAGTAATTGGCAGCATGGATCCTCCCTACTAGATGCTTCATAGTCTTTTGCTCAATATCTTGGGGCACATAGGCCTTATTCCGTACTTTTTACAAAGCATTACGATGTGGCTCGGAGCTGAGTATTAATGACATGATGGAGATCTTAGCAGGGGTCTTCTTCAACTGATCCACTATACTGTACTCACTATGCTTCATCAATTTCAGGAACTCATTTGTTTCTTCCTCAGTCACAGGTTTATTCACCTCAAACTCTTTATCGAGGTCCAGCACCTCCTTGCCTTTAGCTTTTCTTTGTCTTTCTAGTTCTTCAGGTGTGAAACAACGACCACTCCGAGTTAGCCCACTTATCTCCGTTCGGAACAGCGGCAAAGGAGCTTCAATATTCGAGGTATAACCATAATCTCCAGGCATCACTCCATAGTCTACTTTGCTTGTATATGAGGGCCTAGTTAATACCAATTTTAAGCGACCATTAGTTGTTGATTGGATTCTACATTTCTCTTGATTCTCTATCATCTCTACCTCTTCATTGTCACTTGCGGCCTCAATCCTTAACTCTCCTAGAGTTAGCATTCTTGCAACTTTTTGATGAAATTCAATGCATTCATCAATGTGATGCCCTTCCTTTTTATGGAAAGGGCAAAAGTTACTTTCCCCTGTGCAGAACTCAGTCGCTTCTTCCAAATGTCCAGACTGCACCAACATCAAGTATAGCTTGGCCATGGTCACTTTCAGCACCCTCTTTTTGCTACCAATCTCCATGGTATTCACTCCTCCCCTACTATCAACATGTTTCGGTAAAGGGTTTGAATTTTTATTAGGCGAATCCTCAAAAGTGACCCATCCCACTTTGATCAGTTGCAACACCTTTCTTTTAAAAGCAAAGCAAGACTCAATGCTATGGCCCGCGTGACCAGCATGGTATTCACAAGTCACCTCGGGGTTGTACCAGGCAGGGAAAGGTGGTTGCATAGGTGGTACGGGTAGGGGAGCTATCTGCCCAATACTCAACAGCTTGGCATACAATTCTTTTAAGGTTATTGGTAAAGGAGGTAGTTGTTCTTCTGATGATTGGTTATCCTTTCTTTGGTAATTGTTGTGGTTATTTGCTGGGAATTTTATTTGATTGGGCTTGTTTGGAGTGGGGGGTTTGGAAAAGTTAATACTAGTGACTCGGGGGGTAGGTATTTGGTAGTTTTTGCTTCTCCTTTCTAGGTTGTTCACCTCAATTTCCTTTTTCTTTCCAATGAAACACCTCTTCTCTAGAGGTTCTGCAATTCTCCCACTTTGGATCCCTTGTTCAATCCTCTCAGCAATCCGCACGACATCATAGAAATGTTGTGCTGAACTACCCATAAGGTGTTCATAGTATGGAGCCCTAAAAGTATTGGCAAACAAAGTCACCATTTCTGTCTCTATTAGCGGAGGTTGCACATTGATAGCTTGGTCACGCCACCTTTGAGCATAAGCCCTCACGGACTCATGAGTTCTTTTCTCCATGGTAATCAGACTGGTCCTATCAGGAGCAATCTCCAGATTAAACTTGTATTGTTTTAAGAAAGCATCTGCCAAGTCCGTCCACTTCTTGATCCTAATGTTGTCTAACCTCATATACCAACTGAGGGCCGATCCGGTCAGGCTATCCTGGAAGAAGTAAATTAATATTTTGTCATCGTGGATAACCTCTGCCATTTTGTTATAGTAGGAGCGGAGATGGGTCTTCGGGCATTCCATCCCAGTATACTTAACAAACTCCGACACTCTAAACTTCTTTGGAATAACGATGTTAGGCACTAAACATACTTCAGCGGCCCTAATTGGGTCAAACAAATCATTTCCTTCAATTGCCCTTAGCCTCTCTTCTAGTGCAGTCCACTTATCATCTCCTTCATGATTAGAGAATTTAAAGTCATGTGGATCTTCGTTTGTTAAATCCATAGGGATTTGGATGGGCCGAGCAGGACTCTGCTTAGTTGGTGTATTTGCCCCTATGTTTATAGGTGCGACAGGAATTTGAGCTGCTGCTGGTGCTTCATTAGGTTGAGTAGATGTTCCCTCTCCATCTCTGGCTCTTAATATTTGCTCTAACATACTGGTTAAGTGCGCCACATCATTCCGAACTCCTTCAAGTTCTCTTTGGTACTAAGCTTCTGGTTGTGACCTTCCTTCGTTTTCCATTCTTGCTCTTTGTCGAGTGTTGTGGATTCTAGGAGGGGGACCTATGTTTCTTAATCTGGAGATGCATGCATAGGTGTATGAGAAAAATATTTGTGATGGATGCATGATTGAAAAATGCATGTTTTATTGGGTATGGATGCAGCCAATAAAAATGTATTTATTGTGAACGAATAACAGCCATCACATTATAAGCATTCTCTTGTCATATTGCTTTGATAGGAGTTCTGCCTTTCGAGTCGTTTGCTTGAATCATGTTCACCAAGAGATAGATTTTTGCATAAGAAGATGGTCAACGCCCTTTTCATTAACGTTTGGATAAAAATACATTTAGAAATAAAAGAAATACAACATGCTAATCCCTTTCCTCCCTAAACTCTTTAGCCAAAGGTAAGAAAGCAAAGCCGCGGTTCTCAATCTTCCCTAGAAAGGCATCAGTTTCAGCTAGGCTTCGGCGATAGCGAATGATGTCTCCTCCCACATTCCGCGCATTGATTCTAACAATTCGAGCATGTGCAGCAGCTTCGTCCATTTGCTCATCTGTTTTGGTCATTTTTTCTATGAGCAACATGTTGGTTCTGTTCAAAGCAGTGTTGTTGGCGTCGATTTGATCTTTGTGCTTGTCCATTGCTACTAGCTTCTCGTCTAAATACTTCGACTTTTCACGTTCTTTGTCAAGCTTTATCCTCATAACTTTTATCTCATTCTTCTTCACCGCTAACTCTGCTTTAACATCCTCGAATCCTCCCCTTTCGCTTTCCAACTCCATATATTTTTTATTCAAATCCTCATACTTCCTAATCCTATCCATCAGTTCGAATTGCACTTGCGCAAATTTTTCTTGGTAATATTCTGCACCTTCTTGGCAATCGCTAAAATCCATCTCCATTGCTTCAAGTTCAGAGCAACTTTGCATCCAATCCAAACTTAACCCTTTAAGCTCCTTCTCACTTCCTTCCCTAGCAATCTTCTCCTCAACCAACTTTAACTCCAGCTTTGTTATTTTCGCATCTCTAGACTGTATTTGCTCATCAAGAAATGTTCTCATTTTATCCTGTTCTAGCATCATTTCTTCCAACATTGCTTTGTCTTTTCTGCTCTTGCTCAATTCTAATCGTAGTTTCTCCACTTGCCTTCTTAAGTCTTCTTCATTACTAACCCTCTTTCTCTTGATAGGCTCCTCTACAGTTGGAGAAGATTTGACTTCTACACAAGGCATGACTGAAGCAGCTGAATCATCTTCAATGTTCACCCTTTTTCTCTTAATAGGCTCCGCTACATCTTGAGTAGAATTAGCTTCTACGCAAGGCGTGGCTGAAGTAGCTGAGTCTCTCCATTTTACATATCCTTCGCTCACACTTGGATCTCTCAACCCTTCTATCTCCACCAACACTAGATGCTTCCAATCTTGTTTGATGATCTCCAAAACCTCTTCTGCTATGGGATCTTTGAACAAACCAGAGAATTAAGCGATTCCCATAGTCCTGGGAATGAACTGCATGCCCCCATGTTGTCTTACCACTAAGGCAGGAGCATAACTCACATAACCCGTAATCCCCACCAATGGTACCCAACGCCTTTGTCCACAACTCATTAGGACCTTCACTGTCGTTACCCACGGGGCCCTCCACTTAAACTCGCTATTAGGTAAACCTTCTAATTTATCAACCCAACCCTGGTTGTCTAGATCTCCTCATTCTTCTTCTTCTACTAACTTGAGGGGTTTTTGGGTGAACCACCAAAAATTATTGAAGACAGGTTTCTTTGTCTCGATATGGCTAACCATCCAAATATACAACAGTTGCGTGCAGCATCTCATTGCTCCTTTTCCGGCCCTCCTACAATGGTTAAGTGTCAAAATTGTTTTGGCTAAAATAGCAGCCACTGGATTGATTCGTGTATTCTCATACTCCACATAAGCAGCAGCGGCCTTTAAACTCACTACACCAATCTGACTTGGGAACAACACAAGGCCAAATATACCTAGGGCAATCAATCTCTCTTTTTCTACTCCTGACTTCTTTTCCAATTCTAGCATCCTCCATTTCAAACCGGTACCATTCTTTTCCAGAAACTTTTCCAAGTTGGAGATTCTGAGTAGCTTTGACAGTTCAGGGATGATCTTGTCGGATCTTAAAGGGGAATAAATCCGATACAGGTCGTTGGGAAACTCGGTCAACAGTCCATATTCCTCAACCGTGGGGCACAAGTCTATGCTTCCAAAGGAAAAACATCGGTAGTATGGATCCCAAAAATGAACTAAAGCTCGCACAGCTGGGCTTAAAACTTCTACCTTTGCAATTTCCATCAAACGTCCGTATTTCCTAAAAAATGCATCTTTATCAACATTCTGAAAATGAGTCGTTAACTTGTTCATCTCATTCAATATGCAATTCAGGTTCTTGATTGGTGACATCTTCTTAGCATCGCTTCTAAGGCAGTCTCCTTCAGTCAATTGTGACATTTCAGAATTTTTTCCATAGTCTACGATGGAAGATTTAGTGATGATGGCCATTTCGTTCACAAGTCCTGCAATTCAAAATGCATTGGGGTTTAGACTTGTTTTGATGCAAAAGATATGTTGGAACATACACCCTAAGGATAGGTTCTAGTTTCTCTATGTGAGACATAGGGTAGGTTTACTATTGGGTCTCTAAAAGAGGGTCTCTTGCTGTTCCAGTGATCAACCTTCGTAAAGGCGATATGGAGGTCTAGCAGATAGTGGGATGGTACGTGTACCAATCACAATCAGTCTAAACACTCAGCAAAGAGTTGGGGTTTACACAAACTTAAACCTTGACTCAAGTCATAAGGCAAGCTGCTAGTCCCCCACTTAAACTTAAAGTTACATGTGTGTGCCCATAATAATAATAATAAAGTGATGCATGACTATGCCATGTATGATAGAATGTAAAGATATATGCTAAAGCTTTTAAACAAAGCATCATAAGAAAACAAAAACCAATAACACATAACATAAACAAACAAACAAATCAAGCTTAGTCCAAGGATCCCCAGTGGAGTCGCCATTCTGTCGCACCCAAAAAAAAAAAATAACAAAAAAAAAAATTTTTAATTTTGTTTTGCGACATTCGACTGGCGACTTTCGTTTTATTCTATTTTGCTGATTTGGTTCTTTGGAGTCGCCACCTAGTATTTTGGTCACTAGGAACCCTAACTGGTCTTTCAAAGATTCTAAGGCAAGGGACTGGTTGCGTAAAGGGAAGGTATTAGCACCCCTAGTACGCCCTACTTAAGGTAAGCTGCTTGGTGCTTGGTTTGCTCTATAATTGCTATGGTGTTGGTATTTTCTAGGCTCGTCAATTGATTTTAGATAGAAATCTAAGGAGATTCCATGTGCTTTGAAAGCTCATTTTTTCCTTAGTATTTCGAGAGTTTGTGACTCATAAATCGTGAAATAAAAAAAAATTAAAATTTTGAAATGTCATCGATTGTAATCAAGGCTTCTTTCAAGAATGTGTGCGGATTTATTACTCCCAATAATATTTTGGATATTCATCCTTTTAAGGATTTCTTTACCCAAACATTAGCGGTGAATAATAAATAAATTTTCTCCCCAAAAATAAGATTTTTATAGTTTTTGGAATATTGGCCAATACCCTTTGGAGTTTTACAAACATGTTGTAAAATCCAGAAATGCAAGAAAATAATTTGTGTTTAAGAAAACTATGCGAAAACACACTTTCGAAGCTTCCAATATATATTTTTTTTATAAAAAAGAACATTCAAAACATGTTAGAGTATTGGCCGTATGCAACACGCAAGAAAATATTTTTTTTTAAAACAATATATTTTTTTTTGACGAAATCGGGTATTTTAATACTGAATTTGTATCTCCACAGCATAAAAATACAAACTAATATTAAGTCATTTTAAAAAGATGTACGGAAAAAAAATCAACAATATTTTTAAGGAATTTTAGAATTTTTTTTGAAAGCAAAAAAAATAATAATTTATCTTTGAAAATTTCGAGTGTCTCGACGAAAATCGGATATTTTAAATACTGAATTTATACCTCTACAATATATAAAAAAATATACAAACCCCCTTAAAAAAATATATATATATATATATATATGAAAAGAAAACAACAACATTTTTTTTAAAAAAAAAATTTCAGATTTTTTTTTTTAAAAAATAATATATATACACACACATAATATAATATAATATAATAATATAATATAATTATAATATATTAATATATTAAGGGGCTGGGCCGGCCCAACTAACTGGGCCGGGCTCAACCCCACAAGTCATTGGGCCGGGATCGGCCCAAAAGTGACTGGGCCGATCTCGGCCCAAGAAAAGTAACTTGATCTGGGCCGGACCCGGCCCATACCGCCGGGTTGGGCCAGAATCCTTCTGGCCCATATACATGTTTCTGGGCCAGAATCCGTCTGGCCCAGAAGAGAAAACAGAACGGGGGGAATTAATTTCCCCCCCGTCCCCTGCATGCAGAACAATTCTGCATGCAGGAGACGAAACCTACGGAAGAAGAAAAAGAAAAAAAATGCAGGGGAGAGAGCGTACCTGGCGCGGCGGAGACGGTGGTTTGCTGGCGGGGCTGCGGTGGCGTGGCTCATGGACGGCGGCTCTGGGCGGCGTTGCTGCTGTTTCTAACAGTGGCGAAAACTTTCTTCCTCCTCCCCTTTCCCCTTTTTTTTCGTTCTCAGTGGCTTTCTCTGTCTCGATTTGCTTTCTGTTTTTGGTTTCGGTTTCCTTCTTTTCGGTTTGTTTCTTTTCTCCTCTCTCTTTCGTGCATTATTTCTCTTCTCCCTCTCTCTTCGGGTCTCTCTCTCTCTCCTTCGGTCTCTCTTTATTTATAAGGAAAAAAAGAAACCGGTGTGCCTTTTGCTAGTGCGCCTTCAATCACGCAACGGCCGGTCGGCCATTGACGCGTTCGGTGGTGGTGGTGGGGGCGAGGAGAGAGAGGCGGGAAGGTTTGAAAAAAAATGGTTTTTTTTTTGTCTTCTGTTGCTGTTCAATCGGGGGGAAGGAGGAAGATGAACAGTGTCGTTCAAAACGACACCGTTCTGGTCTTCCTTTTTTTTATATATATATATATGAAACGGCGTCGTTTTGGATAAAACGCGCCGTTTCATTTAAATGGCCAAACTTCAAATCAGCCCTCCAAATTCGGTCCCCGCCCCCATAGTTGGCCGAGTTTTTCACTTTGGTCCTTGGCCTCTGATTTATGCAATTAAGCCCTCAATTGATCAATAAACTTCCAATTTCTTCAATTAGGCCCCTGATCCAAAGCAAAACAGCCCCCTCTATTTACCCGGTTTTTCCAAATTGGTCCCTGGTTTCGGTTTTTCACAATTAAACCCCTAATTAGCCATTAAACTTCAATATTTATGCAATTAAGCCCCTGATTTGACCCAAAAAAATTCCTAAAAAATATATTTTGGCCCCAGAACTTAAATTTCTTTTAATTAAAGCCCAAATTGACTTAAAAATTAATTTTTCTTGCAATCAAATCCTTTATAAATTCAAATAAAAAATCCAATTAAGTCCATAAACATCCAAATTTGGGCTTTTCTCCTCAAAATTCAAATTTTTCTTCTCAAAAGGGCTTTCATCCTTCAAGAATATACTGTCAAAAATTCAATCCTTGTATTTTTAAATTCCTTGACCAATTTTCTGACTGTTTTCCGAGCGCTTCTGCCTCCTGTTATTTTTCTAACCTCTTTTAGCTATTTATTTTATTTTTCATGGGGACCCAAAAATAGGTTACAACAACAGTGTTGGTAAGTCTGACTAAATTCTATCACAACTAATGATACCCTAAACTCTCTATCTCTTAACTTGATAAACTCAGGAATTAATGTCCACATATGGAGCATTATACAGTTCAATGGCTAAACATACTTTAAATTCATCTTCTTTACCAATCATTCTTGGATATGCAGGTTAACTCGCGAAGGAGGTCTGCCGGATGCATGCATCCACCTCTCCAGATCCATTAGGTAATGCAGAAGAAAGACATTTAAGGACATTAGTTCTTACCTAAGCATCTCTCCCGACAGTAATTTTTTTTTTTTTTTTTTTTTTGATGATTAACGTGGGTGTCCGGGCCAGCTTGCGCGCACCTCGACTAATCCCACGGGCCCTGAAGTTAACGACCAATGTTAGCCTCCAGTGGCCATCATATGAGCAACCTAGGGATTGAACCTGAGACCACAGAGGGAGCAAACCTCTTGGTCCCAAGCTTTTACCGCTGGGCCACCACCTAGATGGTTAAATACTGGTGAGATGCTGGGCCACCACCTAAGTAATTTTGGTCCACTCAATACTGGTGAGATGCTGAAATTATTGCCATCAGCATGGAACGAAGGGTGCCCAAGAGGCACTGGTCGATCTGGAATCTGTGGAACTTCAATATCTCCTTCTAACATTTTCAGCGTATCCAGAATGGTTGGCCTTGAAACCACCATTGTATGAGCACACAAAATCCCAACCAGCACAAACCTTTCCATTATCCCCTTCGGATTTGAATTTGGAGAATCACCACCTCTCAACAAAGAAGCATCCAAAGCCCGTTCCACTTTTCCAGCTTTCACCAATGACCAGGCCCAGTCTGTGATCAATAAAGCACGAGGTGACCCTGAAGAAGACAAAACAAGAGCTTTTCTCCCGCACATTATCTCCAAAACAACCACCCCAAAGCTATAAACATCGCTCTTCTCAGTCAGTTGACCATAAAGAGCATATTCGGGTGCTATGTACCCATGAGTTCCAGCCACTCTTGTCGTAAGATGAGACTGCCCTTCCCTACTTTGCTTTGCCAACCCAAAATCGGCAACTCTTGCTCTCATTTCAGCATCTAACAATATATTTGTCCCCTTGATATCTCTATGATATATTCCAGGCTTGACTCCATGGTGCAAATAAGCTAATCCCTTTGCCACATCCAAAATTATGCTCTTTCTTTGAGGCCAACTTAACAATTGCTTTTGAATTTGATTAACCGATGATGGAAATAAATGGTCATCAAGATTCCCATTTGACATGTAATCATAAACAAGATACCTCTGATTGCCTCTCTCATCAGAATTTACATCATCGTCAATCACACAGCACCCTCTGAGGGGCATCAAATTCCTGTGCTTCAAGTTGCTAATAATCTCAACCTCATTGCAAAACTCTACGTCACCTTGAAAATCAGATTCTATAACCCTTTTAATAGCCACCACTGTCCCATCAGATAAAACCCCCTTGTAAACAAAACTAAATCCGCCTCTCCCAATAAAATTCTTCTGCGAGAAATTGTCTGTTGCCTTCTCAAGATCCTGAATTTTAAACCAAATTGACCCTGTATTCGGCCTCAGTTTAGGCCTAGACCCTTGCTGTTCATCTAAATCAAAACCAAACCCTGGATTCTTTTTCCTTCTCCATTTCTTATCATACCAAAGATACAATCCTAACAAACTAGAGATTAGTAAAATAGCAACACCAGCACCAGTCAAGCCAAAAACAAGAGCAGAATGAGAATTGCTAGCTGAACCAACGGTTGAATTTAATTCCAAACCAAATATACATGAAACAACACCATCACTTTCAGGACCAAACTCGTTAACAATACCAGCAGCATAAAGAACAGCAAAGTAAAAACAATCTTGAGCATGAGTTTGATTACCATCAGCATACATCAACAACGACTTTGCTGTATAACCAGCTCTAAGACAAGAAGCACAAGCTGTAATATCAGTAAGATCAGACCGGCAATCTGATTCAAGAGAAGTCGACTTACCAAGTTGATCAACCCAGTCTTGAGATGTCTCTATACGGGCACAGATGTTTGGTGATGTAACAAACTGTAAAGGGTTCAAGCAGTGAGAGACAAGATTGTCGGAAAGAGAAAAGGAGCTGAGCTTTGACTGGTAATCTTGAAGGCAAGAACTAGAGGTAGCTAAGTCTGGAAGTTGAAAAAGAGAGGTTTCTTTGAGATGTTGAGATAGGGCAACCCCAAAGAGGGAGAGTATGGCTTGGCAACATTGGGCCTTGCTTGTGGTGGTGGAATTGTCATTTTGAGCAAGAGGGTTGAAGTTTCGACAAAGAGTTTTGTTCCATGGGATTCTTAAGACATAGTTAAGGTCCATAGGGCATATGCTTGAAGTGGAGGTTTCTGCTGCTGCATAGGTGAGAGGGAGACAGAATGATATTAAGACAAGAAACCTTAAGAAATCAAGATTAGTGCTGCCCCCCATGCCAAGCTTTAGATTTTGCTAAGAATAGGTTTGCTTATGATTTATTGTTATCTTGGCTTATGAGCTCTTGCTTGAACTGCAGAGGAGAGGAAGAAGAAGACGAAGAAATCATATGGAAGAAGAGAGGGAAAGTTCTGGTCAAACACTCACTTCAAGGGTTGGGGCCGCAGGAAGTTCAGTCGGTAAGCACCATTCAAATAAACAAAAAATAATCATCCCAATTAATTTGGATAAAAAAAAAGTTTGAAAATCTCCTAAGAATAAAAAATTCCGGTAATTCTTCGGAATAAATTTCAAAATATTCAGGTAAGGGGAAAAAAATGTCACGGTATCCTAAATTACATGAACTACCCCAACGCTCACCCTACATTGTTAATTGTTATGAGTGCTAAACTCAGCTCGCCAAATTTAGTTGAAAAATCCACGATTCTACTCTAATAATAGTTAGTTTTTCAAGTTAAATAAAAAAATTGTTTTAGTGAAATCTAATTAGACTAGCCTTTTCAAGTTGTTAAGTGATTAAAACAAAAAATTATAACAAAAAATTATGTAAGATGTTCTGTTTAGTATTATAATAATTATTATTTTTTAAAATATTTTTTATTTTAAATAATATTTTTTTTTAAAATTATAAAAAATTAATTTAAATAAAAAATTTAATTTCTTAAAAAAGTTTGGATAGTAAAAACAAATCGTAATTTGCAAGCTGCATGCTTGGAAGTGGACTAGACGCGCTCCAAAAGATAGGGTTTGCTTTTACCTCGTAATCATAGTTATAAAACCGAAGGTCTGGCGGGTTGATGTAGAACCCGGTAATTAGATTGATTTAGATTTATTAAAAGATCGGACGGTGCAACAACTCGGTAAAATCTAGTTGACCTGGTGGGTCAACTCATGACCCGAGCAGACCCGGATAAGACCCGGCATTTTAAAAATGATTCGCTTGAGATGATTGCAAGCCGATTTGGGCTTAGAAATCTTGAGGCTTGGCGTTGGGTTCTATTTCTTCCTTTTGGCCCTAACGATTGATGACAGTAACTTAAGGAAATTGAAGGCTAAACAGGACTAAACTCACAGTGTTTCAGGAGAGAGAGGGGCAATAGATAGCAGTACCAGCACCATAGGTTTTATTACCTCCATCAAGTCTTTAATATCTCTCTCTCTCTCTCTCTTTCTCTCTAGCTAATGTTTTCAAGCATGTAGAAATCATAGGAATTTACAGGGGAAAGATGTATAAGAGAGGATTTGTGTGGTGTTCTTAAGCTTTAGATCATGAGTGCGTTAACGAGCAAGGACTCTGCTTCACCCCAGGGGAAAGCATGTCAAAGAGCCGGAGAGGATAGAAAAACTTTGTGAGAAAATGGTGATGGGATTAATGTCAAAGAGATCTATGCACAAAACAACCAATAACCAATAATGGCACCTTCTCCCATACCCATGTCCTGCCAAATTGGGTCCCTCTTCACCATTTTATTATTGTCTTTCTTTTCCATTTTTTATCTTTAAGTCTTTAACCACCTGATCTCATAAAAAAAACCTGGGTTTTATGGATTGATTTAAATTAACTCATGTCGATACATAAAATCTAGAATCTAGTTTTTTGAGTGGGTTAATTTTTAAATTGGTTTAATAAATAAAGAATGGTAGGGCGTAACGTGGACGAAAGCTGCAATGCTTTTACAAAAGGAAGATTGTTCACTGACATGGCATTTTTGCAGTTATTGGAAAAGTCTTCACATGAATTTTTAGGATTGTTGAAATTTTTTTTTTAAAAAAATATATTTTACTTAAAAAATATTAAATTAATAATTTTTTAGAGATTTATATTGGTATTGATATGTTAATATTAAAAAAATATAAAATAAAATATTATATTAATATATTTTTAAATAAAAATAATTTTTTAAAAAAACTAAACCACAATATCAAATACACAACAATTAAATATCTATGTAGCATCTCTATGGCGGGAAGCTTTGCTATCTTTTTCCTATTAGAATTTTTTATATTTTTGATGCATTAATTCAATACAATAAATGTATTTTTAAAATTATTGGAGAAAAAGAGTTAATCAATCAAAAAGAAAACAAAATTTTGAAAAATATAGTTATTAAATTGATATAAAATTTAAACCGGAAAAATAATACAAGTTATTGGTTTGTTAAGTCAATTATGAATTACCAAATTAATTTATATTAGTTTTTTTATGAAAAAATTCATTTAATTCTTTTGATATTAACCCTGCAAAGTCATCTAAATTAGATTTTAAATCATAAATTCCGAAACTGAACCGAAGTTAGCCGCTATATTGGAAAGTACCGATTGAAGCCAAGATTACTGGCAACTTATGACCTCCATGACAGTGACAAAAGAACCTCCCTTAATGACTGACAATCATCGACCATTCCTCGTCTTTGGGCTGCACGTGACAATTGGCAAGCAACAGTTGCACGCAAGGCAGAAATTAAGCGATTAAAGTAGCAAAGACATTGTTGTCCTCTGCTCTTTACTTGTTCAGCAATGGAAGCAATGACTACTTTGTATTTTGGGTTTGTTTTTAAAATAATTTTTGTGATTGTATTTTTTAAAAAAAAAAAAAAAAAGTGGTTAGACATGATTAGTTAGATTTAGATATGAGTTTAGTAAAAATTATTGTTGAGATTTATATGTAACAAAAAAACATATAGATTGTTTAAGTTTAGCTGCAGCATTATGTTTGTTTTTTTAGTTGAAGCTTAAACACAATAAAGTGTTTGGTAATATACCAAACTGTATTTTATATAGTGAGACCTATCAAAAAATTAAGTTTGAAATGCAATTTTTATATATTTTTTTAACTGAGTTTTGTAAATCTCTGTTTGTTTTTGCTTTTCAAAAGCATTTTTTTCAAAATTTGATATTTTTTTATTTTTTTCTTTACTTTAATTTTTTTTTTTTTGTATTTTCAGATCATTTTGATGCGCTGATATAAAAAATAACTAAAAAAAAATAAAAAAAATTGATGCATTTTCAAGTAAAAAGCATTTTTGAAAAGCAACCACAACCATAAATCAATTAATAATAATATATTTTAGTTTGAAGTGTGGTTGCGGTTACTTTTCAAAGTGCTATTTAATCAGAAATGTATCAAAATAATATATTTTTTTATTTTTTAAAAATTATTTTTGATATCAGCACATCAAAATGATTTAAAAATATTAAAAAATTGTTAATTTAAAATAAAAAAATAATAATAAAATTATAATTTTTTAAAAATACTTTTAAAATGCAAAAACAAATAAGTAACCAAAACCAGAGCTTCAGTCCTACAACAGAAACGAGTACATCAGGATGGTTATCGGCAACCTGACATCTGGTATCCAAGCGATATGTTAATAACCTAAACATTCTTTCTGTTTTTCAAATCGATCATAGTCTATATATGGTTTCGCTTTACTGTTCCAGGAAATATATAAGGAGGGATGAAATTTGGAATTTCAAACTTGGCTGCATTGGGCTGTTTTCCTTTCCTGAGAGCACTTAAACGAACTAGAACAAGAAGTTCAGGCTGCATGGATGAAGTTACGGTTCTGACAAAGCTACACAATAAAGAACTCTCTAAGGTCCTTAAAAAGCTTGAGAGACAGCTTAATGAATTTTAGTATTCAAATTTGTTTTCCACACTTTCCATGGTGAAAGAATAAACCATCCCTCCGAATATGGTATGTTTATATCTACATGTCAATTCAAAATTTCCTGCTTGTGTTTCTCAAATAACAAGTCTATCCTAACTGTCAGGTTCAGGGTATGACTTGTTACTAATTCTTCTATACCTGTTTTAATTTTGATTGTTGCAACTTGAATGTGAAGATTTTAAGGAGATAAAGTGGCATGTTGTGGCACTGGTCCGTATGGAGGTTCCAAGTGTGGTCTGAACAAGTTCGAATTATGCGATAATGCGAGTGAATATCTCTTCTTTGATGGAATTCATCCAGCAGATGAGGTTCATAATCAATTTGCAAAGTTGCTGAGGAGTGGAAATCCTGATGTTGGAGGGCCTTTCAATCTCAAAACACGGTTTGAGGAATAGCATAAATGATAAAACAAGGTGTACTTTTTTCCAGATACTGTATTAGTTAACCCAGAAGCCAAAGAATACTTGCTTCTCTTTATTCTATTTTGACTCGGAAGAAATGACATTAGAGGTGAGAGCAGAGTTCTGTTCTTGAGTACAACACTCACGGGAATCAGAAAGATCATATCTTGGTTTAGTAATGCACTAGTTTACGATGTATCTGATCTGCTCCTCAAAATTCAAGAACCCTCTAAAATCTGGTCCTTTTGAAAAGATTCTGGGAGTGGCACAGACTTGATAATTTTCAAATTTAAATTCCTGCTCAGAATGATAAGGAAATACCTGACATCTTAAAGCTTTCTGAAAGAAGAGATGCTTAAAATTCTGTTGGATGTGTGGAAACAATTGCTGGACCATGGTGCAATCTACACAGGTATTTCTTCACGTACAAAAATGTACTTATCGATTATGACCTCTTTGAGAGATCACAACACCAACACCCTCCCGCCAAGAAACTAAACAACTCGAGTCCTTTAAGGTTTGGTTCAACTTCACAAGTTAGAAATTAATGAATAAGTTCTTTACAACCACGCAGAGAAGCCATCGGCGCTAGACTCTCTACGACCACATTATATTAACAAAGGACCAAAGCTAACGACACCTAGATTTATCAGCAAATATGAGCAATAAAGTATGATCTACCTGTGTGTCTCATTCCACTGCAGAAAGTACTGCAGTCAGCTACAGACTGATTAAAGACATCAAAGGTAGCTGTAGAAGCTCTCTTGTAATGAACCAGCAAATTGTTAAACCTTAATTCTGAAGCAGCATTACAAAAGTTAAAGCAAACAATATGTTCAAGAACTAGTGATATAGAAGTCTTAGTTCAAGGACTACTAGCATTTAGACCCATAGTTCAAGAGAGTTATGTACCTTTTTGCCTTTAATTTATCAGCCTCGTTACATTGGTGGTGTGTCCTTTCTTTTGTATTTTTCTCATGTTCTGTTGGTATGCTCGATTGGTAATGAAGCTGAACTTCTTCCTATTCTTAGGCTTTGGAAATCAGCCTCAACCTGTCCTCTTTTGAGTTTTGTTTTGGCTTTAGATTTTGTCAGGCATTGGTCTACTAAGCAATGTTGTTGTCATAAAATGGTGATTTGAAGTATTTTGTAGGCTAGTCTTGATATGGCTACCTCTTGTGGTCTCAGGCCACTTAGAAGATCTATTGTAATTTTCTCTGTAGTGTCAATATTATCATTGATCCAACAACAAAAGGGACATGTCAATATTATCAATTTATCAAGGTTGGACATTGGCAGCTTGGACTAATCATTGATATCCATGTTAAGGAAAAGCACAGACGACCAAAGGAATGGGAAGCGATAGAAATATATTGAAAACTTGAATAAACAGAAAACAAAAACACCAATGCTGAGTAGCCATGGTGGGATTTATATGCATACATATATAGATGGAAAGTAGGTAACATGCGTTGATATATAACATGAATATAGGGTTAAGGTCCCTGCAGCTTCACTGAGAATCCATTCATTTCCAGGATGAATGAAGCAAATTTCATTAATCAAAGAACCGAGTAGAAGAAAACTGATCCCAATAGCAGCAATTTATCAAGACTTCTTAGAATTTTGGAGTAAATTTGTATTTTTTCAGCAATTTATCTTAGATACGAGGCAGCTGTTAAATTCCAATTCTATTGCCTTTCAATCAATTATATACAAACTGATGCTTTAAGTCAATGATTTCATACACAGTAGCATATTAAAAACACACACTGTACGTTCATGTCCATCATCAAAATCCTACTAAGAATAGGTTACTGAGCCTCGACAAATTTTGGGTGCTTCAGAACATCAAAGCATCACGGTGTTGGAAATTCTGACTAAATTCTACCACAACTAACGATACCCTAAACTCTCTACCTCTTAACTTGAGATGCTCAGGAATTAATCTCCACATATGGAGCACTAGACAGTTCGATGGCTCAACATACTTTAAATTCATCTTCTTTACCCATCATTCTTGAATATGCAGCTTAACTCGCGAAAGAGGTCTGCCGCATCCATGCATCCACCTCTCCAGATCCATTAGGTAATGCAGAAGAATGACATTTAAGGACATTAGTGCTTACCTAAGCGTGTCTCCAGGCAGTAATTTTGGTGCACTCAATACTGGTGAGATGCTGAAATTATTGCCATCAGCATGGAACGAAGGGTGCCCAAGAGGCACTGGTCGATCTGGAATCTGTGGAACTTCAATATCTCCTTCTAGCATTTTCAGAGCATCCAGAATGGTTGGCCTTAGAGCCACCATTATATGAGCACACAAAATCCCAACCAGCACAAACCTTTCCATTATCCCCTTCGGATTTGAGTTTGAAGAATCACCACCTCTCAACAAGGAAGCATCCAATGCCTGTTCCACTTTTCCAGCTTTCACCAATGACCAGGCCCAGTCTGTGATCAATAAAGCACGAGGCGACCCTGAAGAAGACAAATCAAGAGCTTTTCTCCCACTCATTATCTCCAAAACAACCACCCCAAAGCTATAAACATCGCTCTTCTCAGTCAGTTGACCATAAAGAGCATATTCGGGTGCTAAGTACCCATGAGTTCCAGCCACTCTTGTCGTAAGATGAGACTGCCCTTCCCTGCTTTGCTTTGCCAACCCGAAATCGGCAACCCTTGCTCTCATTTCAGCATCTAACAATATATTTGTCCCCTTGATATCTCTATGATATATTCCAGGCTTGACTCCGTAGTGCAAATAAGCTAATCCCTTTGCCACATCCAAAATTATGCTCTTTCTTTGAGGCCAACTTAACAATTGCTTTTGAATTTGATTATCTGATGATGGAAATAAATGGTCATCAAGATTCCCATTTGACATGTAATCATAAACAAGATACCTCTGATTGCCTCTCTCATCAGAATTTACATCATCGTCAATCACACAGCACCCTCTGAGTGGCACCAAATTCCTGTGCTTCAAGTTGCTAATAATCTCAACCTCGTTGCAAAACTCTGCATCACCTTGAAAATCAGATTCTATAACCCTTTTAACAGCCACCACTGTCCCATCAGATAAAACCCCCTTGTAAACAAAACCAAACCCGCCTCTCCCAATAAAATTCTTCTGCGAGAAATTGTCTGTTGCCTTCTCAAGATCCCGAATTTTAAACCAAATTGACCCTGTATTCGGCCTCAGTTTAGGCCTAGACCCTTGCTGTTCATCTAAATCAAAACCAAACCCTGGATTCTTTTTCCTTCTCCATTTCTTATCATACCAAAGATACAATCCTAACAAACTAGAGATTAGTAAAATAGCAACACCAGCACCAGTCAAGCCAAAAACAAGAGCAGAATGAGAATTGCTAGCTGAACCAACGGTTGAATTTAATTCCAAACCAAATATACATGAAACAACACCATCACTTTCAGAACCAAACTCGTTAACAATACCAGCAGCATAAAGAACAGCAAAGTAAAAACAATCTTGAGCATGAGTTTGATTACCATCAGCAGCCACCAACAACGACTGTACTTTATAACCAGCTCTAACACAAGAAGCACAAGCTGTAAGATCAGTAAGATCAGACCGGCAATCTGAATCAAGAGAAGTCGACTTACCGAGTTGACCAACCCAGTCTTGAGATGTCTCTATACGGGCACAGATGTTAGGTGATGTAACAAACTGTAAAGGGTTAAAGCAGTTTGAGACAAGATTGTCGGAAAGAGAAAAAGAGCTGAGCTTTGACTGGTAATCTTGAAGGCAAGAACTAGAGGTAGCTAAGTTTGGAAGTTGAAAAAGAGAGGTTTCTTTGAGATGTTGAGATAGGGCAACCCCAAAGAGGGAGAGTAGGGCTTGGCAACATTGGGCCTTGCTTGTGGTGGTGGAATTGTCATTTTGAGCAAGAGGGTTGAAGTTTCGACAAAGAGTTTTGCTCCATGGGATTCTTAAGACATAGTTAAGGTCCATAGGGCATATGTTTGAAGTGGAGGTTTCTGCTGCTGCAGAGGTGAGAGGGAGACAGAACGATATTAAGACAAGAAACCTTAAGAAATCAAGATCAGTGCTGCCCCCCATGCCAAGCTTTAGATTTTGCTAAGAATAGGGTTGCTTAGGATTTATTGTTAAGAATAGGGTTGCTTTAGATTTTGCTAAGAATAGGGTTGCTTAGGATTTATTGTTATCCTGGCTTATGAGCTCTGGCCTGAATTGCAGAGAAGAGGAAGAAGAAGGCGAAGAAATCATATGGAAGAAGAGAGGGAAAGTTCTGGTCAAACACTCACTTCAAGGGTTGCTGCACCAGGAAGTTCAGTCGGTAAGCACCATTCAAATAAACAAAAAATAATCATCCCAATCAATTTGGATAAAAAAAGTTTGAAAATCTTTTAAGAATAAAAAATTCCGGTAATTCTTCGGAATAAATTTCAAAATATTCAGGTATCCTAAATTACATGAAATTTATTTGTTTAATTCATTAGTATATAAGTGAATTGTTTAAGTGTTTTTAAAATATTTTTTATTTAAAAATATATTAAAATAATTTTAATTTTTTTTATATCAATACATCTAAATCATTATAAAATACTAAAAAATATTATTTAATTTTTTTGATACAAATACATTTTAAAACACACTTTCTTGTTCATTCCATTAATATATCAAACAATTTATTTGGTTTTATAATTATAATTATTTTTTAAAATATTTTTTTTTATAAATATATAAAAATGTTATTTTTATTATTTCAAAAAAAATTATTTTTAATATTAATATATAAAAAATAATCAAAAATATAATTTAAATAAAAAAATTATTTTATTTTAAATATTTTTCACAACCGTGGCCTCGATTTACAGTTTCAATGCTTGGGAGTGGACTAGACGCGCTCCAAAAGGTGGGGTTTGCTTTGACCATTAGAACAAATGGTAGTTGGGCATGACATGGACGGAAGCTGGAATGCTTTTAAAAAAGGAAGACTGATTGGCTGAGTTAAGGAAGTGTCAACACAAAGATAAGTTCGCTGACATGGCATTTTTGCAACCATTGATGAAATCGTGTGGCTCATCTTATCCATGTCGACAAGGTGAAATTCTATTCTGTCCACTGAAAAGAATATCAAACTACAATATTTATTTATTTATTTATTTCACTAATTTCCAGATTTTCCACCACTTTCTTCCCACTTTTATTTGTCCTTCTTAATGCTGTTTACGTACATGTTATTGGAAAAGTCTTTCCATTTTTAGTATTGCATTAACTTTTTTTATATACTTTTTAAAAATATATTTTATTTAAAAAATATTAAATTGATTTTAGGTTTCTATTGATTTTGATATAATAATATTAAAAAATATAAAATAAAATATTATTTTAATATACTTTTAAACAAAAAATATTATATATATATATATAAAAAAAAAACCATACACCACAATATCAAACAAATAAAAAATAAATATTTATGTAGCATATTCGTGGCCGGTAAACTTTGCTATCTTCTTTCTATTAGAAATTTATATATATTTTTTAATTATTAATTCAATACAATAAATTTATTTTTAGAATTATTGGAGAAAAATAGTTAATTCATCAAGATGAAAACAAAATTTTAAAAAGTATAGTTATCAAATTGATATAATTGAAGTTATTGGATTGTTAAGTGAATTGTGCATCACCAAATTAATTTAAATTAATTTTTTTATCAAAAAAATTCATTTTATTCTTTAAAAAAAATCTTGATGTTAACCCTACAAAGCCATCTAAATTAAATTTTAAATCATAAAATTTTCAAATTAATCCACGAAATTGAACCGAATTTAGCCGCTATATTGGAAAGGACTGATTGAAGCCAAGATTATTAACAACCTACGACCTCAATGACAGTGACAAAAGAACCTCCCTTAACCTCAGTGACAGTGACAATCATGGACCATGCCTCGTCTTTGGGCTGCACGTGACAATTGGCAAGCAACAGTTGCACGCAAGCAGATTTACAGGTCCATGATTCTTTCTTCGGATTCCTCCTCCTGAGCTTCCTTGTCGCTTGTGGAAGACACCTACTAATGGCTATGGACATCAGACTGGTGTCCTGTTTCAGATAGGGTTTGGAAACGTGGTTGAAATAATATTTTTAAAAAATTCAAAAAAATTTTATTTTTATTGTTAAAATTTAATATGGTTTGTATTTTTTAGATTGTTTTAATGTTCTGATGTCAAAAATAATTTTTAAAAAATAAAATAAAAAAATCATTGGCATGCATTTCGGTACGAAAAGTTATTTGAAAAGCAACCGCTATCACACTATCAAACACGCTCTAAGATGTGCTTGCTTATCGCTTGGTTTCAACTATTGGATAAAAAACTATATCCCTTCTGTTTTAGGAAGTGTTTGGGAACGCGGTGCAAACCGCATTCCCACCAAATTTATTTATTTATTTTGCTAAAATTTAATACGGCTTGTACCTTTTGGATCGTTTTGATGTGCTGATGTTAAAAATAATTTTTAAAAAATAAAAAAACATCATTTACATGCATTTCAGCACGAAAAGTTATTTGAAAAACAACTGCTACCACACTACCAAACACGCTTTTAGTCAGAGACCTCAAGTCTCTTGCTATTGTCCAAATAGAGACGTTCAAGCTTGGAAACTCCTTAGAAACTTGCATGTATTGTAGGAGAGTTGTCGCCACTCGGATTTAATAGTCTTAGGTCCCGTTTATTTGCTGGAAAGTAGTTTCCTTTTGGAAAGTGAATTTCGGGAAAAATGAATTTCAAAAAAGTATTTTTCGATATTTGGTAGTGTAATGAAAAATAAGTTGGAAAACACTTTCCAGTGTTTGGTTATGTCATGGAAAATGAGCTGAAAAATAACTTATTGATATTTTATTTTTCTCAAGTTTATTAAAATAATGAGGAACAAATCTTACAAATTAAAAAGTTGAATGAGAATGAAATTGAAAAAAAATATAATTTCACAAATTATATCAAATAAAATAAATAATAATCAAAATAAAATCTAAAAAATTAAAAAAAAATGAAAGATGAAGAAATTAAAATAATAATAATCAACATTTCATAAATTATTTCAAATAAAATAAGTAACAATTAAAAGAATGAGGACCAAATTTCATAAAAAATTTCAATAAAAAAATAATAAGGAAAAAACAAATAGCAATTATAAAAATAAGGACCAAAGTTAATATAAAAATAAAATTTTAAGAGATGAAATTGAAAAATAAATATTCAAAACAAAATATATATAGCAATCAAAAATTTGAGGATCAAATTTCATATAATCAGCAAATAATAACATTTCTAAATTTTTCACAACTTCTGGAAAGTGCTTTACCCCCAAATTTTTCAGGGAAATATTTTTCTGAAAACCAAGTCAAATTTTTCTTTTACTGAAAAGTGTTTTCCATTGACCAACTTTTCTAATGACAAACAAACAAAAAAAAGTTTGGAAAGTGATTTCCCGGAAAGCACTTTCTGGAAAATAAACACAGTTAAAGGGAAAATATTTTCCTGAAAACCAAGCTAAATTTTTCTTTAACTGAAATTGACTGGAAAGTATTTTCCGTTGATCAACTTTTCTAATGAAAAATAAACACAAAAAAATTTAAAAAATAATTTCTCAAAAACTATTTTCTGAAAAATAAACATGGCTTTAACGAAGATAGGCAACCGAGATCGCTGGAAATTGATTCTTCCTCTATATTGCAGTTCCTTGAATCTAATTCGTCACAGAGCATAAACCTGAGAAAGAGTTAGATGGAAAACTCCTGCGAACAGGCCCTTGTCCTAGAAATGAAGGTAATAGGGTCATCTTCGAAGATGCTTCCTGTCTTATTGCAGTTCCACTCGCATCAGGCTCATCCAAACATTCTGCAGGCCCCCATTCCTCGGGGCTGAGCTCGAGTGTAAATAAAAATGGACCCTGCGTTCAATGGAAAAATGAAATTGTCCATTCAAATATGAGGATCAATACTCACTGGTCTTTCAGATCAAGTCCAGAGACACTGGCGGTTTCAAACAATACAGCCCTCCATTTATGCACCTTTTCCCTGTTGTTCCTGGAAGCATCTTCATGTTTATCAAATGGTTCTTGAGATTTCCTTGTCTGTTTCCTAACCTCAGATGGATCCACATGCACTCGAGAATCCTTACAACTTCATCTAAGCACCAAATTGAAGAAGAAAATCCTTTAGAGAAAAAATGATAATTGAAATCCTTGATTCTTCTATTTCTTTAAAGAGTTCCAGCGAAATGGCTTTTCCTCCATCAAGGTCTAGGTCATCCCTGAAGACAACAAAGCCTCTTTGATGCAAAGCAGCATATAAATGGTCTTGCGTGTGTCTTCGCCTCTGAAACTCAAGACATCATAAATCCATCGAGCTTTCTTCATACAAGGATGAGAAGGAGATGACAAAGAGGCCTGGGTGATCTTGGGAACCATGTTCCTGAAACACAAGCTACCCCCAGTTAACACTATAAATCTCGTGCAATTTACCACATCCTTCACTGTAAGCTTAGTTGACAAGGCAATATGATCCCTTCAATGAAAGGAAAAGGATAGGGTTTCTGTCAGTTTAAGAGTTTCTTCGTTCTTTAATTTCCTGTTAATTGAGCTCAAAACAATGGTCTCACCCAGCGCATTAATGACTACACAAACAAGAGGGGAAGATCTGGCAATAAGCAGTGGTTTCATTGGACTGGATGAGTGGGTGCTAAAGATGTTTCCATTTGATTTTGCTCTGCCCAACAAACGGATTGCCATCCATGATTAAGTCTAAGTAAACAAACACTCTTTACAAAAGAAAAGGCATACAAACAGAGATTTTTCACTGTAGTGAAGTCATAAAATAACATAACAACACATCGGTTGAATTTCAAATGTTGACACAGAGCATAAAAATCAATACTTTTGGTCTAACTAATCTCCTGCTTGCTTGCAACTAGGTGAAACTCGGAACAAAGCTCATGGAATTGAATTCAGTAGGCATGCCTAATCCACACAACACGATCCTTAAAGCAGAACCTCGTAAATCATCGTAAACTTACTTTGCATTTGATTAGTGTTCTATGATAGATATAAAAGGTACAAAAATGTATATAATTGAAAAGATAGAGATAGAGACATAAAATAATACGAGGGACATGTTCTCTCTGTCTCCATCATCTTCATTTCTTCTCTCTCCATATAGTAATCAAACATTTTTGAAGCAGGAGGTACATTTCCACAAGCTAAGACATACAATATCAGCTCAAATAAACTATAGAAAATGCTTTCTTTTAAAAAAATGCAAAATGGATGCATATGGACATGCTGATTGATCTCCATACTTCCAGGCCATATTTTGAAGTTTTCAGTTTAGAATTCAGGTAATTCAGAAGATCGAACAAGAAGCGTAACATAACATCACATGCTCATCACAGGTGAAAGCTAACAAGGGACATGCTAAACCTTGAATGATTAGGATTTATGGACTGCTGTAAGCTGTTATCTGTCAGATTATCTTCCAGCTAGTTAAATTGCAACTCTGGTGTTTGTGATTGATTGTAAAGAATAGGGTTTTATCTTTCAAAGCAAATTCAAGAGGATTTTTAGACAGCGAGAGAGGAAGATAGACAGATTGATGCAGAAACAAGAGTTGCTGACAAATATTACACACTTGAGAGAGTCCAAAGACAAAAAAATGTTGCCCAGAAAGTGCCACACCTCTCTTTCCATTTCTCTAATCAATCAGTGCTAGAACACTTTATCAGGTGCCTTCCATGTCATTAAACTTCGAGAAAATTTTCCGTGTGACGAGTAACATAAAGATTATTTTTATCATCATTCTCAGTTGGTCTGATTTAAAAATTAACAAAACAAATGTTTATTTGTAAATAAATTTTCATTAAAAAAATGTGTTAAAATTATAGGAAATTTTTAAAGAAAAAGAACTATAATCTATAATAGCAATTTTTTAACGTTTTTATGTTGATTTCTTGTATAAAAGAAGAATATTATATTATTTATCATTTTAGTTATTTTAAAAAAATTAAAAAAATACTAAGAATCATATAAAAAATGAAAGAAAAAAAACAAAGTTTTTTTTTCCAACTCATACAAATTTAGATTGAGAAATGTTATATTTGAACAAAAAGTTATGTTCGCCTTCTTCTTTCTTCAATTTTAAAAAATAGTGAAAATTTTATTGAAAAAATGATGAAAAACAAAACAACTCAATATTATGAATGACAATTTAATCTAAACCCTATAAATATTAACTCAAACAAATATTTTTTTTATAAATAGTTACCTTACCTTATACTAATGGATTGTATATGAATATTGTGAAAATATATTTATAGAACTTTTATTATTGTTGTTTTTAATTCAATATATATATTGACATAACACACACACATATATAATACTATTTTTTTTATATCTAAATTTTTTTATAAAATATAAATATATATACAACAAAAAAAAAACTTAACTTTTAAAGATACTCATGATCACCATCCCTACTCGATAATGATTAAGATGGAAAGATGTTACATTTGAACAGAAAATTCTGCTTTGCCTTTTCCTGGCATCAAACTTTCAGAAATAAAAATATTACTTTCATGTGCTTTTCTTACAATGCAGTCAATTCCTTAGACACCAATTATTTTTGACGTAGAACCCCTTCTCAAAGTAATTTTACTACGGTGTTAGTCCACAGTCAACAACTAAAAAAATACAGTCACAATCCATGCTAGAAGTCATCGCCTCTCGAAATGACCTCTTTGCAGGTTGGCCGTAGCAAGATGGTATGCTCGGATTGAGATACATAACTGCCCTTGACATCACACACAGGAGGTAAAGGCTGCCAAAGTGAGAAAGGAGGAAGAATTACTACAGTGGGTATAACAAGTTTATGACACAGCGATAAAACTATACAACGTTATTTCTGTTCTGCGGTCATGATAATAGAATTGCCACCGCTACCTCCATCAGAATAACTGCAGTGTGTACTATATATTACACTTTCAGGCAATCATGAATTTCTAGTTATGGCAAAATTCAGCTGAATATGTTCTTCCTGTTATTAAACACAAGCCCCCTTATCTGTAGTCTAGAGACCAGCAAACAGACTATTGTGACCTAGGAGGATTGGGGATCCTGGGTGGGTTGGAAGATGATTACTTGGCCATAAACATATTACTTCAACCATATCAGCTGGCATAAAATATCCTTTTTTCTTTTCTTCTTTTTTTTTTTTTTTTTCCTGGGTGGTGGGGGGGGAGGCTAAAAATTGAGAAATACCGAACAACGCCAGAATCACACAGATTCTTGAGTGCCATTAAATATTTAGTCTCGCCCAAGCGATCTAAATACCTTCTACAAAAGGCTAATGTGGAGAAATTCTTATTGATTGTTGCTAGCAGTTGCTTTGCTCTTGGCAACCTCAATGGGATATGGCCAACATCAAAATCTTTCATGTAATGGCTGCACTCTAGATCTTCTCTTACATATCCTTTCCCTACAGGCACAGCAGAAAAGGACTCGTTAAATGCTAGATCACAATGTTCTCCAAGTGTCATCCCTTTCAAAAAAAAATACATCGATTCCCTGCCATATGAAAAAACTATTACCTGTAGATGCAAATGTTTCAATTGCAAAAAAATCACCCTCTTCCATTTTTGTCTGTTCCCCTCCTTTAACAATGGGAACAGATTTTCCAGCATGAATCTGGTAGGGGCCAATGCTGTGCCCATTCAAGTTACGGATACTCTTAACTGCCAATGACATTTTAAGTCAGTGCACACAAAAATATGTATTCACAGGTGATTTTATAATAAATCCACGGACATGCATGATATCGAGTGCGAATTCATTATCCATTAAGAAAAATACATTGAATCACCAAAAGTATAATCATTTTCACTGATTCAGAATATGCAAGATCACCAGTTGTTCCTTATCTTTCAACCCTATACAAAGTTATTATTGAAACACAATATTTGCATTGAATCAAGCTTGAACAGTCAAATAATGATAAATCAATTACGAGTAAAATGGACCAGCACAATTTAGAACTGGAGCAGCTGAGGACTCCCTCGTACACCCAGGAGCTCTAGACGGGAAAATAAGAACAAAACTTTCACAAGACTAGCTTCCAAGCTACTCATTCATTCCCAACAAAGTTACAATCTTTAAAGATTAAATGGAATTGTTCATAAAACTGTCAATCAGCAAATTCGTTGTTAACAGTTTTATCAAACTCTTGAATAATGCAGCAACTTTTGAAACTTTACTTGCCCAAGGCTGTCTGGGATTGAGTTTTCAAAACCATGGTTAGCATCTACGACCATGGTATTCAAAAAGCATCAAATTTCAGCTTTATCAAAACCAAGGTTTTAAGTTTATTGAGTTTTCAAAACCATGGTTTTACGTACCTACTTCTTACTCAACCTGCTTTTCACAAACTCAATTACTCAACCACAATACCAAACAGGTACTAACAAAATTATCTTTGGTTGTACTTTTGCATTATGTGGAATGATGATACAGAGGATAATCAAATACACTCACAATTACAGTGTACCAAATAACAACTGAAATAACAGCATCAAATAAACATCATACCTTGAAACACCTTTCCATTAATTTCAACCTCGTATGATTCCATGGCCTCTTGGATGGCAGCACCAACATCACATAGACGCACATCAATCCCTGATTCCTAAAAAATTAAATAAAAATCAATTCTTAAGCACAAGTTACAAAGTCTTCTAGAGTGGTTAAGGTTTTGAAAACAATTAAAAGAAACTAAATGAAGTCCTTAATCCTCTCAAGGAGAACAAGCTTGCTTAGAGCCCCTTCTCCAATGATGCACCCCTATCCTGACTTAACTCAGTAAAATCTTCCCCTTCCTAAAAGAAACCCCTTTCAAGATTATATACTCTTCTAGCAATGGAAATACAGGTGGTGAAAAGAACAAAGTCAGGCAGGCTACAAACACCACACTTTTGAAGGGAGTAAGCAGGTGAATAGGGAAAGCAAGAAAGATACTTTGGTGTGAATTTTTAATGGGGAAGCAATAGAGCACAAAACTTGCCTTTGTTTAATGTAAGACCTGAATCTCACTGAAGAAAAACTAAATGGTCAACATTAAGAATGAGATGAACATAACTTGGGTGCATTACACGGTAATGACAATATCAAAATTAATTTTCAGGGATCAAAGGTCAGCACCTTGATACCCGTGTTGGTTGCCTCGCGTGAAGCTTCAAGTAGTGGATCAAACATAGGGTTGAATGCCACTGTAAATGCACAGTCCACAATACGTCCTACAAATTTAATAATCACACATTAATTATAAAGGCTCTAGGTGGGAAAGACACTGGTAGCACATTGAACCAACAACTTAGTTCTGAGAAAACATATGAATTAAACCATAAAAAAGGTTGTGCAATAAAGTTTTTACCATCTATATGGGTCCCAAAATCCAATTTCATCACTTCATCGTACTGAAGCACAGTCTTATCCCCTGTATTTGGGGTCCAATGAGCAGCAACACTAACAATGGAAAAGAAATCAAATAAAAATATAACCATGTAAAGAAAAAAAAGGACTCCGGATCACAAAATCCAGGGTATAAAGTTGGCATTTACCAGTTCAGAGAGCATCCAGTAGGAAATGCAATGCCAGCTTGCAGACCATTCTCTGATATTAGCTTACGAACAGTGTTCTCCAAGGTCTCGCAGAGATCAGTCATTAACATTCCAGGCTTCAAAATGCTTTTCATATACTTCCGAACCTAAAAACAAGTAGAAAGAATTACAAGAAGATTACACCAAACACAGCAGGAATAAAGCTACACATAAGATCTATTAGCAACCTGGCGATGAACTTCCGCTGCCTGGCGAACTGAATTGTACATTGGGTGTTCAAGACGTTCCAATGCTCTTTTCTCTTCAGATGTAGTCCTCCACAAATTACTAAAAGATCAAGTTCCCACGGACAGGAAAAAAGATAAGAAATAATCAGAACAGGTCAAGTTAGAAAAAGAAAAAAAAGATGTTTGTGGGATAGACAAACACATTTGATAAACAATTTAACTTTTCATGTCTCAAAATTATAAATCAGAAACATAAAAAAAAACATATATCACTCTGCATTTAACAAATCAAAGTATGAAGTATGCATTGTCTTTTGGTCTATGACTGCTACAGATTTTGGCTAAACTTCAGGTGTATTTGAGCCTATAATGTTGCACTACTAGTCAAGCTCAGATAAAAAAAAAAAAAGCAGCAATATAATCTTGGCAGGCAGTGAATCCAATAGTCCACAGATACTCACAAGTGTAATAATTGAAATCAAGAATTGGAAAAAGAACAAGAATACTAATAACATATACTCACTCGTCTTTGTATTGCTGGATTTCACCTTCAGGAAACTCCCCAGAAGGGAAAAGATCCACGACAGGAATAGTGGGTGGATCAGTCTGCTTTGCCAATTCCTTTTTTCTCCTGCATATTACAAGGGAAAAAAATAAGATCATGGGCTACTGAAAGCAAATGTTCAAAGGGACAGGGAATCAAAGATGTCTATATGTCCTCACTTGCTTTTGTTCTTCTTCTTCTTTTTCTTTGTAGCTTCTGCAAGAAAACAGTTACCAAATGCACACAATATCATATGTCAGCACCATTACCAAATGAAATCATCAAATCATCTCAATTGAGAAAAAAAAACATCTAGTGTTTACTTATATCTCAGAAAACGCCGGTAGAGAACAATGAATTGATTGTCATATGACAGGATTCCCCAACATTGATAATGTGATCAGTGTCTGTCTTCTCAAAGCTAAATTAACAAGCATATAGAAGAATGACAAACTCTATATATGCCTAGCTCTGCTGATAAATTGTATTTTCAAGATTTCAAGAAAAAGATCGTGTCTTCACTCTTTCAGCTCTTTCGAAACTTACGCCTAGAGATAAAACCCTTTCCCTACCCTACAAAACAGTTCAAAAACGATAGATTAAGAAACTTTAAGCATAATCCAACAACAATAAACAATCACCTTTGGTCTCTCCTTCCTCATCTTCTCCTTCTTCTTCTTCTTGTATTACTGAAAAAACATCAGAAGATTCACCGTTTTCCTTGCTGACCGAAGCCTCTAAATTCCCATTTTTCTCTTCTTCTTTAGTCCCATTTTCTTCAACCGGGACTTGGGATTTCAAGTCCTCACTTGCCATTGTTAAAGACCCTTTAACTCAAAAGAAAAAAAACGATTCACATATTTTTTTACCCTCAAAATCATTCAATTTAAACCCAAAAAAGTTGAATAATTTAGGAAACAAAAAAATAACCAAAACCCTGATTTTTTGTTTACCTGAAAGGTGAATGTGAGATCGAGCTATGTCTTAATATTTTTGAGATAAAACAAGTGATCGATGATTATATGCAGAGAGGCAGAGCTGAGAAGACAAGAAGAGCTTGAGCTTGAGCAGCTTGATTTTTTGTTTACCTGGAAGCCATTTTGGATTGTACTTGACAACGAGCGCGGTTTTAGAAAGCACTATGCTTTACCCCCACGAAACAATTTTCTTTGTTGGTTAACTTGCGGGGCAAGCACATCGAACAATTTTCTTTGTTAGGTATTATTATATTATTAAAAGAACTGTAGCCAGCTATAGCTTCAAAAAATATTTAACTTATAAAAATAACATCATAATATTTGTATATCAAATGGTTTGAAAATTTATACGGTTTTTTCTTTAATTTTAGCAATGGTATCTTTTTTTTTTATCTATAATAAAAAAAAATTTTACCTGCACAAATGAGATTACGATAATGTATTAAATGCTTGACAATTTATTATTGTTTTTTTTTTTCTTGCACTTTTTATTGCCTTTAGTTCTGGTTTTGTTTTTCCAGCAACTTTTCTAATTAGTGTGTATTTGTTCTATCTCTTTTAATTATTGTGGTTTTTATGATTTTTTAATTTAATTTTATTTTAACTCATGGGATGTTTGGTCTCTTTTCAATTGCTTTGAAAGGTTTTCTTCTTCCATTGCACTCAAAAGAACACTCGATTTCTAGCAGCTTTTTGTTTGACTCCTGGTGATTAGAATTTCCAGGTTATTTCATTGCTCTTTGTCTTTCTTTTCAATCGTTTTTTTTAATGTTGTTTTTTTTTTATACGCATGGGTTGTTCATTTAGTTACTGGTGATCGAAATTGCCTGCTTATTTCATTGCTTTTTGGTTTTCTTTTCATCCTGTGTTTTTAAAGTTAGTTTTTTTCTTCTTCTTCATAGTTTTAACAGACTCTTCATATGTTTTGCAAGGTTGTCTTTTTTTTATTGCACTTTAGACAACATTGGATTTTGCTCGAGTCATTTTGGTTTAGTCTATAAATAATCTACACTGTTATGTTTGTTTTTTATTTTTGTCGAGTTCTTTTACTTTATAGACAAAATAAAATGTAAAGTTTTAGGAATCAGTATGTAAGCATCCAATTACGCCTATATGCTGCTGGATTTTGTAGAATTGACCTGTGAACTTAAAGTCTCAGGAATCATAGAAAATATGTAGATAAATATTGGTGTTAGTGAGTTCCTCCCAAAAAAAGGAAGTTCACGTGATGAATCATGTTAGGCATGTAGTGTAAAAAAAAATGGCACATGAGATTTAAAAGGGGTGTTTATTTTCATGGTTGAAACTATGTTTCATGATTTTTTTAAAAAGAAATTGTTTAAAATTATTTTTATATATTTTTTTATTATTTTAATATGCTGATATTAAAAATAATTTTTAAAAAATAATAAAAATATTATTTTAATGTTTTTCCAAGTGAAAAATAATTATTACCACATTCTCAAACAGTATCTAAATATGTATTTGATATTATAACATCTTTTTATGGTTATAATTTGAAAAAAAAAAGATTTCTAAAAAGCACTTTAAGTTGTTGCAGGTAAGATTAAAACATGTGTTTGGTTAATATAACGATTAAAATTGTTATTAAATAAAACAATTAACAAATATTTGGTTAATACTGTTGTTAAAAATATAGATGATGTATTTCATAACATTAAATTACATAAGTATGTGATTATTAATACATAAAAAAAATATAGCAAAATAATATTAAGGTCCTTGTTTATAAAATAAAATTAAAAATAAAGCATGTAATAAATATACCAATTGCAAAAGTTGGTTCAATTAAGAATCTAAAAATTATTATTATTTATACATGTTCTGAAATATAAACTATTTTTATTATCTCATTAAACCAATTACAATCTTATAATAAATATCATTCATTTGAGATGGTTTATAATTTACATAATTTTGTGGATGTTTTTTGCAATCTCATTATCTTTTTTATTAATAAATAAAATTTAATATTTTGAAAATACGCGAACAAGCACATGTGTAGCAAGCAGTTTTGCACTAGACATGTCTGATATCCAGTGAACTTGTTATTTATAAAAAATAAAAGAATCTGCTCAAATCAATAGTCTCAAAGAACATCAGCTGCGCTGAAATGTAAGAGAGACTGTTTCAGGGAGAAGATAAAAAGGCAAAATTTCTCGATCAAATCTTTGCTGTAGCTGTGGCTTATGGATGCAAGAAGGTGGAGCTATTTTTCTTGAGAGCCATGACTTACCTTCCAAATCTTTTTAAAATGGCTAGCGCATAAGCCTTTCAAGCCCATACACACAGTCTGACCTACCTCACGAAGTACTTTGGGCTTGGGTCTGAAACTCCTAGACCCTCGCCAAGTCCACAAAGCCATAGGTTTTTCAAGGACAACGCTTTCAGGGTTTATGATCTGAGCTCCTTCTCCACACTGCTTCTCTCTAGCCCCTCAAAATGCCACCTTTAACCTCCCTCCACCTCCGTCATCTCCTCCGCCACTACCACCTATCCTCTCCACCACCAGCAGCTTTCTCTTTGCATTTTAATCCTACCTATCTCCCCAAAACCCCGGCTTTTCCCTTCTGTCTCTCCCAAAGACCCTTCTCCTCCTCCCAAACCTTAAACCCTAACACCATTGAAAGTCCAGATCCCGCAATAGTTCAGTCTCTATCTACTGAGATTTCAAGAGACCCAAACACTGACCCTTTATCAATCTCAGAAAGGCTCCACCTTTCCTTCTCGCACTTAACGAAGAATAACGCCTTAACACCTTCTCTAGTCCTGCAAACCCTCAAGCTTTCTCCTGATGCAGGCCGTACAGTTATTGAGTTTCACAATTGGCTTATTAAAGATGCAGACTTTGAGCAAAATGACGAGTCTTTGGCCCTTTTTGTTGACTATTTTGGTAGAAGAAAGGATTTTAAAGCAGCCCATGATTTGCTTGTTGAAGGTAAAAGTGTTGCTGGGGTTAAGTGTTTTGAGTCTATGATTGATAGGCTTGTGAGAGCAGGGAGGACAACACAGGTCATTGGGTTTTTTGAAAGAATGGAGAGGGATTATGGGTTTAAGAGAGACAAGGAAAGTCTTACGTTTGTAGTTCAGAAGTTGTGTGAAAATGGGTATGCAAGTTATGCTGAGAAAATGGTGAAGAATTTGGCTAATGAGATATTTCCTGATGATGGTATTTGTGATCTGCTAATCAAAGGTTGGTGTGTTGATGGGAAGTTAGAGGAGGCTAAAAGATTAGCAGGGGAGATGTATAGAGGTGGTTTTGAGATTGGTACAATGGCCTTTAATGCTATGCTTGACTGTGTTTGCAAGCTTTGTCGGGAAAAGGATCCTTTTAGGTTGGAGTCGGAGGTGGAGAAGGTGTTGATGGAAATGGATATTCGTGGAGTTCCACGAAATGTCGAGACTTTTAATGTGTTGATTAGTAATCTGTGTAAGGTAAGGAGAACTGAGGATGCAATGAAGTTGTTTTCTAGGATTGGGGAATGGGGTTGTTGTCCAGATGAGACTACATTTCTTGTTTTGATTAGGAGCTTGTATCAGGCAGCTAGAGTTGGTGAGGGGGATGAGATGATTGATAGAATGAAGAGTGCAGGGTATGGTGATAAGCTGGATAGGAAGGCTTATTATGGATTTTTGAAGATTTTGTGTGGGATCGAGAGGCTTGAGCATGCTATGAGTGTGTTTGAGATGATGAAGGCAGATGGGTGCAAGCCTGGGATCAAGACTTATGATTTGTTGATGGGGAAGTGGTGTACACATAATCGTCTTGATAAAGCAAATGTTCTTTATAACGAAGCGTTGAGCAACGGGGTGACAGTGACACCCAAAGAGTACAGGGTGGATCCGAAGTTTATGAAAAAACCGAAGGCTGTTAAGAAAGAGAAGAAGAGGGAGACATTGCCAGAGAAAATGGCAAGGAAGAGGAGGCGGCTTAAGCAGATTAGATTGAGTTTTGTGAAGAAGCCCAAGAAGGGGATGCGCCGTGCCCTTTGATCACTATCCAATTCATAATTCATCAAGTAAGGATGTATGGCAATGTTGCTTGCTGTTTGTTTTGAGATTCAATCTTGTTTGAAGGTTGTTATTGCCTGCTAGGAATAAAATGTTTCTTCTGGTTCACAGGTGCTTGACACAGTATAAGCATTATATTTTCGGTCAGCACTAAATTCATTGAACTTGCAAATTTTTGAGGTCTGATAGCATGATCATTTGCGCTTTGCCTGTTTCCTTCATCTGCAGTGTTTTGTCTACAGCGCACTATACTGATAATGTTTACGATACAAACGGAGCATGTGCTTATGAATTTCTTCATTTTAACTGTTTTAATTCAGACGAGCCTGTTTTCTATTAGATAGATATCAGTCGATACGACCTCACCCTTTCTCTTAGCTTGTATCCTGTGTCTTGTAGGTTGAGAGAGGGATCGATAAAGTGGGACAAGGGTATTAGGATGAAATTAAAGGTCGAATTCTCTCTTGATAATTTATCTTAGCATTTGAGCATGGTTTACATTTTAGTTTCAGATTGATGTAATCAATGGACTGCCTGATATTATTGTCAATTTATAAGAACTTATTCTTATAAGAGCTTATTCTCCATTAATGATTTCATGGTTACCCCTGTTCAATTTATGTTGAGTTTGTATTGAGTCATCTGTCAATGCAATACTTTGTTTTATGTATGACTCTCCTACGAAAGTTTTCCTGCTGGATAGCAAGGAAATGCTCTAAAAAATTATAACCATTATGAACTGATGCTGGTTCTTGTGAGTCTGTGGACGGACATGGAATTTGGCATTTTCAACTGGGCGTTGAAGCGGGCATGAACTGGGGTGGTGGTAAATTGCGCCATGTGATATCTGAGGTTTTACAGATAAAAATAGAAGTTCTTCAGGTTGCCTTTAATTAAATGTCTGCAAATAATGCATATACAAGTTTTCATGATGCTAGGATGAGAACCGTTTCTCAAGTTACAACTTGCTATCAGTTTGGATCTTTAGGTAACTGGTTATCTGTTGGATGTTGCTAGTCTTCTCTTGTCCAAACAAAAAGCAAACTTTCTTTACAAAATCAAACCATGGCTCTTCATGCTTTTTTTTTCTTTTTCTTTTTTTGGGGGCGTCCATCTACAGCTACAAAGCTACTGGTTCTGCAGTCATAATGTGTGATCTGCATGTCTGGTTATTTGTGATTTCTCGTTAACTTTACAGGGTGCTCGGTAGAACTGTTTTTCACTTGTAAAAACATTAAAATAATTTTTTTATTTTTTTTTCATATACAAACACATTAAATCATCAAAAAATAAAATAAAAAATATAAATTTAATAATTTTTAAAACAAAAAAAGTTTTAAAACGGATCCAAATATAGTTAAAAATGTAATATCATAGAGACAATAAATGCTGAGATGAATCTTCCTAAAAATTGATGTTATCCATGGGGCTTGAAAGGTGTAGTCTTAACTTATTAGTGTTAAATGCTTGAAGTTAATTGGGTTAAGAGAGAAAATCCCCTGAATTATTGATTGCTTTTAAATTTTTAATTGATACTATGACCAATGAGGAGTTTGGATTGATACCCAGTTAATTCTAATAAAAATAATTAATATATATATTAAAGTAATATTTTGTTTATTTCTAAAAATTTACTTTTAATATCAACACACTAAAAAACAATACAAAAATAAATTTAAAATCCAACTCAATCATCATATGATGATGGAGAAAACTCAAACTACACATCCCAAAAACTTGAAAGCTTTATTAAAGTTGACAGATACAATATATTGATCACGATACATAAATTTTGGGAAAACTAATATTACATTTTGGTTAAGAATAATTTTATCTATGTTTTTTTTTAAGTAATCTCAAGAGAGTGAGGCTTCACGATATCTGTACAGTAAATTGGCATACAGAAGTGAGAATCTGCATTCTGTAATGCAACATGATCTCAACCATCAAAACTGAAAAGGAATTCAAGAGGCTAAAATAATATAGAAAAGGATTCCCAATGAACAAAATGAAATGTCATCATTAAATCATCAACCTTAGTACCTTAAACGAGTTATAAACCATGAGCTCATGATCGAAGGAGAAGTGCAGAGAATTAACAGAGGTTGTGTTCTTTTAAATTCAACAAAAGTAGCCCCAAAAATAAACCCTTGGATTGCTTAAACATGTAAATTTATCAGAAGCAACCAGCAACAACAATAAAACTTTACCACTTTTATTACATAATCTAATCACTGATCACTTTTTACCATATATACAGTAGAACCTACAGCACGACCTAGAGCCAAGACACATCACCATATGAAGAGGAAATAGTAGATTCTACTGTTCTTAAGGTGGACAAATTGGGTAACAATAACTTACATGAGTTATTGCAGCCTAACTGTTTTGAAGGAAGACCTCCACAGCATTGCTGAGCTGAAAATGATACTTAAATTGAAATTCCCATTTCGAGAATCTCCTCATAGAAACACATTATAATTTTGCCATCGGATACCAGATCCATTAGCATGCTTACCATGGATGAATGCAAAAAGATCTTCTATCAACCTTGTCGTTGAGATCTTGTACAATGTGTGATGTGCAGTTTTTGAGAAGAAATCCCTTGATAACAACATTATAACATCTTAATCAATGGGCACTGTAAGAGTGAAATACCAGGAGTCAACGTTTTATCACACATTTTAGCAAAGAGAGTTATTGCTTCATGGATCCTTCTACTCTTACAATGGCCATTGATCAAGATGTTATAACTATGAAAGCCAGAAGAGTAACCTTTGCTGCCCATTATATTTTAACTAAATTTTAAAACCATCCACTTGTCTCTGCAAACAATGTCCACCCACCTGTCTTTGCAAACAGTATCATGTGAATATCAAACATTTATTATGACATCGGCAATTATATTTCATAGATGATTCCTAACAATTCCATTTGTTTTTTTTTTAAGCTAAATACTGTTTCTTCCACAGCCCACCCTAATAACCAGCCAAATTTCACCATAGATGAGCTTAGGGTTCATGCCGACCATCTGACTGGATGATATAAAATCATCAACACTGTTGTGATTGACATTGCCACCAAATACACCATTTTTTATAGAAAAAAAAAACACTTAAATCTAATACTATAAGCAGAAGCAGTGTAAGTTAGGGTATGAGAATTTGGAACAAGAATATTGAACAGTAAAAATAAAAACAGGAAAGTTAGCAATACCTATTTATTGTTGTAAGTGAAAAGCGGCGGCAGAAACCCTAAAAACGCTTGTCGCCGCCCTGTCATCTCATCTGTTGCGAAGGTTTCTCTCCAGATTACTGCAATCTGCTCCATCTTGAGTGTCTCATTTTTAAAGAGGAAAAGGTCCAAAAGGATGCCCTCCCCATGGACCCATAACGAAACAATACCTTAATAGGCCCATAAAGCCCTCAAATATATAAAACAAAAAACAAAAACATCATTTTAATATTTATAAAAAACACATTACAAAACAAAAATAACAAAAACGTTATATTATTTTTCATTGTTCAAATGATTATTATTTATATTTAAAATTCAATTAAAAAATCAATTTTAATATATGTATGAAAGTTCTTCTAAGAATATCCTGATTGCAAAATTAAACTTAAAAGTTACATAATTTTATAATTAGTTTCTATACATGTATTTTTCATTTAGATTCCCAAATGCATCCAGAGAAATGCATAATAAGGAATGATAATACATGAACAAGAAACTCGGTTAGACATTCGAATAATTGTTTTTTAAATTATTTAAAAAAAATATTAAAAAATATTTTTTTATTTTTTAAAATTTATTTTTAATATTAGTATATTAACATATTAAAAAAAATAAAAAAAAACAGTTTTTCTTTTAAAAATAAAATCATTTTTAAAACGTATTCTCGGATTAGAAGTTACAGACAAAAAATGGGCTGCTTCTTGAGCCTCAAGCTTTGAAAGCAAATGGAAAGTCATTCAGCTAAGCAAAGACATCCTGTATTGTCCCAATTGACAAACTGCAATAATTTCTAATCAGATATTGCCAGTATTAAGAACAAGCATCACTATACAAGTCGTTCTAGTATCCTGATTCTACCACAATGGTTTTTCGTAGTAAAGAATAGTTCTTTCTCCCATAAAATTTCTTCTTTTTTTGGCATTTTTTATAGTCACAGAGTTTTCTCGATTATTTCATGATTTACCAACATCTTTTCTCCAAAAATACTCGTAAACTAAGTATATCACTGCAACACTAACTTCATGAAAGAAAGAATTGTTTTTCATGGGCAGAGCTACAAAAGTTGAACAAGAGTTAATGAGAGGAATAAGAGATGATGAGCTGCAGGTTGCAAGGTTCCGAGACTGAGACTGAGACGGAGACCCAGATCAATAATACCATCACCTTCCTAGGCTGATAGTAAGAGGAGTGAAGAGCTGGAGTGTTTAGAAGGAAGCCTGATGCATCTTAATGCTGTGTGCATCTCCTCCTCCTACCTTTTCTGATACTGATAAGATAATTTCATATTTGTGAGTTGCTCCCGGTGGCGGAAGCAGGGGGCTGGCAGGGCCGCGGCTCTTGCAAGTAATTTTTTTTTCCAGCCTTCTCCTCTAACAAATTAGATCTTTAGTTTTAATAATAAAAATTTTGAATTTTGACCCTCTAAGAATGTTTTTCCAAATTAGCCACCCAAACTAGAAGTCCTACAGTTCAACCCTGATCATTCACTGACAGGTTGCTCACCGTCGGATTTCCAACCTGAAAAGCAGAACCACTGTAGAAGGAGGAGATGCACACAGTATAATTGAAAGTCCTCTTACGAGAGATGAGCATAAAATATGTCATCATATGCATACCTCGTCAAGTCTGCACCGTGTGGAGCCCAAGCCACCTGGCCAGACCGGGACGAAGATTCTTAAAATTTATTTAAATAAACGAAAAACACGTCATAGCTAATATATCCGTGTGGAGCCCAAGCGACTTGGCCAGCGCGGGACGAAGACTTTTACTAACCAATAAGCAAAACACAGCCACGTTCCTTCTCTGAAACTGCAGCGAAGACATCACTAATAATAAAATGGACCCATCACATTATCAATCACTAATAAAAAGAGATCGATAGTAGAAGAAAAGCTCATCACCATACACTTTCACCTTTGCCATTTCTCATCTCATACCTGCCCTTTCTTCTCAATATTTACTTTACCATTTCTTGCTCACATCCCCTGCTTTTAGTTTTCCTCGCACCTTCTCTACTTCTTCTTCTCAACATCCATTTCTTTTCCATTCCAAGACAAGCTATGGCTGATGCAATTGTTTCTGCTCTCGCGAGTACAATCATGGGGAACTTGAATTCCTCAATTCTTCAAGAGTTTGGACTTGCTGGGAGCCTAGAGACTGATCTTGAACATCTCGAGCGCACGTTCATAACTACTCAAGCTGTGCTCCAGGATGCAGAGGTGAAGCAGTGGAAGGACAAGGCTATAAAGGTGTGGCTCAGACACCTCAAGGATGCAGCTTATGATGTTGACGATTTGCTAGATGAGTTTTCCTTTGAAGCTCAGTGGCATCAGCAGCGAAGAGATCTCAAAAATTGGCTAAGATCCTTCTTTTCTATCAATCATAATCCTCTTGTTTTTCGACAAAGGATGGCTCATAAATTGAAGAATGTTAGAGAAAAACTGGATGCCATTGCCAATGAGAAAAACAAGTTCAATTTAACACCACAAGTTGGGGACATAGCAGCTGATACCTACGATGGGCGGCTTACCAGCTCACTCGTGAATGAATCAGAAATTTACGGAAGAGGCAAGGAGAAAGAAGAACTAGTCAACATCCTGCTAGCTAATGCAGACGATCTCCCTATTTATGCTATGTGGGGAATGGGGGGCCTCGGGAAAACAACACTTGCTCAATTAGTCTACAATGAAGAAAGGGTTACACAACAATTCAGTTTGAGGATCTGGGTGTGTGTATCTACTGATTTCGACGTAAAAAGATTAACAAGAGCCATCATAGAGTCCATTGATGGTGCCTCTTGTAATCTTCAGGAATTGGATCCCTTGCAACGATGCCTCCAACAGAAGTTAAATGGAAATAAGTTTTTGCTTGTATTGGATGATGTGTGGGATGATTATGGTGATAGGTGGAGTAAATTGAAGGAGGTATTAAGGAGTGGAGCTAAAGGTAGTGCTGTAATAATAACTACCCGTATTGAGATGGTTGCTCGTAGAATGGAACCAGCTTTTGTCCAGCACATGGAGAGATTGTCTGAAGAAGATTCATGGCATTTGTTTCAACGGCTAGCAATTGGGATGAGAAGGAAAGAGGAGTGGGTACATCTGGAAAACATTGGATTATCAATAGTGAAGAAGTGTGGTGGTGTTCCTTTAGCTATAAAGGCACTCGGGAACCTAATGCGGCTAAAAGAAAGGGAAGATCAGTGGATAGCTGTCAAAGAAAGTGAAATTTGGGATCTAAGAGATGAAGCAAGCGAGATTTTACCTGCTTTAAGGTTGAGTTACACTAATCTATCACCACATTTGAAGCAATGCTTTGCGTATTGCGCTATATTTCCAAAAGATCACGTGATGAGGAGGGAGGAGCTGATTGCTTTGTGGATGGCAAATGGCTTTATTTCTTGCAGTGGAGAAATGGATTTGCACTTCATGGGTATTGAGATATTCAATGAACTAGTGGGAAGGTCATTTCTGCAAGAGGTCGAGGATGATGGATTTGGCAACATAACATGTAAAATGCATGATCTTATGCATGATCTTGCACAATCCATTGCAGTACAAGAGTGCTATACGATAGAAGGCGATGGGGAGCTGGAAATTCCTAAAACTGCTCGTCATGTTTCTTTTTATAACAAAGAAGTAGCTTCGTCTTCTGAAGTTCTCAAGGTCCTATCACTTCGCTCACTTCTTGTGAGGAATAGTGCTATTTGGAATGGATGGGGAAAGATTCCTGGTCGAAAACATCGAGCCTTGAGTTTAGAAAATGTCGACGACGTACAGAAATTGCCGAAGTCAATTGGTGATCTGAAACATCTAAGGTATCTAGATGTATCAGGCTCCTGGATCGAAACGCTGCCTGAAAGTATAACCTCTCTCCAAAACCTCCAGACACTAGATCTGAGAAATTGCACTTATCTCATCCATTTACCAAAAGGTATGAAGCACATGAGAAATCTTGTCTATCTTGACTTAACGGGTTGTTCTTCACTTCGATTTATGCCTGCTGGAATGAGACAATTGATATTCCTGCGAAAACTTACCCTGTTCATTGTGGGTGGGGAGAATGGTCGTCGCATAAGTGAGCTAGAAGGGCTGAATAATCTTGCTGGTCAATTGAGTATCGTAGATCTTGTGAATGTTAAGAATTTAGAAGATGCCAAAAGTGCCAATTTGAAGTTGAAGACAGCTCTTTTATCACTGACTTTATCTTGGCATGGTAATGGAAATTACCTTTCTAACCCTCGGTTCTACCCGCCACCCCAACAAAGAAAGAGTGTTATATTTATTCAGGAAAATAACGAGGAGGTCCTTGAAGGGCTTCAACCTCATTCAAATCTGAAGAAGTTGAGGATATGTGGATATAGAGGTTCAAGATTTCCTAATTGGATGATGAACTTGAATATGACGCTACCAAATCTGGTAAAGATGGAGCTATCAACATTTCCCAACTGTGAACAACTTCCACCCTTGGGGAAACTGCAGTTCCTCAAGAGTCTTGTATTGCGTGGAATGGATGGTGTGAAGAGTATTGACAGCAATGTGTATGGAGATGGGCAGAATCCATTCCCATCTTTGGAGACGCTGACTTTCAATTCAATGGAGGGATTAGAGCAATGGTCTGCGTGTACCTTTCCTCGCCTTCGAGATTTGAGGATAGTCGATTGCCCTGTGTTGAACGAAATACCAATTATACCCTTCGTCAAATCATTGCACATCCGGGAAGGTAAGGATTCATTACTAAGGTCAGTTAGGAATCTCACTTCCATCACCTCCCTATATATAAGAAAGATTCCAAATGTGAGGGAGCTTCCCGATGGGTTTTTGCAAAATCATACCCTCCTTGAAATATTAGAAATTGATGAGATGCCAGATCTGGAGTCTTTGTCAAATAGGGTATTAGATAACCTTTCTGCTCTTAAAAGCTTGATTATTAGGAGTTGCGGGAAACTTGAAAGCTTGCCAGAGGGAGTGCGGCATCTGACAGCACTTGAGAATTTGATGCTTGGAAATTGTCCAGAGCTGAATTCATTGTCAGAGAGTATCCAACATCTCACTTCCCTCCAATCTCTAGCCATTTGGAATTGTCCAAATTTGAAGAAAAGGTGTGAGAAAGATTTAGGAGAGGACTGGCATAAGATAGCTCACATTCCTAAGATTGATATCGATTAAAATTGATATGCAAAATTTGTAATGAGAATAAAATATATTTTTTCTTAGTTTTAATTTGTTGTAATTGTTTAAATAATTTTCTCAAATTGATTGTTGTTTTATTCTTCATATAAATGTGTAAAAATGATTGGTTCATTATTTGTTTTAATTGAAACTTGTTTTATTACTGTAATAAGTTTTTTTCCTTAACACACAATACTTCTCATAAAAAAAAGCATAAAATTAAGAAAATTAAGTTTTTTTTTGTTACTTCAAAACAAAACTTGTATAAGAAAATCAACTGTTGAGGTTTCTCAACTAAAATATCAATCTCATAAACATCCTTTTAGCCTTTATGAAGACGTTATTTTACTTAATTAATTGAAACTAATAATATTTAAACAAGAGGTGCTGATTGATTGAGTCTTGGATCGGGAAGTAATGTTACTTAATTCTGAATCAATTGGTCATATGTACTTAATTTTTTTTGTATCACTAATTACTACTGCCGGCGTAAATCTCAAGGAAAGTGGAATTAACAAAGATTAATTTCTTTGTATCCTGAATTGAAAATGTTTGGATTTGCGTGCTTTGTCATTCAAGATCGCTGTGCGCTTCACGTGGAAAAATACTCGCTCGATTGCCTGTATTTTATTTTATTTTATTTCATCATGAACCAGCCTTTTATCCATTATATTTTATTTCGATCAAACCGACCTCTCACGTATAACTTTTTAATCTTGAAATACACGTCGCTCGCACCATAAAGCATATAGAGCATCAATACAAACAAACTGGAAAATCGAAATCTAATCCATCCAAACAATACACTTATTACAAAACATGGAGACGGCAATTTGAGTAATAATTCAAGACTGTAATTTAACAAAAAGCTTCATGATGCTTTATGAAATGAAAATTGTTTACAATTTAATAAAAAATTATAAATATAAAATGAAGATCATTTAACGCCTCATTTGTTATGTAATTCAAATTTATTCTATTATATACGTCCTACAATTAAAAGAAATGATCAGTAGATTGTATGAATTTTGCTTCCCTGCTAATCATCTGACTTTTTCTTCGGTGTAACATGAATACTTCCTACTTCTGCTGTAAATTTCCCTTCATAGATCTTCTTGTGTGTTCGTGACAGTAAGTCATCTTGTCCACCAGCTGCCTCAGTGCTCCTGTCTGGTATTATGCTATATATTCTTTATCTTGATTTTCTTATTACTTTTCTCCATTTAAACTCTGCTCTTTAAACTATTTTGTTAGCTCATTATGTCTGTTCTCAGTATGGTGGGTAGAACATCTTCCTTTATCAGTTGATAAGCTCTGTTTCGATAAATCCTTAGAATTAGAATATAAGTTGTTTTTGTTTTTCCTACCGAGAAAGTAATATACGCATTTGTTTAATTCTCAAAAACCATAGCCTAAACTTATCAACATTTATCAAGGAAAACTTACGCCTAGCCCGGTATTCATCACAGCCCAAAATCACAATCCCATGCTTCTTTGTGGCATGAAAATGGATCAAATACTTGAAGCAACTTAAAATAAAATTATTATTTTTTAATTGGGAGTATTTAGATTAGTTTGTATACATCACAACTAAAAGATGGTGAACTTGAAAAAAACTCAAACCGGCAATCATTAAAAAGTAAAATTCAAGGCATAACTAACTGAATACTTCATCATGTAAATCGGTAGGCTTGATAAAAAAATTATTTAAGTCATTCCTACTGTTTTATTTTCCCCCACATGAATTTTTTCATCTCCGTAAATAAACCCAATTCATGCATATATGTATTTTGCAAGCACTAGATCCTAACAAATGAAAGTAGATATAAGACATAATTTCTTTGGAATTTACAAACAACAAAGACGAATATTTTTTTGAAATTTATGTTTTTATTTAAAATATATAAAAAGGAGGGTAAACAATTGGGTTCTAATACAGGTTTTTTTTTAATGATATCATCGATTTCTTTAAGGATAATTATATGCTAGGTTGATGTGCAAAACTTTTAAAATAATTTTTGATTAATATTGAATGAGAATAAAATATATATTTTTTCTTAATTTTAATTTTTTTGTAAATTCTTAAATAATTTTCTCAAATTCAATGTTCTCATATTTTTCATATAAATGTGTAAAAATGATTGATTCACGATTTTATTTTATTGAAACTCACTTTTATGATTGTAATAAGTTTTTCTTAAAAAACAATACTTCTCATCATAAAAAAATATTTTCTTAAAAATAAAAAAGAAATGCATGAATAAGAAAATTAGGTCTTTTATTAGAATTATACTTTTTTTATTCTTTTCAGCTCAAATCGTTATAGAATAAGTTTTCTACTACTTTCAGTGACTTCATCAACTTTGCAATTAAATACATACTTAAATATTGACCAAGGTTAATTTTATTAAATAAAAGTCGATATATTATTGAAGTTCTCGTGCCATTAAGCAAATGGTTGCATGGGAAAAAGGAAAAGTTTTAGGGAATACAAACCAAATTAAATTCAAAGAGAAACACAAAAATAAAAAAATTAAGACACTAATTACTCCAAAACAGAGCGTGTATAAGAGAATCTATTGTTGAAGGTTATCCATGAAATATACCAAACAATAAAGAATGAGCTCATAAGCATGATCTTTTAGTCTGTATGAAGACGTAATTTTACTTAATGAATTGAAACTAATAATATTAAACAAGAGGAGCTAATTGATTGAGTCTTGGATCGAGACGTAATGTTACTTAATTCTGAATGAATTGGTTATATGTACTTAATTCTGAATCAATAGGTCCAAAAATCAACGGCTCAGCTAAAAAGCTCCCTCTCCTTGTCCACTATCATGGTGGTGGCTTTTGTATAGGCTCTCCATTTACTTCTGCCTTGAAGAATTTTCTTTCAACCCTAGCCACCCAAGCCAATGTCATTGCTATATCTATTGACTACAGGTTAGCACCTGAACACCAATTACCGATTGCATACGATGATTCATGGGCAGGGCTTCAGTGGATCGCGAAGCACTCTAATGGTAATGGACCCGAACCATGGATTAATGAATATGCGGATCTCGGGTGGGTTATTTTAGCCGGCGAGAGTACTGGAGGCACCATAGCCCATTATGTGGCGGTCCAAGCTGGGGCTGCGGGATTGGCTGCCGTGGCTATAAAAAGGTTACTAATACTGCACTCATATTTTTGGGCTAAGGAGCGAGACAAGTTCTACCGATATATATGCCCAACAAGTTCCGGGGCAGATGATCCAAAATTATGAAAAGAAAAAGAGATACAAGAGAGAAAGGAATCTAAAAAGAAAAAGGTAACTCTTAAAAGGAATGTCATCCACAATGGACCAAGTGAGTTATATTTGTTTCTAAAGATTGCGGGTGATTTATTTATTTTTAATGATGATTGTGGTTCACTCAAGTTGTTATCGTTAATTTTTTTTGTTATTATTGTATTTATCTCATTAAAATTTTTGTTGTTATTATAGAAGTTGTTAATTTGAATAGCAACAAGCTATAAATATCATGTTTTTTAATTGCGACATATATAAACTATGATATTTCATTAGTTATTTTTAATAATATGTTATTCTACTAGTATTTTTAATTTAATGTGCTAATTTTTTTAACAAATCATTTTTTTGCTTCCCTTATTTCCTCATTTTAGGTTTAAACAAAGTAAAATATCATAAAGTAAATATTTCATGCTTATATTTAGTCAACTAATTTGGTTTGATTAAAAAAATACCTTTTTAAAAGCCAACTTTAATAAAGAACAACAATAAAAAAACCCAAGTTATTTTCTAAATTAATGAGAAATATTGTAGAAAATAAATAAAAACATAATGGAGTTCAATATTTAATTAAATAAATGCTGAATGAAAACATTAAAAAAACACATGAGTTCAAAAAAAGGGAAAAATAAAAGTAAGCAAACTCAGAAAAATCTTCTAAACCTAAATTAATTTTTCAAATTCACAAGTCATAAAATTTTAAACCCAAACTCAATATAGAAGCTCAATCCCTAATTAATTTAATATTAAATGATATTATAAAAAAAATAAATCATTTTTTAAAATTATCTTAAGCAAAAATAGCAACATAAAAGAATGAGAATCAAATTTGATATAAAACAATTATTAAGAATTAAATCATAATAAAAAATAAAATTTAAAAATTATCTTAAATAAAACAAATAACAATTAAAAGATCATGAGTCAAATATGACAAATGAAAAAATTATAAGAGGATTAAATTGAAAAACAAATTTTAATTTTATAAATAATTTCAAATAAAATAAATAATAATTTTTTAAAAAAGAAACTATATCTAAAAAAAAATTGAATTGTTGCCATAAAAAATTAAAGAATCAGACATGAAAATTGAAAAGAAAAAAAAAAAATAAAGTTTATTGTCACTATACTGGAGGTTTGGTATCCAAACACGTTCTCGTAGATAAAAGGATTGCCAAAATGATAATGTTGTTTTGGAAGCCACCGTTTAACAATCATACTACCCAATCCTAAAATGGTGTTGAGCAGCCTCACATCTCATCAATTTTTGAATAATATTTTATATTTATTAAATTATCAATTAACCTCTCAATTCATTAATTATAACAAAAAATAAGGATAAAAATATAAACAAACCCGTACATGCAAGTTATAAAATTCTTGAAATGAAAGGCACTTGAGTAATTTTATTGTGCTTTAAACATTGAAAAGTCTAAACAATACCTTGATGCTACTTCAGCGTTTTTTGCTTTTTATGACAAGATAATCATTATACTATGCAAAGAAATATAAAAGTCCCAATAATCAGGCAAATTATTTTTGTTAAACAAAAAAAAATTATTCTTGAAATTCACAATAAATATGATTCTAGAGCTACAGTAATTGGGACTGTACAAATTAATTAAATTTGGTTTTTTATATAATTTTGCTTCGTAAATTTGCTGCTCCAGGAAGCTTAGAAATCCTTGGAAAAGATGGCCCGTTGTCGTTGTCATAATTTATTCGCTAGTCAAGTCTGCACTGTGTGGAGCCCAAGCGAGTTGGCCAACGCGGGACGAAGAATTTTACAGCCATTTCTCATCTCACACTGCCCTTTCTTCTCAATATTTACTTTACTGTTTCTTGCTTACATCCCCTGCTTTTAGTTTTCCTCGCACCTTTTCTACTTCTTCTCAACATCCATTTCTTTTCCATTCCAAGACAAGCTATGGCTGATGCAATTGTTTCTGCTCTCGCGAGTACAATCATGGGGAACTTGAATTCCTCAATTCTTCAAGAGCTTGGACTTGCTGGGAGCCTAGAGACTGATCTTGAACATCTCGAGCGCACGTTCATAACTACTCAAGCTGTGCTCCAGGATGCGGAGGTGAAGCAGTGGAAGGACCAGGCTATAAAGGTGTGGCTCAGACACCTCAAGGATGCAGCTTATGATGTTGACGATTTGCTAGATGAGTTTGCCTTTGAAGCTCAGTGGCATCAGCAGCGAAGAGATCTCAAAAATTGACTAAGATCCTTCTTTTCGATCAATCATAATCCACTTGTTTTTCGACCAAGAATGGCGCATAAATTGAAAACTGTGCGAGAAAAACTGGATGCCATTGCCAATGAGAAAAACAAGTTCAATTTAACACCACGAGTTGGGGACATAGCAGCTGATACATACGATGGGCGGCTTACCAGCTCACTCGTGAATGAATCAGAAATTTACGGAAGAGGCAAGGAGAAAGAAGAACTAGTCAACATCCTGCTAGCTAATGCAGACGATCTCCCTATTTATGCTATGTGGGGAATGGGGGGCCTCGGGAAAACAACACTTGCTCAATTAGTCTACAATGAAGAAAGGGTTACACAACAATTCAGTTTGAGGATCTGGGTGTGTGTATCTACTGATTTCGACGTAAAAAGATTAACAAGAGCCATCATAGAGTCCATTGATGGTGCCTCTTGTAATCTTCAGGAATTGGATCCCTTGCAACGATGCCTCCAACAGAAGTTAAATGGAAATAAGTTTTTGCTTGTATTGGATGATGTGTGGGATGATTATGGTGATAGGTGGAGTAAATTGAAGGAGGTATTAAGGTGTGGAGCTAAAGGTAGTGCTGTCATAGTAACTACGCGTATTGAGATGGTTGCTCTTAGAATGGCAACAGCTTTTGTCAAGCACATGGGGAGATTGTCTGAAGAAGATTCTTGGCAGTTGTTTCAACAGCTTGCATTCGGGATGAGAAGGAAAGAGGAGCGGGCACGCCTGGAAGCCATTGGAGTATCAATAGTGAAGAAGTGTGGTGGTGTTCCTTTAGCTATAAAGGCACTCGGGAACCTAATGCGGTTAAAAGAAAGTGAAGATCAGTGGATAGCTGTCAAAGAAAGTGAGATTTGGGATCTAAGAGAAGAAGCAAACGAGATCTTACCTGCTTTGAGGTTGAGTTACACTAATCTATCACCACATTTGAAGCAATGCTTTGCGTTTTGCGCAATATTTCCAAAAGATCACGTGATGAGGAGGGAGGAGCTGCTTGCTTTGTGGATGGCAAATGGCTTTATTTCTTGCAGAAGAGAAATGGATTTGCACGTCATGGGCATTGAGATGTTCAATGAACTAGTGGGAATGTCATTTCTGCAAGAGGTCGAGGATGATGGATTTGGCAACATAACATGTAAAATGCATGATCTTATGCATGATCTTGCACAATCCATTGCAGTACAAGAGTGCTATACGACAGAAGGCGATTGGGAGCTGGAAATTCCTAAAACTGCCCGTCATGTAACAAATCAATAGCTTCGTCTTCTGAAGTTCTCAAGGTCCTATCACTTCGCTCACTTCTTGTGATGAATGAACAGTTTAGGTATGGAGGGGGAAAGATTCCTGGTCGAAAACATCGAGCCTTGAGTTTAAGAAATGTCCGCGTGAAGAAATTGCCGAAGTCAATTTGTGATTTGAAACATCTAAGGTATCTAGATACATCAGGCTCCGAGATCAAAACATTGCCTGAAAGTACAACCTCTCTCCAAAACCTCCAGACACTAGATCTGAGTTTTTGCCAAGAACTCATCCAATTACCAAAAGGTATGAAGCACATGAAAAGTCTCGTATATCTTGACATAACATTTTGCTATTCACTTCAATTTATGCCTTGTGGAATGGGGTAATTGATATGCTTGCGAAAACTTACCCTGTTCATTGTGGGTGGAGAGAATGGTCGTCGCATAAGTGAGCTGGAAGGGCTGAATAATCTTGCTGGTCAATTGAGCATTGCAGATCTTGTGAATGTTAAGAATTTAAAAGATGCCAAAAGTGCCAATTTGAAGTTGAAGACAACTCTTTTATCACTGACTTTATCTTGGCATGGGAATGGATATTACCTTTTTAACCGTTGGTTAGTTGTGCCACCACAACAAAGAAAGAGTGTTGTTATTCAGGAAAATAACGAGGAGGTCCTTGAAGGGCTTCAACCTCATTCAAATCTGAAGAAGTTGAGGATATGGGGATATGAAGGTTCAAGATTTTCAAATTGGATGATGAACTTGAACACGACGCTACCAAATCTGGTAGAGATGGAGCTATTATCAGCATGTGACCGCTGTGAACAACTTCCACCACTGGGGAAATTGCAGTTCCTCAAGAGTCTTGTATTGCGTGGAATGGATGGTGTGAAGAGTTTCGACAGCAATGTGTATGGAGATGGGCAGAATCCATTCCCATCTTTAGAGACGCTGACTTTTGATTTAATGGAGGGATTAGAGCAATGGGCTGCGTGTACTTTTCCTCGCCTTCAAGATTTGAAAATAGTCGGTTGCCCTGTGTTGAACGAAATACCAATTATACCCTCCCTTAAAAAATTAGACATCCATGGAGTGAATGCTTCGTTGCTGATGTCAGTTAGGAATGTCACTTCTATCACCTCCCTTTTTATAGGAAACATTCCAAATGTGAGGGAGCTTCCCGATGGGTTTTTGCAAAATCATACCCTCCTTGAAAGCTTAGAAATTGGTGGGATGCGAGATCTGGAGTCTTTGTCAAATAGGGTATTAGATAACCTTTCTGCTCTTAAAAGCTTGCATATTAAGCATTGCGAGAAACTTGAAAGCTTGCCAGAGGAAGGTCTTCGTAACCTCAATTCCTTGGAGGTTTTAAGGATAAAGGAGTGTGGAAGATTAAATTGTCTGCCAATGAATGGGCTGTGTGGCTTATCTTCTCTTCGCCAGTTATTTGTTGGAGATTGTGATAAATTCACATCTCTAACAGAGGGAGTGCGGCATCTGACAGCACTTAAGGATCTGTACCTTAATACATGTTCAGAGTTGAACTCATTGCCAGAGAGTATCCAACATCTCACTTCCCTCCAATCTCTATTCATTCGGAAGTGTCCAAATTTAAAGAAAAGGTGTGAGAAAGATTTAGGAGAGGACTGGCCTAAGATAGCTCACATTCCTAACATTAGTATCTTTTCAAATTGATATGCAAAATTGTTAAAATAATTTCTCATTAACATTGAATGAGAATAAAATTTGTATTTTCTTAGTTTTAATTTGTTGTAATTGTTTGAATAACTTTATCAAATTCATTATTGTTATATTTTTCATATAAATGTGTAAAAATAATTCATTCATGATTAAAAAAAAAACTTGTATATATATTTTATTTTAATCGCTCGCACCATAAAGCATATAGAGCATCAATACAAACAAACTGCAAATCGAAATCTAATCCATCCAAACAATAAACTTATTACAAAACAATGGAGACTTCCACTTAGCAGAAGCCGGCTAGATCATATAGACAACTTTGAGTAATAATTCAAGAAGATTGTCATTTAACAAAAGCTTTAAAATGTTTTATGAAATGAAGATCAACTTAACAAAAGTTTCAAATATAAAACGATGATTGTTCAAAATATCACTTGTGAGATATGCATAAAAAATAAAAAAATAAAATTCACCTTAAACTAGCTTTAATGAAACTATTTTTTTATAACAAACAATTAATTTATTAATGTCATAACTTAATTTTTAAATAAATAAATAAAAATAAATGGATAAAAACATATTTGAGAATAGAGTTAAGACAATATAAAATTTGAAGTTTGAGGATGAATTTATTAAATTTGAGAGTCAATTGGTCAATAATTAAAGAATTAATAAGTTGGAGATTTTAATTAAAATTTTAAATTAGTTTAATTAATAAAATCAGGTGCTTAATTAAAGAATTAATAAGTTTGAGGATTAAGTTAATTTTTGATTTAATTAATTAAAAAATCAGGAGTTTTATTAAAAAAATATCAGAGTTGTGGGCTGATTAAAAGCAAAATTTCAGGAGATTAAAGACTAAGGAACATAGTGAAATTGTGGGTTTACTTTAGAAATTTTAACTAATTTTTTGAGGGATTATTTTAAAAGAATTAAAAGTTGAAGATTTAATTAAGGATCAAATTGAACAATCTGGAAATGAAGGATTGTTTTGTAAACAGTGTTATAATTTGGGGATTGAGTTGAAATTAATCCAATAGCAAAATTAAAAGAAATTTTTAATTATTTGAGATCCAATTGTTAAATTTTCAAAGATCAGAGGTGAAAATAAATATATCCATTTCTGCGAAACGAAATGGGCCTAGACCAAATCATCCCATTACCCCATACACAAGAAAACGCACGGGCTTGCCACAGCCTAGCACAAGATTTATGTCTTTGGCCCATGAACATTTGCAAGAAATGATCTTTGAGACTGTAAAGATTAAACCAAATTCTTTAGCTGGAAACACGAAGACAAAGGAAAGGGGAAAGGGAGTTGACCAAGTCTTCAATTGTATTAATATGATTAATTAATTAATTTTTCGAAGAATAGGATTACATGATTTGAATATATATATATATATATATATATATATATATATATATATATATAGTTAGCTTGAAGATAATTAATATAAAAACTATGATCTTAGGACATTAGGTTTTTGGATGTGACGATATTGATTTATTGACAAAAAATAAAATGAAAAACTATCAAGTAATGTATTTGAATCAACAGGAGAGAGTTTATATTATTATTAAAATATTATTTTCTTTTAATTTCAAGGAGAATGGAAATATATAATGAAATATCGATTGAATACCAATTAGTTCTTAATTACTAAGTTCTTCCCGATTATGAAATTAACTTGCGAAATTATGATACAGTCAAACAATCAAAAATGCTAATTTAGGTTATTGTTTGAACTAGCCTACTAATTTTGAATATTATTTTATTAATAAACCATTATTTTTTTTAATATATCTTTTCAATTACATGAGTCGACGCTAGCTGCCTTTTACAAATTGAAATTCGCACATTTTAAAATAACATCTCATTAAATATTATTTTAATTAAAGCATATTATATTTTAATGTGCGTGAATTTACAAAAGAAATATTCTCAATCCTATGGGATGAAATTGGACCTCTAATGATCAATTCAACGCCTAATCATTCTAAACTGCAAGTCTCAACTGTAAGTCGCTTGTAAATAATCAAATTAAAATTCGGCATTTTGAAATATATATAATTTTAAATAATCATCTCATTCTAAAATCTTAGTTTATTAAATGAGATTTTAAAAATAAGTTTGTAGTATCTTTGATGCACTCTATCTAGAAAAAAAAATTAAACTTGAAACTTATATATATTATTACTTTTACATGCCAAAATTTTAATTTTATCCAGTGAAGAACTCAAAATTATATATAGGATTTATACTTGTTATTAATGATACCACATCAAAAAAAATGATTTGGTGAAGTTTCGTGAATGATTTTATACTATTATAGTATATGACAAACATTTTAAACTAATAATTTTAAATTTTAAATGAAGACATGACAAACTTAAAATTTTAAATTAATACATGAAAAATTCTTTAATATAGAAATATATATTATATTAGTACTTTTGGCTGCATATTGTAAGCTCCATTGTTTTGATAATATTTTTTTTACTATTTATTGTTTTTGCGCAACCTTAAAATTTACAAATACAAACGAAAATACTGATATAATATTTCAGTCAATAGATTGTAATGAATTTTACCGATAAAATATATTTTTTAATCTCCATCGGTAAATACTGATAAAAATATTTACTCGGTATATATTAAGAAGATTATAGCAAAAAAAAAAGAAATTAAAAAAAGACAAAAGGTATGATGATATGTCATTTATATGACAACATTACCGACGATACTAACTTGTCTGTAAAATCTATTTGTAAATTCACCGGTAATATTTAAGAGAGTATTGAAACTGTAAAATACCAACAGATGCACAAACAGAATAAGTTCATCGCTATATTCCAAAGAGATTTGGGATTGCTCACTTTTTAATTGCATTGTTCATGTTGTCAATTACATACAAGATCAGTACCAGTGGATTAAGTCCGGTGATATTTTTCTTAGAACTAATTTGTTCACTTTTCAATTATATTATTAATTACTATTCACAAAAAGAATGTTTGACGAATTAAAAAGTCATTGGTGAAATTTGCGGGGTTTCTAAATTTTTTTGATTAAATTAAATATTATAGGCGAAATTACAGATAAAATGATTAAAAATATTAATATTTAATTATCTATTAGTAAAAAACTCAATTAAAATACTAGAATCGTTAATTTTATAACAAACATACCTCTTTTTTTTTAATCTTCTTTCTTCATCTTTCTTTCTTTTCCTCTTCCCTCTTTCTCTTCTATAAAAAACCCCAATACCCCTCAATATTTTTCTCTTCTCTCCTAAACTCCTCATTTTCTCTTCTCCTCCACGCACAAGTATGTCTTCTTCTACTCTCGTTTTCTTTTATCTTTTGAGGTTTTACTTTTTTTTGTTAATTAACATTTTTTATGGATTTGTTTTTTGTTTTTTCTCTTCTCAGCTTCACTCAAAACAAAATTAAGCTCATTTATTTTTGTTAATTAACATACTTTAGTAAATTTATCAATGATTATATTACTGACGAACTAATCGACACATCACAACTTACTGACAATAGTTTTTCCAATAACCTCTTTCTGTCTGTAAGCCCGTTAGTAAAATACGTATCGAAAGACTATGAGTGTAAATATTAACATATAAATTTTTATCCGTAAATCTAAAAATTCTAGTAGTGTTGAATGTAAATGATTCCATATATGCAAATTCATTACATAATGTAGGATTTTATTGCATAAATCTATTCATTTGAAGGACTATATTGTAATTGTTGTCGCACCCGACATCGCGACGGCTCTTAAAATTATAATTCTCTTGATTTATGGAAAAAAGAACAAATTTCTAGCATTTGGTTCTTTTAGAAAAAATATCTTGTTTGAGGAGTCTCCACATAATATTATGGTCACTAGTAACCCTAACTGGTCAACAGAGATTCTATGGTTCGGGGCTGGTTACGTAAAAGAAAAGATATTATCACTCCTTAAACGTTCTGTCTAAGACAAACTGCATTGCTATTTTTATTTTAAATTGCTAAATTTTTATTGGTTTACGTTCTGATAATTTATTCACAATATTCCTTGAATAACTAGGTAATTACTATATAATATTAACATAATCAATCAAAGAAATGAATATCAGCTTTTGCTGGGAAACGAAAATATTTAAGTCTGGTTGAATTCGATGATTCAATATTCAAGGTATGAAACAATTACATTGCATATGTTTCAAAAATAAAAACTAAAAAAATTACATAATATTACAAGTCTAGGATGCTTTGTGCATAGCATCTTTATTTGAAGACTATCTTACAAAGTAAAAAATTATTTCTTCCAAATTTTATTTGCATCTAATAATTTATTTTTCAATAATAAAACAACAAAATGAGCAGTCAAATTATTTCTTCCATTTTTGAGCAGTAGCTTTAATTTCCAACAGCTGACTTAGCCTCACGAAGATGCTTCTCCGTCGAGAGTAATTTAGCCAACCTACACCAACAAAACAAAAACTTAATAAATAAATAAATAAATAAAAGAATAATCAAGATGAAACATAGAGTATTATTCATTCATTTATACTTTCTGAGAGCCTCTTCATTAGTCATCTTATTGACAGGTTCAAAGACTCCAGTAGCCAAATTCACCCTTGAAACTGGCTTCTTCAACAATTCCTCGCCCACTTTCACAAGATTCTCCAAGTTCTCTTTCGTGGCAACATCCACAGATGAAAGTGTTCCGGTCAATGTGTCATCCTGCATTGATTTTTCACACGTATTATAAGGTTAGATTTCCCCACTTTGCTTCATGAATAAATAATTAAGCACCTGAATTAGCATGATAAATAAGCACCTGAATTCGAAGATAATTTTCCTCAGAGTTGAGGGCTTGAAAAACAGTGGAAATATGAAAATCAACCATGTCAGCACTAGCTTGTGTGAAAACATCCACTAATGGAGTAGAATGATCACTAGTCAACCATCCCAAGAGACCCCATTTAGCTGCTTCTTCTGCATCATACTTTTCTTCTGATTTTTCTGTACCAGTGCCCAGGGACAGGACTAGAAAGCGGCCATATTCCATTGGGTTCATGCGGTAGGAGTCAGGTCCCTCCCGATTGATTGCTTTTGAAACTTCACTGATGGCAACTAAAGTCTGATCAAATTCCAAAAAGAAATGAATGATATAAGATTCTTTATTAATAGAAGCTCAAGAAGTGTTTGAAGATTGATAAATCATAAACATACTGGATTGTTTGCTGCCACACCACCATCAATAAGATTGAAATCTCTAACTTTGCCCGATGGATCGTTGGTTTCAAAATAATGGGCAGGAAGATAAGTCGGGGCAGCTGAAGTTCCAATGCAGATATCAGACAAAAGGGCATCCGTTGATGGGTTATTCTTCACATTATAGGTAGAAAAGACAGTTGGCTGGAGGCGCTTGATGTCAAAAGTTGGGATCACAATATTTGTCAATGTCTGGTGCAGCCATGTATCTCCCAACTTTTCCTTGACAATACTATGCAAGAATTTTCCATCATACTTTGGTCCTCTCAGAGTCTTTACCAGATTTGCAGCCGAGGCAAGCGGAGAGCTATTAGCACACAATGGTTAAATTAGTATCTTCATGGATAAAAATCACTTGTAATGCAATAATTCATCATCAGAATTAATTATCACCTGTCTTGAGGAAATATTTTTGGGCAGTTCTCAAGGTAGAAGTCATTGATGTCTTTAGCAGCAAACAAAGGGCGGTTTTGCTTATTCGGTGCAGCTAGCATAGCCGTCACGAGGCCGCCAGTGCTAGTCCCTGAAATCACATCAAAGTAGTCTGCAAGCCTTGCATCTGCACCATCCAGCTTCTGTAAATTTGAATAGAAAAGCTAATCAATGATACAAACAGGAGATAAAACTATAAGTGTGTCAAAATAAACGAACATCACAGTTCTATATATATACACATTGATGCATGTAAAACTCTTAAGTGTTAAACTTACGTCACGCATTCAACTTAATTGTTTTTATTATATATGATCATGTACCCGAAAACACAAAAGCACGCAAGTTCTTGCATGTCTATTTGACATGCATTAGTATACGCGCTAAAAGAGCCCGTTTTCTTTTATACCTGAAGCTCAGACTCTAAAAAGGCAAGGATAGTTCCTGGTATAATGCCTCTTATTCCACCTCCATCGATGCTAAGAACAGTGATCTGGTTTCCACGAGTTGGAAGTTGAAGGGGAGATCTTGGAGTTTGAATGTTAGCCATATTAAAAAACAAATGCTGAAAATGTTATGAGGGAATCAAGAGACCTAGCAAGTGGAAGAGTTGAAGAGGTTTATTTTAAACTTTCTGGGAGCTTGATGAGAGATCGCTAGTATACTCAAATGTAGTTTAAGTTTTGTAACCGTGCAATCTGCCAAGGGGGATGCTGAGGTATTTATAGACCTCTAACCCTTCAAGGTGTTTGGAATTTTCAACAAATTCCCAAGACTTTACTCCCCTAAATTTGACCATGGTGTAGTTTCCTGGATGGGCCGGTAACAATTTTGAATGGATCCAACTTATCTGTACCTGTCACTAACAGTTCTTAGCTGACACGGTTCAAGGTGGACCACTTACAAATTGGGTCCAAGGGTACAATTGAACATTCAAAATTCTCAAATCAAAGAAAGCAGACACTAAAATTAGAATGGTAGGTATTTTGCTAGCACAAAGTTAAATAAGTTAGTTGATGAAGATCATTAGTGCAACTATTATAGAAGAAACAATTCACGTGTAGTCTCAACTGCAAGTCTTGCAACATATATTATTCTTTCTAGCTAAATAGCATTTGTTTTTCATTATTTGTATATTTTGATAAAAAAAATACTTACAATTAAAATTATTAAATACTTAAAATAATTTTGAGAATTTTCTAGTCTACTTCTAATATTTAAATACCAGTCTATCTATATTAATTATCATTTGAATTTCCAGTTCAATTCCTTGTCAAGGAATAATTATACCTGAATAGCTGTTTGTTTCATCACCACATATCACACAAGCATGAAGTTTCCATGCATGGAAATTGTTTGTTAATTTTTTCAAGACAAAAGGACACGCGATGGTCAAAATATTGTTCCCAGCTGCCTCACAGAAGGATAGGGTTTGAGGTCTCAAAGAAGAAGACGCTAACTTACGGTATCAAAGACCGTAGAGAATCAAATCGAAGACTGCTTTGTTGGAAATTAAATCTAAACTGCTTTTCTAGGATAGATACAAAAATACTTTCGAAATCTTTAAGTATTATATTAATTGCAATATTCCTTGGTGTATTCTTTTGCCCTTCAGCACATTTTTGGCTAATTTCTTAGCATCATGATACAATTTGTGCTATGAGGTTTCTTTTTGCCCAGTACTCCTCAATTTGTTCTAAGTTAGACCGGCTGTGCTTTGAAGATAATGTTAACTGATCGTCGAATGGAGACCAATTAACAAAAGATTGCTCAAGTTGAAGCACAGAGTTATGCAAGGAATAGTATTTGCTAAGAACATTCAAAACTTTTGGATTCGGAAATCAAACAGCATAGTCTTTAATTTTCCTTTACATGACCACGTCACGTTAATACTAATAAAATTTCATGCACTTAATGTCGAAGCCAAAATTAATACTTGAGAAAACTTGACTGGTGATCTCGAGGATTATATAAATTTGACATGCATGTACGTTGTTAACGGTTTTAATATAAAATTATTATTGAAATCACATTTAATAAGTTAAATTTTTAAATAAAATTCCTGTGGTTTACATGATCATGTCACGTTAATACTAATAAAATTTCATGCATATCATAAACTTCCTTAACACCGCATCCCGAGGAGAAATTTGCACAATACAATGCACAATTGTTTTTACTTTTTTTTTACTATTTATTGTTTTTTAATGTAAAAATGATTCCAATTATGAATTAATGCAGCGATCTGATCGCATAAATTTATTCATTTGAAGAGCTATATTGTAATTATATTAGTAATTTAATTAATTATTACATGATTATGAAGTAATAATGTAGAGGACTATAAGGACCGAAAAAGACTTACAAACAAAAATTGTACCCCAATATAAGACTTTTGAACATTACTGGTACTAAACTCAAACTTTGTGAAATGCCACATTATACTAAAACTAAAAGACATGAGGTGCACACTTGAGGGTCCAGCTGCTGTGGTCAATCGTGTGACTTGTTCCGCCCCCGTCCCGGGTTCGACCCTCTATGTGTACGCCTGTCACCCCCGCGGTGCCTTACCTTGCTCCTGGGCTTGCAGGATGTCCAGTGAGCCGTGGGGATTAGTCGTGGTGCGCGCAAGCTGGCCCGGACACCCCACGCTAATCAAAAAAAAAAAGAAAAAAAAAAAAGAAAAGAAAGACATGAGGTGCACGGTCCATTGCATATGAATATTCAACTATGCACCTCTCTCTCTCTCTCTCTATATATATATATATATATATGTGTGTGTGTGTGTGTGTGTGTGTGTGTGTGTTAATTTTCTAACTTTTGTTTTCCCTCTTCAATCATGCAATAGCTTACGCTTTTATATATACAAATGTAATTTTCTTGCTCTTAGCCAAAAATTTTTAGCACTAATTTTTATATAAAATCTTGATTATTATATATAAAAAAGAAGATATTAATTAGACTTGAAATTATGATAAAAATACAACATTTAGAGATTGGTGACTAAAATATAAAACATGAAGTGAATTTATGGCTAACCCCATATTAGCAACACCTTTTATTTTGGTCAAAAAGTTTGTTTTTTTTTTTTTTTTTTTAAATTTTGTTAGTTATAGAAAGGAGAGAAAAGGTGGTCGGTTGACATCAATTCCAATAATAAAAAATATCAATTTTATTGTTGATTGTAACATCCTTCATTCCGGGATAAAACGATAATCTCATGTCAATCGAAAAAAAAAAACAAAGTAATTTTTTTTCTTTTTTGTATATATATATATATATATATATATATATATATATATATATATATATATATATATATATATATATTAATGGTCTTTGTATTAAAATTAACCAGAATTTTAATAGAGTCCCCCCTATATCGGAAGGTCCCAAATTATTGACATGGAATCTATTTATACTTTTAATAGCTCGCATCTCATAACTTAATTCTCGACCCAATCATCATGGGTTTCAATTCTACACTTATACTCACACCCATCAACCATAATATTTAAGATATGCATTAGATAATAAAATATCATTATGGATGGATAAAAAAGTAAAAAAAATATATAAATACATAGACATGAAATATGGTTATATGAACTACAGGGTTAAATTCATTCAATCAAGTTTAAACATTAATTATACAAATTAAGTTATATAAACATTTTCATGTTTACAAAATATAAGGGTATACTTCCTAGAACCTAGATTACAAGAAGGGAACATAAGCTAGGATCTACTCCTGTCGTGCATGCGATGATCCTGAAACAAAATACATATTATTGAAAGGTGAATATTATAATAAATATAACAATACGAATATCTAACAATTTCAACAGGGTAAAATGCATTCATAGTTCATTCGCTTCTCCCTTCTAGTTTTTATTAGAATATCTTCCTGATCCAATTATTAATAATTTTTCCCTCTACCACTTTTAACCTTTATTCCAGACTTTATAAAATAAAACATGATTATTTTTTTGCTTATCACATTACCGATATCAATTTCACTGCTATCATCATCATCACCCCATATGAGTCGATGCAAGGTGATCCCCTTACTCGGGATCCTAACATACACTAAATATATGCTAGTCCATACATGATGATTCCCTTACCCGGGATCCTAACATATACTAAATGTATGCTAGTTTACTCCTCAAACCGCACTTCTTATATTTCTTTTGTTAGTGATAATTTCATCATTTGACAATTCACACAACAACTTTTCACCTTGAATACACATACATTCAGTAATTCACATTTCACATTGGTAATATAAATAAATCATGAAATTAACTAGAAGTATAGGTGCGATTCACCTACCTGCAATAGAAGCTTTACTCGTGCACCCTTACTGTTGTTGTTGCACCACGCCTTTGGTCCCTCCTGAAAATCACAGGTTTATCTCATAAATTTTCCTTACTCAAGGATATATTTTATTATAACCATATCAATAACCAATAAGTCTTTCTTTCAATTATTTTTTAATATTTTACATTTTTCTCATTTCACCCAGTAATATTGTCATTCTTTGACCAACCACAATTATCATTCCTTTATATATATATATAAACTATTTCTACTTAAATCCCGAACTGTCACTCTCTAGACATTAAACTGTTACTGTATAGACATTGAACTGTTACTGTCTTATTTTTGAACTGTTACTGTCCAACTGTTACAGTCTCATTTTTAAACTGTTATTGTCTAGATATTGAACTGTTATTGTCTCGTTTTTGAACTGTTACTGTCCAACTATTACTCTCCAACCTCTCCTCAAATTTTTAACTATATCTAGAATTATAGAACTCCGATTCAAGCAAGATTAGTCTTGTTGGAAAGCTAAGACATGAGGCTACAAGTTCTTTGAAGGAAGGAGAACCCAGTTCTGCCTCTAAGATAGTCAAAATTTCTCATCAACGAACCATACCTACTACCCTATAGGGTCTGTCATGATCTAGTCTCGGTTGGTGACCCATAGTTGGAGTTCTATAACTCCAAATTAAGAAAGATCAATTTCATTAGTTAGCCAACATCCAAAACTATAATTTTTATGAGGAACCTAATCTTAATTTCTTCATCCTTCTACCTGAAATCTCTCTGAAAGTCGAGAGACGAAACTGTCCAAATTTATCAACCTTTCCATTTACATACAACACATGAAGTTCTTTAATTTAGCAACTCTTACTTTTTCCTCAATTCAAGTCTAAAAATTCAAATCTATAAATTAACATCCAGGTATCAATTCATAATCGACTTGAAATGACTCCTAAGAGCAAGTTTAGACTACCTTACCCGGTACGAATCAAGGTTTCGATCCCTTCTTTTCTTTCTAATGACAACTGGCCCTCCCCTATTCTCTTCCTATTTAATTTTTCTTGTTAATCACTTTCCCACCAGTGTCTATTCCACCTATAACCCTTAATCTTGGATGGGTTTTTGAAATTTTAGTGTTTCTCTCTTGATTTGTAAAAATAAATATAAAAACTCCCTCTTTTCTTTCTTTACGTTATTTGCAGATCTATTTTTGGTGAGAAGACGAGTACTTATGCTTTATAATTATTCTTATTTGTATTTAAGCCTTATTTTCTTTAAGTGTATTCGTTTTGCCCCCACTTCTTTTTAGTTTAGTTTATATCTTTTAATTTAATCCAACCTTGAGTTTTTTTTTCTCAGCGTTTACATTGATAGTTTCCATTTGTTGAGAGAATTTTGATGGTAATGACTTTTTTTTAAGGCCCTGATACTCTGGGCCACTGTGGCTTGTGTGCCTAGCTAAACCTTTTTATATTAAAAAAACTTTTAGCATTGGATTTTGGAAGATTTTTTTTTTATTAATTTTATCATTTAATATTAGATTGATTTTGAATTTATTTTTATTTTTTTATCATATAATTAAAATAAAAATGTGTTTGAAGAAAAAAATGTGAGCTTCAATTTTTTTTTTTTAAAAACAATCTATCCTCTTTTTTACAATCATCTAGGTTACAATTAAACCTGGGCAACTAGTCTTTGTTTTTTATGTCAATTGTTTTATCTTTTGATTTTTTAGGACTCACCAAATCAACTAAGTAATATCAAGATAACTCTCTCACAATTTAGTTAAAAGTTTGAGCTTGACAAGAATTCGAGTCAAAAGTTTCAAGTTTGACTCACTAAACTGTGTTTAATAACAATATCTCAAATTAAAGAAAAAAATTAGTTCAACCCCCAACATAGTACGAGAAGTAAATTAACTAGTTACATTACCAAAAAGATAACCACGAAAGGTTTAAAAATATGAATGATTTGTTTAAAAATTGACCAAGGAGAAACTTGACCTATTGGTTATTTTTTTTAATTATTATTATTATTATCATAACTCAATTTTGGGTTTCCAATAAAAAAAATAATAAATAAAAATTCTAAATAAATAATAATTTGAGAATTGGGTCAAGACAATACATATTGAAAGTTTGAAGACTAATAAGGATGAAATTATAAAGTTGGAAGTCAATTTAACAAATTTTTTTTTTGAAAGTATTGATAAGTTTTAGGCTTTAATTAAACTTTAAATTAATTTAATTAATGCAATCGGGAGCTTAATTGAAGAATATCAAAGTTCAGGGTCAATTTTGATCAAAATTGCAAGACATTAAAATTTCAGGAACCAAGGTGAATAGGTGCTGATATTACATGAGAGTTAATGGATTTTTCCAGGGGTAATTTTGAAAGAATTAAAAGTTAAGAAGTCAATTAAAAATTGAATTGATTAAATTTGAAATCAAGAACTTTTTTGTAAATGATGTTAAAATCTAGGGATCCAATTGCAATTGATCCATAAGCAAAATTAAAAGAAAGAAAAGATTTTCATGAATAAGGGCCAAATCGCTAAATATCAGAGCTTCAAGAGGCAAAATGAAGATGCTCAATTCAGCCGAAGATGTAATTCCAAGGACTGTTCATCCTCTTCCTTCTTGAAGCAGAGTAACCCGCCAGCAAAAGAAGAAAAAAGAAAGAAAAATGAAATGGCATCTATTAAGACCCATCAACACAATCAAATCTATCCCATTCTGTTACAGTCTTCCTTCGCCGCCACAATGTGCCATTAACGCTAAGAAAACCATCACCAACAGTCCAGCAATGGCGGGACTGTTGGTGTCCGAATCCAACCAAACACGGAGTCAATTCTATCTTTACACGAAGATCACGATCCTAAGAAGAAAATGATCAAATTTCCCTCAAGAAGCCCTACAAAAGCAGAAGTAGAGGGCAAGCAAAATGGGGGACGAAAAGAAAAAAAACATAGACAAAGGAAGAAGGAGAGGAGAAACTGGGGAGAAAAAGGATGGAGAGAGCTCAGAGGACGACATAGAGATAGAAAGGGACCAGAAACGAAAAAAAAAAAAAAAACAGAGGACAGGCCATACAGAGAGAGCAACAAACACAAAAAAACAGTGAAACCAAAGAGAAGGACAACTGAAGAGAAACAGACAGAAAGGAAATGGAGGAGAAAAGGAGCGTCGTCCAAACCAGCATCACCTCAGCCTTGGACATGTTTATTTTTATGTTTTAAAATTATTTGAAAAAAATTATTTTTTTAATTTAAAATTAATAATTTTTAGTACTTTTAAATTATTTTGATGTGTTGATGTTAAAAATAATTTTAAAAAATAAAAAAAAATATTTAAGTGAAAAACACTTTAAAAAACAATGCTATCACACTCCCAAACACACTCGTCTCCAACAACGACTGAAGCAAGTAAGCTTTTTTTCCCCGTTAGCATTTTAATTACCCTATTTTTGTAGCAAGTGTGCCTGAACAATTCACGCATGCCTATTGATAATGGCCAGTTTGGTCATTGGTTCGGGCCAATGAGAAAGCCAAGCCTACTAGATCAAGCCAACCCATACGACTGAGCTAGATCAAACCTAAAAAAGGAAAAAGAAGAAGAAAAAGAATCACATAAAATAGGCTGGGCCGAGGCCTTAAGCCCAGGTGTCCTATTTTTTTGGGCTAAGAGTTTGTGTTTTGCCAAACAGACTCTCATATCATTTTTCTTTAATTTTATTCTTTTTTTATTTTGATATCTAGCCAAACAAACCTTTTTAAATATAAAAAAATTCCAAAAAATTTGAGGACCTTTTATTTGTGAGTCCATTGCATTTTTTTTTTTAAAGATTTTACTGAGTATTTTGGGTTGTAGACTCATACTATGAAATGCGAATCTAATATGTAGTATATATATGTCTTTTTTTTCTTTATCTAAAAAAAATATAATAGAAATATTTTTTTGGCTTTCAATCCAAATTTTACTGATTTATTCACGAGCGTCAAAGTCAAGAGTACCATACTTTTTTTTGTTACCTAATATTTACTAATGCCAAAATTAAAAGTATTTGTAGTTGAATATTCACTAGTACCAGAGTCATGAATATTATAAGTAGGCTATAAAAAACTGAATAAAACAAACCTTTAACAATTTAAGACAAAACTAGCAATGCAGCCTATTTCAGGTAATGACGCTTAACAAGTGATAATATATATTTTTTTTACATAATCAATACATATTATAGAATCTCTGTTTATTAGTTAGGGTTTCTAGTGAAAGTTATATTAGACGATGACTTCTTAAACTAGACCTTTTCCCTTTAATAAGAAGACGATAAATATATGTTTTTTTACCAAGAAATTTTTAAAGATTACCATGATGTCAGGTGCGTCAATTACAAAAAAAGCTAAGTAATTACTAAATAATATTAACATAATCAATCCAAGAAATGAAATCAGCTTTAGCTGAGAAACGAAAATATTTAAGTCTGGTTGAATTCTATCATTCAATATTCAAGGTATGAAACAATTACATTGCATATGTTTCAAAAATAAAAAATAAAAAAATTACATAATATTACAAATCGAGGATACTATGTGCATAGCATCTTTATTCGAAGACTATCTTACAAAGTGAAAAATTACATCTTCCAAATTTTATTTGCATCTAATAATTTAATTTTCAATAATAAAACAACAAATGAATAGTCAAGTTATTTATGAATCATGTCCATTTTTGAGCAGTAGCTTTAATTTCCAACAGCTGACTTAGCCTCACGAAGATGCTTCTCCCTCGAGAGTAATTTAGCCAATTTGCGTGTGATTATCAATTTGCTCATTTCGACTTTTCATTACATCGTCACCTTCCAAGCTTCATTTTGTTTGCGTCTATTCAGCATTTTCTGAACTTCCATACACACCGTGCATAAAAGATGATTTCAATGGATAGAAAACAATAATTCATCTTAAGCAAAGTCTTCAATTGTCTTTATTAAGGAAAGAGTTTGAATTCAATGTAAACACTTCTATATAGTAATAGTTATAGTATGTAATACTTCTATATAGTAATAGTTATAGTATGTAATACATCTCACCATTATATTGTACACAACCCTACAAGTATAAATACAAAGTATGGCTGCTACTCTTATGCATCCAATACATGCAATTAAATACAAACTTTCTCTCAATTAATTCTAATTTGGTATCAGAGCTCCGGTTATTGTTCAACAGCCTTCTCCCTTGAAAGCTAAAATTCTCCTACGTAGCTATTTTGCAACCAGCAGCATCGAAACCTTCCTAGCAGCCGTTCTTCCTCAGTTTGAATTCACAAAGCAACAGCTTCTCCTTAGCAGATATCACTCATCTCCCTCCTCTGTCACTTATCACGAAGTAGAAACTGAAACTTCTCCTCCCTAAGCAACATGGACAATCAACAATCTGCTGGCGCTGCATCAGCTCTTCAATCTTCCTTCTTCCCTGTAGCGCAATCAGTCATGTATGGGGCATCGCCTACTACCTCCCTTATTCCTCTTCCTAACACACACCAGGTAGTCTCTTTAAAACTCTCCAACCATAATTTCATGTATTGGAGGATGCAGATGAAACCTTTTCTCTTGGGCCAAGGCGTTTATTCATTTGTTGATGGCACATCACCATGTCCTCCTTCACATTTGGCATCGGCTGAGACATCTACACTCTCTGCCAACCCTGCATATCTGTCATGGAAGCAGCAAGATCACCTAATCATGAGTGCCCTCCTATCTTCTCTCTCGGTGGAAGTTCTGCACTTGGTTGTAGATTGCAACACTTCCCATGCCATCTGGACAATGTTAGAAACAACTCTGGCCTCTCCCTTAAATTCCAGAATTATGCAGCTCCACGGCTCATTCCAGGAGCTAAGACAGAATGATGATTCTGCCAACATTTACCTGCAGAAGGCTAAGGCCTTGTTTGATGAATTGGCTGCCGCTGGTAGACCAATCTCCCTGGCAGAATTTAATCTGTATGTTTTTCGTGGATTGCGTAGTGAATTTAAGGATCTTGTCACCAGCTTGTCCACTAAGGATGCCCCCATCAGCTATACTGATCTCCATAGCAGCCTTCTTACACATGAGTTCCTTCACAAAGCCTCCCTCCAGCCATCTGTAACAGCCCCTCTGTTACCGACTCCAACGCAGCAACCAGCTGCGTTCTTTGTGCAGCATCAATCTGGTAGACGGGGTTGTTTTCGTGGGGGCTGGAGACCTAACAATCGCAACAATTTTTATCGTGGCAATGGACCAGCAAACAGCTACACCTCAGGACAACAATATAGCTCACATGGAAACCGGTTCTCATCTGGCTCTTCTTCACGGCCAACAGGTAATTTTGGGCAACAAGGAAATCGTTTTGGTGGCTATCCTCGCAATATAAAATGTCAGCTGTGTTATGAATATGGGCATACTGCTCAACAATGTTCTCAGTTGGCTACTCATCATATGCAAGCTAATGCTAATCTTGCATTTAATACTGCCCCTTCCACCACTCCTGTTACTTGGTTTCCTGATACAGGTGCAAATCATCATGTCACGCTGGATCTTGTAAGTATGACGAGTTCAGAACCTTATCTTGGAAATGATCATCTGCATGTTGGTGATGGTGAGGGCCTTGTTATCTCAAATATTGCTCACTCTAAAATTCGCTCACCGAACCGCATATTTACGTTATCCAATATCTTACATGTTCCTACCATTAAAAAACCTCTGCTATCTGTTCAAAAATTTTGTCTTGAGAATAACGTGTTTTTTGAATTTCATTCCTCTCTATTTTATGTTAAGGATCTCATGACAAAGGTAGTTCTTCTTTCCGGTCAGAGTAAAGATGGTCTATATGTTTTGTCCGCGTCGTCCGCAACGTCGTCGCCTTAAGTTTTTTCCTCTACCTGTCTATCTACTACAGCTGATGTCTGGCATCGTCACCTTGGACATCCTAGTCCACGTATTCTGTATTTGCCAGTGAAAAATAAAAAAGTGTCATGTACATCCACTAAGTTTAATTTTCAGTTTCCTACGTGCCCTCTGGGCAAGTCATCGTGTCTGACTTTAAAAACTACGGGTCATCAAACTCGAGCTCCTCTTGACTTGATTTTTAGTGATGTTTGGGGTCCATCCCCTATGTTGTCATCTGATGGTTTTCACTATTTTGTTATTTTGGTGGATGCTCATACAAAGTTTATATGGTTTTATCCCTTGGTTGCTAAGTCTGATGTTTTTGCAATTTTTCATCAGTTTCAGGCGCTTGTGGAGCGCCAATTCTCCTTAAAAATTAAGTCTGTTCAAACCGATTGGGGTGGGGAATATCGAAAACTAAATACATATTTTAAAACGATTGGTATTCATCATCGTGTGATCTGCCCGCACACTCATGAACAAAATGGCATGGGTGAACGCCGTCATAGACATATTGTTGAAACTGGACTCACTCTCCTTGGTCAGTGTCATGCTCCCCTTAAATATTGGAGTTATGCTTTTGAAAGTTCTGTTTATTTGATTAATCGCATGCCCACTCCAGTTCTTAATTATAAGACACCGTTTGAATATCTTCTAAAATCGACTCCTGATTATGCGTTTCTTCGTACTTTCAGGTGTCTCTGCTTTCCTTTTCTTCGTCCATACAATGCTCACAAATTAGATTTTCGGTCCACCCCTTGTGTTTTTCTAGGATATAGTACCTCGCATGTTGGTTATCGATGTCTTGATTTGTCATCCAAATGAATTTATCTTGCACGTCATGTCCGGTTTCATGAAACTGTTTTTCCTCTTGATAAAACTGAACAGATTGCAGCAACACCCAAACATCCCTCTGCTCCCTCTATACCCGTCACTTTACTTCCTCTCATGCAACCCTCGTCACTCTCTTCATCACTGCCCCATACACTGCCTACACCTCCTTCGGCTCATTTACCATTATCTGCATGTTATTATGATCATTCTTCAATTGCAGGTTCAGATTCGTCACACTCACAGGCATCATCCGATGCTGCTGCTAGCTCCCATAGTTTCTCCCCTGTTCGCTCCCCTGTTATGGGTACTTCTTCTGCTGGGTCTCCATCACGGTTTTCTCCTATATTGAGTTCTTCCACCACAGGTTCTTCCTCTCTTTCCCCTCCTGGAATTAACGTATGTGTTGATCTATCTAAATTCAATCTTCAGCACGTCCCTGCCGCTGTCTCCTCTCCATCTCAGCGAGCTCGCACCCATCCTATGGTGCTTCGCCCACGGCCAGAAAGAAATGCTAATCTTAGCATTGCGGCTGTCTCATGAGTCGCGACCTTACCTCAGCAGGAGCCATTGTCATTTAAGGACGCAAACAGGTATGTGACTTGGGACACTGCTATGCAGGAGGAACTTCGGGCACTTCACTCTAATCAGACTTGGACGTTGGTGCCTCTTCATCCTACTATGAATGTGATTGGTAGTAGATGGGTTTACAAGATAAAAAGAAATGCTGATGGTAAGGTCGCCCGATATAAAGCACGGTTAGTTGCCCGCGGCTTCACTCAGCAAGAAGGGATTGATTATTTGGAGACATTTAGTCCAGTGATCAAGCCTACAATGGTTCGCCTTGTGCTCACTATTGCTGTTTCATATGGATGGACCATTCATCAGTTGGATGTCCATAATGCTTTCCTAAATGGCATTCTTCAGGAAGAGGTCTACATGGCGCAACCGTCTGGGTTTGTTGACCCGGGACTCCCGTCTCATGTGTGTCGTTTCCATAAATCTCTGTATGGTTTGAAACAAGCCCCTCGTGCTTGGTATAACCAGTTGAGTGAGTTCTTACTATCCATTGGATTTCAGGCATCCAAGGGTGATACTTCTCTGTTTATTCTCTCTCACGATGGTGCCATGATTTACCTACTTGTGTATGTTGATGATATTTTATTAACCGGAAGTAACTCAGCTATGCTTCATAGATTGATTATTCTGCTGCAATCAGAATTTAAGCTTCGGGATCTAGGTTCTGTTCATTTCTTGTTGGGTGTTGTAACCCATTTTCGGGTCCCCACGATAAAAAATAAAATAAATAGCCAAAAAAGGTTAGAAAAATAACAGGAGACATAAGCGCTCAGAAAATGATCAGAAAATTGGTCAAGGAATTTAAAAATGCAAAGGCGGATTTTTTGACAGTATATTCTTGAAGGATGATAGCCTATTGAGAAGGAAAATTTGAATTTTGAGGAGAAAAGCCCAAATTTGGATGTTTATGGACTTAATTGGATTTTTATTTGAATTTATAGAGGATTTGATTGCAAGAAAAATTGATTTTTAAGTCAATTTGGGCTTTAATTAGAAGAAATTAAAGTTCTGGGGCCAAATTATAATTTTTAGGAATTTATTAAGTCAAATCAGGGGCTTAATTGCATAAATATTGAAGTTTAATGGCCAATTAGGGACTTAATTGAGAAAATCCGAAACCAGGGACCAATTTGGAAAAGGCGCGTAAATAGGGGGCCTGTATTGGATTGATCCGGGGTCAAATTGAAGAAATTTAAAACTGGAGGACTAATTTAAAAAAACAACGCAGGAAACCAGGCGACACGTCGCCTGTTACTGTTCACTTTCTTCCTCAAAAAGCTGCCTGAGTGGCTGCATTCCAGGCGCATTTTCCGGCTCGTGTGGCCTCCAAATCCGACAAAACTTGCACCAACATGTTCACATGAAACCCCTTTATCCCGGAGAATGGTCCGGTCGGGTCGGAAAAGTTAGAAACGGCTCCGTTGAGTGGCTCAAAATGGCCACCTCGGGCAGTTCACAGCCTTGAGCTGCCAAATTTGGCAGCTCGAGGTGCACACTTTGAGCCAACGGTTGAGATGCTTCCCAACTGAATCAAGGGCTGAAAGTTTTTCTCAACGTAGACAAGATTGCCCTCTTCCACATCCTATAAATAGAGTCGGATTTGATGATCTGAGAGAGGACAAATTCGGGTCCAAAGTCAGCCAAAAACCAGCATTTTCGCCCAATTTCTGCAGATTTTTCTTCTTCTTCTTTCTTCCTCTGCAATAGGAAACCGACGCCGTCTTCCTCCAACTCCACTGCTGCAACCACCGGCTGAACCACTTCATCACAGCAGCCACAACCCCTTCGGCCAAGTGAGCCCCTCTTCCTTTCCTCCTCCTTCCTCTTCCTTTCCTCCTTTTCTTCTTCTTCTTCCTCCTTTTCTTCTTCTTCCTCCTTACCTACTGTTCACTGCATGAACAGTAGGCGTGAAATATAATTCACGTCCTCCTGTTCACGCAGGACGTGAATTATATATATATATATATATATATATATATATGTACGTGTGTGTGTATTATAATTTTATAAAATAAAAATAATAAAAAAATTTCCAAAATCATTTTTTAAAAAATGTGATTTTCTCGCATCTTTTTCTACCAATTTTGCAGGATATTGGGTTGTATTTTTATACTGTAAAGATACAAATCGGGTATTAAAATACCCGGTTTTCGTCAACAAAAAAAATGTTTATTTTAAAAAAAAATGTTTTGTTTTCATGCATACGGCCAATACTCTAACATGTTTTGAATGTTCTTTTTATATAAAAAAATATTGGAAGTTTTAAAAATGTGTTTTCGCATAAATTTCTTAAACACAAATTATTTTCTTGCATTTCTGGATTTTACAACATGTTTGTAAAACTCCAAAGAGTATTGGCCAATATTCCAAAAACTATAAAAATCTTATTTTGGGGGGAATTCATCTATTATTCACCGCTAATGTTTGGATAAAGAAATCCTTAAAGGATGAATATCCAAAATATTATTGGGAGTAATAAATCCGCACACATCCTTGAAAGAAGCCTTGATTATAATCAAGGACATTTCAAAACTTCAAATTTTTTTACTCCACGGTTTACGAGCCGTGAAAGTATGAAATACTAAGGCAAAGGAGGCTTTTAAAGCGCTTTGAATTTCCTTAGATTTCTAAATTTTTTGTCCCTCCTTCTTGCGATTTACGAGTCGCAAACTCTTGAAATACTAAGGGAAAAATAAGCTTTCAAAGCACATGGAATCTCCTTAGATTTCTATCCAAATAAATTTTATTTGAATCAAACCTAGAAAAATTGACGGGATTAGAAAACACCAACACCATAGATTATAGAGCAAACCAAACACCAAGCAGCTTACCTTAGGTAGGGCATACTAGGGGTGCTAATAGCTTCCCTTTACGCAACCAGTCCCTTGCCTTAGAATCTCTGAAAGACCAGTTAGGGTTCCTAGTGACCAAAATACTAGGTGGCGACTCCAAAGAACCAAATCAGCAAAACAAAATGAAAAATCGCCAGCCGATGCCGCATTGGATTTTTTAGAGGTGCGACATTGGGCATTGAAGTTAAACCTACTGCTATGGGTATCTTATTAAGCCAACATAAGTATGCTCTCGATATCATCCAACGAGCAGGTATGACTTCATGCATACCAGTTGATACTCCTCTATCTGCCTCCTCCAAATTAGGACTCATACCGGGTACTCTCTACTCTGATCCCACACGGTATCGACAAATTGTTGGGGCATTACAATATCTTACCTTCACTAGACCTGATATCTGTTATGCAGTCAACAAGGTCTGTCAATTTATGCATGCCTCCACTAAGGATCATTGGTCTGTTGTTAAACGCATCCTGCGTTACCTCCAGGCTACAGCATCTTATGGTCTGCACATCACTAGGGATTCTCCCTTGTCTCTTCATGGTTTCACAGATGCTGACTGGGCTAGTAGTATTGATGATCGAAAATACACAGGTGGTTACCTTGTGTACCTTGGCTCTACCCCTATCTCCTGGAAATCCAGGAAACAACGCACTGTTGCGAGATCCTCCACTGAAGCGGAATACAAAGCCTTAGCTGATGGTACTGCTGAGATTTTATGGATTCGCTCATTATTGATAGAACTTTGGATTCCTTCTTCGACTGTGACCACGTTATGGTGTGATAATTTAGGGGCCACTTTCCTATCTGCAAATCCAGTATTTCATGCTCGTACTAAACATGTTGAAGTTGATTATCATTTTGTCCGTGATCGTGTTACTAAGCAAGAAATTCAGGTACGGTTTATATCTTCCAAAGATCAACTAGCTGATGTCCTTACCAAGCCTCTTCCTCCAGTCTCGTTTGCTTATTTTCGATCTAAGCTTCGGGTGGAATCTCCACCTTCAGCTTGACGGGGTGTATTAAGGAAAGAGTTTGAATTCAATGTAAACACTTCTATATAGTAATAGTTATAGTATGTAATACATCCCACCATTATATTGTACACTTATAGTATGTAATATTTCTATATAGTAATAGTTATAGTATGTAATACATCCCACCATTATATTGTACACAACCCTACAAGTATAAATACAAAGTATGACTGCTACTCTTATGCATGCAATACATACAATTAAACACAAAACTATCTCTCAATTAATTCTAATTGTCTTGATAGGATCATAACTGCATGTTTGTGAATAAAAAATCAATTCAACTTAATAATATTTTGAGTTTAAAATTTATATAAACACACATTATATTACTATTAATTTTTATTAATTAAAATAAAAAATGATATTTAAACGTATAATCGCTTGGTTAATAAGACTATAATACTATAACAAAAAACCAATTCAACCCAATAACTTATTTTTTTGTATATGTTCCCAAAAATAATTTTATATTGCACTCTATTCAATAACAACTGTGATTAATAAAGCTTTCTTATTATGTACAGTTTGTTCCATCTTGTACAATTGACGTAGATTAATGTTTCTAAGAAGAGGATAAAATGGTTTGGAAGTGCAGCCCCATATATCAGAACACAATGGAGTAAGAAAATATATACATAGTTAGCTTGAAGAAAATTAATATAGAAACAATGATCTTATGAGGGATGTGAAGATGATTCTTTGACAAACATAGAATGAAATTAAAACTATCAATTGTATTTGAATCAACAGTAGGGAGTCTATATTAGTATAACAAAATTTTGAATATTAATTTAGGTTATTGCTTTAACTAGCAAACTAATTTTGAATATATTTTTTTGGCAAGACATAGCCGCTTAAATTAATTTTTTTATATTAGTTTTTCTATTGTATGAGACCCTCGCCTTTTACGAATTGAAATTCATATAGTTTGAAGTCGGACATTTGATTCATTATTTAGGGGTTTGAATCAAAGCATATGATTTCAATGTGCTTGATTAACAAGAAAGTGCATCAATCTAATAAATAAATATTTTCAATCCAATGGGATTTCTATCAATCATGCCACTAAGTTGCATCACCTAATCATTCTAAACTACAATTCACGTGTAGTCTCAACTGCAAGTCTTTCAACATATATATATATATATATATATATATATATATATATATATATTATTCTTTCTAGTTAACTAGCATTTCTTTTTCTAATTGCATGCATAAGGAAAACGCCACTGAAACAACGGAATGAAACAAATTTTGTTTACAAATAATTTATGAATTTATCAATAAAATAATCATCGATGGGTGTTTATCAAATAAACTCTTAAAAAAATAAAAAAATCTTAATAAAAAACAAATAAGACCTAACGACTGACCCGGTTATGACCTAGTAGGGTTGACCCTAAAACAAACCAAATCAAAGATCTAAAGCCAAAATAGATTCAACAAAAAAAAAAAAAAACATAAAAATAAAATATTTTTAAAAAAACAGAACAAACAAAAAAATACCAAAAATATTCAATCTTAAACCTAGAAACAACATAAACATTCAATCGTATGGAATATCAATGAATAAAATTTTAAGAGGTTAAATACTTTATACGTTCTTAGTGTTTTGAACATTAAAAACTTTATTATAAATTTTTTAATATTGTCATAACCCAATTCTGGGTTATTCCCCAAAAATCAATTTTTTTTTTCAAAATAAAAATAAAAAAATAAAATAAAGGCTGGCAACGTGGAGAGAGCAGACCGAGCAATCAAGCTGCAATTTTCGGAGGAATTTCAAGGCCTAATTGTACCCCATTATGCCCAAGAATAGAAAAAAAAATGCAAATTTGAAGGTCAAATTAAATGATTATTGGACAAATTTGCATAAAAATTAAGTCCAATGACATAATTAAATTTTTAATGGGCCAATTTGATTTAATCATGGGCCAAATTAAATTTGAATTATGTTTAAGAATTAATTTAGGTCCAATTGAAGGATTTAATTAAGTGCAAGGACTTAATTATACTTTAAGTGGGTCAAATTAATTTTATTTGGGGCTTAATTGGTGAAAAATTAAGTTTGGGAGCCTAATTTAGGTTTAATTAAGAAGATTGGAATTTTAAGAGACCAAATTTAATTTTTACCAAGTGAATTGATTGAAATTTGGGGCCAAAATTGCATTAAATCAAACGTTTAGGGTCAATTAGGGGTTCCATTGAACTAATTTGAAAGAACACGGACTAAATTGAAAAAAAAAAAAACACGGGTTACTGTTCATCATCTTCCCCGTGAAGCTGCCCGAGTGGCAGACTTACAGGCGCATTTTCTACCTCGTGTGTTCCCCAAATCCGACAAAGCATGCACCAACATGTCCACCTGAAACCCCTTTATCTTGTAGAGTGGTCCGGTCGGGTCAACAAACTTGGAAACGGCTCCGTTTATTGGCCCAAAGTGGCACCCTCGGGCAGTCTGCAACCTTGGATTGCCAAATTTGGCAGCTCGAGGTGCACACTTTGAGCCAACGGTTGAGATGCTTCCCAACTGAATCAAGGGCTGCAATTTTTCCCCAACGTAGACAAGATTGCCCTCTTCCACTGCCTATAAATAGAGTCGGAATTGATGGCCTGAGAGAGGAGAAAATCGGGTCCAAAGTAAACCAAACAACCAGCCTTCCTCCCTTTTCCTGCTGCAGATTTTCTTCTTTTCTTCCTCTTCCAGCTGCAGCCGCTCCAACCAACTCCACCGCGGTTTCCACCACCAGCTTCAGGTCCTCCTCCTCCAGCCAGCCATCGCCGCCACGCCAGGTGGTCCGCTCACCTTCCTCTTCTTCTTCGCCGTCACTGTTCACGCGTGAACCGTAGACGTGAATGATAATTCATGTCTACTGTTCATGCAGTATATGATATCCCTTTTTCTTTTTTGTTTTTTTTTTTTAAAAAAATCATTTCAAAAATATTTAAAAAAATCATATAAAAAAATTGTGGTTTTCTTAAATATTTTTCCACCAAGTTTTGCTTAATATTGGGTTGTATACTTACATTGTAAGATACAAATCCGGTATTAAAATACCTGATTTTTTTGTAATATTTTAAAAAATTTCAAAAAGAAAAAAAATATTTTATCGCATACGACCAAGTCCTAAAAATTTTTCAAGCATGTTTTTTTCAAAAAAATTGCATCTCTCACGTTTTGAAAATCCAAAAAAATGGATATCATAACTAGTTTATGATTATCCATTAGGGTTTGGCCAAAATATCAAAAACATTTTTCCAATCTTTTTTTTCTAGGATCCAGATGTAGACTTTAATATTTGAAAGGTGTAAAATTACATGATAAAGTACACCCTCAAGTATTAAAGATACAAGGTGTAAATAAATGTCATTCATACTTTAGAACGGTTAGGATTTAATCCAATAAGGTAGAGACATTCTCATGAAGATAGATCTACCTTGAACCTTAGAATGACCAACGAATAGAAACTCGGCCTAGAAAAACACATCAAGTCAACGAAGCAGCTTACCTCAGGTAGGGTGCGTTAGGGGTGCTAACACCTTCCCTAACCACAATCAGTCCCTTACCTGCGAATCTCTGTCCATGACCAGTCCACCAGGGTTTCCTAGTAACCTCAATTAAATACTAGGTGGCGACTCCTAACGAACCAATTCGAGCAATACAACAAACAATGAGACATAAATCGCCAGCCGATTGCCGCGCACGTGGATTTTCCGACGTGCGACAGAATGGCGACTCCACTGGGGAGGTATTGTTTCTGACAATATTGGACTAAGCTTTGTGTATTTGATGTGTTTAAGTTTTGCCATTTTTGTCTTGTTTTATTTTGTCCATGCATTTTTAGAACTGTTTCATGCATCACTTGTATTTATTTTGAAAAGCACACACAAGCTTCTAAGTTAGGTGGGGAGTAGCAGTCTACCTCATGACTTTCAGTCGGGGTTCAGATTTGTGAAACATCCAACTATGAGCTAAGTGTTTACTCGGTAATGGTGGTCACACGATACCCCAACCATTCCTTGTAAACCCCTATACTGCCTTCACGTGAGGTGGTCACTGGGCAGTTCGTAGACCCTTTTGAGACCAGATAGAAAACCTACCCATGTTCACACAATGAATAGAACCTATCCTTAGGTTGTATGTGCTATCATTTATTTGTATCGGGGCGAACCCTTCTTGAAGCATCTTGAACTCAAGATTTATGGGTGACACAATGGTCATCACTCAAAAAATTTTCATTGTAGAGTTTGGGCAAAAATCACGATTCTTGTTCCATCATACAAGAGTTACGACCATGTTGTCACCCCTAGAAGGGCGAGTTCATCATATAGACTTCATGTTCATACATTTGTCATGCATGCACCAGAATGAAAAGTAGGTCCCCTATGAGCCTACAAAACCCAATTTTGAGTGGAAAAAACAGTGGAGATAAAGAGCGTGCTCGCCGCAGCATCCATTTCCAAGAAGAGTTAAAGTCTCTGAAAGCAAGCGTGGCTCGCCCCACTAGCTTACTCGAGCATATACTGAGAAATGCCTTTGGTGAAGGTCCTTCCAATTGGCCAGCTATTTTTTTGTTCAGCCCCAACAAAGACTCAACCTGAAGAAATTGGGGACCAACATGATCAAGAGCCTCAACACAATCTGAAGGGGAATTCCATCATCATTGCAGAATGGAGCTTGTTCTTGTTCTACCCAAAAATAAATACCTCTGCTCGATCATGCCTGCAAAAACTTGATTTTTTGGTTTCAACCTATTCCAGTTTTTGTTGGTAATTTGGCTCAAAATTCCACAAGACTTTCCCTGTCCACTGAGCCTTTCTTGTTAATAAGATCATGTGTTTTGTTGTGTTCATCACATGCCTTTATTTTTGTTTCATGCAAATAACACATTAAGCATAACCTTTAAGCATGAAACCATCGCGCCCAAAATCTTGTGGTGCGTTTCCCTTTTCTTCCCAAAACAATGCATGATCATACATGTTTTTATAAGGATTTTTGGTAATTCAAAGTTTAGTACAAAAACATAAATCATGTTGATGTTTGTCCAAAACAAACGAGTTCTGGAAATTCAAGTGATTCCTTAGAGAGGTAACCATACACCTAGAAAACCCAAAAAAAAAAACACACCATGAAGTGACTCCAAAAGCTGGGTTTTACTTGCATGAATAATGAGAAATCACTCTGCATACTCGCATGAAAGCAAGGCTTACCGATCCTAAATGCATGCATTTGAGATGAAGAAAGGCCATCTTTGATAATTTTTCACAATGCTGAAATATATCCTTTGCAGTCCCCTTTTGAGCCTAATAAATTTTTCTTGAAAAATAACCTTGGCTAGGATCACACCCTACACTGGGGGGCAAGTGCAAAAATCCATAATGATTGAAAGTGCCCAAATAACTCTTGGGGGCATGAAGAAGTCTTCAACGATGAAAGTGCCCAAACAATACTGGGGGGCATAAAAGAAATTTCTCAATCATCAAAGGTGCCCAATCAAAGCTAGGGGGCATGAAGAAAGATCCAAAGGATCCAAAATTCTGAGCATAAAAAAAGGGGCAAATGCAATGATGCTCAAAATCAAATGAAGAAAACAAAAACAAAGAGCAAGAGCCCAAGCCCAACACTGGGGGGCACCATGGAGCATTTTACAAATCAATTTCAAGGTCCAGAAATGTATGAACAAAAGAGTTTGGGATATAAGCACTAGTGATCCTTAGTCTTAAAGTCCCTCAAACACCTTTTGAGCCTACAAACATCCTTTTCTTCATAGCCAAAAGCCCAAGCCTACATTACGTGCCTAATCAAGCTCTTTCTGATCAAAGGCAAGCAATCTGGATCGGTAGGCAATGCTTTCTCATGCGAAACAAATTCATTATTCATGCAAATAAAATGAATGCTTTGAAAACGGTTCTCAATAACCCTCAAATTGAAATTCAAACCTTTTGTGACCAACCAGATGTCACTTTGTGTTCTTCACATTTTCACCAACGGTTCTCAATAACCCTCAAATTGAAATTTAAACCTTTTGTGACCAATTAAATGTCACTTCGTGTTCTTCACACTTTCACCAGCGGTTCTCAATAACCCTCAAATTGAAATTTAAACCTTTTGTGAC